>OX439480.2:9466350-10666350 GCA_949320105.2 Crepidodera aurea
GTAATGTAATTTAAATCAGTAATTTTTTAAAAGTTAATAGTTGAGGAGCGGGGATAATAATCTTCTTGCTTTACCTATTGGCTAAATATTTTTTCATTCTAATTTAATTGTTTGATTTCGTATAGTTTTTATTCATTGTATAATATCTTGTAAATTGTTTTCAGTAAGTTATTTTATCCATGCCTTGCACTGTAAATGTGAAATGTTGATATATAAGTATTAACCGCTAATTTCCGAAAGATTATTATCTTAGGATATTTTTTAAGACATTACAATAATCAGATACATTAATTTATCTACACTTTTCTTCAACATTTTAATAATATTAGTTTATATATATATATATGATTTTCGTTATTTTTATATTTAGGACAATTTAAGAAATCTTAATGAGTATTGATTAAATAAAAAAGTTAGATAACCGTAAAAGTAAAATTTATTAACAATATATAAATTGCACCTTTCCTTTGGTGGTACCTGGTCCTTTCTTATCAGGACTGTAAAATATTTTGTTGTAAATATTCTTCGGGTAACACTTCGTTTCCACGTTTGTTGTATCGTAGTACGGAGTTTTGCCTGTACATTATTTATGACCAATCACCGTTTTATTTCCTAATGTACATACTTTACAGGGTGCTAATTATTACTGTGTTGTATTTAGTCATAGTAATCGATTGGCACTCGGTGGTGTATTTACAATGTAACAATAGGATTATAATAATAATAACAGTCTTTATTATTTTCCAAGATACAATATTTACATGATAAAAAGTAATAATCCAAGATAATTTAGGGGCGAAGTTTATTTTTAAATATGCGCTACATGCACCGTTAAAAATATTCCTCCACTTTAACCCTAAAGGACCTATGTAAAAACAGCATAACAATGACAAAATCCAGAAATATGAATTGAAAATTAATTTAAAATGCATTTTCCTGTTTGTATCTTTTATTTTGATAGCAATAGTGATGTGGTTTCGAATAGCGTATCTACAACTCCAATCTTCATAAACAGTGCAGTGCTATGATATCGTTTTTATCTTCCTACGAAGACAATTTCTTTAGACAACCAAGTAACTTCTGTATTGATATGTTAACTTTGGTCACATCAATCCCAAGTCACTTGATTATAAAAAGATAGGTAGGTAGCAGATATTTTCTATCATCTTTGTACTAGAAGAACGAATATATGGACACATTTTACGTATTTACTATTCTCGATACTATTTATTGATACGTTATTTTGAGTCGTAAGCAATAAAGAAGTGTCGAGAAGAGTGTTTACAAAAGATTCTAAGAGAAACGTTGCTCACCAAATATACAATCGAATATCATCCTGATTGTTTTTAATTTGACTTATTATAATTAATGTATTTAAATGCAAGATCAGTTTCTGAGATTATCTTTGGTTATTTAGCTTTAATGGTGTTCATAAAGCTGAGCTGACCAATGAAATTTCGAGACCATAGACGTCAAAGCAAAAATAAATTTCCTAAATAAATACATTGATGGTTATTTCCACATCAGGCCTACGTTTTTAATCGCAAGTACGAAGAATTGTCTGTAAAACTAAATCCTGACAGTTTCCGAACAATCGCCAATTCAGCGAATGTATTGTATGTGTATAATCTTCTTGATACTCTTTATTCCTGCGTTATTTTGAGTCGTTGCAATTTATACTGTATTTGAAAATCAAGAGAGAGTAAATTCCCAGAAATGTTTTGCAGTTATCAGTGTTAAAGGCAGTAAACCATAGACGTGCGTTTTCAAAATTAAATTAATATGGAAATAGAAATATTTAATTTGTTTTAGTTATTTATACCTAGATTACCAATTTTAGATAGATAAACATAATTCGTAAGTAGTAATTTAATTTGGGTAAAATGAAGAAAAAGTCAATATTATTTTAGGCATTTTGTTTTAGGCATATGTTTATTTACAAAATATGTATATAATATGTACAGATAATTACAATTATTTATAAATTAATATGAGGAGCTAAAAAAACAATTAAGTAGGTATATGAGAAAAAAAAACCAACCGCAAGGATAAAATTTGACGAGCAACATGCAAAAAATACGACAATATTAAATCTTAAAAAATAAAAATCTAAAAATAAAATTAAAGTACATAAATTAATAATTTTAAAGTTATGGTTCCTCGCACTCTGTGTCAGAAGATTCACCATCTGATTCTAGAGAAATTACAATGGGCTCTATAGTAATATCAATTATGTTATCTAGCTCCCACATTTTTTTTTCTATTTCTGTAACGTGTCTAATACATTTTTGCCAATTTTCACTTGATACTTCAGATATTGCCTTATTGAAGAGATTTTTAACATCTGATAATTTAAAAGTAGTGTTATTTCTGGCAACATAACCTTTAACTTGAGCCCATATTAATTCTATCGGATTCAGCTCACAATGGTAGGGTGGTAAACGAAGGATTTCAATTTCTCGTTTTTTGGCTATCTCCTCAATATTATATTTTTTATAATTTTGCTTATGTTTTTTAGCAATAGTTTCCCCTCAGCATTGTATTGTCAAAGGCTAAATTTTTAGAAGATAACCATTTTGCAATTTCACCCTTTTTCCATTTAGTGGTTGGTAAAGGTTCAAGTAATCTGGAGTGGTAACTTGCATTGTCCATTACAATAACCGATCCTTTTGGTATGAATTGAATCATCTGTTCAAAATATTCCTCAAACACGTCTCCATTCATTTCTTCGTGATAATCAACGGTTTTTTTTGATTCAAATAAGAGTAAACCATTCTCAAAAAAACCGTTTGTACTGCCTATATGACAAATAATTAATCTTTTACCTTTTCCTATAGGTTCCTTAAAACCAGTAGTATATCCTTCTAGAAAAGCTTGATGGGATGATTTTATATTTTTGTCTTTCCAAACTCTTCCTACACAATGTCCTTCATTAACCCATGTTTCATCTAAATAATAAATGTTTTTATTTTGAGATTTAACTTGTTGTATTCTTCTGAGGTACTGTCTTCTCCAACATACAATTTCTTCAGAATCAATTAGCATTGAGTGTCTGCCCATTTTTTCAAATTTAAAGATTAACTCATGTAACACTTTCCATAGTTTATCCCGGCTTATTGTGGGTAAATCAACATCATTCGTAATGGCTTGCAAAACTTTATCTAAAGTTGGTATTTGCTTGTTTATAAAAAATGAGTGAACAAGCTTACGAATAGCATTTTTAAAAAACTCGTCCACGTTGACTTTTAATAGTTTTGGTCTACCTGGTTTCGGCTTTGGTGAGGTTACTCCACCTGATTTTTCCTCCTTTAGAACTCTATATATTGTAGATTTTCCATATCCCATTGCCTTAGATGTTGTTTCAACTACACTGTCAATAGTGTTTGAGGGATTTTGATGTTTAAAATAGTGGTACACATTCACTACAGCACTCTTTTCATTGAGCGATAAATGGTCTAGTTTTAATTTTTTCACTGGCGTATACTCACAAACTGCTTCCATTTTTAGTCACTACTATTTGTCACGTTTATCGAAAATCAAATAACTGCATTTCTAGAAACTATTTAAGTCAAAATATCTCTCATTAGAAGCTGTTGCCATTCGGAGGTCGTTAAATAACAATTATCCCTTTCTATTCTGGTTACGCCTATGACGCACGTTAATCCTCTTAGGCCTACTGTAGTAACAATGAAAGATCATAAAATAATGTGATAGTCCAAGAAATTTAATAAATTTTGTATTGAAATTAACAAAAACAATTTAGAATGCATTACAAATATTGAAGTTTTACCGCACGTACTGTATAGTTTTGCATACCGAATTACTTTTTATTCTGGGAATTTACTCTCTCTTGATTTTCAAATACAGTATAGTAGTGTCGAGAGGCGTATGCACAACTCTCAACATTCAGCATAATTTATTTCTGTATTTCATAGTGATTTGCTCTTTTACATGCTCTGAATTTTTTTATATTAAAATGTTTTGTTTAAAATGTTCTAGTGCTTTGTACAGGGTGGCCAAATAAGAATGCGAGGTACTGTATCTGGGAAACTACCCATCGTAGAGGCTTGCGAAAGAAAAAGTTATTACTAAAACGGCCAAGAGAAAAACCTGGAATATTCTCAAGTTTCTGAAATGGCCGCTAGGGGGCGTAACTGAAAACTTGAATCTAAGAAAGTGATGTTTCTGTGAATTCCGCTATATTAACCTAACAAAAAAATATATGATCTTTAAAGTAGAGGATAATCCGAATCTTTTTTGTTTGACAATTTTTGTTGTATCTCTAAAAATAAAGTGATGGTGGGTATTCAAAGGTTTCAGTAAAAAATACTCAAGAATAGCTCTTTTCAACCAGCCCAAGTTTGTTAAAATCGTTTGTTTCGAATATGTATGTATATTCGAAACGGCTGAGCCGATTTTAACAAACTTCTGTCGAAATGTCGGAAAAAAAAGCCCTCTAGCGGCGACATGTGAAACTAACAAAACTTCAAATATTTGTAGCCCAAGAATAGTTCTTTTTAACTAGCCCAAGTTTGTTAAAATCGGCTCAGCCGTTTCGAATATACAGGGTGTTTATTACTGAAACTTTTGAATACCCCCTACCACTTTATTTTTAGAGATACAGCAAAAATTGTCAAACAAAATAGATTCAGATTATCCCCGGAATTCATAGAAACATCACTTTCTTATGTTCAAGATTGCAGTTAAGCCCCCTAGCGGCCATTTCAGAAACTTGAAAATATTTTCCAGGTTTTTCTCTTGGCCGTTGTACCTTGCATTCTTATTTGGCCACCCTGTACATACAATCTTTGTTGCTAATATTATTTTAGTCTTTCATTTTGATTGTTTATATAAATATTTAATTATTATTCAGTTGTTGACTAGTATTTTTGTAGCCAGATTCTATAAATTTACGAAAATACCTTCGGTCAGGACTGTAAAATATATTTTCATCGACCTCTACAAAAAATGACATTTTACTTACTAATTTCCTAATGAAAAGTCAACTATTTTTGACAGCAAGTACTTTTCGTCTTCAAATGACTCGCACCGTGCCGTATCCTAGTGACCCCAACGGACGAAAAGTGTTTGCGGACGTAAAATGCTTGATTTCAAAAAAGGTCGCTTTTCTTTTCGGAAATTAGAACGTTTTTGTAGAGGTCGGCAAAAAAATGTATTATGCGCCTCGGCGAAAAACTGTCCATTGTCTCGCCTGCTAGCTAGCCTCGGCTATTAATTTGCAGACTCGAATATAATAGGCACATAAATAACTATTTTTTTCAAATATGTCACTTTCTAACACAAACTCCATTGACATTGGCAAACTACAAAACTATAAGCAGAACTGGGTAGAATTTTTCTTTATTTTATTTATATTCGAATAAAAAATATTCTTATGGTTTGCCGGCTTCGACTAATGTCTCAGCTTCGACTAATGTTTCAGCTTCGACTAATGTCTCAGACTAATGTCATAAGCTACTATTGTTGTAAATATTCTTCGGGTAACACTTCGTTTATACGTTCATTATGTCGTAGTACGGAGTTTTGCCTATACAATATTTGCAACTTCTACTCATAAATTTATTTGATTCGATACACAAAGACCAGTTTCTATTCATCATAGTTATATATTCTCACAATGTGCAAACTAGAATTTCATGTTCTATTTATACTCACTCTACGGAATAAATTTACAACGTAACACCAAGATTATTAATTTGTTCATGTATTAATGCATTTATAATAATAAGTTTCTTCTATATAAGTTTTTATCTGGTTTTTTCTTATGATAATATTAATAAGAAAACTTCATTTATGACGAAGTATAAATTCTCTTATAATATGCAAATGCGCTATCCTTTCAAAAATTCGTTCCCAGAAACGTCACAAAAATATGATTGAAACAGATTTTGACATCTTCAATCTCAAAATCTTATTCTATGTACTTATACTATGTTGATGTCATATTTTTGCACGATTATCAAGTGTTCTGTTTCTAGTAAATTTATTTATTTTATGTCATTTTGATAACGGCTTTCGATCTGGAAAGCCGAAACGTCAATAAAAAAACTTTTTTAACAACTAAGTGGTTTTAATCCAGTGGAAAGAGAGAGAAATTAAAATACAAACCACAATGAACTTCCGAAATGAAGTGTTTTTTTATCAAAATATACAACACGATTTGTTTTTTAAATTATTAGGTTCTTTTGTTTACAAAAATTGTCAAAATTTAATAAATGATCTCAAATTTAAATTAAAATATGTACAAATGTATTTCCGAGGTATATCAATCAATTTTTTATGACAAAGGCCATTTCTATTATGTATAAATCAGTTTTAAATTTTAATTTCTTGAGGTTTGACTAACCAAGGATTGATAAACTGTTATAAAATTATATAAGCGATTACCATAAGTGATTCAAATTTATAAAAAATGATGGTAAAGTAAAGTGCATTCACCAAAAAAAATATTGTGTAGATATTGTGATACAAAAAATTAATTAAATATTTGTTTGCATTATATTACCTTTATTTCTGATTTATATAAAACTGTCTGTTTAATTTTATTACATATTAGTTCTGGTAATATTTTCACTTATCATACCGCTAGAGCTTCAATTATTACTGGAAATTTTTTCGAGATCACGAATATTTTGAAAATTTTCTAAAAAATATTCGTGTTCAGTGTTTCAGTATTTAATTGAATTGGTATTCGGTAAGAAAATAAAAAAATACTAGGACAATGACGGTTTTTGATGATTTTGAAATTTAAATAGTAGGCTTTGTGTGTTAATTCAACACGATAATATTTCTTTAATATATGTAATTTATCATGTCTGATATCAAAAGTGAAAAGTATGTTAGTGTTTTTATGAAAATGTCTCGTTTAGGGAGAGAAAAACAGGAGGAAGTTAGAAAAGAAGTTCAATATCTGATCCCAGGTAATCTGAAGTTAAATGTAAATGTCATTTTACTTGTAAACGTCAAAAAATTTCCAGTGAAATTTCATGCTCCTCGCCCCAAGGATGAGAAAAATTTCCGGATTTTTTCTTGGTTGCTATGTGACTTGGTCAATAATTTCTTAAGGATTAAGTGAATAATGAAGTGATGTCTTATTTAGAATTACATAGCAATCTTTAGTCGCTTTATTCTAGTAATGAATCATCTGTATTGTCAACGAATCATTTATTTTTGTACCTTTGTTAATTGGCCAGATTTTTTCCGAGTGCACTGGAAGTACATGGGTTATAATAAATTCAATGATTTCTTTTGAGGAAAATCTTTTATTGTTCTTTAAATCTTTAAATTTTAAATCAAGGAAATTTACTGAGGACCCAAGTAAATATCCATTTTGTAAATATTCTACTAGACAATAATTGTTTCTACGTTTATTACTTCGTAGTACGATTATTTTCTGGTTTAATAGTCACATAAATACATCGAAAAAGTTCATATTGTTGTGGTAACATTTTTATGCAATATTATGGACACAATATTTTCTTAACATTAAGCGAATGATATTTTAATATGTTATTTAGGAAATAATCTCAAACTTTAATTATTACAACAAATTATCTGTAGCAATAACTCATTGGAATGCTTTGAGGGCCAAAATAATTATTCTAATAATTAGTTTAATAGTTACATAAATGAGTAAAGTAATCTTGTTGGGTTGAATTGAATTTTAAAGGAATAAGGGTCAATATGGGCTGCTGAATATTGTTTGTGGGTCTAAGCAATATATTACATACATTTTAGGACATATGCTGTCCTTACTGACCCTCATCCTTTCATAATATGATATAATTGTCGTGATATTATGATTGCTTTTGATTTATATTTATTTTATAATATATTTAATAAATATTTGCTGATAATTTGTGCCTCTGCTAATTTTAACTGAACTAAAATTAGCTCAGATATAGGAAATCGTTATGTACGAATACATCCAGGATTGCATTTAATTTTGTAATTATTCCATTGGAGACTGGCCCTTTTTACGTTAATTACATCGTAGTATGGTTATTTTCCGATTTAATAGTTACAGTATTTCCATAGAGGAAAAAATCTTATTGATAGCCTTTAAACTCACTGAAAACTCCCTCCATGATAAAAAAAATCATTGTGTAAACGTTCTACTGGACAATTACCGTAACTACGTTTATTTCATCGTAGTACGGTGATTTTTCGGTTTAATATTTACCCGAAAATTCACCAAAAAATTCATATGGTTGCTACAAAATATTTTCGTATGAGGATTTAGTGGATAATGTTTGAATGTGTTATTATCACGTCGCAAAATCTAGCCACTGTATTCTAATGAGAAATGAGGAACAATATTGTGTTATAACTAATAAATGGTACTAGGAATTTTTTTTAACCGTTTAGGTTCTAATGGTTTAAGTTCGTTTCGTCCATTCCCTTTTCGTCCAATGTCCAAAATTTACCTGCGTATACCTTTTCAATTCCCATTACCATTACAATCTGATCAATGAGCATTTTTTGTTTAAACTTAAACTGTTACAAATTAAACTAAGGTTCTTACTCACTAGTAAAATGAATCCCTAGTTTCTATTAACAACAATTGTTTTGATACATTAGTTTTTAGAAAAGAAACACATACAAATAGATATCTAAATTTTAATTCAAACCATCAATTTGTGTTAAACAATTTGTTCAAATGACAATGTCTTAAATAATGAATTATCACTTGTTAAATCTGTCTTGATTAAGAACAACTATCCAAGTAAATTTATAAATCGTGAACTTTACCGGGACATCAAAACTAAAGATCAAAATTTAAACCTCCCAATAATTCTTTCAAATATAGTAAAAATCCCTTATATTCCAAAATTATCGGAAAAAATTAGAAGGATTGGCAATAAATTTAATTTAAAAACAGTTTTTCAAACTAATAATACAATAAAATCTTTAATAGTAAATACAAAACCTTTTTATGAAATTCAAAACACAAAAAATTGTATTTACAAAATTCCATGCGAATGTAATAAATTTTATACAGGAGACCTTTTCATATTAGACTTAATGAACACCAATCGTACATTAAAAATAAACAATTCGAAAAATCCAAAATATGTGAACATGCACGGGATTTTGGTCATAAAATAGAATGGAATTCTTCAACTAGATTATTAAAAGAACCGAATAATTATAACCGCAAAGTTAAAGAAGCAGCATTGATATGCTTAAATAATAACGAATGTGTTTCTAATTGTTCGGTCGATATTTCAAAAATTTGGATACCTATTTTACAAAAAGAGTTCATTGCAAAAAAGATACCCTCTATATCGGGATAGTATCATAAGTTTTTATCTGGTTTTTTCGGGTGTCGCCGGGTTCCTCCACCTACCTGCGGTAATCGTAATCCGGCAACCGAGTTCCTTCACGGTACCGAAGGGAAAGGGATTATAGGATTATAGGAAGATAATAACAGTCATTTTCTATTTCTAATATATATTACAAAAATCGAAAAATTAATAGGTATGTAAGTACAAACTTGGTATCAAAAAAATAATATACAAAATCATACTAAATGAATATGTTTTTACTTGGTAACGGGTAAATACGAACAACAAATGTTTTTTAGAAATTGATATCTCGTTATTTTCTTAGATACGTATAGGTCTATTTCACTCTGAATGCGGTCTTGTTTTAATTTTAACTCACGACGTATTTTTTTAGGATAATAGTGAGCTGTTTTAATTTTTATGTATGTTTCAATTTGGAAATTAGTGAGGATTTCTAAAAATTTGAAAAAAAAATTGGGATGCGATTCATAAAAATGAGAATTAAACCGTGAATGAAAAGATTCACAACTATTTGTTGATCGGAA
Organism: Crepidodera aurea; assembly: GCA_949320105.2. Taxonomy (NCBI): domain Eukaryota; kingdom Metazoa; phylum Arthropoda; class Insecta; order Coleoptera; family Chrysomelidae; genus Crepidodera; species Crepidodera aurea. The sequence continues at coordinate 9,476,204 of OX439480.2, forward strand.
CATTTCGTTTGAAGCACAGGCCCATAATTCAGTAGGAAATATAGCTTCTTCACTAATGTAATTATCAACAATATAGTCGCAAAATTCGAGAATTTTTGCTTTACCACTAGGAATTTTTTCAAATAGCTCTTCAACAAAACAATCTCTCACATCATCTGGATTTAAGAACGACAAGCCAAAAAACAATTTTAAGAATTTTCCTTCTTCAGACTCCTTTAATTTATATATGGCAGAAAGACCCAAGTTTTGTATCTTTCTGAACCAAGATTGACCAAGATGAAATCTACATCCTATTATTTTACACTGTGGCCAACTATTTTTTACAGCTTTATGTATAGCCAGTTCAAAATCAATAACTATTCCTTTTGGCTCAAATACTAAATTACACTCGATGCATTTTCGTTTAAGAATACTAAATAAATTAATATATGTTAAGGCTTTTTTATTAGGAAGAAGGCAGAAAGCTAGCGGGACATAATGGCCATTTTTATAACCATGAATTGTAAATAGTTGTAAAAAAAATTTGGTACAATTTTCAAAAGTTCCGTCCATAAATATTGTGTCCACAGAACACATAAAAAATAAATTTGTATAACAAGTAAAAATTATAATTTGATGAGTCTGATCTAGAGAAAGTAAAAAATCTTCTCTCTTATTTGTTTTTGGATGTAAATCTGAAATCAATAAAATATGCGTTAGATACTTACAAATAAGTTAAACTCAAAATGTGTTTGCATTACCTTGAACAACTTTAAAAACTTCTTCTTGACTTGTTGGCAAAGGCGGAAGAATTTTTCGTCGGGCAGCATACATATTCTTTCTGAAGCAGTCAATATCATTGGTATTAAGACTACCTGCAAACTCGTTGCATTTAAGTTCTGCATGTATAAGTTTTGCAGGTTTTTCATTTACATCTACCGTAGCTTTTCTCTTTAAAGAGTTGCTTACTGCTTGTCTGCAAACATTTTTGTCCTCTTCATGGTTATGCACTAGTAAACTTTCAATTATTTCATTGTCCTCTAAACTCCTGGAGTACACTTTAGCAGAACACGTTTGTTTTATACATCTCCACCTAACAATACCAGAAACCGCGACATGAGCTTGAAAAAACTTAAAATTTTCCACCAACAGCATTTTTTTGCCTTTTTTACTCAACATAAATTTGACTTCCATCTTTATAAATTACCACTTCAACTGAATTATTAGTTTTTTTTTTTTTTTTTTTTTTTTTTTTGTTTATTATTTATTTTCATTAGGTATATATTACATTTTCTAGGACATTTCATTTTCCTAATTCCCTGCTATAGGAGTTTTCCTCCTTTTCAGGGTATGAATTATTAGTAAATAATTTAAGTTTTATACAGTTCCTCCACCTACCTGTTGATGGCAATTAGGGTTTTAAAACCCCCATTAGTACAGGCCCCTGGTGGAGGAACACGGCTATGGAAATAATCCCTAGAAACGCAAGTAAAGTGGAGGAACTCGGTGACACCGGTTTTTTCTTATGATAATATTAATGAGAAAACTTCATTTATGACGAAGTATAAATTCTCTTATAATATGCAAATGCGCTATCCTTTAAAAATTCGTTCCCAGAAACGTCACAAAAATATGATTGAAACAGATTTTGACATCTTCAATCTCAAAATCTTATTCTATGTATACTATGTTGATGTCATATTTTTGCAAGATTATCAAGTGTTCTGTTTCTAGTAAATTTATTTATTTTATGTCATTTTGATAACGGCTTCGATATAGAATGCCGAAACGTCAATAAAAAAACTTTTTTAACAACTAAGTGGTTTTAATCCAGTGGAAAGAGAGAGAGAGAAATTAAAATACAAACCACTATGAGCTTCCGAAATGAATTACAGGTCAACATGTTATCTAGTCTTGTATCGGAGAAGGGCAAGATGTGAAGTCCGCCACGTACCCCGGGTGGTCAAAAAAGGATAGTTGAAGTGCGCCACCGATTTTCGATTTGAGGATTACGGTCATTAAAGGATTATTTGAAATTACGGTACCATAAAGATATAAATTACCCACCTTAATTGTGTCGTTCATTCTACATTTCTTGCAAAATAAAACAAAGTTTATTTAATTATACATTTAATTATCTTAAATATTTGTCATACACAACAAAAAACAAAATACCAGTTTAGCCTCAAAAACTTTTAGGAATAAATTTGAAACTTACAGATTTAAGCTAAATCTGTTAAATCATTTAACAAAAGAAAATCTTGACAATTTTTGTCTTCATATTCTATTATTTTTGGTCTCATTGTCTTTTTTAAATTTTTAATGTTCCATTATTACAAACTTTAATCTGTACATTTAAAAGGACGTTAACGAACTGGACTAGGGTGTTGTTTATGAAAGATGCGTTAAATTTCGAATGAAAGGACTCAGAAGCATTTGTTGTGCGATAAAAAAAATTTTGTTTACTACACCACATATTAATTGGAAACAAAGCTGTAGATGAAAAATAATTTCTTAATAAATAGGCTCAAAATTCTTCAGGGGCATCTAATAAAATAATTCAGTATTGAAAAAATTTATAGCGTCTAATGGGTCCAGTAAATGAATTCCAAAGTATAATTTTAAAAATTGCCAAATTATTGAGTCTTTACACTTATACTTTACTTACTGTTTTTCAAGAACTTAACTAGAAGTTGATTGGTTTTAAAGAAAGATAATCTGATGTGTAGAAATTTCCATTCTACTAGTATCTAATATAATTTACCTAAATTTTTAACTCGTTATCCCTTAATTTTATTCGCAAGTTTCCCGTGCTATTACAACTTCGAAATAAAAAAAAGGTTTGTTCGGCCCATCCTATTGTTTATCCAATGCTAGAATTCTAGAGGTCTCTGAACGTTACTTTAGATAAAACAATCAAGGGCATGTTGAAAAATCTGAAAAAATTCATGTGTACGTTTTCAGGTCCCTAGATCCTGATTCGAGGTCAATTGAGCTCCATCAAGTCAGGTTAAGGTCAAATCCAGGAATAACTTGAAAAAAATCATACATATGTTTTTTTGGTCGCTGAATTCGATTCCTTTGTTTGTTTATCCCTTGCAAGAATCCTAGAGGTCACTGAAGGTTATTTCAAGGTCATCTTAAGGTTATTTTAGATAAAACAGTCAAGGGCATGTTGAAAAATCTGAAAAAATTCATACGTTCATTTTCGAGGACCCTGAATCAGAATCGAAGGCCAATCTACCTCATTTCAAGATCATTTGAAGGTTAAACGGTCAAAGAGCCCTCCAAAAAATCTGAATATCTTATGTGGCTCAAATTGTCGACTAACTAAAACTTGTGGTTGTAAACATATGGATGAATTTTTTCAGATTTTTTTGAGGTTATTCCTGGATTTGACCTTCAAATGAACCTGATCTGATGGAGCCTAAACGTGTACAAGCTTAGATAAAATGTTGACCTGTGTTATCTGAAAGAGACCATTCAACATTTTGCCTAATAAGTTACTCTATAGGTATTATATAAAAATAACTGTAAACAAACTATACCTTTCTCGAATTCTATTATGTATAAATCAGTTTTAAATTTTAATTTCTTGAGGTTTGACTAACCAAGGATTGATAAACTGTTATAAAATTATATAAGCGATTACCATAAGTGATTCAAATTTATAAAAAATGATGGTAAAGTAAAGTGCATTCACCAAAAAAAAATATTGTGTAGATATTGTGATACAAAAAATTAATTAAATATTTGTTTGCATTATATTACCTTTATTTCTGATTTATATAAAACTGTCTGTTTAATTTTATTACATATTAGTTCTGGTAATATTTTCACTTATCATACCGCTAGAGCTTCAATTATTACTGGAAATTTTTTCGAGATCACGAATATTTTGAAAATTTTCTAAAAAATATTCGTGTTCAGTGTTTCAGTATTTAATTGAATTGGTATTCGGTAAGAAAATAAAAAAATACTAGGACAATGACGGTTTTTGATGATTTTGAAATTTAAATAGTAGGCTTTGTGTGTTAATTCAACACGATAATATTTCTTTAATATATGTAATTTATCATGTCTGATATCAAAAGTGAAAAGTATGTTAGTGTTTTTATGAAAATGTCTCGTTTAGGGAGAGAAAAACAGGAGGAAGTTAGAAAAGAAGTTCAATATCTGATCCCAGGTAATCTGAAGTTAAATGTAAATGTCATTTTACTTGTAAACGTCAAAAAATTTCCAGTGAAATTTCATGCTCCTCGCCCCAAGGATGAGAAAAATTTCCGGATTTTTTCTTGGTTGCTATGTGACTTGGTCAATAATTTCTTAAGGATTAAGTGAATAATGAAGTGATGTCTTATTTAGAATTACATAGCAATCTTTAGTCGCTTTATTCTAGTAATGAATCATCTGTATTGTCAACGAATCATTTATTTTTGTACCTTTGTTAATTGGCCAGATTTTTTCCGAGTGCACTGGAAGTACATGGGTTATAATAAATTCAATGATTTCTTTTGAGGAAAATCTTTTATTGTTATTTAAATCTTTAAATTTTAAATCAAGGAAATTTACTGAGGACCCAAGTAAATATCCATTTTGTAAATATTCTACTAGACAATAATTGTTTCTACGTTTATTACTTCGTAGTACGATTATTTTCTGGTTTAATAGTCACATAAATACATCGAAAAAGTTCATATTGTTGTGGTAACATTTTTATGCAATATTATGGACACAATATTTTTTTAACATTAAGCGAATGATATTTTAATATGTTATTTAGGAAATAATCTCAAACTTTAATTATTACAACAAATTATCTGTAGCAATAACTCATTGGAATGCTTTGAGGGCCAAAATAATTATTCTAATAATTAGTTTAATAGTTACATAAATGAGTAAAGTAATCTTGTTGGGTTGAATTGAATTTTAAAGGAATAAGGGTCAATATGGGCTGCTGAATATTGTTAGTGGGTCTAAGCAATATATTACATACATTTAAGGACATATGCTGTCCTTACTGACCCTCATCCTTTCATAATATGATATAATTGTCGTGATATTATGATTGCTTTTGATTTATATTTATTTTATAATATATTTAATAAATATTTGCTGATAATTTGTGCCTCTGCTAATTTTAACTGAACTAAAATTAGCTCAGATATAGGAAATCGTTATGTACGAATACATCCAGGATTGCATTTAATTTTGTAATTATTCCATTGGAGACTGGCCCTTTTTACGTTAATTACATCGTAGTATGGCTATTTTCCGATTTAATAGTTACAGTATTTCCATAGAGGAAAAAATCTTATTGATAGCCTTTAAACTCACTGAAAACTCCCTCCATGATAAAAAAAATCATTGTGTAAACGTTCTACTGGACAATTACCGTAACTACGTTTATTTCATCGTAGTACGGTGATTTTTCGGTTTAATATTTACCCGAAAATTCACCAAAAAATTCATATGGTTGCTACAAAATATTTTCGTATGAGGATTTAGTGGATAATGTTTGAATGTGTTATTATCACGTCGCAAAATCTAGCCACTGTATTCTAATGAGAAATGAGGAACAATATTATGTTATAACTAATAAATGGTACTAGGAATTTTTTTTAACCGTTTAGGTTCTAATGGTTTAAGTTCGTTTCGTCGGCCGCAACCTATTTCGCTCCCGCGGTCAGTTTTTAATCCCCCTACGTGAAAAGGGTGTAGGTAAGTTCGCTCCCAAATATTTTTCAAAAATAATCCCCTGTTAATGGCATTCCATGTTATCGCTTAATGACAATAACAAACTTGTTAGTAATGAGCCTATTTTTCTGTATAAATATAAGAAAATGTACGGAATAAACAAAATCATTTCTTCTTTACACTTGGTTGAGAAAGATTTAAAATGAACGTAAGCCAAATTATTAGTGAAAAAGGAAAACCTATGTTGGTGGTGAATTCCTATAAATTTAATTTCCATAAATTATTGGCGGGAAATGTGAAACAGTGGCAGTGTATAGTAAGTTTATATGTGGATGGAACATTTAAATGTTGACCAAAGTTTTTCTACCAATTATTTACCATACATGGAATATGTAATGGTCATTACATGCCTTTAGTATTTTTCCTATTACCGGATAAAACAACAAAATCTTATGAAAATTGCTTAAACATTCTTCTCAACAACCTACAAGAAATGGAAATTACACTAACATCAAAATGTGTTTACATAGATTTTGAAATGGCAATACATTTAGCATTCCAAAGAAAACTTCCACACGTTGTGATTAAGGGTTGCTTATTTCATCTAACCCAATCATAGTAAGATCTTACTTTTTATATTTTATCAAAAAATTAATTATTTTGTTCCATTGCTGCAGGTGGCGGAAAATTCAGCACTTAGGACTTACTCAAGATTACAAATCCCAATCAGATATTGGAAAATATTTAAATTTCGTATTTGGCCTTTCCTACTTACAACCAGCCGATGTGGGAGATTGTTTCTGCTTTGATCTTGCGGAAATTTTGCCACAAGACAAAAAATTGGAGATTTTCAATAACTATTTGGTGGAAACATATATATCAGAAGATTCTCTATTCCCGCCAGAAATGTGGGCCGAACATTCTTCAGCAAGGACGAGATCAACAAATGCTTGTGAAGCTTTCCACAGCAGATTCAATGGGTCGTTTTACGCTGCCCATCCAAATATTTTTCAATTTATTGAAGTGTTGAAAGAATTTCAAGTCGAGACATGTAAAAATAAACAGTGCTCATAAAATTAAAAAAGTATACAGAAGGGTATAAATGCAAAAAATTAAATTAATTGAAGATCATTCGGCCAGCTTCACAACTGTAGCTATTACAAAAATTCAATTTCTTGAAAAATTGTCAAGATATGTAAAGAAAAATTAATTAATTTAAATTTGATATATTTTGAATATAAGTTTATTCCTGTTTTGTTATTGTCATTAAATGAGTAGTTATCGTTTTTACCAAGAGTTTTGCTCACATTAACATTATATTAAATATCTTGTATGTATAATATTGTATATAATAATATAAATATTGGTAAAATAAAATATTGGTAAAATTTTAATCTCTCGTAATCTACTTATTTACGTTTTAATCCTCGGGAGCGAACTTACCTATGCTTCGGGAGCGAACTTACCTATGACCTTTTTCAAAAACTGACCGCGGGAGCGAACTAGTATGCGCCGGTTTCGTCCATTCCCTTTTCGTCCAATGTCCAAAATTTACCTGCGTATACCTTTTCAATTCCCATTACCATTACAATCTGATCAATGAGCATATTTTGTTTAAACTTAAACTGTTACAAATTAAACTAAGGTTCTTACTCACTAGTAAAATGAATCCCTAGTTTCTATTAACAACAATTGTTTTGATACATTAGTTTTTAGAAAAGAAACACATACAAATAGATATCTAAATTTTAATTCAAACCACTCAATTTGTGTTAAACGAGGTATTGTCAAATCTCTTTCCGATAGAGCAAAAACAATTTGTTCAAATGACAATATCTTAAATAATGAATTATCACTTGTTAAATCTGTCTTGATTAAGAACAACTATCCAAGTAAATTTATAAATCGTGAACTTTACCGGGACATCAAAACTAAAGATCAAAATTTAAACCTCCCAATAATTCTTTCAAATATAGTAAAAATCCCTTATATTCCAAAATTATCGGAAAAAATTAGAAGGATTGGCAATAAATTTAATTTAAAAACAGTTTTTCAAACTAATAATACAATAAAATCTTTAATAGTAAATACAAAACCTTTTTATGAAATTCAAAACACAAAAAATTGTATTTACAAAATTCCATGCGAATGTAATAAATTTTATATAGGAGACCTTTTCATATTAGACTTAATGAACACCAATCGTACATTAAAAATAAACAATTCGAAAAATCCAAAATATGTGAACATGCACGGGATTTTGGTCATAAAATACAATGGAATTCTTCAACTAGATTATTAAAAGAACCGAATCATTATAACCGCAAAGTTAAAGAAGCAGCATTGATATGCTTAAATAATAACGAATGTGTTTCTAATTGTTCGGTCGATATTTCAAAAATTTGGATACCTATTTTACAAAAAGAGTTCATTGCAAAAAAGATACCCTCTATATCGGGATAGTATCATAAGTTTTTATCTGGTTTTTTCGGGCGTCGCCGGGTTCCTCCACCTACCTGCGGTAATCGTAATCCGGCAACCGAGTTCCTTCACGGTACCGAAGGGAAAGGGATTATAGGATTATAGGAAGATAATAACAGTCATTTTTTATTTCTAATATATATTACAAAAATCGAAAAATTAATAGGTATGTAAGTACAAACTTGGTATAAAAAAAATAATATACAAAATTATACTAAATGAATATGTTTTTACTTGGTAACGGGTAAATACGAACAACAAATGTTTTTTAGAAATTGATATCTCGTTATTTTCTTAGATACGTATAGGTCTATTTCACTCTGAATGCGGTCTTGTTTTAATTTTAACTCACGACGTATTTTTTTAGGATAATAGTGAGCTGTTTTAATTTTTATGTATGTTTCAATTTGGAAATTAGTGAGGATTTCTAAAAATTTGAAAAAAAAATTGGGATGCGATTCATAAAAATGAGAATTAAACCGTGAATGAAAAGATTCACAACTATTTGTTGATCGGAACATTTCGTTTGAAGCACAGGCCCATAATTCAGTAGGAAATATAGCTTCTTCACTAATGTAATTATCAACAATATAGTCGCAAAATTCGAGAATTTTTGCGTTACCACTAGGAATTTTTTCAAATAGCTCTTCAACAAAACAATCTCTCACATCATCTGGATTTAAGAATGACAAGCCAAAAAACAATTTTAAGAATTTTCCTTCTTCAGAGTCCTTTAATTTATATATGGCAGAAAGACCCAAGTTTTGTATCTTTCTGAACCAAGATTGACCAAGATGAAATCTACATCCTATTATTTTACACTGTGGCCAACTATTTTTTACAGCTTTATGTATAGCCAGTTCAAAATCAATAACTATTCCTTTTGGCTCAAATACTAAATTACACTCGATGCATTTTCGTTTAAGAATACTAAATAAATTAATATATGTTAAGGCTTTTTTATTAGGCAGAAAGCTAGCGGGACATAATGGCCATTTTTATAACCATGAATTGTAAATTGTAAAAATTTGGTACAATTTTCAAAAGTTCCGTCCATAAATATTGTGTCCACAGAACACATAAAAAATAAATTTGTATAACAAGTAAAAATTATAATTTGATGAGTCTGATCTAGAGAAAGTAAAAAATCTTCTCCCTTATTTGTTTTTGGATGTAAATCTGAAATCAATAAAATATGCGTTAGATACTTACAAATAAGTTAAACTCAAAATGTGTTTGCATTACCTTGAACAACTTTAAAAACTTCTTCTTGACTTGTTGGCAAAGGCGGAAGAATTTTTCGTCGGGCAGCATACATATTCTTTCTGAAGCAGTCAATATCATTGGTATTAAGACTACCTGCAAACTCGTTGCATTTAAGTTCTGCATGTATAAGTTTTGCAGGTTTTTCATTTACATCTACCGTAGCTTTTCTCAGCTTTTGAAAGTTCCATCTCCAAAAATGTGGTGCTTTGAACAATACTGCTTATTCCTATTTTGCTAGCAAATCCAAGAATCCTGTCATTATCCGTTAAATCATCAACTACTAGAAAACTGTCGGCAAGATTCTGGGGTAGAATTATCTCCCAAGAATTTTTGAAACTCACAGCTCCAATTGACTTTCGTCGTTCTTTGTAGAGAGCACTCTTCTTAGATAGAAATGACGGAACTTCAGTCACAAAATCTAAGCCAGCGTCCTTAACAGTAGTCAAAGAGTTATTGAAAATTTGAGGAATTGGGGTTAGTTCCTCTCTAGCTCGTTTTCTGCATACCATTAAAGCCTTCTCAACTTCCACACTGGCCTGATTTGGAATGCAGCTGTGCTTTGTTTCACGTATAACTTCTGATTGGCGAGAAGTTAAATAACCACAACACTTTCGGGATGCACATCTCCAGGTTATAGTCCCGTCTTTATTACTTCGTAAATGGTTATACTTATAACCTAAATAGGTGAGTTTTGGACGACCTCTTTTAGTTTCAAGAAACTCCATAATTAATTGTCACTTTCACGCGTTTTTTTATTCGATGTTCACAGCTTAATATGAAGGTGCCTATACCTGGAAATACATAATTGGTTAATAAAGCCTTTCTAGAATTTGAAAATAGGAATTTCCAATATTCATACTGATCCCATTGTGTACACAAGAACTTGGCAATAAACAAGGAAATTATAAAGGATCGAATTTCAGATAATCATTAGTACTTAATGTATGTATACCAATTTAATAATAATATTGGCATGGGTACTATGGGATTGACACAGGTAGCCTCACTGCCGTAATAGACGAAAAGACGAGTGGCGAATCTGCACTGACGTGTTAGAGTATCTAATTACCGTGGCAAAACGCTACTAAAACAGGTAAATTTCCTTTACGTGGCGAAACAGAACGTGGCGAACCAGGAACTTACCCGGAGAAGGTATCTTAGGGTTTGGTTTAAATCAGTTGATATCTTCCAATCGCGCATAAGCCCCAAAATTTACCAAAATATTGAAAATTTCACATTTTTACGCATTTTTGGTATCTCAGGCCCACAAAAAAAAGTGGAATGAACTTTACATGTGAGTATACTACCCCTATGGATTTTGAGCCGCTGAATCCGAATCTGGTCTCAGAATTTTCCCTGGACCCCCCAGTTTTCCCCTAGCCTAGGGGAAATGCGTGAAATCTTAGAAATTTCAGTATCTGTGAAAGCAATTTCAATCTACTAAAAACGATAATGTTTTCACGTATCTCGAGTGGCTTAGTTCTAATCTCACTGTAGAATTTCTTTAGAGTACCTCAGAATTCCACTAGCCTACGGGAAAAAGTGTTAAGCTAAGCAAAACTTGTGATTTCTGGAAGGTTCTATTTTTGCACAAGGAAGCTTATATATTTTCGTATTTTGAGTTGCTGAAATCGTATCTGACGTACAAAATGTTCCACAGTACTTCAAAATTTCCCTAGCCTAGGGAAAAACGTAGAAAATAGCGCCAAAATCGAAATTTCATGCAGGCCTTTTTCGTAAGGAAAAGCTGATATCTTTCCATCTTCTGAGTTGCCGTGTTCATTTCTGTCATCAGAATTTTCATCCAGCTCCTCACAATTGCCCTAGCCTACGGAAAATTCCATTATTTATATATTATTAGTTTGTCCTTTTTTCCTTGTTCTTTTATCGTCAAACGTCCGACAGAGCGGATTCCTATTTCTTTTTTTGCTTTCACCTGCAACATCCCTCTTCAACAACCAGCAAAAATCTGCCATGATCCCATCGTCCCTGATAATGTCGCTCCATTTCTTTGATATCTTGGTGGAAACGTTCTCCTTGTTCCTCACTGTAATCAACAAGATTTTCAGGGAAGCGTTCGAGATGGGAATGAAGGAAGTATAATTGTATGCTCATGAGGCAACCTTGTTCTTGAAATTTTCGCAACATGTTTTTCACTATTTTCTTATAGTCGTCGCTTTTAAAGTTATCTAAGAAATGTTTGACAACTTCCTTGTACAATTTTCTACATTTTTTTCCTATCGGGAAATTCTGAAGTACTGTGGAACATTTTGTACGTCAGATATGAATTCAGGAACTCAAAATACGAAAATATATAAGCTTTCTTGCGCAAAAATAGAACCGTCCAGAAATAACAAGTATTTCTCTAGTTTCCTCCTAGGCTGGTGGAATTCTGAGGTACTCTAGGGAAATTCTACAGTGAGATTAGAACTAAGCGGCTAGAGATACGTGAAAACATTATCGTTTTGCGTAGATCACGCATTTCCTCTAGGCTAGGGGGAAATTCTGAGACCAGATTCGAATTCAGCGGCTCAAAGTCCATAGGAGTAGTATACTTATATGTAAAGTTCATTCCACTTTTTTTTGTGGGCCTGTGACACCAAAAATGCGTAAAAATGTGACATTTTCAATATTTTCGCAAATTTTGGGGCTTATGCGCGATTGGAAGATATCAACTGATTTAAACCAAATTAAAACACAATGTTTTTAGGCTCTATTTGAAGACGTTACAAACTATTACATTTGGAAAACATCTAATTCAAACGTTTAAAAAAATAATCGCAAAAATGGAGTTTTTTCATATTTTGTCAAACTTTAGGGCCTATGCGCGAATGGAAGATGTCAACCGATTTTAATAATTTTTTTTTCTTTTTTTTAGTCTATATGATTCGCAAGTTTCCCGTGCTATTACAACTTCGAAATAAAAAAAAAGGTTTTTTCGGCCCATCCTATTGTTTATCCATTGCTAGAATTCTAGAGGTCTCTGAACGTTATTTTAGATAAAACAATCAAGGGCATGTTGAAAAATCTGAAAAAATTCATGTGTACGTTTTTCAGGTCCGTAGGTCCTTATTCGAGGTCAATTGAGCTCCATCAAGTCAGGTCAAGGTCAAATCCAGGAATAACTTGAAAAAAATCATACATATGTTTTTTTGGTCGCTGAATTCGAATCCGTTGTTTGTTTATCCCTTGCTAGAATCCTAGAGGTCACTGAAGGTTATTTCAAGGTCATCTTGAGGTTATTTTAGATAAAACAATCAAGGGCATGTTGAAAAATCTGAAAAAATTCATACGTTCATTTTCGAGGACCCTGAATCAGAATCGAAGGCCAATCTACCTCATTTCAAGATCATTTGAAGGTTAAACGGTCAAAGAACCCTCCAAAAAATCTGAATATCTTCTGTGGCTCAAATTGTCGACTAACTAAAACTTGTGGTTGTAAACATATGGATGAATTTTTTCAGATTTTTTTGAGGTTATTCCTGGATTTGACCTTCAAATGAACCTGATCTGATGGAGCCTAAACGTGTACAAGCTTAGATAAAATGTTGACCTGTGTTATCTGAAAGAGACCATTCAACATTTTGCCTAATAAGTTACTCTATAGGTATTATATAAAAATAACTGTAAACAAACTATACCTTTCTCGAATTAGGCAAGGAATTGTTGTCCAAATTTACTCACCTGAAAAAAAGATCAATCATTTATTAAATGGTCATAAAAATATACAAGTTACAGTGACAAAACTGAATAAATGTGTTTTAAATTTATTTGAATGATTTTTTGAGAGTAAGACTCTTTATGAAATCTATTTTTTTTTTATTTATAAACTAATTCTTTGCAGTTAGAGCAAAATATATTTTGTCACTAACCAATAATTTAAATGTAATAAAATAGATATTGAAACGTCAATAATATAAATTTAATTATACTGTTTATTATTATTCAATTAATTACATATTCATACCTTCTAACCATCTACAAACAAAATATAATTGGTATAAACACAGAATTATCCAATTACCTAGTGTATATAATTAGTGATAACCTGTATTTATATATTAGGATTAATTAGTTGGTGGATTGATTTTGCATGTAATTGTGCCTTGGGATACATAATATTTCATATTCTATACACACAATTTAAAAAATGGTGGATGCATAAAGCTCCTTCACCAAAAATTAAGTGCACAGTCAATGCTTTGTTTTCATTTAAAATTTGAAAAAATATATTTTAAAATATATATATTATAGCTATTTATAAATACGCTTTCCAATATGCCAATATTTAATTTTTGTTGTTAGTTCAATAAGATATGTATAAAGATTTCATAATATTTTCTTATTAAAATGAACCATTATTCAATATTGTGAAAAATATTGTTTAAACTACAATTCAAAATTAATATAGTAATTAAAAATCATCATTTAATTGGTCAATTAATTGTATCAAAATTCAATTCACAGCGACCACGTTGAATATTCAATTTAAAAAAAGGGTGGATGGAAAATGCTCATTCACCAAAAATTACAGTTCACGCTTTACTTTAATTTATGGTATGTTTGAATCGTAGTAACCGTAAGGGAGAAGGATTATAACGTTTTGAGGTATAAAGAAATTTTAAAAATATTAATGATGAGACAAAAATAAGGACCGAAATTTAAATTTATGAGACCCAGATTTCTCATAAAATTTGGTTAAATACCAATTTATGAAACAATAATTAAAGTAAGGTCAGGTCAAAAATCCTAAAACCACAATACAAATAAAAAACAGTCAATGTAGGCCCAAAACTCACAAATATTTTTTCAAGTAATTCAAAGCAATTACAAAATAACTGTTGACAAGTGACATATTTCAATTGTCATGTACTTAAATAATAAAATTTAAGCTAGAATTATAAATAACTAAAGGTATCGAACAGTAAAGAAGAATGTCAGACATGTTTATTTATAAGTGGATTAACACTTCCGGAGTTTGTTTTTTATATATTTTCAGCTATTTGCCGCCATTTTATCCTATCCTGCGTGTTTTTCATCCACTGTTTAATTCCTATACAATTGAGATCTTGAAACAATATGGTTTAAAGACTATATCTATAAAATTCAACTGAATCTGTTGCAGAAACCTCGATCATCATTCATCTGACCTCACCTGACCTGACCTGACCTGACTTCTTAAAAAATGAGTAGAAAGAAGCCAAAAGAAAGATGCTTCAATCCAGTGACTGTCAGAAGATGAGGAAGATGAGACTTTTTAGATATGCGAAAATGTATGTATATAATCGTATGCAGGGTTGTTCAATTTAAAAATACCAAATTAATTTTCAGTCCACAAAAATTAGCCACCCTGTATACATCAAAATATTTTAAAATTGTAGTCCGAGTGACACTGTCTACCCTTACAAAAAATCTTGTTGATATCTCTTTTAGTTTCGGTGCTAGAGATCGAGTGGGAAGCCTACTAATTCACACTCTCTTCCTCACTCTCTTTTTGTGTGTAATCGTCGGTTCCATGTATCCCACTTTCTGTTATTTAAACATCATCGTCAGTAGTGCAAATAAAGCTTTTGTGAAATTGTTACGATTATAGAAATTCTGAATCACACCCCGTGTATATTTACTTTGGAGTATACTAATTATTCCTCGGTTTATATTTACTCAGTATAGTTACCTTTATTTTCACAATAGAGATTTGTTGTTAAACTCGGAAAGTTATAATTTGGAGAAAAGAAAATTTGGATTAAAACAGATTTAACTGTCTTTCTCGACGAATGTTTTTTTTTTAAATTCAAAGAAGAATCCTCATTGTTCAAAAATATTTTGGCAACGAGAGAAAATTTATTTCCTAATAAATTCTAGATGTTTGAAAATACAAAGGAGATATCTCCCAGATATGGTTATTAATGTAATTTGTTCTCGTTTATGGCGTATTAGAAGTTTAATTAAGTTTTAACTATTCGTAGTGTGTTACCACTGTATCACACAGGATCTGGTTCATTTTCATTTTCACATTCTGATACATGCTTAGGTCAAGGTTAATCTGGGACTGTCCTACAATGGGTAGAATAAGGATGAAACTACAAAAAAGAATTTTGAAAAACGGGAAAATTTAGAAGTGATGACAAAATTCCCACCCGAAAACAAAAAATAGGGTGGTATTAAAGTGTCATTAAAGTCGATCCTAGTTGGCGAAATTGCCTAAGAACTTAGCAATCTTCAGAAAAACGGTTTTTCAAAAACGGTTTTTCGTGAATAAAAAAAAGTATAGTAACTCCAATAAAAAAAAGTAAATAAGAAAGTTGTAGATAATAAAAATATGTTTCGATTCATCGATCGAGATTGAAGTTATCGAGATATATCGAAAAAACCGTCCAAAATCGCATTTGTTTGTTCTTGCTATAACTTTATCAAATTTAAATAAATTTATTTGATACTTGACCAAAATACAGCTCGTGGCATCAAACTTTTAAAAATATTTATTAGTTTTCGAGATATTTCGATTTTTCTAAAAAAATGCGCTTGCTCGACGAGTGATTGTAGAATAACGATCTTGAGCTTATTTTCTTCGGAAAGACTTATAATTTCATCCTATAAAAAATTTATAGAAATTTTTTAAATTTTAAGTACCAAAAAATGAAATGAAAATTTGGTTTTTTTCGATTGCTATTTTAACTGTATCTTTTTCAATTTTAATTGTAACGTTACAAAAAAACCAAATTTTAAAAGTAATTTTTTGGTACTTAAAATTTAAAAAATTTCTATAAATTTTTTATAGGGTGAAAGGTCAAGTGTTTCCGAAGAAAATAAGCTTAAGATCGATAATCTACTCGCCGAGCAAGAGTAGCTGATTTTCGCAAGCGCCTTTTTTTTCGAAAAATCGAAATATCTCGAAAACTAATAAATACTTTTTAAAATTTTGAAACACGTACCTATTCTACATTCCACGAGCTATATTTTTGTTTTTGATAAAGTTGTAGCAAAAACAAAAAATGCGATTTTGGACGGTTTTTTTCGTTATATCTTGGCATTAATTTATTTTGACATTGACGTATAATTAAAGGTCGTGCTGCAGAGTATATAGGTATACGTGATCTTGATTGGTTAAATTTAGTTGCCTTATGATTATTGGTTATTGCATTTTCATTACTCAACGCTTTTTAACCATCAATTTCACAAACACACTATTGAACAATGAAGGTCAAATTCCGTTTTGTTTTTTGGTTTATTATTTGACATTAGTAGATAAAAATCTAAATGTGGGTTTTCAGAAAAATTGTCACATTTCAGGTTTTCTGTTGATAATTTTGACATACGAATAATACAAAATAAAATAATAAAAATAACATTAATGTGATTTTATGAATATTTAATTTTTTAAATGTAAATATAATTTTGATTCATAGTACCGATTTAATCACTGTCGTGTATTACAGTCATTAATGATTAGTTAATGAGGTTCTGAAACTGATAGATATAATACCATCATTAGCAGCAATATGTACCTGTGATCTAGATATATATCACCATTAGTGAGCTGTTAATGAGATTTAAATTATTATTAGTTGGTAATGAGTTAAAAATATTTTTAACTGCTAGTTACTTACCCCTATTTTGAAAGTTAGGGGTTGGTAGGTGGGGGGTATAAGCACTAATTTAACTATTTAAATAAGAGCATATACATTTTTGTTCATAGTTTAATTTGTATTTTCGGGGTAAGGTCCTGTAAGTAATTTTTGTCGGGTTAAAGTGATAAAGTGAAAATGTATCCTGATGTTTTTGTAGTTGAAGTGCATAATGGGATGTCCTGTAAACTTTCTGGGTAAGCATATCTTATTTTAATATATTTTATTTTTCACTTGTTTATTATTTGTTTATTTTACCTTGGATACGGCTGCTCATAATGCCCTAGGCCTTAGGGCATAATGAGCTATAACGCCCGCTAATTCTATGGGGGTCTGGATTACTCCGGCAATACATTTTTGGTTGCTTTGGGTGCATATTTTCTTTGATATTTTTTATTTCCATTACTTTTATTCGACGTATATAAAACAAAGCAGCAATTTCTTTAACGAAATATATTGGAACGTTAGAATATCAAAAAATCAGTTTTTTTATTAAAATGAAATCAATTTTTCGTGAGCGAGCGTTACTGGATACTAACACCCATCGGAAAACATTCAGCCAGAGGGCTTCCGGGCACTTAGTGCATAAATAACTATTATTTTTCACTCGTATATTATTTGTTTATTTTACCTTAGATTCGGTTGCTATAAATACACTCATATAGGATATGACGCCCGCTAATTTTATGTGGAGGATTACTCCTGTAGTACATTATTACTTAAAAAAAAGTGGTTTTAATATCCAAAGAGAAGGGTATTATTTGAAGTTCCAAACCACTACGAAATTTAGAAAAAACACGTTCTTTAATGATATCAAACACTAGTATTAACTTTTAACTACTTTAAAACCTGTATAAATAAAAATTTTATATAAAAATGAAGTAATCCGTGATTTTTAAAAATCACGGTTAAAATCTACATAGTCAATTTCTTAATTTAAAATAAATTAGAATTAAGAACAATGTTTTAAAAAATGGTGAATGAAACAGGGCATCCACCAAAATTCTGCAAATGCAGAATTGGTTTAATTCCTCCACCAAATATTAAAATTAATTTTGGTTCTTTCACATACTTTTGCCAGGCCAATATTTCGCGCTTAGATATCCTTAATTTAATATCAACAAAAGGGTTGGATATTGGACTTGCAACTGAAATGTCTTATCGAAAAATTTTTAATGTAAAAAGTCTACAACTTTTTTGAGTCTGTGGGTCTCATTGATAGCCCTATCGTTAAAGGGCACCTACATGCTTATAATAATCTACCGTATCACATCCTTTGTATTATCATTGTTCTGGGGTGGCACTTCGACAACAATGATGTTGTTTGCTTTTTCCTTGATCTCCATATCATCAAATTTAGACTCAAGAATTTGAATTTTCTTCAGCATTACATTTTCCTTTTTCACTTCTCTACGATCCTCCAATACACCACTGTTTTTGCACAAAAAAGTCTCCGACATAAACCGGACATCTTTCCAGAATAACGAATTGTTGTTCTATTTTTTGCTTAAGGGGTTCCTAGAACTCAGAGAATGTATTTCCAAAATATTGTCTGAATGAATTATTTTTGTTGACTTAATCTCACTTTCTAGTAGTGTTTGCAACAAAGTCTACAACTTTTTTTTTTCGTCGTAATCTCAAAATTGTCGAGAAAAATGTTATTTTTTCGTTTAATTTTAAAAATAGTTATATATTATGGAACTTGCTGAAAACGTTTTGTGTCGCTTTAAATATTTCAAAGCAAAATATTTATTTTTCGGTTTTATAAGAATTTAAATTAAAAAAAATCGAAAAATTTTTTAGCTTTATCAGTGCTCATTTTCTTTGTTGAATCCTGGTATGAAAAAATATAGGGAAATTACAATTTTTTTTATTTAAATTCGTATTAAAACAAAAAATAAATATTTTTCTTTGAATAAATTACAGCTTATTTAAAACACACGTTTTCATATATTTCATATATTGTATAGTACAACTCTGATGGGCTTGTTTACTATTGCAATTGATAAGTTAATAGGATTCAATGAAATTACCAAGTAAAAGATCAGCACTCAGTCTCAAATATCTTGAATTCTATAATAAAACTTTTTATTGCCAATATATTTTGTACTAGGCATTCAGTTTGTTAGATTTAATGGAATCATCTATATTATTTTTTGCTTTTTGAATATACGTTATATGTCTTATTCATTGGGGTATAAAGTGAATAAAATAACGATTAATTACTATAATTATCTAAGAATTTCCAATCCTATAAATAAAAGCATCGCTTCTTCTAAAAGATCTAGTAAAACAAATTGAGGAAAATATAAAAAATGAAGGAGGGAAGGTAGACAAAAAGAAGAAGATAAGATTTTATTTTGACTTTCAACTAAATTATAATCTGCCTGACAATAACTTGGATTTCCCCAACTGGGTACCAATTACTTGTTCGTACAAGTGAGCTGATACCTAATTGGGTATTTCCAAGACGTCATCAGAATATACAAACTTGGATATTTCCCCGCTGGGGACCAATTACTGCTACGTTATGTACTCGTATCAGTAATCTGGTGCCTGATTGGGCGTTTGCAAGTATTCATCATAATGTTTACTTATTGAAAAAGTCCTTGAATTTGAAAGAATCAATTTCTTCTTGGTACGTATTACCGAAGTGTGATGATTCACACTGTATAATTTTTACTGCCATTTTTGTATGTAGCCATATGGTATCAACTACTGGTACGTTGTATTAAACCGTAAAGTAACTTGATACCAATTGAGTATTTACAGTAAATCAAATCACGAATTTACGATTTCAGTTTGTACTCTACCACTTGCAGTTATTTCTACGATATGATGAACTCGTAGCATATGACTGGGAGTGGTTGGGTATCTACTGGTGAACAGCGAGCAGCGAAAGAAAATTATATTATTTATTTAGTTACTTACTATTTACAATAAGAATAGAAACAGGACACGTTATACTTATACTTATGTGCCTAATATTAACTCTTACAAGTTGATAGCAAATTGAGTATATCAGGATGTAAAAATTTATTTCCAGTGTAATTTCCATCATTGTAATGATTATACTAGTTACTTGGATATTTCCCAGTTGGGGACCAATATCTTATGCGTTACTTTAACTCGTATTAGTTATTTGGTGCCCAATTGGGCAGTTACAACAATTCATATTGCACACTTCAGAGGTCATTTAGTGATTTAGAAACTGGGAAGGTATAAAAAAGTGCATACTATTTAAAAGTTTTTTAATTGATTAACTGTGTAGTCAAATAGACAATAAATCTAACTACCAACTATTTTTTTTCTAGGTGCATATTTCCGAAGTACAAAGTGCAAAAAAATTACGTTATTTTGATTCTAATTGTATAATTTGATGGTCCTGTTCTGTGGCCCCCTCGATCGCATGCTATAACGCCTTTAGATATTTATATGGGGCACTTTTGTCAAAGATAGAATACTGATAGTTGTGCAAGAAACGAGGGAGTGAGAATGCCTGGAATATAAGGACATTTACTATTACACAGGCCCACAAAAAAAGTGGAATTAACTTTACATGTGAGTATACTACCCCTATGGATTTTGAGCAGCTGAATCCGAATCAGGTCTCAGAATTTCCCCTGGACCCCCCAGTTTTTCCCTAAGCTAGGGGAAATGCGTGAAATGTCAGTATCTGTGAAAGCAATTTCGATCTACGCAAAACCGTAATGTTTTCACGTATCTCGAGTCGCTTTGTTCTAATCTCACTGTAGAATTTTCCTAGAGTACCTCAGAATTCATTCCACTATCCTAGGGGAAAAAGTGTTAAGCTGAGCAAAACTTGTGATTTTTTGCACAAGGAAGCTTATACATTTTCGAATTTTGAGTTCCTGAATTCATATCTGACGTACAAAATGTTCCACATTACTTCAGAATTTCCCTAGCCTAGGAAAAATCGTAGAAAATTGTGCATAAAATCGATGTTTTATGCCAGGCCTTTTTCGTACGGAAAAGCTGATATCTTTCAGGCTTCTGAGTTCATTTCTGTCATCAGAATTTTCATCCATATTTTGTAATATATAAATAATGGAATTTTCCGTAGGCTAGGGCATTGTGAGGAGCTGGATGAAAACTCTAATGACAGAAATGAACACGGCAACTTAGAAGACGAAAAATGCTTGCAATTTTCTACGTTTTTCCCAAGGCTAGGAAAATTCTGAAGTACTGTGGAACATTTTGTACGTCAGATATGAATTCAGGAACTCAAAATACGAAAATATATAAGAACTTTGCGCAAAAATAGAACCTTCCAGAAATCACAAGTTTTGCTTAGTTTAACACTAGGCTTGTGGAATTCTGAGGTTCTTTAAGGAAATTCTACAGTGAGATTAGAACTAAACGACTCGAGATAAGTGAAAACATTATCGTTTTGCATAGATCGAATATGCTTAGGCTAGGAAATTCTGATACCGGCTCAAAATCCATAGGGGTAGTATACTAAATGTAAAGTTCATTCCACTTTTTTTGTTATTTATAATACATCAATCAAAAATTAATTTGCACATTCTTCTAAAAATGAATTTGTACAGAAAATAGTCGAGATTTCTTCATTATTATTTGCTTATGCAACATCCTGTATCATTTTAAATACAAGTTTACAGGTATAATTTTTATTACCCAAATTATCGGTATTTTTGAATTTTAATCCATCCTAAATTTGAAAATTTGTTGTTGATACCTTCTTTTTTCTCCGAAAAATACTAATTTTAAATGCCCTTTGGAAATTCCAAATCAACAACCTTCTTAGTAGCCTCAATTGCATGTAAGGGCCGGCCCTATTGCCAGAAAAAATATTTCGGCCCCTATTCAAGTTGTATCGCCACAATCATGTCAGTATTGTTGTCATTTTAGGAATTAAAAGTTAAAAATAGGTACACAAACAATTTTTTATTAGTTTTAAAAGCTTATAAATAGCGCCTTTCAAAAGTTTTGCTGATTACGTAGAAAATAATTATCAATTTTCTATTTCGTTATTTTAATATTTTTTTGTTTACACCCCATTTTATAACATTTATTTTTAATTTAATTTTAAATGTTTTTCCAATACACAGGAATTTCAAATTTCTTTGTCTTAATCAAATTTGCCCAGTTTTTTGTTGTGGTGGAAGTGACATTTTAAAAAAATGATTATTTATTGAAAATCTTCAATTGCCAAAGTTTGTACGTCATTCTAGCATATATACATTTGGTTTTATGCCAATAAATATCATGCATAACCTTGCTTTGTTAAAAATAACTCAAAAAAGTCAATTTTTGTTTGTCAGTAGACATTTTGATCTAAAAACTGAACCTCTCATATTATGTGACAAAATTTTAACAAAAAAGATTGTTCATCATTAAATTTTCACGACATATTTTGTGACAGATTAGTGAGTTAAAAGACATTGATATTTTTGAAATAAATAAATTTAACTTTTTACTTTCCCAAATTTTGAGTAGAATATTTGACATTAAAACTAAACCTCTCATATTATGTGACAAAATTTTAAATAAAAATATTGTTTATCATTAAATTATCACGAAAAAATATCGACATATTTTGTGACAGATTAGTGAATTAAAATTCATTGATATTTTTGAAATAAATAAATTTAATTTTTTACTTTCCCAAATTTTGAGAAGTATCATCCTATGAAATGTAATTATTTCAATTTTGTTTCACCATTTACTTCTCACCTGAGCCGTATTTTCTACGTCTTGAATGAAAATTAAATTATTCCACCTAACGTTCATAATTTAATTATCAATCTAACTATAATTTTCCATCTAAACATTTTAACCCTTCCTTCAAAACGACATTTAGCAAAACAAGTTGACGTAGCTTTAAAGCCGCTTGAGGGAGAATCGCTTATGAAGTTACTTTGGAATCGACTTCATCAATTAAAATCTATTTTCTACTACTGTACTTTAAATTACTTATTAAATGTACGATATCCGTTTTATATTAAACTTCACTATAACATACTTTTGATTATAACACTGATTTTGACCAATAGAATAGCACTTTTCATTATAAAACTAATTTTGACCAATGATTTCTATTATAAAACTGACTTTGTACCAATAGAAAAATTTCTACGTTATAATCAAGTAGGTTGTTGATAGATATTAGATATTATTTCTGTGTTCTGTGAAAGCTAATGTCAAAATTATTCTTGTGTCAAATCTATCAAATATATTAATAGTTTTCAGTTAACGTACTTATTTTGTTGTTGAAAAAATAGCGTATGCAACTTTCATGTAATGGTTATTAATACATGATCGTTGCATAATATACTTTTTAAGCGTTAAGTGAATTGACATTTTAGTGGCGTTTATAAAATATATCATCACCCAACTGATAAAAGCCCTAAACCCGGTTTAAAATTGGTCATTTACATATTTTGGTATTATTTTATGCCTTCTAACTTTTCTTGATTTATTTTTGTTTGAAATTTATCACTTTTTCATCCGTTACAAATTTAGTTGGAGCCGTGCCTGATTTAATACCTTAAATTGTGCTTCGAGACCGGCTTATGCAAATTAAGTGTTGGTCTTAGGAGGATTAAAGATCTCTCACTTAAGTACCTATTTTACCCTTATTCTCGAAAATGGGGGGAAAATAGGTAAACTCTCTACTTTTACCTCTTCTAACAAAATAGTTCGCTTTGGTTATAGAATGAGTAAACATTTAAATAGTTGGTGGTACGATTTAAGATGTACTGTTTTTTTTTGTTTGCTTTCTTGTGCGTAAAAATGATAAATCAATAACAATATTTCTAAAATTACATGTGATCTAAAAGGGTAAGTTATTTTTAAACAAATATTAGGTACTTTTTTGTCAGATTTTTTACAGTTTAATGGTTTCAATATTTTTTTAATGTTGTTTAGACTTTTCTTTTTAAATATTGGACATGGTTATTTTGCTTTAAATAACTTTAAAAGTTTCTTTTAAATGTTTTTGTTGATATCGTCTAGCGGGTATGTTTAATTTTTTTAACATAAAATGAAATGTCTTTTTTGTTTTTTATACTTTTACAGGGTCAATGAAGTTCAAATTAATTGTGA
Source organism: Crepidodera aurea (assembly GCA_949320105.2). Taxonomy (NCBI): domain Eukaryota; kingdom Metazoa; phylum Arthropoda; class Insecta; order Coleoptera; family Chrysomelidae; genus Crepidodera; species Crepidodera aurea. The sequence goes on from OX439480.2 coordinate 9,500,341, forward strand.
TCTCTTTGCTTTGTGTATTTCTTACTATTTCTGTTTTTTGGCTGTACAGACCGGTAGAAACCCGAGGTACAGTCATCCGCAAAACCAGTTTTTAGGATTCATAGAAAAACCGACTTTTTGAAAACCCGGTTTTCTAATTCCAGATTTCCAAAAATTCTGCTTTAGCCGGTTTTCGAATTGGCAAAAAAAAATAGAACAGGGAAATTTTTTTATTTAATTTATACAAGAAGTAAATCACGATAAATAAAAGTTACAATTTCGTTTAGTATTTTTGCTCTTAAACAACAAATATCATATTTTAATGTTGAGTTGCGCATTTTTTGACCAAAAACGTGATTCAATGTTTTTTTTTAATCTTACCGATTCTTTTCGTGAGTTATGAATCAGTGTTATTTGTAATTGGAAAAAAATATTTATTTTTTTAACATGTAACTCAGTAATGAAGCGTTCTTTATCCGCAGTTAGTGTACGTTCATTTAGCTATGAAACACTCTGTATAAAATAACAAAAAACAAAATCAATATCAAAGTCAAAAAGTACATTGAGTGATCACACATTACTTACATACAAAACAACGAAAACTCAAGCAAAAATTTTAAATTGGGAATTTATTTCACTGATTTTAATTTTTTCTAAATAAACAGGATTTTAAAGAACAAAATATCCGCTGAACGGTGGCTAAGTCTTATTTTGCTTATTTTATTGCCTCAAATAATGAAAATTAACCTTTCAGTGTCTTTAGATTTGTGAGTTTTTCTTCAAGGGTCACTACTCTGATGAATATTTTCTTCACTTTTTTTGATTTGCTCTTCAGAATCAGTTTCCACAGAAGAATTTGGGTTGAAAATGTTTGCTTCTACGTATTTTAACTTTCAGAGATACCATTTCCGCAGGAAAATCTACTGAAAAATTGAAAATGTGAAAAGTGTAATAAGTATTGACTGTTCATATGTATTTTAGATCATAGTACGGCCAGTACTTGTTATTCTATTTATATGTCAACTACAAAAAACACGCAAAATTCAATAATCTTGCTACGCGTTGACACCTCGCCCAGCTAACAATCTTGTTCAAGCCAACCCTTATTCATTGGACACTTTTATGTCTTAGGATGTCTTTGATAGTGTCATCTTTTATTCCACCCATTTTATTTTTCGAGGTAGCCAACGAGAGCGAAAAGAGAAAGTGTCACAAAAAGACGAGTCTTTGTCCAATTTCAATTTCATTTTTATAAAATTATACAAAACAACGAAAACTCAAGCAAAAACTTTAAATTGGAAATAATATAAATAAACAGGATTTTAAAGAACAAAATATCCACTGAACTGTGACTAAGTCTTGTTCTTATTTTGGACACAATATTGCCTGAAATTGAAATTACTCGTTCACTAGCTACTGGGCTTTATTTTATAGTTTTCAGGACATCAAATAACAAATCTAAGTTTTTCGTTATTTTATTTATTTGCTCAAATACTGAAAATTCACCTTTAGTGTCTTTAGTTGTGTGATTCCCATGGCTTATTTTAAAAAATCACTACTCTCGAATAGTTTCTTCACTTTTTTCGACTTGCTTTTCAGAATCAGTTTCCACATAATAATTTGGAAATATTCTCGACAATATCTTAACTTAATAATTTCAGTTTTTGAAGCTAAAGATAGTAGACTAGATTTCTTTGCTGAACTGGAAAGAATTGGTAATTTTACTTGTCTTCTTTCTTGAATTCGTACTTCAGTGTTTATATTTATTAGTTTAATTAACAGAAATTCAAATAAACCTTCAATCGTTAATAAATTGGCATCTTGTCGCCCTGCTAGACGAATCGATCCCAAAACTTCAAATCAAAATAGGTTAAAAATTAATTTTTACGTAGTAATTTGAATTCTTTTAAACGGGTTTTCGAATGTGACAAATTAATTTAAAAACCGTCAGCCCTAAATTCGATTTTTGTATTTTTTGTAACCTTTAATGTTCTATCAAGGCTGTTCTGAAAGTTCCTATGCAAGACATTAAGTAAAATTTATTCTGTATTCCGGGATATTACGTACGATCGCAAGTAATACTTGTGTATCTGTCTCAGCTGTTTCAATCGAATGAGCCCAAAATCATAATTTTCGGAGGTGGCGATCAGGTTTCGAGGGAAATGGCACTTGTGAACCAGACTAACATTTGTAAATACGAACCTGCGGCAACATTATCAACGTTCGATCTAATTGTAAATATTGTCCAGGATACTAACCGTTTCTACGTATTTTCGCCCGTAGTACGGTTCTTACCCTGGACACTATTTGCATTTGCTTTCTTCGTTAAACAGCCAATCCTAAGGACTCCCTCAAAACCACAACGAAAACATATTTATAGGAGTGTATATTGTTTTGGTATCTCGAACAGGATCAGGATTGGAATTTTCAGTGTTAATATTAACCCATGTTCGAGTGGAGCACTGGACTTATGACCGAATAAGTGTTGATGCTTCGAATTCCACCGACATCAAATTATATTATATTTTTAATAATGTATTATATACAGGGTGATTTATTTACATGCTGATAACTAAATACCGGGAATTGTTCATTTAAAAAGCCTGCGTAAAAGGTATAAATAATCATTTTTGGTATCAATGTACTTAATTGACTTAATTCTCCAAATTTTTGTAATTTAAATCTATGTTGAGCAATACCAAAAGACTGGAACGAAATGTCAAGTAGGTGTATATGTTGGAACGTCTTGCCTGAATGGATATTTTTGGAAAATCAAAGGTAAAGAAAAAACCTGCTTAATTAACACATGGCGACCCTTTTGAGTCCTCGAAATTCTGAGCTAAATGCTCTGGAAAAAGGGAATACTTAATTGGAAAGAAGATCGGTCAAGGTTCATACAGATGTCTGGTCTTTGGGTATAAGTTTATTTACAATGTTGATGATGATGTTTTATTGCAATATATTTTAGAAATAGTAGTTCATATTACCTGGCTATATCACGTACAAGCGATACATGTTATTGCTTCTGTGATGCCCTTGTTTATTTATATCTAAATGTACCTAAATTTTTATTTCTATGTACATTCGATAAAAAAATAATTGATTGTTGAAGGCCTAGGACGAGTTAACTATTTGTTTAGCGTCCACCCACTTGTCTCTATTCTGATTTGTAAGTAGCGTAATAAGTACTGATCGTTTCTATGTATTTTAAGTCATAGTACGGCCAGTACTTGTTATTCTGTTTACATATAAACTAAAAAGAGTTAATGGTTTAATTTTTATGATGCTGAATTTACACCGGATGTTGCTTCAAGAAATGGTAATTTACGTTACCGGAAAGTAGTGTTTTACAGATCGTAACAAGTAGATGATTTTTAGCTGCACATATATTCGATGGAAACATAGAGTTGGTATTTATATATGTATCCACTAAAGAGTTACAAATCTGAGTAACTCCATGAATAGCCAACAACAACAAATGAGGCCTCTACTTCATCTACCAATAGTGTAATTAGTTTAAAGACTGTTACAAAACACTTTGGATTTTTATTTTTATAATAAATTTCCCAAAGCAATAAATACAAAATTTTCACAGTTCGGGTTGGGAATTATATCCCTTTTTTATTACACTTAAACCTGTCACATGCGTGTCCGTAGTTCGAGTTCGCCCCCAAAATTAATTGTAAATATAATACCGAGTACTGATCGTTTATACGTATTTTAAATCGTAGTACGACCATTTCTCGGTTTTTTATTTACAAATACACTTCAGGAGTTTTCCACCTAAACAAAATAAATTATCTAATTGCCCCACTGATGATAGCTTTCACCTGAAACTAGTCGGGTTGAAAATGTTTGCTTCTACGTATTTTATCTTTCAGAGAGACCATTTCCGCAGGAAAATCTACTGAAAATGTGAACAGTGTAATAAGTATTGACTGTTCCTATGTATTTTAGATCATAGTACGGCCAGTACTTGTTATTCTATTTATATGTGAACTACAAAAAAAAACACGCATAATCTTGCTACGAGTACAGCGCAACGCACTCAAGCCTGCACATCTCGCCCAGCTAACAAGCTTGTTCAAATCAACCATGTTCTTTATTCATTGGACATTTTTATGTCTTAGGATGTTGATAGTGTCATCTTTTATTTCTCACATTTTGTGTTTCGTGACTGCGCAGCGCTGCCATACGCATCTTATAGTTCAAGACAACGCCAGCGCTTCGCCATTGTTGACGTGACTGTGCACCCTGATGAGTTGGTAAACATGTATTGTTGGCAACTCTGTATTGTTGGTAAACCTGTATTGTTGGCAATCCTGTTGACAACAATATTGACAGATGACAGAACGAGCGTGGATTAAAAGTGGAGTGGAGGGGGTCCCCGGAAACCGACGCAACTCCTACTGCAGTTATACGCTTTGAGAGTGTCAATTTAGCAGTACAATCATTTTTTATATAAATCTAAATGTCTCTATTATCTTCCTCTTGTCGAAATAATGTCACTTTCTGCAGTCAATTGTTATAACTTGTAAGTGGTGTAATGGGTATTGACCGTTTCTATGTATTTTAAGTCATAGTACGGCCAGTACTCGTTGTTCTACAAACTACAAATACTACAAAACATTGTTGTCGCCGTTTCGCAAAATTTGATTTTGTCGATAATTGGAAAAATAGACACTGGGAAGGACTACTCTCAGGCTAAATCATTCAGACCTATTACTTTATCATCTTTTATGATAAAGTTAATGGAAAAACTGGTTGAGGTACATGTCAGGGAAAACTTTCTAAAAGCAAGGCCACTTCACAAAAACCAGCATGCTTATCAAACCGGAAAATCCTGTGAAACATTACTCCATGGACTCGTCTCAAAGAAAGAGGCTGCACACAGAAATAAAGAAATAGCTTTAGGAGCATTTCTGGATATAGAGGGTGCATTCGACCACACGTCTTTTAGAACCATGGGTGCAGCTGTAGCAAAGCGTGGCGTAGACGACACCACATGCAGGTGGATACAAACCATGCTATGCAATCGATCAGCTGAAGCAACGTTGTTGGGAGAGAGCATGGAGGTGTCAATTTCCAAGGGATGCCCACAGGGAGGAGTCTTATCACCTCTACTGTGGGATTTGGTAATTGACGAGCTCCTGGCACAGCTCAGCAATGCAGGATATTATACCCTGGGGTATGCAGACGATGTACTCATACTTGTAGTGGGGAATTTTAAAAATATTATTTCAGACCTTATGCAACAGGCGCTGAATATCGTGGAGAGGTGGTGTCTAAAGGAAAACCTTAAAGTTAATCCTAATAAAACAGCACTAATTGCCTTCACGAAAAAAAAGAAGTTGGATAATCTCAGACAACCCAAGCTCTTCAATACTACAATTAACCCAGGAGGTGAAGTATCTAGGTATAATCCTACGCTAAACTAACCTGGAATAAGCATTTAGAAAAAACCATTAATAAGGGTAAAATGGCACTAATGGCTGCCAAAAGGGCCATAGGCACTAAATGGGGCTTAAAACCACGTATGATACACTGGTTGTACACTGCAGTGGTAAGACCCATGTTAACCTATGGCTCCTTAGTGTGGTGGCCTAAAGTAATACAAAGGAAGGCGATACTGGATCTTGCTAAACTCCAGCGTTTAGCCTGCATTTGCATTACAGGTGCCATGAGGAGCACTCCAACAGCAGCAATGGAAACCATACTAAACCTTCCGCCACTTGATATTTATATCAGAGCGGAGGCGAGAATGGGGGCATTCAGATTGGAATGCAATGGCTACTGGGATCCTTATGAACAAGGACACAGTAGAATCACAAAAATCATCACAAACTCGTTGATGGAGATGAGAAGTGACGAAATGGCACCAAAAAACAACTTCACAAAGCCCTTCAGCGTTCAGCTGAGTTGGGAAGGTGAAGAAACAAACAACTTTCGGGAAGGAACATTAGTTTGGTATACTGATGGGTCAAAAACCGCAAGTGGAACTGGAGCTGGAATATATGGTGAAACACCCAGATGCAACCTATACGCACCACTGGGGACTTACGCATCAGTATTTCAAGCAGAAGTACATGCTATAGAGCTTTGTTTGAGGGAGAATATTGACAGGGGGCATAGAGGGAAAAGAATCCTCATTTACTCTGACAGTCAAGCTGCCCTACAGGCCCTATCATGTAACAAAATCAGATCAAAATTGGTCTGGAACTGCCTACAAACCCTGCTCGTTCTGGCCAACCAAAATAAGGTAACACTTAGATGGGTCCCAGGGCATAATGGGATAAAAGGCAACGAGGAAACAGACGCCCTGGCAAGGAAAGCCTCAGCGACCGTCGTTACTGGTCCTGAACCGGCGTTAGGCATTCCCAAATCCTCGGTACGACTCTCGCTGACTAGGTGGATGTTAAAAGAACACCGGTCACGCTGGGAACTCGTGCCGGGCCAACAAAACAGTAAACGAATGCGCCATCAAAAGTACTGACAGGTGATATTCTGAATCTAAGCAGAAATCAAATAAGGCATGTCACGGGACTAATAACCGGACATTGTCACCTTAGGGAACACCTACATAGAATGGGCGTCTTTCACGATGAACCCATATGTAGACTATGCAATGAGGAGGAGGAAACAGCCTCACATATCATACTAGAGTGCCTGGCACTCACGCACTGGAGGTATAACCTACTGGGGCCGGTAAACCCACAGGAGGACTTTCCAAAAGAAAATCTGGTGAAAAGGCTACTCAGCCTGATAAAGGTAACAAACCTCTTCACCTGAACATAACGATGTAACTGACATAATACAATAAGTCTTAAGGCTGCAGTATTGAGGCTTTTAAAAAACCTCAGTCAGGTACATCGTCTTAATCAATCAATCAATCAAACACTTTGGTGGGAAGCGTTTGTTTCAATATTTATTCTAGCATTCTTATTCAGCGAACCGAATATTTTTGACAGAATCATAACCAATATTCCTTGGTCAGGGTTCCCACAGATCCGGAAAACCTGGAGAACAGGGAAAAGTCAGGAAATTGAAAAAGTGTTGCCAGGGAATTTGGCATTTTTCAACAGAAGTCAGGGAATTCAACCAGAATATATGGAAAACTGCACAAAAAATACATCAATGGTTTTTTTCTTTTACATTTCATTTGTGAGTTTAAAGATATCTTCCTATAATTTATTGTGGTATGTAGTATATTCTTCGTTTTTGTTCTTAGGTTTAAATAATAAATAACTATAATGAATTTACCACAGGAAGACATGATTAGTATGATTTACGTCTTAGGAGAATGCTCAAAAAATTGTTTACTCGCTTCTAGAGTATATTGTGAAAGATATCCCAATCGAAGACATCCAAATAAAAAAGCTTTCTTAAAACTTAAGGAAAGATTCGACACATCAGGTGATGTTTCCTATCAACCTCATACTCTTCCCAAACGTATTTTTAATGAGAACAACGAATTTTTAGTAATGACACATTTGGTTGAGAATCCTAATACAAGTACTAGAAAACTTGGAATTGGACACATTAGTAGAAGAATAATAAAAAAGAATAAATTTCACCCGTACAAGACACAGATGCACCAAGAGCTTTTAGAGAGAGATTTTCCAATAAGAATAAATATTTGCAAGTGGTTCAGTGGATTAATTAATGGATATCCAGATTTTAAAAAAAAAAATATTTTGTGACGAGGTCACTTTTCACAAAAGTGGTTTCGTTAACCGCCATAATTTTCATTTTTATTCGGATACTAATCCACATTTGTTTCGTTCAACGTCCCAAACTAAATGGTACATAAACATATGGGTAAGTAGTAGTAGTGTTTTGGGAAGTTCCCAAGACCCAAGACCCAAACTTATTAGGCCACACCCTTTAGATGGGCCTGTCCCAACTTATTGTAGATTTAAGTTGGCTGAGAAATTGTATGTGGACTGTATATATAGGTTATAGCGAAATTATACACTGAGTACTAACGATAACTTCGTAAAACAAAACACTTTACAACAAACATAGAATATAACAAAATTCAAAACTGTGTTTGCAATTGCTCAAAAAATAACTGAATGTGAATACGGGTATGTATGTAATAGTATGCAATTCATATAAGTTAAATTGATGAATTTATTACGTATGAGACAGTCTAATGATGCGACCTGTTTCTACGGAGATAGAAGTTCTACTGGTTTGATTTGATTTATTTGATACGCGTGTCGACAGACGAGATCCTTCAGCGGCCAATCACGGGTATGTATTTTCGGCTTTATTGTTTTGCCTTTTTTTTTATCTCTTTGGCAACTTGCAGTCTCGCCAATGTGTCGCGGAGCATGTAAAGGCGGCTTTTAGGATTGATGTTTATCTCGTCGGTGAGTTACTTCCGCGTTGATTATCTGCGCGATGGCCTTGATTCACGGCGCGTATTCTGTTGCTATGCTACCCGGCCGGTACATAAGCGTGCGTTTTGGTTATTTTATTTTCTTTTATCGCCATGGGCGTAGGTAAAAATGTTCGGTTTCGAACATATAGGACCATGCTTTTTTGAAGGAAGTCTCACTGGAAGAATGTATTATAATTTTCTTAAAAACGATTTGGGTGAATTATTGGAGGAAGTTGATTTAAACACAAGAGTTGATTTGTGGTTCCAACAAAATGGAGCATCTGTTCATTACGTTCGGTGTGTACGTCGGTGGTTAAACAGACAGTTTACCGATTGGTGGATAGGACGTGGTGGGCCAATTTTGTGGCCTCCTCGATCTCCAGGTCTGACACCGATGGTTTTTTTTTATGAGGATACATCAAGGAAGTTGTATATCAAACTGAACCAAAGAAGCCATGATAGAAAAAATTCGAAACTCATTTTCCACAATAACTCCAGCTTTGTTACAAAGAGTAAGATCCTCGTTTATCAAAAGAATAGTGAAATGTATGGAACAAAATGGTCGCCATTTTGAACATTTAGTATAAACTATACCTACTTTTTATAAAATGTCATTGTTTATTTATGTAAATGTAAAGTTCACGTAAATGTAAGTCTTTTAATAACTTTGGTTACATAATTGTTAGTTTTTTTTTAAATAGAAAAATTTGAAAATAATATACAAGCTTTCATTTTATTAAATAAGTAAAATAATAAATATTTAATACCATTTAATTTGTGTAAGTAAAATACATGATTTTTCCGTTATCATAAAATATTTACAGATGTGCTGCCATCTATGATTAGAAGAGAGTATTTATCTTATAGCGGATATAGCTACTGACTTGTACGAGTTTGGAATTTTATTTATTGGATTCGAAAAGCCTAACTGACGAAGCCGAAAGGCAGAAACCGGTCTTAGGATGTCGAATCTGATAAATTAAATTCCTTACTCGTTTTCTAAAATATTTACAGTTTTTAATAGTACTAACAAATTGTAAAAAGACTTATAGGGTGATCCATTTGAAAATTTTGAGATATTGCTTGATTTGAGTTCTGTTTCACATGGACAAGGAAAACCTAGAGAAGTCTGGGAAAATTTTCTCGCTTCAATTGTGGGAACCCTGTTTGTGTAACACTAAGTGAGTGAAACCTTAGAAATCCCAACGAATACCTTTTTTGATTTGTCCAAGTTTGAACATTATATACAGGGTGGTGCAAATTTAATTGAACACTATTGGGATTTCGTAAACCGTTATAGATACAAAGTTGATTAAATGGGGAAAAAGGTGTGTATTTTTAACACAAATTTATTAGATTTTTTGAAAATTAAAATACCAGGTCTGGTTTCCGAGATATTTGGGTTCCATAATGTCAGCGACCACTTGGTCGCCAGTTTTAAAATCAGGTAGGCCTCTTGGTCGCCGTAGTTATCAGTCATTAAAGGTATTTAATTCGATTTATTGAAAATAATATTTTTAAGAAGAAAATAGTTTAACTGATATGATATGGTCATGAAAAGAATAAAACTAAATTAAAAAAAACACTTATAATTAATAGAAAACAATATAAAATTATACACAATAAAAAAAGTTGATACAAAATACACAAAATACCAAATAATAATTATTTAAGAAACCCAAATTGAAATCAGTTTTTGTAATGATAAGAAACTACTTTGATAAATTGAGTTCGTGAAAGGATCTTATTTTTGTATTGTTCTATTACGTTCGTTAAATACGCTGCCGTTTTTTGTAATTAGCGTTTTCAATTTTGTTAGGGATATGTGTACTGTTTAATTTCACATAAGTATTTAACTGAATATCGAGAAATACATCCACAAATTTGAATATATCGGGATGCGCTGAATAGAAAGCAGAATTAAAATGTTTGTGGAAAGACTCACAAGCATTTGTCGTGCGTTCTGTGGAACTTGTGCACGATGCCCATATTGTAGGCGGGAAGTCAGACGTATCGCTGGTATAGATAGATAGATAGATCTTTATTAACTACTTTTACTTTACAAAAGTTTGTAGCACGTCAAAAAAAGAAGAAAGTAAATAAACATACAAAAAGTTTTATACATAGATATATACGTTACATTACAGACATGATATAAAAAAAAAACAAAGGAAGTAAAAATATCACAGCAGAGATACGGTGTTGTGATTGCCTCGACAATGCACAATGTAATCTTCAACAGAGTAAAAACAATATTTAAGGATGAACTTTTTTAAGTGTTTTTTAAATGCATTAATGCCCAAGTTTTTTAAATTTGACGGCAAAATATTAAAAAGCTCATAGTTCGGTGAGTTTGACTGCGAAGTATTTAAACGAAAGCGGCTGCTTCTGATATGGTGAGCACTGCGCGTGTTATAGCTGTGGATATCTGAATTTTTTGGCAACATTGACTGAATTCCATGAATTTCAATTAAAATATGAAATAAAAATAAAGATGGTAATGGCATGATTTTAAGTTTTATGAAAAACTGTTGACAATGATCTCTAAAACCCAGACCGGCGAGCGCCCTTATTGCCTTTTTTTGCATTCTAAATATGATTGACGCATGGGAGGAATTACCCCAAAGGGTGATGCCATAGCTAATGTGCGAATGAAAGAGTGAAAAATATGTAGTTTTAAGAGTACTAGAATTTGTAATTGTTTTCAACTGTCGTAAAATAAATAAGGAACTCGAAAGTCTTTTAACTAAATGATCAATATGTGCCTGCCAGCTTAATCTGTTGTCAAGAACTATTCCAAGTAGTTTTACACTTTTTGTTTCTTGGATAACTGAGAATTGGTTATTTGCTGATATTTGCATGATTTGAGTTTTATCATTATTTAATTTTAGTTTGTTTGTTGAAAACCATTCATTTGCCTTGTCGGTTACATAATCTAGAGATGCCGCTAAATTGACGTCGTCTTTTTGTGAAATGACAAAAGTGGTATCGTCTGCAAACATAGCTGACTTCGAAGGTGACATGAAACAGCTCAGATCATTAATATAAATGATGAAAAGAAGGGGGCCTAGAACCGATCCTTGAGGCACACCATGACTTACAGACTGAAAATCTGATGTTATACCATTTGCTGTAACACATTGTTTTCTGTTGGAAAGATAAGAACTTATAAGTTTCAACGGAATTCCTCTGACACCATAGTAACTTAATTTTTCTATGAGAATGTCATGTGAACGATTGCCATGTTCAAGAGAGTCTACTACGTCACTCACAACTTTTAGAACTGCCTGAGTTGTTGAGCGGGAATTTCTAAAGCCAAATTGGGAATTATTGAAGAAATTGTTTAAGTCAAAATAGTCATACAACTGTATTTTGACTAATTTTTCAATGACTTTACTAAATATTGAGATAATACTAATAGGTCGATAATTGTCGATTACAGAAGTATCGCCTTTTTTAAAAAGAGGTAGCACTTTGGATAATTTAAAAATATCAGGATATATACCAGTATTAAACATGAGATTTATGAGTTCAGTAAAAGGTTTTACAGCAATAAAATTTGCTTCCTTCAAGATTCGACTATTAAGTTCATGAATATCAAGACAATTAGAGTTATTTAAAGCTTTAATGACTGAGGAGACATCAAGATAAGTAACTGGGTGCAAATAGAATGAACTGCACGGGGCTGGAAAAGTTTTAAAACTTAAGAGTTCGTCATTGGTAATGTTAGGTAGAGATTGAATAATATTTACCGCGATTTCGCAAAAAAAGTTATTTATTTCATGTGGTGACAATTCAGGAGTTATTACGGATTGCTTATTAGATTTATTTCTTTCATAGTTAATGACTTTCCAACAAGCCTTTGCTCTATTTTCAGATGACATTATAAAATTGTCGTATGCAGATTTTTTAGCGATTTTTAGCTCGTTATTATAGTCTTGCCTTAATACCCTATATGTTTTTTGGTCGTCTGGATGTTTTGTTACATCTGCTATTAACTTCACAGAAGAAAGTTGATTTCTTAAGTATTTCAAGTCATCCGTGAACCAAGATACTGGCGAATGTCTTATGATTTGATTAGCTTTTCTTAGAGGAAAACATTTTAAACTTAAATTATGGAAAGTATTGACAAGAAACGTGGCCAAAAGGTCTACATCTGATAAACCTATGTTAAAAAGACTCCAGTCTACAATAGCTAAATGATGTTTAAATTTATCTATTCCTTTATTTGAAATAAAACGTCTCTTAACAGATTGAACTGAATTAATAGGGTTCATACTGTCTATGACAATGTATTGAGCCCGATGGTCAGAAAAACAAGGCTCGAAGACACCGACCAAAAATCTTTGTTCCGCTATATTGGTAATTATATTATCAATACAGTTGGACGAAGTAGCTGTAATCCTCGTATCCTCTAAAATTGTGATCACCATGCCGTACGATTTCAACAGACATTTTAAGTTATTCAAGATGCATGTTTCTATTTTAAAATTTAAATTGAAGTCGCCTAAAATTACCAGTTTTTCATGATTTTTTAATAAGTTGTTCAATACATGTTCAAAATTCAAAAGAAACACATCGATGTTGCCTTTACCAGATCTGTATACTGCTATAACCGCTGTTTTTATGGATGGTAAATAAATTGCTGAAAATTCTGCATTTTGTTCACTGTTGAAATCCTTCATATTGATTGAGATGTATTTCAAACTATCCTTGTTTTGTTTTATATAAATAGCGACGTATTAATCACATAAAGAGTATATGAAGTTAATCGACAGGTCACAAACCCATATTAGTATTAGAGTAATTAAATAAGCCCAAAATTTTCTTAGAACCATTAATCCAGCTTTGGCGACCAAGTGGTCTGTACCTTTCGAATAGTGAAAGGATTAAATTTGGGTAAAACTGACCGCGGCGACCAAAAGGTATATTCCCGAAATTGGCGATTTTCGTTTTATTTCATTAACAACCTATTTTTTTTATAGACCATAATGCGCGCTCATTATACCCTAAGGCCTTACGAGTGTATTTATAGCAACCGTATCCAAGGTAACATAAACAAATAATATAGAAGTGAAAAATAAAAATATTTATCATTGTATGTCAAAGATTCTATATTTGAAAGAGGTATTTTCCATTAGAAAATTATTATAATTGCACCGTTTTAGTAAACACAACATGTAACCTAATTTGTAATCTACTAATCCAAACATTCACGATAGCGTCACTCACGCAATATTTTCATATGTCGAAAACCCCATAAAATATTCATGTAAGAGCTAAAAAAGATATATTGATTTACTTTTAAATAAACATCTTATTTCTAATAAATATTTTAACGAATTTAAGTAGGTAATTATTTATTGAGGTTAAACATTTTAAACTTGTATTTATTTTTATACATTTGTTTTATTTAATTAAACAGTGGAAATAGAGTAAAAGCAAAATAGTTCAAAATTTTCAATAGATTTTGGAAAAATTCGAGTATTTACTAAACATTAAAATGTAATTCAATTCAAAAATATATTTTTTATATTACAATTTTAACAATTATACAGGGTGGTCCTTAAGTAATTGTACATAGAAGTATGGTAGATTCCTCACTTTAAAATATTACGATTTGAACCAACTTGCTCTAATAAAATATTGCTCTAATAAGGAATATACCGGGTGTTAAAGGTTACATTTTAAGATTTATTTTTTGCAATAACTTTTTTGGATATGTATACGTAAAATTTTGGAATTGGGGGTTTTTGGGAACGAGGAATCATTATCTGGTACCTTCGATATAATTTGTAGAGGGCGCTAGTTAGGCCACATTTGTGGCATAAATGTACGATAAACTTTTTTGCTCTTTAAGTTAGTGTTATTTTTGTAAAAGCATATTAATCCACGTTATTTTAGTAAAAAAAGCATAGTTGTTATTAACCTTAAAACTTAACGGTTTACGAGATAATCGCATTTGAGGGATCAGACACCATTCTTGCTGAATGCTCTTATGTAAAATGACCTCCTGAATCCGAATATGATCTCAGTTTCACCCACCGTTTTGTTTTTCATTCCTACAAATTATGGAAAAGTGATAAAAATAGGTGGGGGAAAACTGAGGTTATATTCATATAATGGTGTCGGGGCCAGAAAAAAATTTTTTTTGTCGTCCAGTGTAATCATGCAGCTGATCTCTCAAATGCGATTATCTCGTAAATTCCCAGTTCCAAATTTTTATGTACTTATACATAGCCAAAAACGCTAAAGTTATTGCAAAAAATAAATCTTAAAATTTAACCTTTATAACCTGTATAATCTACCATACTTCTATGTACAATTACTTAAGGACCACCCTGTATAATTAATAGGAAAGTTTCCGATAGTTTTCAATGTTTTTAGATGTGCTACCATCTATGATTAGAAGAGAGTATTGACAATTTTTAAAGCAAATAATTCCCGATGTATTGGGGTTGCATACACAATTTGCATTGTGTGTTGCAAAGTTTTTATTTGACTGATTCTAGTCAAAATGTCACTCTCTTCTTTCGTATCCCTATTCTAACTTCGTATTAATCTCTGAAAGTGATACGAAAGAAGAGAGTGACATTTTGACTAGAATCAGTCAATTAAAAGCTTTGCAACACACAATGCAAATTGAGTATTGCTTTAAAAATTGTCAATACTCTCTTCTAATCATAGATGGTGGTAGCACATCTAAAAATTTTATCTTATAGCGGATATAGCTTTTGACTGATACGCGTTTGGAATTTTATTTATTGGATTCGAAAAGCCTAACTGACGAAGCCGTAAGGCAGAAACCGGTCTTAGGATGTCGAATCTGATAAATTGAATTCCTTACTCGTTTTCTAGTTTTCAATGGTTTACGAAGTGGTCTACATTTTTTACAGAACGCACCATTATGGCTCACCCCTACGCTCACAATCTAATGTGGCCTGTCTTGTACCTAATAAGCCAATGACGTTTTTTTTTGGTTCGGTATGATATCCTTCCACTACAATCCTAGTAGTGTGTTACAGTTCTCCCAAATAAATTTGACTTTGTTGAAGCTCCTTCAATAATTTGACGGATTGTAGCGCTGTCAGTGGCAACTCGTGGAACTTTTCCGAAAAATAACCTTCAAAACTGAAACCATCTGAAATACTTTGCTAACTGATTTTTTGTTTTAACTTTATTTAAAGTTTTAAAGTTAAAGTAATTAAAATCTATTGGGATGATGATCCGAAATTCCTTACTAAATTCAGGTAGTTAATACCAATCAATAATAGTATATTATTCAACGAGCATATAATGGTAGCTATTATTCACGAAGATGAAGTTTAAAACACGAGCCGCAGGCGAGTGTTTTAAATCATTTGAGTGAGTTATAGCCTGTAATGGGCAGAGATTTTAGATTTTATTTGAGACACCCGGTATAACTATATTTATAATGAAATGGTCAGAAAACTAGGCACGATTTTTCATTACCAAGCAAATATTTCACAACAGAATTTTAGTTACAAACTCTTTGCAACAAATATTAAAACAATTGCAACATATTTTATTTTTTATTCTAGCGGAAAGCAAGTTTTATATTTCAAAAAAAAACGATCCCGAAGGTACAATGTTCTCAGAATTAATTGCTGAGTAAAGACTTATGGTCAATCGCGATTCAAATGAGAAACAGACATTTCGGCCATGATTAAAACTAAAAAAGCAGCTTTCTGATTGGATGACAAAATTAAACAAATCAAATGTAGCACATTTGAAGAAGGGTCGGAGATTTTCATAAAAACTAAATTTTTACGGAAGAGTCAGTCAGTGGGAATTCACTCGTGGCTTTAGGAAGCCATCAGTGGTTCCCAAGCCGCGTTTTAAAATTTGTAGGGGCCATCTTAAAGCCGGTCTTAGGGGCGCGTTTTCCGGGCAATCATTTATTTTTCGCTTAATTCTTTGGCAAAGTACATTTTTAGCTTGAGTTTTCTTTCGTGGCAGATTAGGCAGATTTATATTTCCTTTTTGTCTTTGCATTTATTCAGAATTTAAGTGGCCTTAGTTTTTACAGACAGTAGATTTGATCTGTCTTTTGATAGTTAGACAAATATTAGTTAGGGAGCTTAAAGCCGACCAATTTTGTGGTCTAAGTTAAGTTTGGGAAAAATTGGGTTCATTTTGATAACTAAAGCTTATTTATTTCCTTATTTGTCGTTCATTCTAGCTATCAGTATTTTGTCTTGTTGTTAAATCTTATGAAGCATGGTCAAGTTATAATTTTGCTTTAAAAATAGTTAATTATCCTTCTTTGTAATTTTTGTCAGTTTTGCTTGTTAATCGTTTTTTTTTAATTTTAACACATTTATTTAAATTTTAATTTTGCATTTTATTTGAATTTCACAAGTTATTTGCTAAGATCAGATTAACCCTGAGAATTTTTGACACTTCCTGTTGAGATTTAAGTAATCCGTGCTATATTTATCCTCGGCGAATCACGCCCATTTTGGACAGATTTGATCTTGGTGAAAAACCAGTAAGCCTTTTCAGACCGCTCGAAAACTTTGGTAGCCACGCAGTTAAAAATATAGAAAAATAACCTTCAATTTTCAGGGTTATTACAAGCCATTATATGCGAGTAGAATTCTATATTTTGTCCACGACTGTCAAATAAATTTAACCAGATTTAGATATCACTTTATTATAAAACATCACTGATTCAGAGAAAGAATCTGTTTTTTTGCAGTTCTCCACTGCAAAAATGATTCGTATGCAGATACATACAATTTTTTAGATTTTTCAGGCAACAAATTTAATGCCACCAGTTTTGCTTCTTCTTCAATGTTATTATTTTGAAACATTTTTATTGTTTAACTAAAAACTTTTTCAAACAAGTAATACGCCAACCCAGCAACGCTGAAAGCGACATCTTGTTTCGCGGCCTGTAAGTTAATAGTTTGTTCAAGGACAGTAAAATACAGTACTGCCAGATTAGACTTCAACAAATCGTTTGATAGTGACGTAGCTGAGTGCCCTTCCATCACCCATTCTGCTGAACAAATTATTTCGTCTGTTCGTAGTGCAATGGGTACTTATCTATCCTTTATTATTTCAGAGGGAGGGCCACCCTGGTACGTCATTTCACGGTCATTTCGGATACAAACAAGGAAGATAGGAATCGAGCAGTCCTGTATATATTGTCCTTGATGTTTGTTTACTTAAAGTGACATCATGCGGTTCGGCCCGTATGTTAATAGTTGCGTTTGTTTAACCAAAAATTCCGTTAGAGCGGCGCTCGTGTCAAGCGAAATCGAAATGGGCAGGCGTATCGGCCTCGTGCATACTACTAAGTGGGGGTAACACTGAGGAACACCAGCGAAACAGGTGGCGTATTTTGAAAACTTTTTGAGGCCGCTCTCCATTAACTTAACATAAGGTTTTACGTGAAATTTGTAATTAAACGGATTTAGAATATCCATTGACTGTTAAAATATCTATATCAAATAGTAAATTTAATATTGTTCTATTCGCATATTTTTTTTTAAATAATATTATGTGAATATTATATTATTTTTCCAAAAATACAACTGAAATGAGGTTATATTATTAAAAACTAAAAATTACGAAAATATTATGATGTAAACTTGCTACTTTTATGCATGAATATTATGGCAAATCACTTCATTCAACTTTCAACAAAGTTATCTTAACGTTTTATTTATTATTTTTTGAAAAAATTTCGTTTCGCAGTTCGCAGCTCCCCTAAAATATAAAAAAGCGGCCTCAAAAAATGCGATGCGCGCGCATCTGCACGAGGCCTATACCTATTCCGTAATCTGACATCTCATATCATGCTAAGATTGTTCATAATATTCAAAGAGGAAGTAATTTGTGTTGCCTATATAAAGCTTTACTACTTGTTAAATATTTCAAGGTGTAAAAAACTCATTTTCTTACATTTTTTATTTTTGTAACTTTACTAAAAACCTTTGAAGGCTGCTAACATGACCGTCATACTGAAAATTAAAAATGTAATTTAGCATTTCATTATATGGAAATTAGAGTATAATGTGTTGCCTATCTATTAGAACCTTTTGTCACAGGGGATCTATAAATTCTCTGACAACAAAAGTGGTTGTTCATTTTTAAATTGGGTATTAGTTTTAAATATTTATTTTAAATATGTAATGAAAACTGTTCTACTTACATATTATTAGAAATTAATATAAATAATAATTTTTAAGTTTAAACATGCTGACCTGTCATTGACGTCACCCAGTGAATAATGACTCATTATTCACTGGGTGATGTCAAACATATTATACTTAAGGGTGTACAAGTATAATGAATGTTTTATAGAACAGTCGTGGACAAACATTTTTTCAAATCAAAGACGGGGTTTCCCAAGTAATATGGCTGGAAAATATACAAGACCGGTGGAGTCGAATGGGATAAGTACCTAGGGTATTGGAAAAATCCGAGTTGGATGCCGTTGAAATTAACTGGAACTGGAAATAATATGAACATTTTAATAAATTACTACCACTGTTCCCATATGTATGATTTTATTTTCTAAATAGGTAAATTACCTGACGTTATTGGGATTATGAAATTTAATTTATAATTTCTTCTAAACTTTCATTAAGGTTATTTAAGTGGTTATTAAACTTATAACATGAAAGTATATAAACACAGACGTACGTCAAGCGACTGATATAATATTGATTCAATATATTTGAGAGGTGTCAGTGGCACTGACAAAGTATTTCCTTCAATATATTGAAGCAATGACCCTCTGAACCTTCCCTAACGCAATTCGAAAACTCGAAAAGTTGTAGGAAAAATATTATTACAAGAAACACGACAAGCTCCATCAAAATGTAACGTTAATCTCATTATTTATAAGTTTAATCAATTAAAAAAGGTAAAAGGGCAACTAATGGTGAAGTTAATATTCTTACTTTGCCTCAAAACTCTTAGGTAATTTGAAACTTTTGATCATTTCACCGGTTCGTGATTCAATATTGATATATAATATTATATATTTATGTAGTAACTCGTTTGAAATCACGGAGAAATATTGGCTTTCTAACTCATAATTTTCTCGAATCTCTTTCGTTATGTTAATAACTTTATAAATATTTCATTGGAAACTAAAATGTCGTTTTCTTACTTTAAGTATCAAAGTATTCTGGAATTAAAAACAAGGATTATTTATTAAAAAGTTCGAGAAGAAAGTCAAATATTAACGGACTGGATTCTCTCGTCTTTTATAGAGAAAACCATTGGCGTGCATAAATATAAAAGCTGAATCGAAAAACCGCAATCGAGATATTTTATACATAAATATTTTTTACTTCACTCAATGTGTGAGAGTTTGATTTGGCCAACTGTTTAATTTGTTATTGATTATATTGACTTTAATATGAACAATGTATTTTACCTACGGCCACTATAGAAAACAGGTAAAAACACACGACACACAGCGTCAGTATATAGCTCATGATGCACGGTTTTGTTAAACAAAACGCACAGTTTATACGTAAAAGTAAGCGGAACATTTAATAATTCGCAAGTAGGT
This sequence comes from Crepidodera aurea, assembly GCA_949320105.2. Lineage (NCBI taxonomy): Eukaryota > Metazoa > Arthropoda > Insecta > Coleoptera > Chrysomelidae > Crepidodera > Crepidodera aurea. The sequence continues at coordinate 9,520,263 of OX439480.2, forward strand.
AGTGATCGCGTAATCGCCCATCAGTTAAAATTATTTATTAACCCCTTAACAGGGCGCTCGGGTTAAATTGAGCGCTCTAAACAAACGCTCGAGATAATTCTAGCTCCCCAAATAAACGCTCGAGATAATTCTAGCGCCCCAAATAAACGCTCGAGGTAATTCGAGCGCTCTAAATAAACGCTCGAGATAATTCAAGCACCCCAAATAAACGCTCGAGAATATTCGAGCGCTCTAAATAAACGCTCAAGATAATTCGAGTACTCTAAATAAACCCTCGAGAATATTCGAGCGCTCTAAATAAACGCTCGAGATAATTCCAGCGCTATAAATAAATGCTCGAGATAATTCGAGCGCTATAAATAAACGCTCGAGATAATTCGAGTACCCTAAATAAACGCTCGAAAATATTCGTGCGCTCTAAATAAACGATCGTGATAATTCGAGCGCTATAAATAAACGCTCGAGATAATTCGAGCATCTTAAATAAACGCTCAAGATAATTCGACCGCTCTAAATAGACGCTCGAGATAATTCGAGCATCCTAAATAAACGCTCGAGATAATTCGAGCGGTGTCATATTTTCTTAAATAAAAAAGAATACCTACATTTTCAATATATCAAGTGAAATGAAAAGAATTTTGTAAAATTGTTCACTGTCTAGAATTTTGAGCGCGCTCGAATTGCCCCGAAATTAAGAAGGGTCAATTTTGTTTCGACAGGTAGGATACGATAAGCACTTAACAAACATTTTTCTGCTAGTGACTACTAGACCAAGACCAATCATTTTTGAAACAAAAAAATTCTTATATTATATTATAAGTAAATTAAAAAAAATAAATTGGACAAATTAAAAGTTCCGGAAGGGGGTGGGGGTAGCTAAATATACAACTTGAGTGTTGGATATTGGTTTTTTACGATTTGTGGCTGAAATATGCATTCTATCGAAAAAAGTTTAATGTAAAAGATGTAGATAATTAAAAAATTTAAAACTTTTGTATTGACTAGTTTTCAACATAACCTCAAAATTATCGAGAAAAACGATAAAAACCATTTTTTTCGTTTTTAATTTTTATCTCTCGCATATGAGACTTGGTGAAAACGTTCTTCTTTATTTTTCGATTTTAAACGAATTTATATTAAAAAAAACCTAATTCTCAATCAATGATCAATTTGTTCATTGAAACGTCGACTTCAACCCTTGGGCGGGCGCGCCAGCGGCAATCTGCCGCAACTTTTTGTGTTATAATTAAAATGTGACTGGCTCTTCGAAACTGGGCATTTAGGTATTCCTTGTTTATGTTATTGATTCCGCCTATCGACACATCTGGTGCAATATAATATTTCTGTTCAGCCCAAATGTAGGAAGATTTTCGCTGCGCCTCAAACAAGTCTACTCCGTTGTTGAACACAATGTATTTCTGCACAAAGGATGTGAAATAAAATCATACAAGCTCCCAAGAACAAGGACATTAAATATATATCGTAAATTCTTTGACAAATTTTCACTCTGCCTCATAGTACGGAAAATAATATATCATTTTTGCAAAAGATAAAATTACAAGTGATTTTCTGGGTGGCTGCACAAATCATTTCAGAGTTATTTGTGTAACCAATGTAATATTTCTATTTGTTGCGTTTTGTTTATTTCCCGTTTAAAGTTTAAATAAAAAGTGTTAAAACGTAACGTGTGAGTTTTACAAAAACTACATTTATACAGTCCACAAATTCTACATCGAATTCAGACAGTGTTTAAAGAGGCGGCGCAGTAACAACCTCCACCGGCTGACCTTGCAAATGGCTACATAATCGTACTATTCACTGGTTTACGACATTCATTTACATTCAATTAACTGTTAATGGTTTTGAAATTACCGAAAACATTGTTGAAACAATAATCGAATACTTAAAATCTTCATAAAACTTCGCTCTAATTATACGGGGTATTTCGTAGGTGAATGAACATATGCTAACTGTGGATAAAAGACACTTCTTCTGCACGTTAAGTTTAAATTTGCTTTTAGTGTTTTTGTGTTTATCCCGTTGACAATAGAAATAACTAGAAATTACGTCATGACCTTGTTAGTGGCCGGCCACATCGAAAGATTGCTGGACTCGAAACCTTGAGTGTATTCATAGACATTGAAGGTGCGTTTGACAAAACCAGTTTTCCCAAAATAGCAAATGCCTTAACTAATAAAAATATCCCCAACACAGTAAATGGATGGATATACAACATGCTCTCAAAGCTTTAAGCAATAAAAATCAGTGTAGATGATGTCACCATAAGAGGCCTGGTTGTAAAAGGTTCTCCACAGGGAGGAGTGCTCTCACCACTACTGTGGAACATGGTTCTAGACACCCTAGTCAATCGCCTCAACGATGACAGTTTCTACACTATAGCTTATGCAGACGACCTAGTGATTCTGCAAACAGGAAGATTTGAAGGAATACTCTGTGTTAGAATGCAAGAGGCCGTTAACATCATAGAAAATAGGTGCAAAGACCACTCACTGTCAATAAACCCAAAAAAGACAGAGATGGTTCTTTTCACGAATAAAAGGAAGCTTACAAACATCGAGGCCCCAAAGCTCCTAAAAACTAAATTGAACTTTTCTGCAGAGGTGAAATATTTGGGGGTCACCTTTGACAGCAAGTTAACATGGAACTCTCATCTACAAAACAGAGTCAAAAGAGCATACAAATCTTATGAACAATGCCGAAGAACCATTGGCCGCACCTGGAGAATGTCACCTAAGGTTACGGCCTGGATCTACACTGCAATCATAAGACCTATGCTAACTTACGTTGCGATTGCCTGAGGAGTCAAAACTAGCCAGCGGATAGTCGTACGCAAATTGGATCAAATCCAACATAACAGGGGGCATGGGAACCACACCAACTAGAGTAATGTAGATGATCCTTGGTCTTACCCCCCTTGATATATTTATTAAGGAGGCTGTGGTGATGACTATGACACGGCTACGCTCTACTGGTATACAACCTGACGTAGGATCTGGTAAGTCGAGGTGTAACTTATGTCACAAGGTCCTTGGAGAGGTCCCACTGCTACAAGCTAACACAGATCCCTGAATCTCAATATAAAATGGGCAATGGGTTCTAATGCCAGTGCAGCTCCGTCTGCTTAGTTCGCAAGCACATTCAAAAGTTATCGGAAAGACCAACTCGTAGATATCCTACAAGAAATTTAATTACTGATGTTTACTTACCTATTCAAACAAAGCAATTAAATTCTAATTAGGGCATTACATTATCATTTAATTAGTTAACTTATTTACTTCATGTTTTATACATTTTTAACAACATTTAAATAGTCTGCTCTGCTAGGTTCATCTGTAGCTAGCAGAACATGCGTTTTTTATAAGAAAAAGAGGATTAATAAATTTTTAATTAGGGCATTTTTAGGGCACTTTTATCAAGAATGAGGCGAGTCGAATTAATTTTCAGACATCCTTTAGGGATATGATGTCGAGCTAGCCTGCTTCTTACTGATGAGGAAGAATAATTCCGAAACCGGTCTAAGAATGGCAAGCTCATTTAATAACAAAATCGAAGGTTTTGGTTTAAAGCCCCGACTTAGTCGGGCACCAAACCACGTCTGGACTTTCGTAATTCAATACCTGGTGGGGCATATAGCCCAAGGAGTAGTTGTTGAAGTCCAGACGCTGGTGCAATGTAGGACATTTTTAATGTCCTTGTTCTTGGGAACAAGTGTGATTTTATTTCACATCCTTAGGCAGTTTTGTTACGCCCATGGTCCTTTTTTGGAATTTTTATGGTTCAAAAAATTCAACCGTCGTTTTAGGGCATTAAATTAGCACTTAATTATTTAACTTATTTACATCATGTTTCATTAATTTTTAACAACATTTAAATAGTCTGCTCTGCTAGGTACAAAAGAGGGATTAAAAAATAGAAAATGAACAAGAAAACATATTAATAAATTACTATAGAGACACTAGATAAGTGCATAAAAGAACATGAAACAAAAAAAAACATTTAGAAATTTAAGACGTTTTTCGTTATAAATATACAATATAATCTGATTTTATTTAATTAATTTATATATGTGACATTTACTTTTACAGACTTAATCTTGTTGATATGATTAATTAATCAAAACCAATAATTATCTAATTGAACTAAATTACCCCAGAGAAAGGGATAACTGAATTAATTAAATGAATTACTTTGGGCGTAAAGTTCATGTGTAGGGAGAACGCTCTTTGATTGATGTGACCTTATCTCAAAGTGAAGGTAACGGGAGGAATTTGCACCATTCGGACGGAAATATCAACCATACGTACACCCATCCGAGTTAATTACTATTCAAGTTTGCAGTTTTAGTTAGTTTTGATGATTTGCCACTCTAAAAGCAAAGGTGCATTTTCGTTTAATTTTAAATCCATATATTGTCACAAATCCCATATATAATTAAAATATTAATTTCTGAAAACTAGGTAACAAAGAATTTTATTTACCAGAATTATTTTAGTTTAAACTTATTTACATAATAAAAAGCGTAAAATATAAACATTTAATCAAATCAGGTCTCATTGCAAAATTTGGCTGACCGTACTGAAAGACGAAAATCGATGTTAGATTGCCTAATTGAGAGGATGTTACAGAGATAAATGTAGGACAATTTATTGAAACTATGAACTCTGCAACTGTCAGCGAAATTTTCATAGAAACTCTTTGTGACGGAAAAAATTAGACAGTCAGTCGTTGGCTGCAGAGTCAGTCAATTAACAAAGGGATTGTGACAGGCCCCTGGTTCGTTATGTATATGTTAGTCACAAATCGAGAACTACAGACCTATAAGCATATTGTCATCTTTCTCCAAAATATTCGAAAAGATCATTGTTTCGCGCATCTTAGAGTTTATGTATTCAACTAATCAATTGAATAATATTCAACATGGGTATCTTAAACATAAATCAACCTTAACAGCTGTTTTCCAATTTACAACTGAAATATTATTAACATTGGAAGAAGGACACATTCCTTTGGGTTTATTCCTGGACTTATCAAAAGCATATGATTCAATAAACTATAATATACTGTTAAGTAAATTGGATTGTTACGGAATTAGAGGATCAATATTAAAGTGGATAGAATCTTACCTATCAAATAGGCAACAAAAAATTAAACTCAAATACCGTAATAATCAAGTAACTTCTGACAGTATTGAGATAGGCCTAGGAATTCCTCAAGGGAGTGTGTTGGAACCAATATTGTTCATACTATATGTTAATAATATAACAGAAATTATTGAGAATCCATGTTGGTGTTCAATAACAACATTTGCGGATGATACAAATATATTGGTGAAAGGTGACAACTTGACTAACTTACAGGACAGATCGAACAAAGTATTTAATAGTAGTATCGATTGGTTCACAAAAAATAAATTAATCATCAATAAAGATAAAACTAACTTGATCATATTTAAAACAAATAGGTCTAAATTAGACATACCAAATGTATATACAATTTATGACACACATATCAGACCACAAGAAAATGTTAAATTTCTAGGAATGATGTTAGATAGTACCCTGTCATGGTCACAACACATTGATTATATTCGTCAAAAGGTATCTAGGTCAACTTACACTTTAATTGTACTTAAAAAATATTTGGACTTTTCAACTTTAAAAATGGTGTATCATGCTGTCATTGAAAGTCATGTTAGATATGGTATTATATTATTTGGAAGCTGCACCGATGTCGGTAAACTATTTATTTGTCAAAAAAGAGCTTTGAGGATAATATTGGGAATGAAAGTGAGAGATTCTTGTAGGAATAAATTTAAACAGAACAAAATACTGACGACTACAGCAATCTTCATACAAGAATCGGTGCTATTTTTCTTCAAGAATCGATCACTTTTTGACAAAAATAAACCTCAAAGTAATTACATAACCAGGTCAATAAATTATGCGTATCCATCCCACAGACTTTCAATGACAGAACATGGGGCATATTACACATGTATCCGTATTTACAATAGTCTTCCTTCAACTTTAAAACATATTGACAATATAAAACAATTAAAAAAGAAGCTATTTGAATTTCTAGTTGAATTAGAACCTTATACGTTAAGTGAATTCTTTAATTTATAGTCGATTTCTGTTTAGATTACAATATTGTATCTTGTTGTTTCTATTGACCCTATTTCGTTTTATGTTATTTGTAACATACTTCTGAAATAAAGTTTTGTTTATTTATTTATTTATTTATTTATTTATAGGTAAGCGATTATTATTAATATTATGTAAATTTGAAGGGTGACCCAAATAAAAGTGTTTTTTACATCTATTATTTTATTTTTTAGAGTGAGTGGTGGTATTAAGACATAATAACTGCTTAGTATTCGGGGAGAGACCTCCGTACACTTAGTAAAGACCGAAAGGGCGTTTCACCCTGAATACGTAGCAGCAACACATAGGCCAACACTGGACCTCGTGACAATATCGCTCTCCAAAACATAGTTTTAAACATAACAAAGGACCCCGCATCATTTAAATGTAAAAAAGGTCCCGGTCAAATTGGCTGAGAATTTCGTGAAAAATTCTTCAATCCTTTCTGATTAAAGAATATGAAGTCCTATGACTCATTTTTTGTTATAAGCATCAGAAACATTGGAAAAATTGGTAAAAAACAAATTCCTAATTTAACTTTAACAACTTTGGGTATGAAATTGGGGGCTCAGAAGTCCATTTTGAAATCAAAATCCGACGGTTGGCCACAGTTTTTGAAAATATCATAAAACAAGTATACAGGGTCCGGCAAACCTCTGTCGTATTTCTATTAACTCTTGTGGTATAAAACTTACAGATTTATTTGAGAGGTTGGCATTCCATTCTCGGATTCTTACGTGTTTAGCCATTTCTGGTTTTAGGAATTGCCCCTTGAGCGCGTTTTTCTAGATTCAAAATGCGCTCATCCATCTTGTTTAGTTTTTTCAAGATTTGTTCGAGCATATTGTCAATATTTGTACTTGTTGTACCTTGGTGTTGCAGTTTTTTGTTAATTTGAGTAGTATGTTGTATTATTGCTTGATCCTGTTTTGGATATTCTTTACTTTCTCTAATTTCAGTTGTTTATTTTTAATTTTTTTAATTTCTTTGGCTACCATGCAGCTGAATGACAACATAAACATATTTAGTAGCTGTTTTGTTTTGTACTTCAGTTTTCTAGTAACTTCAATTATTTTATATCCTCCTCTTTCATTTCCTCGATTATATTTCTTCACGATTACATGAGTGATGAAGATTGATTGCCATTACCTTAATTGGACGGTTTTGTTTATTCTCATAGGAGTACCATGAGCATTCCTCGTTATTTAGTGTCCTAGTGAGTGCTTGATAGCATTCTTCATTCGGAACATTAATTTTGATATTTTTATAATGAATTACTTTAATTTGGAATCCACTCATTATTTTACCTATGAGTTGATGGAGTGTATTAAAGTTTGTTATTCCATCTACTATTATTGGAGGTTGTGGTAATTTTTTAGTTTTTGCGAGGTACTGTATCTGGGAAACTATCCATTCAGAGGCTTGCGGAAAAAAAGTTATGACTAAAACGGCCAATAGAGAAACCTGGAAAATATTTTTAAGTTTCTGAAATGGCCGCTAGGGGGCGTAACTGCAATCTTGAATCTAAGAAAGTGATGTTTCTGTGAATTCCGCTATATTAACCTAACAAAAAAATACCTGATCATTAAAGTAGAAGATAATTTGAACCTTTTTCGTTTAACAATTTTTGCTGTATCTCTAAAAATAAGGTATTGGGAGTATTCAAAGGTTTTAGTAAAAACACCCTGTATATTCGAAACGGCTGAGCCGATTTTAACAAACTTGGGCTAGTTGAAAAGAGCTATTCTTGGGCTACAAATGTTATAATGTTTGAAGTTTTGTTAGTTTCACATGTCGCCGCTAGAGGGCTTTTTTTTCGACATTTGGACAGAAACGGTTAATTTTCTGAAAAAAATTAAATGACTTGGTATGATTTCTTTTTCATGAAAAAGTAGCTAAATGTTGCCTAAACAAGTTCGCGAAAACCGCATCTCGATATCTTGTTCCTAACCTAAAATTTAGGCCAAAGGAAATTTTATACGGAAATCCCTTAAATTTTTATTTTTCGAACTAATTAATTTCTTTTATTATGTAAGTTGTGGCCCTAAAAAGCACCGATTTAAAAAGAAAGGTTTTTAATGCCTCCGTAAATGCTCTAAATGCTGACCATCACGCTCTACGCATTGCTGAAGCCTCTCGTGGGTAGACAAACCTGCAGCTTCAATTTCGGCTCTCGGTATGTTACGTAATGCATTACGAATGCCTTTTTTCATATCTCTGTGGTCGTAGGTTGAGTCTGAAAATCAAGACAAGTTAAGTCTGGTGATACTGGATTAATATGCTTTCGCACAATAATAGCATAATGTGCTGGGCAACCATGCAACTGCAAAAACAAGTTTTGACATATTTCGAGTGGCACATCTTCCAACAACAACGGTAATTTATTGACCAAAAAGTCAAGAAAGATATTGCCGCTTAGGGATTGCTCGAAAAAATATGGCCCAATAATTCTGCCTCCCAGTATGCAACACCACACATTTAGACTCCAACGTGCTTGGTGCTGAACTTCACGCAGCCAATGCGGATTTTTTGCAGACCAATTGTGCAGATTTTAAAGGTAGCTTCATCGAAAAAGTTTCCTTAGTCTTCGACTCGGGATAACTATTAAAAAATTCATGCTTTCGGAAATATTTCCGATAGTAATTCAAGCTCTTAGTGAAAGTTGTATAGGAATCGCATCACGAAATTTTGTACCTTGCTTGACAATCCGACGTTTTACTAAATCTAAAAGCAGTTCAAACTCCACTGCAGTCATCCGAATAAAATTTTTAAATTGCTGTGCATTCTCCAACCGCAACTCGTTTATGAGAGTTGAACCGGCTCCCAAGTCAATTCGACGATCTACCCATTTCTTTACCCAACACTTCTTTTTTTTATTTTCCGTTTTTGCACAATATTATATGCAATTATAAAAGTTAGCGCCTGACGCGAATCAATTTTGACACTTGTACCTGCGATCAAGTCACACAACAGGGAGCGGATTGACTCAAGTGGACACGGAATTGTCTTGGTCTCGAGACTGGCGAGTCTCCCATACCTAGCGCGAGCCCGCAAGCGATCACAAATGGACAACACCCTGAGACAAATCTCGAGACTTTTTCTCGAGATTTTACCTCATATGGACACTTAGCTTAAGAGCCTTCAGTAACGCCTGGCTGTCTGTGCACATTACTCTTCTTTACTTTTGCGAAAAGTATTATTGAAAAAATAGGTATTATGACTGGAAGGTGGTAACAAAAAAGTATTTTAATTCATTTAGACGAAAAAAGTATTTTAGGTATTTGTATTATTACTTTTTAACGCCACAACAGGTTGGGTATAACCTTACCTATAATAATATATGATCAAAATTAAAATATAAGCTTTTTTTTTAGTTCATTCTTTGGAGATAGAGATTCTGAGGATGAATTATTTTCCTTCCATCATCCTAGAGATAGTGATACTGAAGACTCTAGAAAGGATGCCTTCCATAGACTGAGGTATTTAACATTCTAACTTAAAATTCAGTTTTTTGTTATAGACCAGAGAGATATGAAAAACCGGATTCGTATTGCATTATGTAACATACCAAAGCATTTAATTTTTTTGAGAAAATTAGCCCCATAGCGGCGACATGTGAAACTAACAAAACTTCAAATATCATAACATTTGTAGCTCAAGAATAGCTCTTTTCAACTAGCCCAAGTTTGTTAAAATCGGCTCAGCCGTTTCAAATATACAGGGTGTTTTTTACTGAAACCTTTGAATACTCCCCACCACTTCATTTTTAGAGATACAGCAAAAATTGTCAAACAAAAAAGATTCAGATTATCTTCTACTTTAAAGATCAGGTATTTTTTTGTTAGGTTAATATAGCGGAATTCAAAGAAACATCACTTTCTTAGATTCAAGATTGCAGTTACACCCCCTAGCGGCCATTTCAGAAACTTAAAAATATTTTCCAGGTTTTTCTCTTGGCCGTTTTAGTCATAACTTTTTTTTCCGCAAGCCTCTAGGATGGATAGTTTTCCAGATACAGTACCTCGCATTCTTATTTGGCCACCCTGTACTTTGTTGTGGAGGAGGGAGTGACGTATCCGTTCTTCTTTTTTTTCGGCTCTTCTTCCTTATCAATTCTGTCTCTTCTGTCAGTTTTTCTTCATCAGTAAAGTATTGTTCTGGACTTATTTCCTCTTTTTGTGTTGTAGAAGTATTTGCCAGACTTTTTTCTAACCCTGTATACTTATTTAGCAGATCTGAGTGATCTTTTTGCATTTGTTCTAATTGTTGTTGTATAGTATTTATTTTGTTTACTAAACAACTTTTTTCATATTCGGAATTTTTCCAAACACTGTATAGTGCTTGTTCATTTTGCGATCGTGCACTATTTTCTTGAACCAGTGCAATATTCTGTTGACCTACATCCGCCATCGATACCCGAAACACAGGTGATTGTTGGTGCATTGCATAAACATTATTTATAACACGATAACTCATGGGCGTGTCACTGACCGCCGGGTATCACTCGCGTAATCATGATAGCCGATTTTAACTTTTTGTTCACACTTCGAAGATAAAATGAAGGCAAACCTTTTAAAATTATTTTCATGTATACAGGGTGGTCCATTAGTAAACTACGCAAATGACTTAAATTTTTTCAAATGGAATGTCCTATTTTTTACATTTATATATAGGGTGTACGTATATGTATACATACACACCCCCAAAATTTTTTTCTAAAACTCTTAGTCATCTCGGAGAAAAATCGGAATTTTTTTCAGTTTCAACGCTAAAGATTTAAAATTACCAATGAACAAAGACAAAAGATTGAAGATTTTTAGACTCAGTCGGGAATTTTTATTTTGTATTTAAAAAAAATTCAAAAAAATACGTAAAATCCTAAAATCGTTGCAATAATGATTTTTTAATTAAGTAAGTAACAGTACGCAAATTATTTATTTATTTATTTATTTATTTATTTATTTATTTATTTATTTATTTATTTATTTATTTATTTATTTATTTATTTATTTATTTATTTATTTATTTATTTATTTATTTATTTATTTATTTATTTATTTATTTATTTATTTATTTATTTATTTATTTATTTATTTATTTATTTATTTATTTATTTATTTATTTATTTATTTATTTATTTATTTATTTATTTTGATACACCACCCAACAGTTGTACCAACCATTTAATGGGTGGGAAAAGGACAACATAACAAAAATGTTAATAATAACAAGCACAATATATATAATACAAAAACTGCCAGCAGTCCAAGGTTAACGTCCATTAAAAAAAAACCTGTGTCTGCGTGAGACAGGAAAAAAAATGGACGTTAACATTGGACAACTTGGTAGTGTACGGAACATCTACTATGCAATTACACAATTTTCTAAAAGTTCGTAATACTTATATAATACACATCAGTACCTAGAGAATTACACTTTTGATTTGGTATTTATTACAGGCAAATATATCCAAGCTGTCCTGGATGTTATGATACTCATTGATTGCTTGGTATAATGGGGATGAATTTAAAATATCTGTTCTTGCAGCTGGCAAATAGAAACTACAATAAACTCTTAGACCCGCGCGTGGTATTTTAAAATGAACATAATTTAACAAATCAATGCTATCTATTTGATCATTAAGAATTTTCCAGAGTAATGAAATTTGCTGATAGGTTCGACGTTTTTCTAGATCAGGAAGTTTAAATCGTGTTAATAGTAGATCATGAGGGTAGCCCCTTGGAGGGTAAATACCGTCCAATATAAAAGAAGCCGATTTCATAAATTTCCTTTGAACTTTTTCAATTAGGTCAATATAGACTTTCTGCCTAGGACACCATACCTCCGATGCATATTCGAGTTTCGATCGGACGAAGCTGTTAAATAAGATTTTTAATGTAGAGATATCTGAGAATTCTTTGCAGCTTCTTATGACAAACCCTAAACTTTTATTAGCAGATGACACCATTGATTCTATATGTTTAACAAAATTTAGCTCGGGATCAAAGTATATTCCAAGATCTCTCACAAAATTCCTCCTGCTAAGAATAATATTATGCAATTCATAATTAAAAATAAGAGCTGTATGTCGCCTGGTAAAAGACATAACAGAACATTTGTCTGGATTTAACGGAAGTGAGTTATTTTGACACCAATTTGCTATATCATTTAGACAGTTTTGGAGAAGTAAAGAGTCATTGAAAGAACGAATTTCAACTAATAGTTTCAGGTCATCTGCGTACATTAAAACTTTTATATCGTTGGTGTTAATAACAATATCATTTAGAAAAATAGTAAATAAAAGCGGTCCCAAAATTGATCCCTGCGGAACTCCTGATGCCTGATGGAATTTATCTGATCTGAAACCGCGACACTGGACATACTGATGTCTGTTCTTCAAATACGAAGACATTAGCAGATGTAGCTGTGACATGGTCCATTCTATCAAAGGCCTTAGAAAAGTCAGTATATATTACATCTACTTGACCTCTTCTATCTAAGGCCTCCGATATGAACTGTGTAGAGCAAATAAGATTTGAGACCGTAGACCTACCTGCCATGAATCCGTGTTGATCAGGGGATATAGATCGTTTGATATGATTTGACATATGATCATGCAGAACGATCACGAAGTTACATATGATGCTAATGGGTCTATAATTCTGAACATCATTTTTGTTGCCTTTTTTATGAATAGGAGTTACGCGAGATATTTTCCAGTCACTAGGGAGAGTACAAGATTTTAAGATCATATTAAAAATTATTTGTAAGGGAGTAGCAAGAATGTATGCACAGTCTTTAACAAGAAATGAAGGAAGTAAGTCAGGCCCCATTGTCATGTTAGATTTCAATTTTTTAATAGCTTTGATAGTTTCATCGTGTGATACTGATGTTATATGTAGCATTGGCAAATTTGATGTTAATTCAGTTACATAATTGGTGGTTGCTGTCTGAGAAAAATTGTTGCAAAAATGATCTGCAAAAGCCTGGACAATTGATTGTGGAGATTCAATAAAGCAGCCATTATACTCGACTGATGTTGGTACGGAAAATGAAGAATTTTTAGAATTCACATAACTCCAGAATTGTTTGGGATCTCTTTTTATGTCTTTTTCAATATTTTGCAAATATAAAGTGCGAGCAGTTGAAATTTCTCGTTTAATTTTAGAGCGGAGGATTTTAAATTTATTCAAAGTGTCCAAGAGCTGGGTGGATTTATAGCTTTTGAACGCTTTTTCTTTTTATTAAGGCTAGTGAGTTAAAAAACTTGATTACTTTTGTTATTAATTAATCTAAAAATATATTTTATTGTCACAATTATTAAGAAACATTTTATAACAATTTTCATTGAACGTGGGCATAATTCATAAAATTCTTAGATCTTAATCGCATACGTTAATTTTTAATTAAAACAGTATTAAAGAAATACGGCGTTACTCACAGTGGCGAAAAGGAAATGAAGAAAGTTTATTTGAGTATTAAAAGGGCGAAAGTAACGTCGTAATTTTTAAAATAAAAGGCACGCGATTTGTAAATAACTATTCGCAGCGAAAAGCCCAAGAGGTTCAATTGGTTTGCTTTTAATTAATTTTTGATGGATTGAAATAACAGAATTAGAGGTATTACTCGACTGACAATTAGAATAATTTATGTGTTCATTATTTCTGAAAATTTGTATATCGTTATTATTTTTACTGCTTAATTTCTTCGTAGGAAAATAGAACGCTAAACGAGATAGATGTTTAATGCTTTATATTTTGTTGCACCCTTTACTTGTTTTTAGTATTATCAGTTTAATATATTTTGCATGTCTTGTCTTTATCTAATTTTAAATGTAACCAATTACAGCAAATCTTGTAAAACGAACCATTGTTGTATACACTTGGATTTCCGCATCTCCTTTTCCAGTTTCCAAATTCTTCTCTCATTTAATATATTTATTTTCTACTAGAATATTTGAATATGACATGTGTGTTGTGTGGACGTAGTGGTCTTCTGTCTGTCAACGTCGAATTTTCAAGGTGATCCCCATCAAATTAATGGTAAAAATGCAGGAGATGGACATGTGATGAGTGTTGTTTGTTCCTGCAAGGCTTCTATTTCTCTATGTCAACAGCTGGCTGACCGTCCTTAAATTCTGCTGATTCTGCGGGTATTTTTACTTACTTTGCTCACTGGATTCAGCTCTTCTTGCTCTTCTTTTCAGTCTCTTCTCGGTTTTCTTATTAAAACTTCACCCTACTTTTTGTTCGAAAACCAAGCGCCATATGGCGCATCGCTGGATGTTGTATTTGTTTTTGGAAGAGTTAGGGTTTTCCCAAATAGTGGCTATTATAGATCACTGGTTACAAGTTGATGAACCAATTTTTATTGAAAAATATACTGTAATTAGCAGATATGACAGACCATGGTGGAACTCTAATTTTATCATTAAATGATGACTTCTTTCCTGTATCTAAATACGATTTTTTACAAGCTGAAAATGTCTTTGAATTCTCCATAGTGTACAACAAAACCATTGATTTGTTTATTATTTGTATTTATAGAACTCCCAAATCAAATGTCTACCTTTTAATCGAGAATCTTCTTAATTTACTTGCCTATAAAAAGTACGAAAATTTTATGCGGCGATTTAAATATTGACTTTGCTAATGTATGTGCTACTCAAAAGTCTCTGACAAATATTTTTGTGTCATTCACTCTCACTATGCACATAGATTCGCCAACTAGAATCACCAAAACATCATGTAAAATTATAGATTACTTAGTCTCCGATTTTAAACCCGCTGATGTTGAGCACCAAGTAATTAGCTCAGGTCTTTCGGACCATGAAGCAGTTTTTGCCAAATTTGTGATGCTCTCTCCTTCCTCCTACCTACTAAAAGGATCACTAATAGTTTCTTCCTAGGACCATTAAATAAGCACGAACTAGTGCAAACCATAAACAGCATTCAAAATAAATTTTCCTGTGGAAATGATGGCTTGTCCACTAAAATATTTTCAAATATGCCTGATGTAGTTAACTTCGCTGATTAATGAATCCTTCCAATCTGGTATCTTTCCGAACTGTCTAAAAACAGCTATAATAATCCCACTTCATAAGGGTGGCGACAAAACCGAAACCTGTAACTAACTATAGACCTATTGCTTTAGTACCTACCTTATCGAAGATAATGGAAAGGTTAATGAAAAATCACCTACTGCCCTTTCTTTTCAAACAAAACATCGTAACACCTCATCAGTATGGTTTCCTACCTAAAAAATGCACTAGTGACGCAATGTTTTCCGTTCTCAATGAAATACATACTTCACTTAATGATACACTTTTCACAGTTTCAGTATTTTGTGACTTCGCAAAGGCCTTTGATTGTGTTCATCATGAAATCTTAATAAAAAAACTACTTTATGGCGAACGGGGTTCTCCTTTGCAATGGTTTAAAACTTACCTAGAAAATAGAAATCAGCAGGTGCGTGCTAATGGTGAGGATTCTTCAAATCTGCTAATTAGCAGTGGAGTACCTCAAGGTTCATTATTAGGTCCAACGATATCACAGACTTAAAAATAAGTGGAAGAATTACTTTATTTGCCGATGACAGGAGTGTAACCTGGAGTAGTTCTGATATACAGACATTACAATCTACCATAAACAAAGATCTAGTATCAAGTTCTGGTCTGACTCGAATGGGCTTTTGTGAAAATTACTTTAAAAATTTCAATATTCTAACCCTTTCTGCTCTATTTATCTTTGCTGCTTAGTTCGCTAGCACATTCAAGAGTTATGTTTACTTAATTGAACATCAAGTTATAGTGACGGATATTGCATATCTAATGCAATAGTTATTCATATTTTGTTTTGTTTTGACTAGTAATTTATTTTTATTATGTTTAGTTTTAAATTCGCTTTGTCTATAAATTTTTTGTAATTTTTCTTTGACAATAAAGCATATTATCTCTCTCTCTCTCCTTCTCTCAGATCCCAATTGTCTGGTGTCTCACTCAATCACTACTTTTTTATATGGAGATTTTTCAAATATTTTCTTTCATACAAACCTTGTCCTGACAATTACAAACACAACAAAAAAAGAATTATCCAAATAGGTACAGCCGTTCTGAAGTGATGGACTAAACATTCGGCAATTGATTTTTATTTATATAGGAGATATCAGCTTATACATAATCTACATCTCCTTTATTAAAACTAAAATTAAAACTCCTGAACTTCCACTATATCAAATAAGCCTGAGTTTAATTCGATTATCGGATACGTTGATTTTTCCGGTTCATATTTTTTTAATCTGCCATGAAAATAACTGGACGAAAGATGGGCGTTATAATCAATTTAAAATTTTTTTCCAAGTGCCACTGGAATATAACGATGATCCTTTCCAACACGTCAGTGTTGCCACTCTATAAAGGGAAATTGAATGTTGATTGTATAACATTTTTACAAAATAGAGTTTGCGAAGCAGCGAACATATTGAGAGAAGAGTTTTTTTTAGGAACGTAACTTTTTTTTGGGATTTTCATAATCGATCGTTCCGATGGGATTTTATTTAAAAATGTAATGTAAGAATGAGGTCAGGGTAGAGCCTAGAGAAATTAATAAAATATAGAATTTATAAAAAGATATAACGCGTTATAAATTATATGTAATAGGGTTGTATAATGAGTACCTTGTATATGATTTTCTAGTTATTTCAATATTACTATTTTCCTCGTTTTAATTTCTACCAATCACAAACGCGCAATTTTGAATTACAAATGGTTTCTAGATGAAAAAACTGTATAATAGCTCCTGTCAGCAGTTTTTTCGAGTTTACCTGTGGCAAAACTTGACAGTTGTTGTCACCAAAAATTACAATACCTTCGATAACTAGTAATTATGGTCTCCTAGGACACCAGAAAACGACGCTAAACAATTTTTTTGATTTTATTATCAATAATTTTGTAATATGGTTTTTAAACAGTGCTAGTAAGCTTATGTAGTGAAAATGAGTCGCTTTGGAAGTGATTCTATGACTAATATTGATCCGGCGATTGAGAAAAGTGTACCGTTAAAACCCATATGTGTATGCAGAATAATCTGTTACTCATGAAATAGTCTTGTCAAATACCATTCGGGCTTGTCACGCATAAGTTTAATTGCAAAATATTCTTTTTTGTTGTTATTAACTGTCCACAATGTCAGTTACAGAATAAAATAGACGTTTATTTAGCTCAGCCGTTGTTTATTTAGCTCAATACATATAATTATTAACAATTGATGTTATTTTAAGAACATAAACAATGTTATTAAATATTAAAGTACATTTGCCTTAATCTGGTTTTGACTACTACAGTATTTGGTGATGTTTTTACTATTAATGGTAAATTATTGTACATTTTCAAGCCTTCGATAAAGAGTGTTTGCTTATGATATGGCCACAAGTGTTGAACCTTTGTATTTTAGTGGAGTGCCGTTAATCGTAAAAAGTGAAAAACCTCGACCGAGAGTGGCAGTGAATCGATTTTGATGGGTTTTTTTGCATTGCATTTCTAAAATCTGATACTAAAATGTCTATGTATTAGAATTTGCCGATCTTTGTTTATTTAATAGTTTATCGCAAAATTCTGAAAATGATTTTAAATTAATGATTAATCAAAAATAACTGCAATAATGTTAATTATATTGATGAAAAAATATCATTATTTATATTTTTGGGGTTGGTAAATATTGATTAAAGGCCGAAAATTGCAAATTTAGAAAGAGAGGAACCAAAATAGTTTCCCGAAACTTTGTAATCAGGTATAATTAATACAAAAAACGTTATTTCATTTATGTGTCTATAATATCGAGCAGAAACTAGTAACTGATCAGATCGACTTTGTGTGTATTACCTTTATAAGTTTATTTAAAAATTATCATGGGTGGGGGAAGGGAGGTGTTATTACCCCCTGTACCCCCCGTAAATCCGCCCTTGTATGTTTTGGCTACACTACCCCATCCTGTTATGCCATAATTGAGATGCGATTCTACGAGACTTTGGTGGGTCAGTAAGTATATAGCATATGTTATTTGTTTCTCATTTCTCAGTCCCGACAGGTAGCGATCTGTAATACTATCCTGAACTTCCATGTTTTTCTTCTTGTTTGTTCATCTGAAGTCTCAAGTAAGACTTGCAAAGTTCATATATGTCTGTAATATCGAGCAGAAACTAGTAACTGATCAGATCGACTTGAAATTTTTTACAAATTGCTAGGAAAGGTGTCTAGTTCAGAAGTAGAAAACTTTCGTTAGTGGTATTTTGGGTGGGGCGGCAGGAGGTATAGTAGAACCCACCAAACACGGTGAATAGAGTCATAAATATTATAAATTAATTAAGCTTACCTACCCTATCTCAACCCTCACCATTGGATTCACTGTCATCAACATTGATAATGAATTTGGTCGGACTCGTTATATAAGAATTTTCTTCTTTGATAACATGTTTGATTTTTGTCTGCCAATCATCAGCTGAACTTTTGTTAATTTCTTCTTTTACCAAATTTGCTATCAACCCGTCAAATTTGGGAAACACGTTATAACGCCTTATTCTTTTTTAATTTGTCCCCAAATGAATTCTGTAGGGTTAAATACACAAAAATAGGGCGGAAGGCGCAATACCTCGTGGCCCATTTTTGATGCCATTTCATCAATAAAAAGTTTTATAATATATATGTAAAGATGCCCAAACGATATGTATAAATGTTTAGAAGTGCCATTTCAAGTTGACATTTTTACTTAATTCCTTTTTCAAGTTAGAAAAATTGCGTCGAATGATAAATAAGCTAATTGTGGATGGATTACTAAAAATCAGAGAAAAAATTTCAAGTTGAAATTTGTATACAAAATAACCTCACAATTAGAACCCTCCGTGGGTGGTTCACAGTAGGTCAGTGTCTAAACCCCAACTGCTTTTAGAGTGCCCACGGTGTTGCCAAATGCCAATATTACTTTGTACATCATTTTTCTGAGCTAAGCTGGCCTGGCGTACCCTAATCTTACCTGACCTCGCCCTGTAAATTATTGATCTGTTACATTTTATTATTTTTTGATATAATGTTTCGTGCATTAGGTTATGCGATAAGTTTAGCAACAGCGTGGGCACTCGAAAAACGGCTGGGCCGTAGACGTAAATGTCGTTGACTAATTTGCCGCAGTGCAGAGCCACTTTCACTACTTCCAGTGACTTCAAGTGCACTTGAATATCAGTTCACACTATTCAACTGTGATTCAAGTCCCCAACTTGAAAGCAAAAGTTAACTTGGTCTCTACTTGTACTTGAAACTTGAAAGCACCTTTCAAGTTACTTGAATTCAAGTGTTCACACCTTTCAATTTATTTCAAGTTGCACCAATTATTGCACTTGAATTTAAGTAACTTGAAAAGTCTGAACGAGCCTTTTTAACACCTACCTAATATATCAAATTAAAAAACAAATTGTGAGGTATTTTTTTGTAAAATAAAGTGTAGAATTTTTTCTCTGATTTTTAGGAATCCATCCACAATTAGCTGATTTACAACTTTTATTCCACTATATCAAAAAATGAGCAGAAACTAGTAACTGATCAGATCGACTTGAAATTTTTTGCAAATTGCTAGGAAAGGTGTCTAGTTCAGAAGTAGAAAACTTTCGATAGTGGCGTTTTTTTCATCAAAAAGTGAGGGAAAAAAAGAAAAGAAACTTGCGCAATCGATAAATTATCCTTTGTTAATGAATTATTGTGAAATACAATTTTTCATGAAAATAAATCCCTCCCGTGTTCTAGGGCATAGAAAATTACGATTTTTCAATTTCATTAAAAAAGTGTATTTTTTGCCCGTAACTTTTTTTTGACTTATAATATCGAGATGTACAATAAACCATTTTAAAGCTTAGGATATCGCCGAAATGTCATTTTTTACAAACTTTTTCATTGGAATGACAGTTTTTTCAATATTTGACCTGAAAACATAACATTACGGTTATAAATGCAATTCTATGCAATTTGAAACGGCCATATCTCGTTACAGACAAAAGATAAAAAACATTTGCTCAAAGTCTTGTCACTTTAAATTTTTTTCAAAAATCAATACTTTTCACGCCATTGACCAAAAATTGAAAATGTCTTATAAAAAACAAAACTTTTGCTCAACTTTAACAGACCAAAACAAAAAAAATAATAGGACTAAAAATTATTTTGTCAATAACTTTTTTTTTGCTTGCGATAAACGGTTCTGGATAGTCTTAAAATGTTGCCAATGTTGTTCTCTCATTAGCATGGCATCTACATTTTTCTTGTGGAAGTAATATTTTTCCAGATATTTATGCTAGAACGATACAGTTTCTTTAAACACACATTTTTGAATTACCATATCTTCCTTCGTAGAAAAATAAAAAAAATAATTTTAATTGTTAGCTTAAGGCCATAAAATTAGTTCATATCAATTTTTTCGTAATACTAACATATTTTCGATTATATTTAAAAAACTTTTAGAAATGTACGATTTTTGTAGTGAAAATCCTAATTTTCTATGCCCTATAACTCGGGAAGGGTTTATTTTCATGAAAAATTGTATTTCTACATCAATTCATTAAAAAATTATAATTTATCGATTGCGCGAGATTTTTTTTTCTTTTTTCCCCTCACATTACCTTCTTCTATGGTATAGTGGAGGGCGGAAAAGTAAAAGCGGTAAAAAATAACATATAGACATTAAAGTATGTAAGAAAACGAGTAAGGAATTTAATTTATCAGATTCGACATCCTAAGACCGGTTTCTGCCTTTCGGCTTCGTCAGTTAGGCTTTTCTAATCCAATAAATAAAATTCCAAACTCGTACAAGTCAGTAGCTATATCCGCTATAAGATAAAATTTTTAGATGTGCTGCCATCTATGATTAGAAGAGAGTATTGACAATTATTAAAAGCAAAAAATTCCCGGTGTATTGGGGTTGCATACACAATTTGCATTGTGTGTTGCAAAGCTTTTATTTGACTGATTCTAGTCAAAATGTCACTCTCTTCTTTCGTATCCCTTTCAGAGATTAATACAAAGTTAGAAAACGAGTAAGGAATTTAATTTATCAGATTCGACATCCTAAGACCGGTTTCTGCCTTTCGGCTTCGTCAGTTAGGCTTTTCGAATCCAATAAATAAAATTCCAAACTCGTACAAGTCAGTAGCTATACGAAAGAAGAGAGTGACATTTTGACTAGAATCAGTCAAATAAAAGCTTTGCAACACACAATGCAAATTGTGTATGCAACCCCAATACACCGGGAATTTTTTGCTTTTAATAATTGTCAATACTCTCTTCTAATCATAGATGGCAGCACATCTAAAAATTTTATCTTATAGCGGATATAGCTACTGACTTGTACGAGTTTGGAATTTTATTTATTGGATTCGAAAAGCCTAACTGACGAAGCCGAAAGGCAGAAACCGGTCTTAGGATGTCGAATCTGATAAATTAAATTCCTTACTCGTTTTCTAACTTTGTATTAATCTGTGAAAGGGATACGAAAGAAGAGAGTGACATTTTGACTAGAATCAGTCAAATAAAAGCTTTGCAACACACAATGCAAATTGTGTATGCAACCCCAATACACCGGGAATTTTTTGCTTTTAATAATTGTCAATACTCTCTTCTAATCATAGATGGCAGCACATCTAAAAATTAAAGTATGTAGTGTCAAAAACCCATTCCAAAAGAGAAAATGATAATTCGATCACTGCCAACTTCGTTCGACGTGTAAATCTAACGGCACTCCACTATTTGTTAATGTAAATATAATGTAAATAATTATAATCTACTAACTCTCATCTTTTAACAAGATAATATCTTAAATATACAGGAGCTGCTTATTAACACTAAGTATGACTATGTAATGAGTTGACGGACATTCAAGAAATTTAGAGTCTCTAACATAGAGAGAATATCTGTTGCATTTAACTGAGATGCGGGTTCAAGTCGGTCATTTTAACAATTTTCCGATAGAAAAACTTATGGACATTACTTTGAATCATAAATGTATAACCAGTTTTTTATAATAAAGCCTCCAATTTCGAAAATAAAAGCCTAAGTGGACCTTCTTTAAAGTTAAAGCTACTAAACTGACTTTTGACATATCGTCGCGACTCTGGAAAATACTCGTATCTCAAAATAACCAATTATAGAGAAACGACAAAAAACGTTCGGAACAGGCAAATGTCTGTTAAAAGTAATGGAATTTCAATTTAAATTTTGGTCTTGACGAAATCTGTTACCTAATGACTAATGCAGTTACGAGCTTTGCGAAGTTATGAATCACATACTAGGTATTACTATTACTAGGTATGAAAAAAATGAAATACGAGGTTTTTCCAGAGTACCGACGATATCTAATATAATTTCTTGTTAAAAACCAACGTTACCTTAAAGATACATATCCTTCATAACCTTAATACGTCTTAATTCACAAACAAGTAAATCTAAAGTTTCGAACATAGAGGTTTCCCTCTATTTTACCGAGCTTGCTTTATAGTTAATTAGACGCAGTTTATAATTTTGACGACACAAAGCCATCCTAAACTCTAAGTAATTACTTAGTCGACCCTAAAATTCCTTAAAATTTCAGGAAAGTCCTATCTATTAGAGTAGTAACACCTCTGTTGATAATATAAAGCAACTAAAATGGCCACATTTAAGTTACCAACAGCTGTAAAATGAAAATGACTGTGTAACCGTAACGATAATGGGTGTTAGCAACAATTTTCTATCTTTTTGCTTTATTATACCGTATGTAAGGGAGCGGAAATTCTACAGACACTTATGATTTCGTATTTTCAAAATATATAAGTACATAAATTGGTGGTGCAAGAGAATGTTAAACCTTTTTTTTTAAACTACAAATTATTTCTCATGCTCAGGCCTTTGATAAAGTCTGGCACAACGGAATATTATATAAAATCAGAAACCCTCTTTCACCATTTCCTTATCCTCCAGTCATATATGCAAGATAGGCATCCAATACTGTTAGGTGTGTGCCTCAAGGAAGCGTTCTTGGCCCAGTCCTTTATCTTCTGTTCACTGCTGAAGAATGAATCCACTGCAACCTACGTAGATGAGGCGAATGTTTTGTCATCTGTCATCTCATCAAAACCCAACTACTGCTACTCAAGCGCTGCAGAACAATCTTGATGACTAACTAAATCCGTTCATGTTACTTTCACTCAACGTAAAGACAACTATCCCACTGTCACATTTAATGGTCACCCGCTACAACAAAAATAACATGTCAAATATCTGGGGATTCACCTAGACCTAGATCGTAGACTTACTTGGAAAACGCACATATTTACGAAGCGTATGCAGTTAGGACTTCAACTGAGTAAACTTTATTGGATAATAGGACGAAGATCACAACTATCAGTTAATAATAAGCTATAATATTGATCTATAAAGCTATTCTAAAACCAATATTGAGCTATGGAATAAAACTTTAGGGTGCTGCAGCTAAATCTAAAATAGAAATTCTAGAAGGACTTCAGTCTAAACTTCTTCGAATAATTGTTAATGCCCCATGGTATGTACCTAACCCAGTTATTACCCACGACCTTCAAATGAGGTTTGTAAAAGTTGAAATACCCAGCTTCTCCCAGATACTTTACCAAAGATTAGACTGTAGGTTTCAAAAGGTCGATTGGCCCAATTAGCCTTACTATACTGCGACCTATAAGATCTATGTTTTTAGTCCAGAAGATCTAGGCTTTTTAAAAGGCCTATTATCCGTTTTGGAGCTAGTTCCAGATATTTAAGGCGTTAACGGACAATTACCCTGCAGTGGCAGATAATATGTTCCATCGTCTCATCTGCATCATTGCAGAATCTGCATGTTCCACTGTCCCCTTTGCCCATTTTACAAATATGGTATCTGAGTGAGCAGTGTCCAGTGAGAAGTCCTGTGATTACTCTGAGATCAGATTTCTGAAGATCCAAGAGCAATTTAGCGTATCGAGCAGAAAGTTGTATTAACCTTTTTGCTTGTATTTGGCCTGGAATGTTTTTCCAGTAGGCTGCACTAAGTTCCTTTTCCCATTTTCGGACTTCTTCCACAATGCGGCTTTTTGGGATATAACAGAATAGTTCTGGTTCGATAAAAGGAGACCATCAGCAATCTCATTTCCGACAATTCCTTTATTACTTTGTTGTGACTAGCCAGTTTCTTAAGGGATTGTTTACAGTTCCAGACTGTTTTAGACTCATAAGTTGTAGACTTCAGAGCCTTTAAACCAGCCTGACTACGGATGCAATAAATATGAGTTGAGGCTTTTTTAAGGCACTCTTGAGCACAGAAATATATTGCTAATAGTTCCACTTGGAATATTGTTGACATTCTAGTTCTAGGGTCTCTAACCCCTATTCCTACTCCTTCGTTTGTTTTTTACCCATCAGTATACTAAGTGAGGGCACCTCTTGTAATTAGAGCGATTTCGGTTTGTGTTAACTCACTTTCGTTGATAACAACGTTTAACGTGAGTTCGAAATCTTGTTTAGTAGACATAAAGTCCGTGGGCATCTTCATGGATTGGGTTGCTCCAACCCCTATTATCTCAAAATGCCCCGTTAAGTCGGCGGGTTTCAAAGATTTGGCCTGTGTTAGCCTATAGGCACTTTCCAGAGCGATCCTCCTCACATGTAGATGTAGTGGAGGAAGGTCCAGCATTACCTCTAAGGCCGCACTAGGGCAGGATCTCATACCAAAGATTAAGAAACCACCCAAATACACTGGCTAGAACCCTTAATTGCACCACCCATGAGACGACGACTGAGAAGACATCGCCCTTGTGGCCTACCTACAAGATTCTAGAAACTCACAAGCCCCAAATCATACCAATCTACTTGAATGTAAATTTTTCAAATTAAAGGGAATTAGAAAATTGACTGAGAGATGAGAGATTTTGTTTTCAAATAAATACATTTTTGAACACGAAAAAAACCTACTGAACTAATTTGTGCTCCCAAAAAATTTATCTAGTTTTATCCTTTAACTCGTATTTAAATTAATAATTTTTTGTGTTCATACATTATTCAATAAATTTCATTTTAACAAGTTTGAGGTTATTAAATTATTCCATGAATATTAAACCATCAGCGATAATTGACTTACAAGAAACGGGCATTTAGTAGTGAATATTATTCGAATAAAGGAATTTTCCTATTTAACTGAAAATCCATTTTTATTTTATTTTGACTTAAAATGCAATTATCTTTATATTATATTCCCAGCATGTAAAAGTATTTAAAACAAATCTAGAATGCGCAAGAGGAACATGCGGTATAGAAAACAATGAAGAAAAATATTAGGCCAACAACATGGTTAACAAAAAGTGTAAAACAAGTCATAAAACACAAAAAAAAAACGAACCCGGAAGATAGAAATAAATACAAATCACACAAGACTGCCTTACTATAAACCACCCCCACTCCTCCATATTTAAACCACGCCCCTTTTCAAGATGGCCACCCCTCCACTTTAAGCCACGTCCCTTCTGTTATATGCCAACTGTCATTTGTCAACAGTCATCTGTCATCTATCAACTGGCATACGTCATATGGGTTGTCAACATTTACAACGGAACATTTATACACTATAAACCCAAAATCATTCTACGGTAAGAGATCGTATGACGCAGGCTCTTAACCTAGTGGACGAATGGTCATGTAGGAAGGGGTTAGGCATAAGCCCTCAAAAGACTACGGTGGTAGCATTCACACGCAGACGAAAATTAGAGGGATTAGGTCCTTTAAGACTGCAGGGGAACGAAATACAGCTAAAGGGGGAGGTGAAGTATCTCGGGGTGATTCTTGACTCGAAACTCACCTGGAACCAGCAAATAGAAAAAGTAGCGAATAAAGCGGTGACCTCTCTTATGGCGGCCAGACAACTTTATGGGAAGAAATGGAGGTTAAGACCAGACATGTTGTATTGGTTATACAACATGGTGGTCAAACCCTCAATAACATATGGAGCAACAGTGTGGTGGCCAAAGACACTACAAGGTGCTGCCAAATCAAGACTAAGCAAGGTGCAAAGACTTGCATGTCTTCGCATAACAGGGGCGATGAAAACCACGCCCACATCGGCCATGGAAACACTGCTAGGTCAGCCTCCTCTGCATCTAGTGGTGCAAGGGGAGGCAAGAATTGGTGCTCTAAACTGGTATGGGAACGCATCGAAGAATTGAAAGTCCTAGGAGACCAGAACAGATTAGTGCTGGCCTGGGTACCTGGACATCAAGGTATCGATGGGAATAAAAAAGCTGATCAACTAGCAAAAAGGGAAGCAGGAGAAATACCCGATACAGAACAGACCTCCGGAGTGCCGAAGTATGCAGTCCGAGGGGCTATAAAAACCTGGATCAGGGAATGACATCTTCAACACTGGCAAAATGTGTCAGTATAAAAGCACGGAAAATTCTTCATAGGAAGACCGTGCTCTAAAAGAACAGCTGAACTACTCTTACCGAGGAGAAGTAAGCTGAGAGTGATAACAGGACTCATGACTGGTCATGCATCAGTAGAAACAAAACTGGACTGTACAATGGAGACCTTAGGTGCAGGCTATGCTATAAGGAACCAGAGACAGTGAGACATGTACTATGTGATTGCGAGGTATTGGGTCGCAAGAGACAAACACTTTTTGGGCAACCAACATTAGGCCCAAAAAGTTTTAACAGACACTTAGTAAAAGAACTCTAAAAACTAGTACAGTGTCGCGACATTCACTGCCACTGTAGCTATTTTTTTTAAGTTTTTAGTTTTTTTATAATTTTTTAACAGTAAATCTAAAATTAAAAATCTATAAATGGCTGTCAAATTCCTTGAGATTGGTAACAACGTTCGACCTCATGTTGCAAAAGTCGTAAAAAATACTTCAAAATGCCCAAATCGGCTGTTTTACCACCACATTTGCAAAGGTTTTGCCCAGTTCAGATTTAGTAAAAAGTATATTAAATTAAAAATTTGAAAAAGACCGAACATTAAGTAGTTAAAAACATAAGACGGTACTTATAAAAAAAAAGAAAGAGAACGGCAGAGTCAAAGGGTTGAATTTTTCCGATATGGTCAGGTTTCAACATTTCTCTCGACTGACGTAATTCAATGCCTGTCGGAGAATATTCGTTTGATGTCCAGATAGGGCGCAATTTGAAGATCTTTCTTGGGAGAAAACAGAAACCTAAACATTTTACCCAAAAAAAAGCCATTTTACACTTTTGCACGTTTAGAATTCTTAATAGACATTTTTTTATGATGTGAGAGATGAGAAAGATGAGATGTATACGTTTAGAAACTCAATAAATTATTCGACATTAAATTATTGTTCGTTAGAATTTTTCCGCAGCTAAGCCAGCGTACTACAATATAATATGGCAGGTCATTTTCTCCAATCTCTCCAATAAACCCTCGGAATTGACGATGTTTGAGCGCAAGTTATCTCATATAAATAACAGCAGGCATAACTGGCTTTAAAACTCCTGACATATCCATGCACTTTTCCGCACATAGACTGTTGATGCAATGTACGATAAAAAGTTGTGTTACACCGTCATTTTCTACGACCTTTGATACGAGAGCAACATTTGCTGGAATTTCAACCCGCGTTTCATAGATTCATATTTTTCTAACCGTAGGCTTCCTGTAAATTTGGAGTAATTCTGAAAATGTTTAGTCTCATAATGACGTTTTATATTGTATTCTTTGAGAACGGATATTGTTTATTATTATTATTAAATTATACACATTGTATCATTACTGGAAAAATTAAACTTTTGTATTCCCCGATTATCGTCAAGAAACACCAACACCTTTTATCTCGAAACTCCTCGTCAGACCCGTGCGCAAGATGGGGGGGGGCAGTTTTTTCGAGTTTACCCGAGCCAAAACTTGTCACTTGTGTCATAACAAGTAATTATGGTCTCCTAGGACACCAGAAAACGACGCTAAACAATTTTTCTGATTTTATTGTCAACAAATTTTGTAATATTGTTTTTAAACAGGGCTAGTCAGCTTATGTAGTGAATATGAGTCGCTTTGGAAGTGATCCTATGACTAATATTGATCTGGCGATTGAGAAAAGTGTACCGTACAATACCGTTAAAACCCATACGTCAATATGGAAACAGTTTACGGAACTCTGCAAGGCAAAGAAGTACGAGCTTTTGGAAACTACAAGTTTCGAACAACTAAAGCTAATCCTGAAAGATTGGGCGTGGAATATCGAGAAAGAAAACGATGAAAATTACAAAAAGCTTGTAAGGCTTTTTCTTGCCACTAAGAAAAATATTGCCTTACAAGATGACGCTTTAGTACGGAGATTGCTCGAGCGCCAGTTTTTTTATGTGGTATGTTCCACAACCCTTAGAAACGGCCTCTTAGGGGCACAGATAACTTCAGATGGAGATACGGTATTCTCCAGGGGTCTAGTTGACTTCAGACTTAATTATTTTTAATTTATTATATACCTTTAATAACTCTGAAAAGAGGTAAGGTTGGTGAATATAAACCAGGAAATAAACGTGACACTTATATTGTTTTTAGCTATGTTACACTGTAAAAATTTGTTTTATTTCAAAGCCCAACCCTATTTAACCCTGAACAAAAAAAAATACTACGTTTAAAAGAAACGTTCGATTCGGCCTTATAGTGACTGTAGTGACGGAGTGACTCAATCAGACTTTAATTAAATTTATCAAATTACGGAAGCAAACGGAAAAACAAAATAACTTCTATTAAATATCTAAATCACTATGAAAGAGTTATTTAGCCTAATTAATTTATGAAATAGATCGGTAGGGTTTGTCAAAATTTATTATGTTCCAAAATTAACAAAAAAGTTAATAAATTTATTCTCAATTACTTTTATTACATTAAATTAAAACAGGAGAGTTATCTAACCTTATTAATTATGAAATCTAATTGTCAAATTCGGAAATTAAAATCGGCAACTATTTTATGACTCTCTTTCTAAAAATGCTAATTAACCGGAAACGTAAATTAATACTATTAAATTATTTAACTTAAATCGGGTGAGTTAGTTAGCTTTCTTATTTTACGGAATAAACAGGGTAATCGCGGGGGTTGAATTTACGGACCTAAGCATTCAGAATCTGATATTGTCTGGGGGTTTTTGCCGAAGCCACCACGAAGATAAGATCAGTCCCGAAGCTGTGATACTAATACAGACCGGCCGAAACTCAGGTAGATATTGTCTGGGGGTTTTTGCCGAAGCCACCACGAAGATAAGATCTGGTCCCAAGATTTCGGAAACTACACGTCGAACTAACTCTGCAATTGGGGAGATATTGTCTGGGGGTTTTTGCCGAAGCCACCACGAAGATAAGATCTGGTCCCAAGATTTCGGAAACTACACGTCGAACTAACTCTGCAATTGGGGAGATATTGTCTGGGGGTTTTTGCCGAAGCCACCACGAAGATAAGATCTGATCCCAATGCTTTTAAATTATTTCACGACAACCTAACCGTGCCAAAGCGTTGAAAATTATTACACGGCGAGCTAACTTAGCTATGGGGAGATATTGTCTGGGGGTTTTTGCCGAAGCCACCACGAAGATAAGATCTGATCCCAAAACTACTACTTCACGGCGAACTAACTCTGCAATTGGGGAGATATTGTCTGGGGGTTTTTGCCGAAGCCACCACGAAGATAAGATCTGATCCCAATGCTTTTGAATTTATTTACGCGATAGTCGGAACAATTAATGCGGTAACTAGTATTTAATTTCGGACGTGAAAAGGAAACCAAAGCTAACGGAATGAATAAGTAAAGATGTACGAATTTAATAAAAATTTTGTAAGAATATATTTACAATAAAAAAAAATCAAAAATATGTTAAACATTTCGTTTCGACCTGATTCTCATGAGCATTGACGAACCCGGTCAACTTTGGAGCGCTGTAGCAGCGTTTTAAATGAATGAAATTAAAAAAAATTATAGGGAAAAATTTTCCTCAAAAGATCATCTACAAGATTGGTCTGAGGTAATTTTTTTGTAAAATGTATAAAAAAAAGAAAATTTTTATAAAAATGTTCTCACTTTTTTACTTATAACTTCTTTAATTTTTATATACATATTTGTAGGCAAAACAATTTGCTACAAATTACGACTTTACAAATTTTTTGTAAGGCGCACAGCTTCCGAGATATCGCGAAAAAAGTGTTTTCACCCCTTTTTCCAAGATGGCGGCCGGGGGACAAGGGTGGCGACCCCACAAACTTGACGTTAAGCTTCTCCCAAAAATAAAATTGCGTCCTCTAAAAAATGCAAAGCTCATGTAACATTTCAATGGGCTAATTATGCATATACAGGGTGACCCAGGGGTACGTGCAAGCTCCATAACTTCTTTTCTATCCAAGCTATCGGTTTGATTTTTTTTAAACGATAAGACCGACAATGGGGCACATTCTAAAAATATTTCTATTTATATACGGGATGTCCCAAATAAGATACACAACTAAGTTCTGGTTTTTTTGTGGATCTCTGCACGACGCTATTTTGACACATAAATTGACATAAGTCAAAAACCATTGCAGATAAGTCTAAGAAACCCGGATGCGTTATATGTAACAAAAATGGGGGGTTGCCATTTAAAAAATCAGAACTTAGTTGTGTATCTTATTTGGGACATCCTGTATATAAATAGAAATATTTTTAGAATGTGCCCCATTGTCGGTCTTATTGTTTAAAAAAAAATCAAACCGATAGCTTGAATAGAAAAAAGTTATGGAGCATGCACGTACCCCTGGGTCACCCTGTATAATAGGTAGTAGTAGTTTATTTTTATATGCTGTTATTGTTTTTATATTGTTTGTAAATTCAATTTCGTTCTGAAGTTCCTATTCTATAAATGGATTCTCTGTAGAATAGTGTAGTAAATAAATAAATAAATAAATAAATAAATTACTTGACTCAATCATAAAATATTGATGTCATCATTGTTCCTTTGAATGTTTTGCACTCACTATCTGATTTAATAATGGAATTATTTAAAAAGAAGAAAATGCTTACAATTGAACATTTGTCATTGAATCCCATCCATTTTGTAATCATTCCAGAAATCTAATCACGCATAAAACAATTTTCAGTAAAAATTTGGCTATACTCCGTGAAGCCGACCCTGTAGATTTCACACCGTGAAGAGAATCCTAAATTTTATACTGAGGTATTGATTTGAAACTCACGGAATATAACTAAAGGATAATCTCTAAAAACCGGTCATATAACGTGGCGAAATCCGCAATAAAATATTAAAAGAAAAGGTACGGGTTGTTTCACTTCACCGAAAGGGGCGAATAAGCTTCTTGAACTAAACAATAATTTCGTTGCAAGTCGTACTTACCTACTGTTAAAGCAGGTAACAGAGAAACAGTTAATCCGTTAAGCCTCGTTCAGAGGACCACATCAATGTCGCGGCATTGAGTGGTGCGATATTGCATGACACTTGCCGTCAAGACACTGAATGTAATGATCTGTTCACACGCCCACATACTTCTATAACAGTGGTTTATATTCTGGAATTGCATTGTCTCATAAACAGAGGAATTTCAAGGAAATCTAAAATGTCGAACTTAGCAGCCATTTTATAGATTTCTAAGTTTAAGTTTAATGTTAAAAAATTATAAAAAAATTGCAAATTGCAAATTGCAGTTCCGTGACCACAATATCATGCATGCCACTAGATGTCATGGGATTGAAGTGTCATGGCATCAGCTGTTCAGACTGCCACACTACTGCCGTGGAAGTGAATGTCGCGACATTGGTGTTGACATCTGTACGAGGATTTAATAGCAATATTTAAAATACAGGGATGGTCTAGATGTATACAAAATAGATCACCCTTACGAAAATTAGTGGATTACCAACATTTCCGTTTTCTCCAACGTATTTTACAATTTTTGAGGTTATTTGGTCAAGTCCTGGACCCTTTCATATCTTCATTTTAGACTTCTGTACGCATTTATAAGTCAGCTTCCAGAAGCGATCGAGACTAACGGACAACGGATATGAACTAATTAAATAATTTTTTGTTTAGTTTAGAAGTCTATTGTTCCCACTCTTTAGCGGGTGCCGTTACTACTGGTTTTTTTGTTCTTGTTCTTATAGTGCATCTCCTATCGAAGGTTTGCTATCATCACAGCAATCGTGACCTTGTTGACTGCAGCTCTGAACAGTTGAACATTGCTACAGTTAAACCAATCCCTCAGGTTCTTTAGCCAGGACTCACGGCGTCTGCCAATGGCCGCTTTGCTCCCTGGACTATTAGTTGGAGAAGTGTGTACTTCTGTCCTCTCATTATATGACCCAGGTATTGAAGCATTCTTTTTGTTCATGGTGTTAATAATTCCGCATTTCTTCAGCATCCGGTTCAGCACTTCGGCATTTTCGGTTTTTACTTTACCATACCAAGTGGTGGTAAAGTATTGTAATCGCAAAAAAAAAAAGTTCAGCTTTCAGTGGATTTACATGTTTTGAGACCCCCTAAGTCATTTAAGACCATTTTCAGAAAATGTATGTATGGAGTATGGAGTATGTAGTCCGGAAAAATTTGTGTGCGCTCTAACTCCAACTGCGATCGGAATTTCCTAACCAAATTTTATATTTAGCATTTTTACAACATGCTAATAAGCGGATTAGATTTTGGGCAAAATCGGACAACCGGAAGTTGGGGTTTACTCTTGAGAATTTTCAGATTTTCGCAATTATTATCGTTTCTATTAAGTTTATGTAAAAATATTAAGAGAAAAAATTTATTTTAAATTAAATTTACTATAAATTTTGTTTAAAAACTTTTTTCAAATTTTGTATTATAAGCGAGTTAAAAATAAAATATGGAATAACATAGTTGCATAATAGCGCAAGCGCAGTAGAAGTGTTTTGTTTGACGGAGACAATTGTACGCTCTTGCCAGGCATGGCCTGCCTTAAATATGTCCGAGTAATTGGATTATGAGCCCGTAGGGCCGTTAAAGTATGGTAAAGTCATGTACATGGCCACATCCGATTTTTTTGTTAGTTTCTCTAATTATCCTGTTGTTATTCGTAACTCTGTAGTTTTAGCTGTCTATTATTCAGTTCTTCCTGAAAGTGTTTCCAGTTTTTTGTTTTGTTTGTTAGTGTTGACTTACGTTCTTACATTATTATATTTTCACTTGGTGTCATTATTATAGGTAAGTAATCAAATGTAAGAGCACAAGATTCCTCCATTTTAATGTAGGGTTCTAGATTTTTAGTGATAAAGAAGTCCAGCAGATCTGGAATTTTATCTGGATCCGTTAGCCAGCAAGTGGGTTTTTCATATCCTAGCCTAGATGTTGCTTTCTGTACAGGGTGTGTCACGAAGATGGCCCATTAGCGATATATAGAGAACTATAGATATTTGAAATTTGAAAATTGGATTAAGGGGCTTTTCAATGAAAATATTTTCAACTTCCGGTTATCGAAAGAGAATAAAACACTGATTCAGGCGTGATAATAAAATACAGTGTGTTTCATTTGAAATTATCAACTTCAGAATTGAAAATATGAACATTGGGCGCTCCATTCTAGACACCCTGTAGAAAATACCGCACTTGACGTTTCACCGTATGCTAGAAAGATATTCTCACAATCTCTGTATAAAATTTGAAATTAATAGCTTAACAACTAAGCCACATACGGAAATTAAAGTAAATGCGTATTTTTCAAAAATTTTTACAAAAATCTCAAATATCTCGGAAACTGTTAAACTTAAGCCTGTGGTATGTTAAAAAATTTTTGTTCAAAATTTGATGCTGAATCCAAAAATAAAAAGAAAAATGGTACATATTTGAAATAACAAAGTTGATGACTACTTCCGGTATAATCGAACGTATTAGTAATCAAATTTTCAAATTTCAAATATCTATAGTTTTCTATATGGCTAATGGGCCATCTTCTTGACACACCCTGTAGATTCCTGTCTTTAGTTACTCTATGATGTAAGGCCTTTCAATATTGTGTAAGAAGATTAAGTAGTCATTTGGCTTTCTAATAGAATGGTATATTTTCTTTAATTAACACTGCAATTCTTCCTCTTGTGGATGATATGTTCGATATCCTCAAAACCCAATAGAAGGCTGGTCCGAATTACGTTGTAGTACCATCCACAGTCTAACCGCGACGACATATTTATGCATTGGATCGTTGCTCACCAATCTTACCAACTGAGTTATCCTGATGCCACTGCTTTGTATTATTGGACCAAACTGTAATGATCAGTTCTAGAAATATCTCTCCATTGTATATAATAAATTGCATTATAGTCCATGCATTATCAGGCAGTTCGAAGGAATTCAGATTCTTCTTTTTTTTAAGCTTCATCAATTCACATTGAAAATACTATTAGTCATGCAAGTATCGGCTTTAGGATGACCTGCTAATCGACTGAAACTTGACAGTTGTCCACTGATTAACTATTTTGCATGTCATGGTGATGGAGTGTCTTTTTTTCATTCTTGAGACAGTTTTCAATTTATTTCCTAATGGAGGATTCTACTTTCTTGGGTATTTTTTATACAATGTCCTCCTCTTTAACATTTAATCCAATTAAAAAGAGTTTTTAGCCCAAAATTGGATGGTACAGTTAGTGATACTTATCCTTATATATCATTGGATAAAAATCGGGGTCTCTAATAGACTTTGGTTGGCCCCCGTATTGACCACTGAAATGCAATATTAAATAATAATAATATCAACTTTTATTTTTATTTTTTGTTTTTCAACCAAATTTAAATGGTCGTAACTTCAAAACAAATTTCAAATCAAACCATGTTGAGTTGAGCTTGTGGAGAAGTCTTAAAAATTAAACGGGGAAAATATCTTTTTGAAAAGCTAAAAAAACAAAGGCGAAAAGTAGGAGATTTACAGAAATATGTAAAATTTTCAGCGATCCGCTTGTTATTGCAGTTCGGTGATGTTAAAAATATGTTTTTATAAAAGTAAAGTTGATGGTTGTTTGTATGAAATATGGTTACTACATAATTAACTAGAAAATTTCACACCAACATTTTTTAACCAATAAGAAGCTTTCGTTTCAGCTCGTTACTATAGCAACCACAAAACTTTGCGATAGTATTTTCTTCCTGGGTACCCTGGGCGTGATTACAGCGATAGTATTTATGTCAAATGTCAAATTAGAAAAATACACTCTTCCGTTCACTGTAAAATAATACAGATTGGTTGATAGCTAATAGTCGAGGCAATGAAGCACTAAAAAGGCCAAAGATAGGAAATCTTTTAGGATATGATGGAGCGGAATGCGGTTTTTTGCTTTCGCTTCTAAAAATTATTTATACCATTCCTACCTAATTTCTACCTATTAGAAACCGGAAATTGCATTGCTGCAGCCAAAAATGCATTCAAAAAATTTAATAACTTTGTAAATAATGTAAATTATGATGTTCAAATTGACCCCCGAACACCTGGAGCTCAGAAACGCCGACTAACGTCATCTCCGTGGGACTATCTCGCAATTCATGCGAGGAAGGAGAGAAACTCGGCGCCCGGGGGTTTTTTGGGTCGTTGAATTGGAATATGCCATCGGCGAACACCCCACGGACACCTGGTGCACCCTAACCTGGACGCGGACGTCATCTTCGAGAATTTGCCTGGAAATATCGACAAAAACGAACCTAAAATCATTATGGGGGCGTTTTGTGGGCGCTGAATCCGAATTTCATGTGGAAAACGATCCCCCGAACACCTGGTGCGCCCTAACCTGGCCCTGAACGTCATCCCCGAGGTTTTTTCAGACACAATTGAAAGAGACGAACCGAAAATCGTTACGGGGGGTTTTTTGGGTCGCTGAATTCAAATATAGCATCGGCGAACACCCCACGGACACCTGGTGCGCCCTAACCTGGCCCTGAACGTCATCCCCGAGGGTTTTCCAGACACAATTGAAAAAGACGAACCGAAAATCGTTATAGGGGTTTTTTTGGGTCGCTGAATTCAAATATAGCATCGGCGAACACCCCACGGACACCTAGTGTGCCCTAATCTGGCCCTGAACGTCATCCCCGAGGTTTTTCCAGACACACTACGAACCGAAAATATTGGGGATTTCTGATTTTTAATACTTTCTTTTCTCGCGCAAGAATCAATTAATTTTGTAACGTCATTAATTTTCTTTCTCTATTTATGATTTTTTTTTAATCTTTAAATTTTATATAATTGAATTTCTAGGATCATGGCTGATGCGTTGTTTGCAAATACTTGAAAGATTGACAGAATCATTCCTCAGACAATTCAATCACCAATTAATAATAATAATAATAATAAATGTCTTTATTACCAATTAATAAAAAAAATTACATTTTGTTATATATAATTAGGGCGAGATTCAGTTTGTATGTATTAATAAATAAAGTACAATATAAAATATATATTTGGCATTTAACATACATCTGCTCTTCCATCTAACCCTATATAGATAGAAGTCAAAGATCTCTATCAAAGTCAAAGATAAAGTCAAAGATAAAGTCAAAGGTAAATAATTTAAATTAATAGAGAAAGAATAATAGTTTAGCGATTAATTAACCAAGGGAATATGTTTTAATCCGAAAACTAATTATTGTAGAGAAAAATAGTAGTCATCGCTACCATAGTCATGGTTTCACATACAATACGGAAAGATGATTTCCATAATATTATTGAAGGTCATGATTCCATCAAAGTGCACGAAAAGTTGCGGCGGAGAGAGAGGCCTTAGACGAGGAAGATGTACTACTGATGAATACGTCAGTGGATGACGAAGAAAATGAACAGACTAACGATGTGTCACTTGATGGAGAATTTGATATTTAGTTATGTATTTGAAAATCGAAGTTATTGATTAATGAGGTTAAGTGAAGTAACGGTTGGATTGTATTTGATTTGAGTTCAATAAAAAGTTTTTAAATGTCAATTACATAAACATTGACTTTCTATTCATTCTCTTCCTTTCCTCGATACATATTTTAACTAGAATCAACAATTCCATACAGCTATTGCAGTACATTGACATCGGTCTCTAAAACATCAGACATCGATGTCGAGATAAAAGTTTCTGTGCACCAGGTGTTGGGACGACAGTTTTCGGCGTGAAATTTGGATGAAGCGCCCCGAAAAACCCTCCATAATGATTTTCGGTTCGTCTTTTTCAATTGTGTCTGAAAAATCCTCGGGGATGACGTTCAGCACCAGGTGTTCGGGGGGTCGTTTTCCACTTGAAATTCGGATTCAGCGCCCACAAAACGCCCCCATAACGATTTTCGGTTCGTTTTTGTCGATATTTCCAGGAAAATTCTCGAAGATAACGTCCGCGTCCAGGTTAGGGCGCACCAGGTGTCCGTGGGGTGTTCGCCGATGGCATATTCCAATTCAACGACCCAAAAAACCCCCGGGCGCCGAGTTTCTCTCCTTCCTCGCATGAATTTTGGGGATAGTCCCACGGAGATGACGTTCGTCGGCGTTTCTGAGCTCCAGGTGTTCGGGGGGTCAATTTGAACATCATAATCGTGATCAGCGACCTCAAAAAACCCTGGGTACCCGACTTGGGCCAATTCTGACTCTTATTTACAAAGTTATTAAACTTGCCAAAAGGCCTCTTAGAAAATGCATTGTTTGAATGCATTTTTGGCTGCAGCAATGCAACTTCCGGTTTCTAATAGGTAGAAATTAGGGAGGAATGGTATAAATAATTTTTGGAAGCGAATGCAAAAAACCGATCCCTCCTATCCTAAAAGATTTCCTAACATAATGCTTCATTGCCTCGACTATAACAGAATACATTATTTTAGACCAAAAAATGTTTATTTCATAAAAATTTCAAAAATATATTTTCGGTAAAATTTAGTAGCAAAACTTAAATGAGTGTACGTGTGTGTGTGTAGCCTTTTTGTGTTTATGAATTTTAAAATTCTGACTTCAGATTTTCGTCTTCGACTCGGGATAACTTTTAAAAAATTCATGCTCTCGGAAATATTTCCGATAGTACCTTACTATCCATATTTTATTTGAATAAAAATTAAAACTCACCAACTTCGCACTCTGTGTTACAATTCTATATTACATTCCATGCTGAAAACTTTTTCAGCAAATACAAGCACTTCAAATGACGGAGTTAAATAGAATTTTTAGTGTGGCATATTTACCATTCGTTTTGTTCGGTTTTCAAACACACTTCTGGAATTTTCATCCACTCCACATCGATGTAGATTTTTATTCAATTGTCGATTAGTTCGAGTAAAAAGTTTATTTTACTGTTATTTAATTTAATGTGCATAATTAAATCGAAAACAGGTGAGTGGGTAAATAATAAAACAAGTAGAAAATTATTTAAAAAGTTGTGAATTATTGCAAATGTTATAAAGGGTGATAAATGAGAACGATTTTGATGAAAATTGGAAAAGTATCTAATAAAATAATTATTATTCCAAAATATTAAAACACTTAATACAGGGTGTTAATGAGTACGTGTTACAGGTACAATCACTTAAATCAATTTCATTTCTATAACTCACAGTGGCTTTGTACTTCAAATACTCTTCTTAGATAGTAAAACCACTTATTTTATTAAAAAGTTTTTTAATTTTGACGTTTAGACTTTCAGTTTGGAAGTCGTTTTAATTAAATCAAGTGGGCTGTGTTTAAATCTATAACACTTCAATGTTTGACGTTTAAATTTAAAAAATGGAGACTAATACATTTAGTGAATGTGATAACGAAAATATTGAACATTTATGTATTTTGCATAAATGACTATAGACTGTTTTTAATCCCTGAATAAACTAACTATACTTAAGTCTTACCTTTTAATTAGTTTGTGCCGTGCATGGTTCCAGTGAAAAACTGTAGAAAAAAACTGTTGTAGCTGCAGTAGCTTGCGGAAACAAATTTGACTGACCACACAGGAAAATAGAATTCGACAAAAACACACTTTAAGCACAATTCACTGATTTTCCATCCAAGAGAAAAACGCTGATCTGAAACAGAGAAAAAAATAAAAATAAATCTCAGGATTGATATTGAATGTGTTCATTGAATTTTAATACTTTTTAAATTGATATTTGTATTCAAATAAATTTCAATACAAATAATAGATTCAATAAATATGGAAAATAATTTGAAAGGCTCCAAATCCTTGTTTTTTTATATTATTACTTTTAATCAATATCCTTGTTTAGGATTTTCCACAAATATGGAATACTATATAACATTTATAATAATATAATGTTTATTTTGGTTGGCCCTTCTTTCTTTTTTGTATCTTTCTTCCTATCTTTCTTTCTT
This sequence comes from Crepidodera aurea, assembly GCA_949320105.2. Lineage (NCBI taxonomy): Eukaryota > Metazoa > Arthropoda > Insecta > Coleoptera > Chrysomelidae > Crepidodera > Crepidodera aurea. The sequence goes on from OX439480.2 coordinate 9,559,776, forward strand.
TCTTGTAGAAGCTGTTTATGGGAATGACATGCGTGGGATTTTTTTGCAGGTACTTTAACATGTGATTCTCCTTTTATTGGACCAGAATCATTCTGTGATATCCCAAAAAAATCCGCATTGTGGAAGAAGTCCGAAAATGGGAAAAGGAACTTAGTGCAGCCTACTGGAGAAACCACAGACCTGAACTGACCTTCTGTTCGATACGCTAAATTGGTCTTGGAGCTTCAGAAATCTTATCTCAAAGTAATCACAGGAATTCTCACTGGACACTGCTACCTCAGAGCCTTTATCTGTAAAATGTGCAAAGGGGATAGTGGAACATGCAGATTCTGCAATGATGCAGATGCTACGTCGGAACATATTATCTGCAACTGCAACGGCAGGGGAATTGTCCGCCAACGTCTTAAATAATAATAATAATAATAACTTTATTCAGGTAATATATAAAATACAGTTTATAGTGAGAAGAAAAAAATACAAAATGGGAATAAAGTTTAGTGTGGTTTAGTCTGCACTTGTTTCGCAAAAAAAAACAGATAAAATAGTATAGAAGTTAAAAAAGTGTACGATTGTTAATACTTCACAGACTTGAAGATAATAAAATGAGACACAACACAAGATGGTTTAAACAGAAATACGTGCTAAAATACTTAAAAATACTTTAAATTGTTTAAATTTACAAAATTTGTACATCATGGAGTAATATAAAAATAATAATTACAGATCGGGAGGAACACTATTGTTACAATGCAATACAATATTATAATATTGGGAGAGCAAGTATACGAGTTATAAAAAATAAAAAGTGCTATACAAACAATCAGTAGAAAGAAAAAAATATATATCTATATATGAGTAGATCAGCATTATGTATACAGTGTGTCCCATTAAGAATGGGACATAGAACAACCGCAGATTCTCCAATTCAAAATAAAACGATTAAGCGAAATATGCTTAGATAAAATGTTACTCGTTTCCGAAATACGGGGTGTTGAAGTTGAAAACTGAAAAATTATTAATGGCCATAATTTTTTTAATACACCGTATAATTTTACTCAAATCGGCACACTTGTTAATTATCATAAAATGCAAAAAGTTGACAAGTGATAATACATTAATAAATAGAACTAAATTAAGCGTCTCGGCAATTCTAGAATTATTGGAACTATGTATTAAAACTACATATTTTCAATTAAATAGTGATTTTTATCAGCAAAATTTTGGCATGGCAATGGGTTCTCCTTTATCACCAAAATTGTGTGATATTTTCATGGAGAATTTTGAAATGGAAATTGTAAACAAACAAAATTTAAGACCTTCTGTCTGGTTTAGATATGTAGATGATATCTTTGCAATTTGGCAACACGATAGGGAAAATATTGATACATTTTTATATACTATTAATAATTCGGAACCTACTATTAAATTTACAATTACCGTTTCTTGATGTACTAATACACAATAACAACAATTGTTTTGATACATCAGTTTTTAGAAAAGAAACACATACAAATAGATATCTAAATTTTAATTCAAACCACTCAATTTGTGTTAAACGAGGTATTGTCAAATCTCTTTCCGATAGAGCAAAAACAATTTGTTCAAATGACAATATCTTAAATAATGAATTATCACTTGTTAAATCTGTCTTGATTAAGAACAACTACCCAAGTAAATTTATAAATCGTGAACTTTACCGAGACATCAAAACTAAAGATCAAAATTTAAACCCCCCAATAATTCTTTCAAATATAGTAAAAATCCCTTATATTCCAAAATTATCCGAAAAAATTAGAAGGATTGGCAATAAATTTAATTTAAAAACAGTTTTTCAAACTAATAATACATTAAAATCTTTAATAGTAAATACAAAACCTTTTAATGAAATTCAAAACACAAAAAATTGTATTTACAAAATTCCATGCGAATGTAATAAATTTTATATAGGAGAAACATCTAGACCTTTTCATATTAGACTTAATGAACACCAATCGTACATTAAAAATAAACAATTCGAAAAATCCAAAATATGTGAACACGCATGGGATTCTGGTCATAAAATACAATGGAATTTTTCAACTAGATTATTAAAAGAACCGAATAATTATAACCGCAAAGTTAAAGAAGCAGCATTGATATGCTTAAATAATAACGAATGTGTTTCTAATTGTTCGGTTGATATTTCAAAAATTTGGATACCTATTTTACAAAAAGAGTTAATTGCAAAAAGGATACCCTCTATATCGGGATAGTATCATAAGTTTTTATCTGGTTTTTTCTTATGATAATATTAATAAGAAAACTTCATTTATGACGAAGTATAAATTCTCTTATAATATGCAAATGCGCTATCCTTTCAAAAATTCGTTCCCAGAAACGTCACAAAAATATGATTGAAACAGATTTTGACATCTTCAATCTCAAAATCTTATTCTATGTATACTATGTTGATGTCATATTTTTGCAAGATTATCAAGTGTTCTGTTTCTAGTAAATTTATTTATTTTATGTCATTTTGATAACGGCTTTCGATCTGGAAAGCCGAAACGTCAATAAAAAAACTTTTTTAACAACTAAGTGGTTTTAATCCAGTGGAAAGAGAGAGAAATTAATGTAATGAAATTTTTACTTCAACAAATTTTCAATATGTCCACCATTAACTTGTATACACTTCCTTAGACGTTTAACTAAAGACTGTCTCACTTTAAACAACTGATTTGCTTGATTTTGTCGAATTGTAGCAGCAGCATTCTGAATTTTGTTCCAAAGTTCCTGATGGGTATTTATTGCTTCACCATAAACAAGACTTTTGATGTAGCCCCAATAATAAAAATCTAAAGGATTAAATTCAGGACTGAGTGGTGGCCAAGCAAATTCGCTTCCACGTCCAATCCAACGATGTGGAAAACGTAAATTTAGGTAATTCCGAACATCTAATATGTAAAGGGCTGGCGCACCATCCTGCAAAAACCAGAAGTTATGACGTAAATTTAAAGGAATATCATCTAACATGTCCTCCATATGGTTTTGAAGAAAATTGAGGTATTCTATCCCATTTAATCTGTGTGGAAGCTCGTACGGACCAATGATGTAATTTCCAATAATACCCACCCAAACATTTATAGAAAATTCTGTTTGGAAATGGTTCTCCCTTGAAAATGTTTAACTGACATTGACAGAACTTCATTATAAATCAAAGCCTACTGTTAAAATTTAATTATAAATTAATAAATATTCTCACAATCGCAACGTGCCTATTAGGAACTTAACATTACAAATCAGAACAAAAAATAAAAAAAAATAGAATAAAGCTGTTTGTCGCGAATCTCATTAATTTTAAAAATTAATATTATTAATAATAATACAAATAAAAAGTACATGTCTATCTATCTTTAACTGCGAATATCTCGAAAAACAATGACTTTACAACAAACTAACAAGTGTACATTATTGACTTAGAAAATATCAAAAAAATTAAAATTATGGTCAAAATTAAAATTTAGACAGCGGCGTAACATTTAGAAGGGGTACAAGCATTACTTACTCCTGCCGTACGCCACTGGTAGAGCGTACTGAACTGTTTTTTTTTACTGTTAGGTGCATTTTATGATATTTATTAGTGTGCCGATTTGAGTAAAATTATACGGTGTATTAAAAAAATTATGGCCATTAATAATTTTTCAGTTTTCAACTTCAACACCCCGTATTTCGGAAACGAGTAACATTTTGTCTAAGCATATTTCGCTTAATTGCTTTATTTTGAATTGGAGAATCTGCGGTTGTTCTATGTCCCATTCTTAATGGGACACCCTGTATAAAGAGCAAAGTTTGGGGATGATGCGGAAAGGGATATAATTTTTATTATTTGTTAGTAGTTATTCCACCAGATTTCTAACAAATTGTCTGATACCGAATTCGGATAGTTTTTTATGAAATTATAGTCGATGAAAGTGAGGATAAGTTGGATAAAATCAACAAAGAAACTAGATAAGAGCTCAAAATTTGCCTTTTATCCGGCCAATCGCTATAATATCGTGTAAAATTGGATTTCCCTTGAATTAATCACACATTCTCCCGCACACTAAATTGTTACGGTAGAAAATGGGTCGATATAATATTTCCCTCCTCAAACAATCCGAATCTATAGATTATCCCATTTTCGAGGAACCTAAAAACCTACAAATAGAAAAAAAAATCCTCGTGTAAAAATTGAAACTATCTTTGAAATTGAAACTTTCAGCAATGGTTAGCAGCAAACCAACGAAGAAATCCTCAATTCCACGGATATTGATTTTCCACCAAAAGAAAAACTACTCGAAATATAAAAGGTTGATTAAGGAAGAAAACAATGGAAAATTGATGAAAACTGTTAACGTGAAAACAACAAATTTCACAAACTTATTGAACGAAAAACGCACTAGTGTGACACAAGATATGTTTGATGAAATAATTAACTATCATGCTACTAAGGAAGATAATATGATGTCTCTGATGATGGAATTGATTTTGACATGTGGATTATAGTCTGGAACATATTATGGATTCCGAGAAACCTGAAATGCAGCCTATTTTGCCTCGATTTATTAACGAAACTAGTGACATAGGTAATTCATAAATCTACTATACAACTAACCAGTTTATATATTGAAATGGAATTTTATTAACACAAGTATTTTAAAGAATTTAGGTACATTATCAAAATTTATAATAGTCAAAATTAAAATAAAGTTACTAAATAAACAGTACAATACCTGAAATAAAATATTCTAACCACAGAAATTAAATAAAGTAAACATAACCTATAAAATTATGAAATGTCAAAATTATGAAAGATACAACTTTAAAAATTTTAAAAAAACAGTATTGCCAACATAAAATGTAATAAGAAATCGTCTTACTAGATTTTAAAAGTTTTTTTTGAAAAAAGAAAAAAATGACCCTGAGATTAAAATTAAAATTGAATTAAATTAAAACTAAAACTACCGTAAACAAAAGGCACGGTTTTGGTAAACAAAACGCACAGTTTATACGTAACATTTAATAATTCGCAAGAAGGTAGTGATCGCGTAATCGCCCGTCATTTAAAATTATTTATTAACCCTTTAACAGGACGCTCAGGTTAATTCGAGCGCTCTAAACAAACGCTTGAGATAATTCGAGCTCCCCAAATAAACGCTCGAGCTAATTCTAGCGCCCCAAATAAACGCTCGAGGGAATTCGAGTGCTCTAAATAAACGCTCGAGATAATTTAGCACCCTAAATAAACGCTCGAAAATATTCGAGCGCACGAAATAAACGCTCGAGATAATTCGAGAGCTATAAATAAACGCTCTAGATAATTCGAGTACCCTAAATAAACGCTCGAGAATATTCGTGTGCTCTAAATAAACGATCTAGATAATTCGAGCGCTATAAATAAACGCTCGAGATAATTCTTGCACCTTAAATAAACGCTCGAGATAATTCGAGCGCTCTAAATATTACGTAATATACTATTTCCGGTAATGTGTTATACTTATACAATTTAATTACACCAATGATTTTTTTACGATAGTGAGTGAGGTAAGCGAGTTGTGCGCGATGTCGTGTGTTATATTGGTGGGTTCTAGAACTTGCTTTGTTACCACAGAATTGGTACTTTACGTTCGAACAAAAGAAATATAATTATCTAATATCCATTATTTGACATTCTGCATATAAGCGATCTGACGGAAACCTCGAATTTGTTGACATTATTAGATTGAGAACAGGTCATCCTAGAGGCTAAGGCAGATAACCCATTGGTGCGACACGTCGCGCGCTGCAAGCCGCACGCGATTTTGAAAGCGCGACTTTTGCATAGGCGGCAAGCCGCGGCTCGACATATAATTTATTAGGAGATGAAAGAGGTGCAACGTCAATACCGTTTGCACTCATTGTTCAAACACAACCTCTCTCTGTGAGTCGCGCTCAAATAATCGCGTGTACGGGTGATGCTCCATATGAACCTATAGTAACACTGGTCGCGCGCGACGGAAAAGTCGCGGGTTGTCGCGCGCGGCCAATATATGGAGCATAACCCATACACGCGATTATTAGAGCGCGATTCACAGAGAGAGGTGGAAGGTACGGCGTAATTCGGCAGTTGTATTTGAACAATGGGTGCAATGGGTATTGACGTCCACCTCCATTTTAAGACTAAAGACTAAATAATAAATTATATATCGAACCGCGGCTTGCCGCCTATGCAAAAGCCGCGCTTTCAAAATCGCGCGCGGCTTGCCGCGTGCGACGTGTCGCGCCAATGGGTTATCTGCCTTAGGCAGAAAACCCACTAGCGCGACACGTCGCACGCGTCACGTCGCGCGCGATTTCGAAAGCGCGACTTTTGCATAGGCGGCAAGCTGCGGCTCGAAATGAAACTTATTATTTAGTATTTAGTCTTAAAATGGAGGTGGAGCAGCAATTTTATTTTACCACATTCGTCGTCGTAAAAAAGCGAAACCGAGATTCTGGATCCATCTTATCTTTCTAGAGCGTCCCAAGAAAGGTGCATTTAATTTGCTTTACAATGATCTTCGTAAACATGAAGAGAAGTTTTTTAATTATTGCAGAATGAGCGTAAAATCATTTGACGAACTGCTATCGTTGATTCGACAACACATACAAGGACAAAATACAAATTTTCGCAACAGTATAATCCCGAAGAAAAACTCATGGTAACTTTAAGGTACGTGTTTATTTATATTAGTGTGAGGAACAAAGTTTAATCGTATAAGTCACATAATTCTGATGTTTGAGAAGAGTTACTGTTGGTATTGGGAGACAGCATCGTACCATAATAAGAATTGCTCGATGAGGGACGAGTAAAGTAACCCTGACTTACAGATGGTGGAGGTGCAGATAAATTGCAACCTTCTGGTACGAAAGATGAAGGTGGATTATTGTAATTCACATGTGGGTGATAGTTATTTGTAGTGACTGGAGGCCTGTATGCAGCATTATAGGGTTGATATTTCTGAATCACATTTGGTAAGTCAATTTTTGCATTGGTTTTAGAGGTACTTGGAATATTTTTGAAATCATCCAGTAACGATAATAGAAATGATTTATCAGCATTATCCGTTTGTCCCTGCTCTCTAGCCGCAACGCTATGTTTTAATACATTTACCAGTTCCATCCCAACAGGTTCTTCAATTTTCTTTCTTTTTTTGTTGTGTACTGCAGGGTAAACGCGGTCATCTTGAGACTGTTCAGAGTTCAGATCAGCTGGATGGTCCGAGCTGAAATCAATGCTTGCAGAAGTAGGTGCTGGTTTAGCTACTACGTTTAAAAACGACATTTGTTCAAAATAGATGTAGGTACACTTTTTGGGAGTAGCAGATCCACTTTTCACATTTTTCTGACGTCTTAATTCCCGAAAATAGGAGTCCCTCAAGTTTTTCCATTTTTTTTGTATTTTCTGACCTGAAATAAACCAAAACATTTTATTGTAGGTACTTGGCTACTGGTTGCAGTTTCGGAGATTTTTCTCATAACTTTAGACTTTTAATGACAACAGTCAGAACACTCGTAAAACAAGTATGCACCGCTATATGGGCTACGCTAAAACCCCTATACTTACGAGAACCAACAGGAGATGAATGGAAAGATATTGCTAAGACATTCGATGAGAGATCACAGTTCCCGAATTGTGTTGGTGCCGTTGACGGCAAACACATCCGGATAAATCATCCACCACGAAGTAGATCTCTTTATTATAATTATAAAAAATATTTCTCCATTGTGCTGCTGGGTATTTGTGATGCAGATTACAAGTTTATATACGTTGATATTGGAGCGTATGGAAGAAGCGGTGACTCAACAATATTTAAAGATTCCACATTTTATCAAAAACTGACCAATAATACATTAGAGTTACCAGAAAGACGTCCAATAACTCCGACTGATCCCACCCCAATACCATATGTCTTTGTTGGTGACGATGCATTTCCGCTTACAAATAATATAATGAAGCCTTATTCAGGCTCTAATTTAAATGTAGAGATGAAAACATTTAACTATAGATTAAGCAGAGTACATTGAGTGTACATTTGGTATTCTGGCCAGTAAATGGCGAATTTTTCATCGCTCTCTTGATGTCGATGTGGAATTTGCTATCGATATAGTCAAAACATGTTGTGTATTACACAATTTTATTCGTACAAAAGATGGTGTTCGGTTTGAAGATATGGTGACTTATTTTCCAACAGACGTGGCTGTACCAATACAACAAAATTGCAATAGAGGTAAAAAGGCTCCATCAGCAAATCGAAATAAATTGGCAAGATTTTTTGTAAACGAAGGTCAACTTGAATGGCAAAATAAATACATTTAAAACTTACCTAGCTCTTTTTTTTCTGCTACTTCCATCTCCTCAGTTGTGAATTTCTCAACAATTTCTTCCCATAATGTTCTATTAATATTTTTATTGCTATAGTCCTGTAAAGCACTGTTCCACAATTGGGGTCTGTCTTGTATTTCCGCTATCAAAGCGTCAACATCAATACCGTTTTCACCCATTGCTCAAGCACAACTGCCGAAGTGCCGAACTACGCCGTACTTTCCACCTCTTTTTGCGAGTCGCGCCTAAATAATCGCTTGTATGGGCTATGCTCCATATGAATCTATGGTACCAAAGATCGCGCACGACGGGAAAGTCGCGGGTTATCGCGTTCAGTAATCTTGCCGCGCGCGACCACACTGCTTGGTCGCATCAATGGGTTTTGCGCTATTTATTTATATATGAATTGTTGCCGCGCGCGACGTGTCGCGCCAGTGGGTTATCTGCCTTAGGTTACAGACATAGCTCCAAAAGGGATAATAGGGTTTCTAAAAAGCCTAGATCTTTTGGACTAAAACATACACAAAAGATCTACAACATGTGATTCTTTAGTTCAAACAACTACTATTTGAATTAAAAAGTCTCCGAATCTCGAAACCAATAAATACGGCAACTTCGATTTAAATTTATCTATTAAATCGTTTTTACTAGTGTACCCATCTGATTGTTTACAAATGTCGGTTTAGCAAATCTCAAGACACTTTCGAATGAAAACCATCAATATAATATCGCAAACGTCGGTTTTTTTTTTCACTTGAAGGATTCTCAAAGCTGAATGGATGCCTGAGAGAAAACTTGACAATTGATTGAACGGTGTTGGTCTCGAATTAATTGTGCGAAAAAAAGTTAAATCTCCTTTGGAGGCCGCTTCTTTATCAGTATTTGTGATTACTATACACTTTTTTACAAAAAAATAAAATTCAACGTTTGAAGTGTAATTATACGACAATCCTACATCAATTATTTTATAATTACATTTTAGAAGATCAAAATTAGAGCATCTTGAAAAAAATTTAAATTATAAAATGAACGAACTAGAAAATATCCGAGCGTGATCGTTTTAATTGGCGTTTCAAGGGCTAAAAACTCGATAATTTAGCGATATCAGTATAAGAGAGATTGAACTGATATTCATACGACTCACTTTAGAATTATGTGCAGGATTGGTATTTTGAAAAGGTTCAGAAGAGTTGACTATTAATATCACCATATGAAGGTTTATTGAATATCACAGTATTCTCTATTCATTCCTGACAAATCAGTTTTAAAAGCTTTCCTTATAAACCAGTTATATAAGGTAAAAATATAAATATTTCGAAATGACCAATTACGAATACCTACTAATGTTATAGTTTTTCCATTTTCAATTGCAGAAATATAAAAATCTCTCGTTATTTTTTCGCAGATCTCGTTAAATTTCCAATGAAAGTAAATACTCTACATCAAACTTATGAAAAATATCCTGCCCAAAATCTGAGCTCTAGCTGGTATTGTCAAGCATCCCAAATATAGTTAAAATATTTACGAAAAGTCAAAATCTTCTTAGAACAGTTTATTTATCAAAACTATTTTAATACAAGTTTATTTATATAATCAATCGAAAACCCAAACATTTAACCAAACCAGGTCGCGCCGCTAAATTTCGCTGATGTGCAGAATCACGAAAGTCAAGGTTGGGGGCTCAAGCACGAGTCTAAGCTAGACAGAAAATGTAGGGCGATCTAACAAAAATAATGATTCTGCACATTAAGCTAACTTTGGTTTTAAAAACGTTCCAAGGGGAAAGAGAGGGGTTAGTCGGTTAGTCGGTCCTTGGCTACGAAGGGGTCTCCTACCAAAAAGGTGACCGCCAGAAGAAAATTTGGTGAGAGAAAAGAAATTCACGTTTAAATAAATAAAGTAAATAAAGTAAGAAGTTAATAGTCCGCGAGTTACGGTCCTGGTTTGGGAGCGGGAACCTTCAGCGCAATAGTGCGAATTGGGAGAAGCGTGACCAGCCCTTTACCCGACATGCTTAGGTAAGATATAATTGTTAACATTGTCATTTATTAATTTATATTTATCTGAAGGGTGACCCAATAAATTTGTATTTGTTTTGTACTCCTTGTTTTATTTCTCAGAGTGAGTGGTGGTACTAAAGCGTAATAACTGCTAAGTATTCAGGGAGAGATCTCCATAACTTCGTAAAGGTCGAAAAGGCGTTTCGCCCTGGATACGTAGCAGCAACACGAAGGCCAAAAAACGGACCTCGTGACAGTATTTGGTAAGAATTTAAAGTATTTAAACTGACGTGACACAAAATTTTATTAAAACATTGCTGTACATTTGTTTTTTCATTAAAGCCAGTCGTAGATAAAACGTTGTACGATACATGTGTATCTGCATCTGTAAATATACAAGGGTAGGTCACCTCACTGCACGTAGGCCACATTTGGCCCATTGTGCGTCCTTCTGAGGTTAAGCCTACCTTCTAGGTCGTCACCCAGCCTATTTGTTTAAAGTAAGTGATGATGTCGCCTGAAGGTAGTTCCCTCATGTTGGCATGTGTTAGCCTCTGCTCGCCGACAAGAAAATGTCTTATTTGTGACAGTGTCTGGCATTCGCAAAGAATGTGTTCGACAGTCTCATCTACCTGTGGAGTATCAGTGGAGTATCAGATAACCCCATACTGTAGAGGTGTTTTCGTAGATGACAGTGGCCAGTCAGGACTCCTGTGGCTGTGCGCAGGTTCTGTCTATTTATAGTCAAGTATTTTTTGGCTGTTTCGCTGTTCGGATACTGTAATAGTTCCTTGGCTAGCTTGCAGCCTGTTTCGTCGTCCCATCTTCCCTTAAACTTGTCAAGGGAGTGTTTCTTTAGCAGGTCAGCCACAGCTGATGCCGATAAGCATATGAAAGTGCCAGGTCTCAAAAGTTTTTAGGAGACTGCTTTCTTAGCTAACGAGTTAACTATACGGTTGTCTTTTCCATGGCCTTTGATTCAAGCTAAAGTGACCACGTTTTTGTTCCAAGGATCTAAATATTATTGCCAGTAATGTTTGTTCTGGTAGTCTCTTTTGCGGCGATGGAGACAGCAGTGCGCTCTGTTTGAGCTACACTGACATTAGATCACATTGCCCATTTTGTATCGAGATTAAGGGATCTGGAATAAATTCCACAGCCTGACCCCTCATTTGTTTTAGACCTATCGGTGTAGGTGCACAAGGTACCTGCTGTCAATGCTACGCACTCGTTTGCAACTTCCACACTTATATATTATTGATGCCCTTATCTAACTATTTATTTTTTACCAAACATGGAAACATTTCACATTTTCTTTCAATCGAATAAAAGGTCTTTATGTAAAAAATGGCGATATTGAATCAAATTCCTGTTATATTTGGATTTATGGTTTGGATAAATCTCTACATATACGGAGAGACGTATAGGATGTACGTGATAAATGTTTTGTTGATATGTAAAAATTGGACTATATGAGTGACAGATTTTTTATCAGGTTTCATTTCTTACGAAAACGAAATATAATTAAATATTTTTATTTTAGCTTTAAACAAAATGTGTTTTATTTTTTCGGCTCCTTTATGTGAATAGATTTTTAATAGTAAGAGAAATAATATCCTGAAAACTAATGCATATACCAAAAAACTAAAATACTTCTTGCTTTACGAGGTCAGCATCATCAGGAGGCGATGACAATGATAAGATTATTCTATACTTCATCCAAATCGCAGAGGCCAACGTAAACATTGCAGACACGCAGTGATCACGCCGACCCGCAGAGACGTACTCATACATTTTATTTTAAAAGTGCTGATGGTGGTGGTCATGAGTAATGATTAATTTTTTCTACAGAGTTTTCAATTTAATATTATATATTTTTACCCGTTAACTATTTCATTATGTCGTTATTATACTACTATAGAAATACAACATTAGAGCATAATTATATTCGCAGAAGGTACTCAAAAATAAATTAAATCGGTATTCCCAGATGTGCCAACACAATTATAAACTAACGAAATAAATATAGAGTATTTAAGATCAGTCATTGGCGCCAATTTACTTAATGCGGTTCTGCAGACGGCCGACCCTACTCTATAATACAAACACTTTGACCAATAGGAAGAATATTTCCAATTTGATTACGCGCTGATAAATAAACAAACGCTGGCCTCTTGGTTTTGGATAAAGTATAGTTCAAGTTTAAAAATAATTTTCTCTCTTTAAGTTCTTACAGTTTCTTTTACGTTTCAATTCCTGCTCTAGGAATTATCGTCCTTTTCATGGGAAAGGAATTCCTGTTTCAGAAACACTAATCGTGTTCGAGCGAAATCTAAAGAAACCACAGAAAATCCAGGTGACGGTTTGAAGTTATTCTAAAAGGACTGCAATTTACACATTGGTCGACTAATCACGAGTCTTCTCAAGCAGGTTAACCCAGTCGATTCGTCGTATGTTGGTAACAAGTTCACTTATATTATAGATTTGGCGCGTGATCAGTCGATCAATACAATAACAACTACATAGAAATAATATCCATTGAATATGAAAAAAGTCGTATCGGATGTAAAATCTAAAGGAAGTTTCTAAAGTATTCAAGATAAGTTAATTTTCATGTTTAAAACCATTCCAATCGATTTCTTTATTTTAGGGTATTGCAAGGGTAAAATCCCCTGTAACTTTTAAACTATGTGAAACTAAAGAACGAAACAAATCCATTAATAACTCGAGGAAATCGAACTATTCATCAAAAGAATGAAAATACTTTTCATCTTTTTAAAAGTTTAAATTGCATTTGATTGTATTCGAAGCATAAAATTGTTCTGTTTCTAATTTTATAAATCGTTTTTGGTAAATTGCCACTGAAACCTTTTTAAAAGACTTTAAAGTGGTAGACAATGTTTTTGATTCAGACGCTGCATTTGGACTTCCGAGTTCTTGATTTTGCATTGGTGTTACGACATCTAAATCGATACATATTTTCGATCATTTTCAGGTGATAATTGTGTAATTTCTTAGTTACTAAGGGGCTCTCTCTTTCAACAATTCTAGAGTATCATATTTTAGTGTTGAATAATTATAACAAATCATTTTGTGCAATCTAGTTCAGCGGTTCCCAAATAGTGATCCCCGGAACCCCGGGGTTCCGTTTCATCCACATCCCCAACAAGTCATTCATAAGTTTCAAATATTCCGTACCCAAGGATGAAGTGAGATAGATTTATAAAATGCGTGAACATGGCGTCCAATTTATGCTGCGATGCATGGGCGTACCGTTACAGAGGGAAATGGCATGTGACACAATATATTTACTTTTTTTAACGATTTTAATTTTACCACATCGGTTACATAGGAAATTTAAAATACTAATGAAAATATATTTATTTAATCAAATGTGAGTAAACGTTAAGAATATGGGGCCAGCTGGGATTTTCATGAAATTTTCATATAAAATCAATGTAGCAATAGAAATTTTTGCGCGGAAAAATATTTTTTATATTTTTTTTTTGAAAAAATATATTTTGGGATACTCACTTCCAAAATAAACCATTAACATCCGTTGAGCGGAGTATTATTTTTCAATTCATATGCACTGTGTTGAACCGAAAACATTTCTAGATACACACAGGTAGCAATTCATAAGCAGAATGTACTATGTATAATGTATAATGTACTACAGTATGAACAAACTAAAAAAACTAATCATTTTTAAAAAAACATTAACAATCAATTTGTTTTGACAAATGTCATTCGTCTGATAACTTCGAAGTTAATTTTGCCACGTTGCCGGTTTAATTTTCAGAAAGAACTATAGCGAAAAATTTTACAGGGTGAGGTCAGGTAAGATAAGGGTACGTAAAGTCAGCTTAGATCAAAAAAATTGTCTAGTCGAAATATATATAGTATTGCCCTCTAGAGGCAGACCTTTAGACAAATTTTTACCCATCTTTCAAAATTTTATACTTTTTTTTTACTTTTTAACTTTCTCAACGTTCCATTAAATATTTACCTAAATCCATGATTTTTGAAATTGAATTGGCAACGTTGTAATTTCAACTTTGCCTTCGCCTCCATTTGGCTTTGTACCTGCCAGTTATATTGAGATACGTGACATAATAAAAAATCTTAAAAATAAGCCAGGCCTTGATTATTGCAACATAAACGCTAAATTACTTAAATCTGTAAGAGAAGAAATCTTGTATCCACTAACAAATCTTATAAATAATTGCATATTAGACGGTAGTTTTCCTGACGGTTTAAAAATGGCCAAAGTTTTGCCCATTCCGAAAACAAAAAACAAAACTGACTTAAGCAATTTTAGACCTATCTCAATATTACCAGTCGTTTCAAAAATATTTGAAACAGTTTTAAAAAATCAGATTGTTAAATTTTATGAATCCAATAACCTATTTCATTTTGGGCAATTTGGTTTCAGAGCAAAAAGATCTACCACAGACGCTCTTATCTACTTAATAAATAAGATTATAGAGGGTACTGAAAATAAGGATATTGTGGGTGCTGTTTTTTGTGACCTTACTAAAGCATTTGACTGTATGTCCCACAGTCTCCTTATCTCCAAATTAAAACATAGCAATTTTGACGAAACCAGTGTTAAACTTATAAACTCTTACTTAACTGACAGAAAACAGTTTGTATCGATAAATAATAAAAATTCAAATGTGAAAAAAATTACCTGCGGAGTGCCTCAGGGGTCGGTGCTGGGCCCCATATTGTTTTTGATTTACATAAACAACCTCAATGTGGCCCCCAGTTCTGACATGATACTCTTCGCAGATGACACCACAATTCTTGTTAATGACACTGATATAAAAAGTGTAAACGATAAAATAAATACTGCTACGGTGTCAGCATCAACGTGGTTCGGTAAAAATGGTCTAAGTCTCAATGAAAATAAAACCAAAACAATATGCTTTAGTCATAAAAAGGCCTGCAACCAGCAAGAGTGTCCAAAGTTCTTGGGTTTTTATGTTGATCCCATACTATCATGGCATCACCACGTAGATTTTCTGGCAACAAAACTTGCAAGAAATATATTTGTCATACGATCACTGAGGGATGAGCTGCCAAGAAAATCAATCTTGACAGCTTACCACTCTATATTTCTTTCCCACTGTAAGTATGGAATTCTAGCATGGGGTCACTCTCCTCATGCTGACAGGATTTTTAAATTGCAACGAAGGGTACTCCGTGTTATGTTTAGGATGGGCTATAGGGAAGACGTTGCAGGGGTGTTTTCCGAAAACAAGCTTTTTACTTTTCCTTCTTTGTATATATATACATGCCTAAAGCATGTCAGAGAAAACCTTGGCTCATATACAAGAAATAATGGCATCCATAATCACAACACCAGGCAAAACTTACACATAAATATACAAAAGTTTCGGCTGAGCCACAGTCGATTTGGAGTGAACTATTATGGACCTTTATTTTATAATGTATTGCCTAGAAATGTGCAAATTTTAGACAACAAAAACTTCTTTATAACTATTAAAAATCACCTACTCAGACATGCATTCTATAATACTAATGAATATTTAAATACTACATTTCATATGAGTGAGACAGAAATTTTATAAAAATTTGTGTGATGTTTAAAAAATTAGACCACGGTACTTATATGTAAGTACATATTTTAATAAATTGTCTATTTTAGTGCGTGTTGTGTAAATGTTTTTAAAATTATTTTTTTTAAATACATGCCTACAATATAAATCAATTTTGACTTGTGAAAACAAATGTATTTTTGTAAATCATGTAATATATATTCTATTCTATTCTTTGAATTTATGAGATGGCTGTCATTTGTCAAGCAAATTATTTATGTCCGTAATTTTAATTTTAATTTTAATTACTAAATATATACCTATGTATTATAATTCTAGGGATGATAATTCTATCTCAACTTTTTTCCTAAATGTCTTTATACATTCGTTATAAAAATCTATGTTACTTAAACAGTTTGCCAGATAGCACATAAATATATTTCTTCGTCTGTTATTGAAATAAATACTACAGTTTAGGCTAATTTGTGACAGCAAGTCGGGATTATCCACTTCATTATGTAATAATTTATAACAAAATAACACAATAGCCACTTTTCTTCTTGTCTCCAAAGTTGTAAATCCAAATTCAATTAAGGAAGAGTGATAACTGAGGTTGTAAATATATTCGCCATGTTTTTTTGTAATATAGAAACCTTAAAAAAAATTCTGTACCTTTTCAACTTCATTTTTATAAACTGAGTAATAAGGTGTCCATATTATACTAGCATATTCTAGTGTACTACGAACAAATGAATTATAAAGTGTTACTAGTGTGGATATTTTGGTGAATTTGAAAGAATTTCTAATAATAAAGCCAATCATTTTATATGCTCTGTTAATGATATTGGTCGTATGCTGCTGAAAATTGAGTTTTTCATCTATTGTCACTCCCAAGTCTTTACATTCTGTTTTTTTTATTAGTTTTTTATCATTTATTATACAGGGTGAGTCACGGTAGACGCGGACGAGCATTGTGGCTAAACGGTTAATATTTGGAAAATTTTGTTTATTCATGGATATGTGGATTCATAAAGGCTACATTTTAAAATTATTTTGAAATATACAGGTTGTCCCAAAAAAGTGTGGCGTATCAAAGTTATATTTTAAACAACGTTAAATACATTATTGCTTTCAATTATTAGTCTAATTTTGTTCAGTTAATTGAATTTGGCTAATTTCATAGGTTTCGAAGTTATTGGTTTTTTTGTGCTTCCATTTTCAGAAATATCAAAATATCTCTAAAACTAAAAAGCTTAGGTATAGGGAAGAAAGTTTACCTTATACGTATAATCTATAAATGCAATAAAATATAGGGTGTTCCATAAGAAAAAATATAACTTTGATACGCCACACTTTTTTGGGACAACCTGTATATTTCAAAATAATTTTAAAATGTAGCCTTTATGAACCCATGTATCCATGAATAAACAAAATTTTCAAAATATTAACCGTTCAGCCACAATGCTCCGTCGCGTCTACCGTGACTCACCCTGTATATTGTGATTCGATCCTTCGTTTTTTTCTAGTTATTGTCAAAGGTAATACCACGAGTCCTTCAAATTTTATCGATTAAATTTTTGGTTTTCACGAAAACGGTGTTGTTTGGAAAAACTACGAAAACTGCGGACTCGTGATTTTATCTCAAGTCAGTTTGTTTGAGTAGTTTTGCCTGAAATGAAGAGTACGGAAACCGAAAATTTAATCTATAAAATTTGACAGGACGAGTGGTATTTGGAAGGTTTATTTTTTGAATCATTTTGTTTTAAAAACAGAGACTCAAAAGTTCGATGTTTTCTTTTACATTTAAACGCCAAATATTGATATAATTGATTGTATACCTACAGACGTAATATAAGTTGCCTATCTAGTAGTAGGCATTTAAAGATTATTTATTAAGGGTAACGTTTAGACTTTGACATTATTTGTCAGTTTTAAATGAATTTATGGATGGAGCTGTGTTGTATGTTAAAATAAACGAATAAAAACAGGTTAGTTTACAAATAAATTTTGAAATTTGGGTATTAACATAGATTTGCAATACATTTTAGTATAATAATAATTGATAATACTAAATAAAAGTTGTTAAATGTTTATATTTGACATTTCAAAAAAGGTAAACAATAGTTTAACCAAAAAACAAAAACGAAGAGGCGGTTTTATCAAAGGTAATACCACGAGTCCTCCAAATTTTATCGATTAAATTTTTGGTTTTCATGAAAACGGCTTTATTTGGAAAAACTACGAAAACAAACTGATTGATAAAATTTTAACTTAAATCAGTTTGTTTGAGTGGTTTTGCCTAAAATAAAGGCGTTTGAGTATGAAGATCAAAAATTTAATCTATAAAATTTCAGAGGACGAGTCGTATTTGAAAGGATTATTTTTTGAATCATTTTGTATTAAAAACAGAGAACATAGTCATTTATGCAAAAGACACTTTACACACAAATATTGAAAATTTTCTTTACCAATTTAAATTGAAACCTGAGCTGTTATAGTTTTACATACAGGGCCACCAAGGCGATTTTTTGACTGGCTACCCCGCGAAACGGCGCCTTAAATAAAAGCGAAGAAGAAGAATGAAATGAAGTCTTTCTTAATTTAATTAATTTTAAGTTTAGTGTTAAAGTGAGGTATCTAAAAATGTTAAATGAATGTTGAAATAAACTAATAAAAACAGGTTAGTTTACAAATACATTTTGAAATTTGGTTATTAACATAGATTTGCAATACATTTTAGTATAATAATAATTGATAAATGTTTACATTTGACATCTCAAATAGGTAAACATAGTTTAATCAAAAAACAAAAACGACGAAGCGGTTTTATCAGTATAAAACACAATGATTGGTTAGGATCCTGAGTTGTTATTGGCTGAAACCACAAAATCTGACTGTTTTGACAGATGAAAAAAATAATCAGTATAAAACACAATGATTGGTTAGGATCCTGATCTGTTATTGGCTGAAACCACAAAATCTGACTGTATTGACAGATGAAAAAAATAATCAGTATAAAACTCAATGATTGGTTAGAATTGTGAGCTCTTATTGGCTGAAACTACAAAATCTGACTGTTTTGACAGATGAAAAAAATAATCATTATAAAACATTTGTCAACATTAAATGATAAGCGATTCGCCTGGGACCAATCGTTAGCACTATCTAGGTCTTTCTGTAGAAGAATCACATCTTCTTGATTTCTGATTTCCTTAAATGCTTTGAAATCGTCTGCAAATAATGCACAATGTGAATACTGAATTCTGCCCGGCAGGTCATCTATCAGTAATAAAACAAATAGTGGCCCAAGAGTAGACCCTTGTGGTACCCCTGATGTTGCGGAGAAATCCCTAGATTCCCCTCCCTTGTACACTACCATCTGTATCCTGTTTGCCAGATATGATGCTGATAACTTCAAAAGTCTTTCTGAAAGTCCAAAAGTGTATAATTTGTTCAACATTACATCATGATCGACTTTGTCGAAGGCTTTGCTCAAGTCTGTGAAAATAACATTGTTGTGTTATTAGTTTCGAAAATTAGTGTTAACGTAGATGTACAATTATTTTAGCGAAACAAAATATTTCATTTTCCAAGATAATTTTTACATAGATTTAGGATTTTGGTAATGACGGAAAAAACTAGAATAACTTTGACAACATTGAAACTAGAAATATAACTTTAAACACTGCGCTTAGACTGTTCCTTGTTCTTGACGAGCTCCGAAATGTAAACAAACTGTATCTTATTTTACTATATCTACAAATCCATCCGAAAATTAACGAAAACAACAAGGCTGTTAAGAAAGCGGGTGAAGATGTAGGAAGTCTGCATCAATTACACGTTTTATCAAGGTTATTTGAATTGCGCAATGAGCTTTAGATATTCTTCGCCGATTAAACCATTTCTGCATCCTTAATACCATTAGCCACAGTCAACAGGGCGTGCTGCCATCTACATTCCGTTCACATAGCCCTACTGATAAAAGTCCGTAAGGCGATACTGCTATATTATCTTTATACAATGGTAATACGCTTGTTGAGCTATTGCACGGTAAGCAATGGTTGACGAAATTGGTTTATTTTGCCGATATATTCGACAAAGTCAACGTAATCTGCAAGTCATTGCAGGGAAGAAACACAACCACGTTTACAGTAAGAAATATCTTCACTTAAAAACAAACTCAAAAATGATCAGCGTTGATCTATAATGGCCCATGAGTTATATAACAGATGGTATATGAATTATCAAATGCGGAAAACTGAAAAGCTTAAATTTTTTATTTAAATCCTTTGTAGTATTGATTATTAATTGGAAAATAAATAAAGTAATAATTTAAAAAAATAATTTCTGGAATTCATGGCTGTATAAGTATCTTAATGACTCAATTAAACTGAAGAACT
Organism: Crepidodera aurea; assembly: GCA_949320105.2. Classification (NCBI taxonomy): domain Eukaryota; kingdom Metazoa; phylum Arthropoda; class Insecta; order Coleoptera; family Chrysomelidae; genus Crepidodera; species Crepidodera aurea. Next base: position 9,580,102 of record OX439480.2, read on the forward strand.
TGTTATGGAAAAGTTTTGTTTTTCACGTTTTCTTAATAAGCTGCCAACATTTTGGCATTACGGGTTTTCCGCTCCTTTGGGGCTAAAATGAACCAATATAAGTGCTAAAACAAATACGGTACAACAAAATTTCCTTCTTTCTTAATCCACTTACATATCGATTTCTGTACAGCACAGAAAGAAAGAAAAATACAATCAATTTTTACTGAATTTATTTCGCTGAAGTAGCTGTGCTATACCAAAATTACTATGATAATTTTTTACTAACTATAGTAACCAATCAAATTACTTAATTTAGAGTCATGTGTCAAATTTCATCCAATCAGCTATGGATTACAGCGATAACACCCTACATGTGGTGTTTTCAGTTTGGTGTTTTCAACAAGTCAAGTTTTTGATTAAAAATTAATTAAACGTCAAACTGACAACTAGTTTAAAAATGTTTAAATCTACAAAGTAAAAAATTATCTTATCGAATACCCCTCGGGCCTTGATAAATCCTCAAAATTTTGTCATAGAGAATCCTTCAAGCGTGTTGCTTAAGGATAATAGCCCTCGGCCTTCGGCCTCGGGCTATTATCAAGCAACACGCTTACAGCATTCTCTATGACAAAATTATCTCGGTATTATCAAGGCCCTAGGGGTATTACTATTGAAAATTTTACTGTTAAAATAAACAAGAGTTATCACCCCTGTCGATTAACCGTTCAGAGGAAGGTTTCCTTTATTTGACTAACGAGTAATTATTTCATAAGAATCTATTGTCTATTTTCAATTTGTTTTTTAGTATATAAAAATATTCGCCCTTCTTTTCCCCCATTTTACCCGCGAACACCAGAAGAAGAGCTTGCATGGGGGGGGGGGAAGCGCATTTGCTTTACAGTTTTAGGAAAACCCAGAAAACCTCACAACACCATCACCGACCCGATGAACTCCTCCAGGATTGAAATCTTTGCATCGAAACTAACATCGAACATCATGCTCAGAAGTAGACAATGAAAATAAAAATGGCGTCCAATAAATGCTGTAAAAAAATTTATTTTATTTAATATTTGCTTATTTACAATCTACTCAATTATTCTAGAGTAATAAGTAAATGTGATGACACTTAGCTTGAGGTGGGAGCCGTTCATCGACGGTGCTTCAATGAATTATCTTGTAAGGTCTTCTGGCCAACTTCTTTTCAGTCTTCTTCTTACCAGTGGTTCTTGGTTTAGTGCGTTGATGAATTCATTGTTTTGTCTTATGTTGCGTACTCTATATCTGGCGGCGTGTGTTTGTATGACTTCGGTTACCGTTGGGATATTCAAGTCATTGTGTCATGGTGCATTAGCTATCATACGAATAATTTTGGACTGGACTGTCTGTAGTACTCTGGTTTCCATTCAATGCGAATAAATCTTTCGCCTTCGACCAGATTTTGTACTGTGATTGTATCGTGAATTACGATTTGTGTCACCGTGTGTGATAAACTAAGTAAAATAATTGTGAACAGTGAAATTTAAACTAAACTTGTAAGTTTGGACAAGAAACGGCTGGCAGGCAGTCAAATCTTGCATTGTACAGGCCGCTTCCAGTTAGCCAGCAAGTGTAAAGTGTAAGGCCTAGCCTACGGCCAAGAGGGCCTGTGTCCCTACGGAGGTACACAATTGTAGACTATTCGTAGCGTGAATTTAGTTTTAGTATTAGTATTGTCTTAAAGAATTGCAATACAATTTTGTTATTATAGATCCTAGTTTCAGTAGATCAAGATGAGTCAGTCTTCGAGCGATCCAGACATGTTCGAAGATATAATAATGAACATTCAGTTGCACAATCAATCCACAATGGACTTGGCAAATGAATTTGGCAAAGCCAGGCAGGCAGCTTTAAACTGTGTCTCTAAGTAATTTGGAGCAAATGGCATACGGTATAGAAATTTGGGGGTATAGACCGAAAAGTCATTAAAAGAAACTTAAGAACTACGCAAGCCGTATGCCTCAGGGCCATTCTTGGAGCGTACCGAACTGTCCCAGCCGAAAGCTTATGCGAGCTCGCACGCATTCCGCCACTACACTTAAGCCTCGAAGAAGTTAAAACTTTTAAGGAGCTGAAGAGACAGGGAAGGTCTTACTTCCTTGGCAATGTAATAGACGTCCAAGAGTTCCGATACTGGGTTGTAATTAGGCTAGGGATCCGGAGGCTTCTGCTCAGAAGCTGGCAGCAGAATTGGGAAAACTCAGATAAAGACAGGCATCTATTCGAACTCATCCCAAACATAGAAGACTGGATAGCGTCCAGTACTGTGGCGTTGGATCGGGAAACCTCGCTAATAATGAGCAGTCACTGCAACATCGGGGTGCACCTTCAGCGCATAGGCAGAGGAGACCAGGAATGCGGTATGTGCCTGGTGACTGATTCCCCCTCACATAGAATCATGCATTGCACGAAATTTATAGATTCGTGACAAACCATCATGCGTGTGGTACAGCCCTGGTCTCCGGATGTAGCGCAGGTTGTTCTGAGGCTAGGCAATAGTATTAACTTGTTAAAGCAATTCATAATTGAAGATGTAATCAGAGTTAATTAATCAATAAATTGATTTAGTTTACTAGTTAATTTAGTTTACTAGTGTAGTTTTAAGATTTGTAAATATAATAAAAAAAGGCAAATATTAGAAGATATTGCAATATAGGGGTAAATTAATCAGGGACCCTATCAACTATTGTTGTAGAAACAAATACTGTATCTATAATGGACGGCCATCTATTGTATAAAGTAATAAAGCAAACCATAACCTAGGCCATAACCTAACCCAACCTGAATGAGTGAGGCGCGTACTCGCTGAGCGGGCGGGTTGTGATGGGGCCTTCCTCCTCCCCCTTCCCTTTTTTTTGGACTGTCTGTAGCTGAGACTTTCTTCCTAACAGCCAATACATTTGCCTGATTTTTAGGTTTAATCGAGTCTTTTTTATTAGTATGTGGGTCTTCCACGTCAACTTTTTATCCAAGTGTAGTCCGAAATATTTTACTTCTCTCTGTGGTATAGGTGAGTTGTTTATAGATACTTCAGGACAAACGTTGTGTCTAGTGGTGAATGTAATTTGTGACGATTTAGCAGAATTCACTTTGATTCTCCAGTTTTGAAGTAGATTTAAATGGTTTTGTAGATTTTCGGAGGCCTGTTGTGGGTTTATGTTCGATGTCAAAATTGCAGTATCATCCGCGAATGTTGCAATTATGGTATGATCTGTTGCCGGTAGGTCTGCAGATAAGATATAAGTATGGCCCCAGAACGCTGCCTTGTGGTACTCCTGATTTTATAGGGAAGTATGAGGTCAAAGTGACATCGAGTTTTACTTGAAAGTACTTATCTTGTAGGTATGACTTTAATATGAGATATACTTGGTCAGGGAGATTTGTTTTTAGCTTATAAAGAAGTCCATCATGCCATACTTTATCGAAAGCTTGCTGAGTGTCAAGAAAAACTGCTGCGCACATCTTTTTAGTTTCTAGGCTTTCTTTAATTTTGTTGATAATTCTATGACACTGTTGGATTGTGGAATACACTTCTCTAAATCCGAACTGATAATCAGGAATAATTTCTTCTGTGGGCATCGTTTCTTTTAATCTGTTTAAGAGTAATCTTTCAAATATCTTTGATAATAGAGGCAGGAGACTTATCGGTCGGTAGGATGAGGTTTCAGTAGGATCTTTTCCAGGTTTATTAATCATAATGATTTGTCCCATTTTCCATTGTAGATGATAGTTAGTAGCACAGTTGCTTCCCTTGAAAGATGTTTTAGTATTTCTCCTACTATCAGATCGTACCCAGGTGCCTTACGGGGGTTGGTGGCATTTATTTCTGCGTATACTTCTCTTGGCGAGAAAGCTTTTATGGGTAGTGACAGTTGACATGGAGCAGTGAGACATGATGTGACGTCAGTATCATCGTTATAAGAAGGATAGGCGGTAAATACTTGGGCCAGATATTCCGAAAAGATTCGTGCCTTTTCTTCTGGTGAGCGTGCCCACGTGTTATCTGGTTTTCTTGGATGTAACTGGTCTCTTGATTTTTTTGTTGCTTTCCATGCCGATTTCTTGTACGTTGCCATTTACCTCGAGCTCTACGTTTTTCTTCCACTAATCTCCTGATATGTAGAGGTATGTTATGACCATCTGGAGGAGTTTTCTTTGTTTCTGGGGTAGCTTCCCAAGCTGCATCTTGGATTATCTTGGTGAAGTATTCAACAACTGTTTCAATTTCATGGATTTCTTTGATTCGATGGTTGAGATTTATCGCTTCATTTATATTTTTAAAAATATCCCAGTTTGTTTGTGCATTGCATAAGTATCGGTTTTGCTCTTTCCATATTATTTCGGCAATTATTGTTATTATGATTCCACTGTGGTTCGAAAATAGATCTAGAGTGGATTCTATTTCTTGGTACAAGTTTGATACTCCTTTTTTTACTGCAAGATCCAGTAAATCTAGGATTTTGTGCAGATCAGTGGGCCAATATGTTGGCTCTCCAGTTGATAGGTAGTTAAGGTTATTAAAAAAATGATAATTTTTAGTAAACAGAGACAATGTTGATCATTTTAATTATTTTTACATTAAAAGTAAAAGTATAATGATGATAAATGTGCAAGGATTTTTTTGTTTTCAATTTTAAAAAAAATAGTGAGAATTTTCTATGAGAAAACAAAAAAAATAAAAACTAATGGCTTTTTCCGAAACCTTAGAGTCTCCTCTTTAAAATGCTTTTTTTTTTCTTTACGTAAATTTTAATACTTTAGTTTTTTCCCGAACGCCTCTCTTTAATATTTGTATTCAGCAGGTTGGTGCGCGTAGTTTTCAAATTCCCTTACTTTTATAGTAATACAAATTTTTTGAATAACTTAATAATATAAATTTTTGTAAAATTTTTTTCGAGATATAAATGAAAAAACCAAATTTTCGATTTTGTTTTCGAAATTGTGAACTTAGCATATACACTGTAGAGCAGCAAAGACTTTTTTATCATTTTCTACACCCTTTAAAGTAGGTACCTACCTAAGACCCTAGTGTCAACGATATCACATTTTATGAGAGCTTTTGATCTAAATGTGGCTCTGGCAACTGGGCTATTCTGACTTTTTTCTGAATTTTTTGTTTAATCTTGATAAAAAATAGTTGACTTATACAGGGCACTCTTTTGACTAGACCATTTACAAATATTATACGTAGTGATGGACTAAAAAATGGTCTAAAAATAGAGATTATCCTAAAATTTCAAATATTTATTTAAAAATAAAAATACTAAAAATTTCGTTGCTACCAACATTTAAATAAATCTCCATTGTGACTAAAATCTAAATAAATTCAAATTCTTGAATAAATCCAGATTTATTTGAAAGTAACAAACTGTATATAAGTCAAATAAATGAGAATGATTGTCTAAAACAAACATTTCACTGTGTAAAGCATCCGGAATTTCCGTGAAATAGACTAATCCATCTTTACAGAGACAAATTACAAGTGTAATGTCTACAAGTGAAGCCGTGTAGCAGAAAAAATACCCCTGAATAGTAGGGTGGGGCTTAGAAGAGTGACACCCCACGACAATGAAATATTGCTTCACCCATTCGCCTGGGGAATGTATTTGTAATGTAAAGTAACTCCAGCTCTTAATAAAGCTGAGATGGATTGATTTTTAATTCATTTATGCTCCACTGTTTTAACCCAAATGGAGACTCAAATTATTTAACGTATGCAGTAGGTTTCGTTGAACCTACGGCTAGGCATAAAGCGTAATGGGAGAATTGAAAAAAAATTATATAAATTATGTAGTGTTCCAATTAGTGCGGAAGCGAGGGTATTGTTTGTTAAAGGTTAAAAGCGTTTTTTATAGAAGGTAATTATTATATCAACTGTTTTTTCGAATCGTGGGTTTTTATTTATTTATACATCCTACATTCGAGACCGTTTACAAAATGGGAAAGTATAAGTTTATATAGTACAAAAATAAATATAACTCTATACAGGTTCGGACAAATTGTTCGGATCACTTTTCAAAAACTTTACGAAAAGTTCCCAATGAGCGGCCACCTTAGAATCGGCACTTAGAATCATGTTACATTTTCCAGAGGAAATGTAACACACCTTAATTTGGTTTTTTTAAATTGAACACCCTGTATACGATTATGTCTTCTGATTCTACTTAATATTAGATTTACGGTAGTTTTTTGTATTTGTAAATCCGACGCGGCGTTGACAAGTTATTCCTATTTTAAGCAAATTTAATGAAAAACAGCAATTCAGAAATATTAGCACAAAAACCACATTTTTTAAAAAATTCCTCAAAAAAGCTACTATGATTTAAACGAAACATGCACCTATCACAATAATCACACAACATCTTGATCACAGGGTGTTTGCCGATGGCGTGCCAATAGTCTAGTTTTCAAATGGCAATAACTTAATTTATTCAAATGGGACACCCTGTATATTTTTCTTCAGTTAGAAGCTCTCCCGAATACGCATTAAAAAAATATAGGGTTTTGCACATCTAACTTTACTATTTACTTTAATAATTGACGTTAAGTGACAAACAACATATTTTACACAATTTTTAATAAGTACAAAATTTTACAAAGTTTATTGGTAAGAAAACTACAATAGTGAAAGTTAGAATTTATAGTAGGTGTTCAAAATGTCTTCCATTTTCATTTATACATTTTCTTGCCCTTTTTTTCATTGATTTACGCATATCTGCAGTAATTCTTTCTTTCATATTTTCTTTTGTGGTAACCTCTTCTTTGTAAACAATATTATTAATAAAACCCCACAAGAAAAAATCGCAAGGTGTAAGGCAAGGCGATCTAGTAGGCCAATTTATAGGTCCTCCCCTTCCTATCCAACGATCCTGAAATTCCCTATTTAACCAATTGCGAACATCTAATAGGTAATGTGGTGTGGCACCATCTAATTGAAACCACATTCCGTTGCGATAATTTTGAGGCACATTTTACAATAAGTTACGAAATTCATGTTCTAAAAAATCTAAAAATATAGCTCCATTTACAGTCCCATCAAAGAAATAGGGACCAATTACATAATCACCTATTATTCCCGCCCACACATTCAAAGACCATCGATAGTTTGATGTGGTTCTAAATAAATGTTCATTGTGGTCCGAATAATAATGGAAGTTGTGTCTATTTACACAACCGTTCTTATGAAACGTTGCTTCGTCGGAGAATAAAACTTTGTTTAAAAAGTTACGCTCTGTATTTATCTTGTTTATTAACCATCTACAGTATTCCACTCTACGCGCGAAATCACGTGGTAACAATTCTTGGTGAAGCTGGATATGATAGGGGTGATATTTATTCTTTTTTATTATGCGTCTAAATGTGGTATTGGAAATATCTAACTGATTGCTTAATTGCCTTGTGCTTATATTGGGATCTTCAACTATACTGATCATTACCTTATATTCGTTGTCAATAGTAACAGCTGTAGTTTCACGTGAATATTTTTCATACTTGATGGTTCCTGTTTATTCTATCTATTCTAATCTAATCTAATCTAATCTAATCTAATCTAATCTATTCTTTAAATTCTCAAAAGTATTCTTTTGTGGATGACGTCTTTCTGGGTATCTTTGACGATAGACCCTACTAGCAAGAAACGCATTTTTTGACATTCACCCAGTATCCATATCATATCAATATTTTCTTGAACACTATAATTCTTATTAAAATCCATTTTTTATACACAACACCGATTAAATATAGTAGACGTGATACAATACAAAATTTTATGTTGATAATTAATGCCATAACAAAATATACTTACTGTCATTTTCATAGGTAACTTGATTTCTTATTAAAAATTGTGTAAAATATGTTGTTTGTCACTTAACGTCAATTATTAAAGTAAATAGTAAAGTTAGATGTGCAAAACCCTATATTTTTTTAATGCGTATTAGGGAGACCTTCTAACTGAAGAAAAATATACAGAGTGTCCCATTTGAAAAAATTAAGTTATTGCCATTTGAAAACTAGACTATTGGCACGCCATCGGCAAACACCCTGTGCAACAGGTGAAGATCTTGTGTGATTATTGTGATAGATGTATGTTTCATTTACATCATAGTAGCTTTTTTGAGGAATTTTTTAAAAAATGTGGTTTTTGTGCTAATATTTCTGAAGTGCTGTTTTTTCATTAAATCTGCTTAAAATAGGAATAACTTGTCAACGCCGCGTCGGATTTACAAATTCAAAAAACTACCGTAAATCTAATATTAAGTAGAATCAGAAGACATAATCGTATATAGGGTGTTCAATTTAAAAAAACCAAATTAATTTTCATTCCACAAAAATTAGCCATCCTGTATACATCAAAATATTTTAAAATTGTAGTCCGAGTGACACTGTCTACCCCTACAAAAAATCTTGTTGATATCTCTTTTAGCCTAGAGTGCTAGAGATCGAGTGGAAATAATTGGCGCACCCTGTATACCATACTTATTTTTTAATGGAAGAAAACTTGTTTTGTACAGCCTTCCTCTCCCCTACCTTTTGTTACATTTTAAAATTAACATTCGAGACAGGGGTTGTAATGACATATTCAAACCACGTACGCCTACATCATTTTGTTTCACAAGGATATTCTATGCATTTTTAGGTGTATTCTAAAACCCAATATGTATTCCGAAGTGCAGGATATGTTAACACTATGAATTATTTCAAAAATAAAGTAGAATAAGCGTATTCAATTTTGTATTTGGAATGAGAGGGAGAAATGTGCTTTTTATAGGCAAGGCGAAATTAAAAACTTAACATAATATAAAAATAACTTACCAAACAAAACAAAACACAAACAAAATAGGAATAACAATTGCACTTTATACTAAAATTTACAATTTAATTAATAGTACAGTAAGAATTCAGCGTTTAGTCCGAAAACCGAGAGACGAGACCACTTGTCCCCTACGTATTTTGGGGCGCTGATTACGAAAATGAGGGTTACAAGTTGCAGCAATTGTTGGAACACCCCTAAAATTGCAAAAAACACCCCCAAATGGAACTTGCTGCAATGGTTTAACCACCCCTAAAATTGCACAAAACACTCCTAAATAGGGTCAGGTCAGGTCGAATACCAAAACAGACTGACTGGTGTTCATATAAGAACAATCTAAGGTCAAATGTTGAAGGCGTAACGTATACGATCGAAACTATAGAGGAACTTGAAGTGGCCTCCCAATGGTTGAATTGTACAATAATTAACTGCTATGAAGAGGCCTGTCCCATCAAGACCAAAGCCGTCATAAGAGCTGTGCCATCGTGGAATCGGGAACTCAGCAAGTTAAAGGCGGAAACATGCAAAGTGATCAATGGAGCCAAAAGTTTAGGCAACTGGGATGACTACAAAAAGGCTCTAACGGAATACAACAAAGATCTCAGACGGTCTAAGAGAAGAACATGGAGGCAATTCTGTGAAGGAATTAATAATTTAGCCCTAGCAGTACGCCTCCAAAAATTAATCTCAAAAGACCACTCTAACGGCATTGGACTTATAAAAAATCCAAACGAAGAATTCACTGAAACTATAGAGGAAAGCATGAGATGCCTATTAGACGCTCACTTTTCTGGTTCAGCACTCATTGAAGATGAACCTGTTTACAGAACATCAAGAGCTGCAAAAAGCCTAACGGGAAAAATCTTCACAATAAACAGAACTAAATGGGCTATTAATAGCCTCAAACCCTGCAAATTTCCTGGAGAGGATGGGATCTTTCCAGCCCTGCTACAAAAGGGCTCTGATATCTTAACTCCTCATCTAATTAAGATATTCAAGATTAGCTTCATCTTGGGATATATTCCAAAAGGATGGATAGAGGTTAGGGTCTGCTTTATTCCTACGAGTGGTAAATGTCCTCAAGAGGAACCAAAGTCTTATAGACCTACAAGCCTTACCTCCTTTCTACTTAAAAGTATGAAAAATACTTGATACATATATAAGAAGTGTCTCATTTTTACGAGCACACAATATCTTTACATGTTTACATTATTTTTTAAGTTTGACAGTTTATGTCATTATTTTATTTTTTGGTTATATGCAATTCTTTTTAAGTAGCGATCATTTGGTCTCTTCTTTTTCAGTGATATTAATATCATTGATCAAGATTCTCTTCTTTTTGGAAAGCTCCATAGGATTATACGTATGGAGAAGAAGATCGTCGTCGTGGGAACGCGTCGCTAAGAAAAGAGTTGTTATTATTTTTAGAATTTTTTTGTCATTACATATTTTGGGTTTTTCATTCAGAAAGACTTATTAAAAATATACAATTTGATTTTATATTTTTATTTTATTTAGTGTAATGATCCATCCATTACACTAAAGTCACTAGTAGTTGATGACCTCTTAGCAAAGCTCAAAAGAGAAGGATTGCGTACTCTGGGCTATGCTGACGATTTAGTTATAGTGGTTAGAGGCAAACACGACAGTATTATTGCCGATTGTATGCAATATGCCTTATAACTACTTGGTGTTCGAAGAAAGGGCTTTGTTCCATTCACTAACAGGCGGAAATTAAACATTCAACCCCCAAATATAAATGGAATAACCCTCTCTTTCTCAGAAGAGGTAAAGTATCTAGGAGTCATCCTTGATAGGATACACGTGGAACGTACACCTCGCGCGTTCTATCTCAAAAGCAACAAGGGCTCTGTGGACGTGCCGTAGGCTTTTTGGCAAAACGTGGGGTCTGAAACCGAAAATGATCTACTGGTCATACCTAACGGTGGTCAGACCACCTATGCTGCGCTTGTTTGGTGGAACAAAACAACGCTGAAGTCCACAACTTATGAGTATAAATCCCTTAGGCAACTGGCTAGTCACAACAAAATAACATTGTTATGGGTGCCAGGGCATAAAGCAATTGTTGGAAATGAGATTGCTGATGGTCTAGCAAAAGACGGAGCTTGTACTCCTTTTATCGGACCAGAACCATTCTATGGTATCCCAAAAAGCCGCATTGTGCCAGAACCATTCTATGGTATCCCAAAAAGCCGCATTGTGGAAGAAGTCCCAAAATGGGTAAAGGAACTTAGTGCAGCCTACTGGAAAAACATTCCATGCCAAAGGCAAGCAAAAAGGTTAATACGACCTTCTGCTCGATACGTTAAATTTTTCTTGGAGCTTGAGAAACAGTGCAATAGTACATTTTTTAGGTAGGAAGCCATACTGATGAGGTGTTAAGATGTTTTGTTTGGAAATAAAGGGCAATAGAGGGCTTTTCATTAGCATTTCTACTATCTTCGATAAGGTAGGTAATGAAGCAGTAGGTCTGTAGTTTTGGTTTTGTCGCTACCCTTATGAAGTGGAATTGTTATAGCTGTTTTTAGATATTTAGGAAAGATACCAAATTCGAAGGATTCATTAATCAGCGAAGTAACACGTTGATTACTACATCAGGTATATTTAAAAATATTTTTTCTTAAAGTTCACTGATTCACTGAACTGTTTAGCCTGTCTGTGCCTTCAGAATTTTTCCCACCATTACCGATATTTTTTGCGTCCATTTATTTAATTATAACAAAGTCGCTGGCAGCAGTTAGTTTATTTATGTAGTCTTTGGTAGTTAATTTAGACTTTTACATGAAACAACCTCATTACCATACACGCAATACAATTCTTCACTATGCATTTATTTTGAATGGATTTTTCGATTTAATATCTAACGATGCATGGCTGCACGCTGACCTTATGTAGTTTCAGTTTAATGCACTTTTGTATGTGTATTGATCTAACAGGACGTAATTTGGGTTTGACAAGAATACTTAATTTACTTAATGGTGTTATTATCGGGTCAGAAAAGGGATAAAGCGAAATTATTTAATTAGCTAATAAAAGTGGCTCGTTAACAAACTTATTTGTGAATAGTGGAAAAGTTTTATGGTGGCTAGAAATATTTGAAAATGGTGCATCCATATTACTTGGTCCGTATGAACAATTTTGAAAAACTTGTTATTTACTTATGAGTTATGAGTTACAAATTATGAAATAACTTCAAGGCACTCCTGGATATGATCTTATTGCAGATAAAGTGTTTAGTAAGTATGACGTCGTTATAGACCACTCCCACTCCTCCATTTTTGACACCTGTCATCTGTCGTCTATCACCTGTTAACAGGAATCATTGTCGTAAGTGTTTATATTTTGTATTTAAATTTATATTTTATATTTTAAAAGCTATTTTCAACCTTGGTCACTTTCTAAAGATCTTGAAACTCGCTCAAATAATAACTATTCCCAAACTAAGCAACAAATTAGTGGAAGATACTTCCTACCGCCTAATCAGCTACAAAAAATATACACCAATAAACTAAAATTAGTAGATAGTAGCATACATGATGACCCCAACAAAAAATACAGTGTTATACACTACCAGCAGTTGCTATTCTAGATGCAGCTGAATGGAGCAAGTCTATCTGTAGTCTCTGATGGCGTAAACAAACGCTCTTCGAAACTGGTAGGGCAGAACCGGGTAACACCAGATCTTAATCTTATTAATTGAGTGCTGTAATAAACATGGGTACCACCAGATCTTGCTCTACTCTCGATATCCGGTATGACCCCGCGCGTATGGTTATAAAAAACATGGCATTAGCGAACAATATGAAATGCTAGATGCAACAACTTTGTATCGAACTAAAGCTAATTGTGTGCTGTAATAAACATGCTAAGTACTTGATTTTTCTGTAATTTAAATGTTTCAGAAATTCTGCACTATAACCAAACAAACTTCGTAATCTAATCTATTTAAAATTATAAAAATTCGCTGTCGTTAAACAATTGTTTGTATCGAACTGATGCAATTTCGACTCTGTCCTCTTCATTAGTAGATTCTGGTTGCGCTATTGCCAGAGCTTCTAGCATTACTGATATCTGAGAAAAGTGGTTACTCGGTTTGACCTGACTACTCGGTTTTACCCCACTCTCCCCTACATAACGAAGTTCTATTAAGGTGCGTCCAGACATGCGACCGAATGAAAACCATATTCAGTGATATTGGTCTAGGTGTAGACAGCGGCGCCCGAATGAAGGCACTGATGTCTACACCTAAACCAACATCATCGAATATGGTTTTCTCATGTGCCTTCGTTTGCCTTCGTTTCTCGCATGTCTGGACGCACCTTAAGAAGTATGACAAATAGGCTTGGAACAGCCAGAATTGTCTATTCTAACAAAATTTTCTGATTCGCTAAAAGTATTTTTGCTAATTTTAACAGCTGAAGTTTTAAATATAATATGTAGTGGTCCAGATTTGATAAAATATTCATTTAAAACGAAAATAAATACATCTTTTTCGTCGGTATTCCAAACATAAAAAGTCAAATTTTTTACGAACGAAAACATTCTTTAGAAATTGCGGGCAGCAGGAAATATAAAATTTATGAGCGTCGTCTAAAGCTCTCTGAATTTATTATCCCATTTCTTACAGTAATACTTTTTCTAAAGTATCTTCAGCTCATAACAGACTTTAAAAAATGACCCACAATTCTATATACTTCAACCGTCATTTTTTAAATGTATTTTCTTTAAATAACCCTAGTGTTCAGGATGATCGTTTTAGAAATTATTTATTACGAGTACATTCTTTACGAAGGCCGTAAAATCCATTTAGGACCGATCCATTTGTGAAATGAATAAACTTTATTCATTATGCATGATTATACACTGTTTCATTTTCATAATCGTTAAAGGGGAGCACCTATTCAGTTTACCTTTTATGAAAATCATAAGCATTAGATAAAACAAAAAAAAATATTTGCGTCAATTGAAGCAGGAATAATTTCAGATTGGTTGGTGATACCTTTAGGGTTATATTTGTATGAATGCTACTTACAATCATCCTATGAATAGTTCGTTTCAAGATATTGTCACGAATCCCAAATATATATAAAAAATATTCATTTCCGAAAAAACGTTTAGGAATTTTATTTATCAAAATTATTTTAGTTTAAATCTATTATTATTATTTACTAAATAGAGAACAAAAAATATAAACATCTAATTAAACCAGGCCGTTGCAAAATTTCGCTGATGTGCAGAAACCCGAAAATCGATGTTAGATTGCCTAAAATGTAGGGCAATCTATCGAAATTCTGTCAGGTCAGCGATTTTTGCCTAAAAACTATTCACGATGGGGAAAATTAGGAAGTCGCGAGTTAGCCATAGCGTCAGCCGGTAGTTAGCCGCAGGGCAAGTCGAGTGTTGGCCGCAGAGTCAGTAGTTGGCTGAAGAGTAAATCAAGGGTTGATTAAAAGTTAAGTTCCTCTTGGGAAGTATAAGAGTCCGGCATCCGAGCCAAAGTCAAAGTCAGGTCTTTAAAGGGAAAAAGCCGAATAGGGAAGAGTGACAAGCCCCTATAGTCCCAGTATGCTTAGGTAAGATTTTATTATTAGTTTACATTTAATGTATGTTATTTGAAGGGTGACCCAATAAAATTGTATTTGTTTTGTACTTCTCTTGTTTTATTTCTTAGAGTGAGTGGTGGTATTAAAGCGTAATAACTGCTAAGTATTCTGGGAGAGACCTCCGTAGCTTCGTAAAGGTCGAAAAGGCGTTTAGCCCTGGATACGTAGCAGCTACACGTAGGCCAAAAATTGGACCTCGTGACAATATTTGGTTGACTTTCTAAGTACCGCAATAGGATTATCGGGTAAGGGTTTATAAAATACCCATAATTTGTGATTGTAAACAGAAAATAGTAGGCAGCTATGTCGTTAGTTTTTAGCTTCGATAAGAAAGCGAATCTGTTTATTACTTAAACAACTAAACTACAATATTACATTACAATACATGGGTAAAAACAATGATAAAGATGAAAATCTGAAACATCCCCATGAACTAAATAAATTTTTCTTGGAGTCAATCCCGCAAAAGAGCCAACGGAAAATCTATTGAATTTTTATAATAATAATACTGTTAGTAATGAAAACTTTAATTTGAAGAAATAAATGATTTATTTGTATAATAATAATAAACAAAACTTTATTTCAGAAGTATGTTACAAATAACATAAAACGAAATAGGGTCAATAGAAACAACAAGATACAATATTGTAATTTAAACAGAAATCGACTATAAATTAAAGAATCCACTTAACGTATAAGGTTCTAATTCAACTAGAAATTCAAATAGGTTCTTTTTTAATTGTTTTATATTGTCAATATATATAAAACTATATCTGAAATCAGAACGAATGCGAGAGGTTGTGATGGCATAAACATAAAGCATAATAGACTTTGCTGTCCCCACGGCAGGTGTTATTTAAGAAGCAAAATCCGACAGAAATGAAGGATTTGGGGGGTATCAGTATTTTACCCACAATGTCGAAAATCCTTGAGAGGGCTATGGAGGTACAAATAAAAGCCTATGCACAGCGTTTTTCGTTAATACCAGATGTATATGATATCCCAGAGTTAGAAAACAATACCATAGCCACCTTCGCCGACGACACTGCAATTCTAGCAGTAGGAAAGAGCAATGAAGAAGCAACCCACAAGCTACAAACATCTGTCCATTGGACTCTACAAACAAAAGGATAGATATTATTCCAGTCAGAATAAACAATAACCTGATTCCATATTCAAATAGCAAAATACTTAGGTATTACCTTAGATGCCAAACTCCGATGGAAAGTGCATGTTAAAAAGAAAAGAGAAGAACTTGGACTGAAATATAGAAAAATGTACTGGCTAATTGGAAGAAACTCCACTCTGTCTCTACATAATAAGCTTATGCTTTATAAGCAGATACTTAAGCCTGTATGGACCTATGGTATCCAACTATGGGGATGCACCAAAGCAAGCAACTTAGCAATCATCCAAAGATTTCAAAACAAAGCACTGAGGAACATAGTAGATGCCCCTTGGTACATTCACAATAGTGACCTCAATAGGGATCTGGAAATGGACACTGTTGACCTGACCATCAAGAAATTAGCCAAGAGTCAGGAAGAAAGACTTCATCATCATGTCAATCTCGAGGCTCTCCAGCTCCTTGACAATACTGGGTTAGAAAGAAGACTTAAGATCGAGCCCTTTGAGTTAGTTTAGTGTTTTTAGTGCTAAAGCAGAGCTTGTGTGTGCACGTTAAAGTTTAGTGCAATCCATTCTACAGAACCTAAGGAACGCTGTTGAGTATACCTTAGTTTTAAGTTTTAAGAGTTATTAGATTAAGTTAGAATTAAATTGCTCATTGGTCACTATTGACCAGATTGTAATATGGATGTTTCATAATAAAAAAAATACCAGATGTTCAATCGGGATTCCGAAAAGGATATAGCTGTACGCCCCCCCTATATTACCGATGAGATAATAAAAACGCTAGATGAAAATTAATATAGATTTTAGCCGAGCCTTTGATACAATTAATTATAATTTGATGATAAGTATCTTGAAATATCTTGGTTTTTCCTTCAATGCGTTGGAGTTAACAGGTACTTGAAAGGTAGGCAACAAAAAGTATGTATAGATGACCGTTGTTCAGAATTCCTAAACCTTACCTCTGGAGTACCGCAGGGCTCTATACTTGGTCCTTTGTTGTTTTCTTTGTATAAATCTCAACTTCTGTCTAAGCTTCAGTTATGTCAAGCCCATATACAGGGTGTCCCACGACGTACTGTACACAGTCCAACCATAAGTACTATGGACCGAGGCCATTTCATATCTGGTATTAAAAAATGTCTTGTTGCGTTTTTGACGGATATACAGGGTGATATTTGAAAATATGTGAATTATTCTACGTTAAGTATATCTAAAAGTACAAATCTCAGACCAATCAAATTTAGCACACTGAGTGTGCTTCCTGAGCCCAATAAAATAGGTTTTAAAAAAATTTTAATTTCAGGTCCGGACTTAGTTTTTTTTAGATTTTTATTGGTTTTTTGAAAACAACACCGTGTAAGCCAGATCAGGCAATTTCTATTTTTCGCACTTTAAAGCTTAAGGATGATACTAAGCAACAGTTAAAAAAAAATTGAACGCGCAACTTTTTGTTTCCTGCAGAAAAAATAAAACTTTGAAAAATAGTATAATTTTAACGAATTCATATTCTTCTTATGACTGATGCGGCACTACATTGATAGCACATCACATTTTTCAACAAAAATCATAAGGAAAGTTCATTTTACTCGATATAAAGTATCGTTGAAATTCCAGGGCCGTATTTATTTTTTTAAAGTTTTTATTGATCCTGTAAAAACAACACCCTGTAAAGCGATTTGTACAAATTTTCTTTCTGTAACGTCAAAGAAAAAACTATTACTTTTGATAATTGTGCAAATGCAAGTAGGCTTTGAATTCGCTTTGACGTCCATTTTGACAGTTTGTGACAGAACGTGGTGAGCGACTAACAGAAGACCAAAAAGAGAGGAAATGGTAAATCAAAATGAGAAGCTAAGTACCCGGCGAATATTTTGAATATTTCTAAGTCCACAGTTTTCAGGACGTTAAAGAAAGGTCTCCTCCATCCATATCACTCCCAACTGGTACAGAGACTGCAAAAAATAAATACGACCCTGGAATTTCAACGGTTGATTGAATAATACTTTATATCGAGTAAAATGAACTTTCTTTATGATTTTTGATGAAAAATGATGATGTGCTGTCAATGTTGTGCCGCATCAGTCATAAGAAGAATGTGAAGCCATTAAAATTATACTATTTTTCAAAGTTTTATTTCTTTCTGCAGAAAATAAAAAGTTGCGCGTTCAATTTTTTTTAACTGTTGCTTATTATCATCCTTAAGCTTTAAAGTGAGAAATATAAAAAATGTCTGATCTGGCTCACAGGGTGTTGTTTTCAAAAAACCAATAAAAATCTAAAAAAAACTAAGTCCGGACCTGAAATTAAAATTTTTTTAAAACCTATTTTATTGAGCTCAGGGAGCACACCCAGTGTACCAAATTTGATAGGTCTGAGATTTTTACTTTTAGATATACCTAACGTAGAATAAATCACATATTTTCAAATATTACCCTGTATATCCGTCAAAAACGCAACAAGGCATTTTTTAATACCAGATATGAAATGGCCTCGGTCCATAGTACTTATGGTTGGACTGTGTACAGTACGTCGTGGGACACCCTGTATATGCTGATGACACCTAGTTGTATTACAGCTTTCCGGTTGAAACGGCTGATAATGCACTAGTCAATGTAGATTTGTTGAAGCAGCCATTGATCACTCTTTATGTATCAATTCAAATAAATCGAATATTCTGATATTCGGTCCAAAAAAGCACCGAGAAACAATTAGTCAATCTATGGATATACAGATTCTGGGAGAATCTCTAACAATTGTGGATGAAGCATAAAATCTAGGTGTAGTGATAGATACCAATTTGATATTTGAAAATTATATAAACAGACTGATACAACGAGCCTACGCCACTCTTCAAGTTTACAGAGTTTAAATATTTATACACATTTCAATTACACCCTGTATAGAAAGATGTCGTCGCAAAAACATGAGTTCTGTCATATTCAGTTCTCAAGAAGTCATTTAAGAAAATGAATATGTGCATTTATGATAGTTTTATTGGCAAAACCCGAACGTGCAGATTTTACAAAAAGCCAATAGCATTTACATTATTGCCCATCCTCTATAAATTAACCAGAAATTGCCTCTTAAATAAAAGCTCAAGATACGCGCCAACTACATCGGTATTCTGGCCCTTTTCCAACTTTTCTTGGAAAAATTCTACCATAGCCGTAATTACCTACTCTATCGACAGCTGAATCGGTTCTTCGTTTTCACCTAAAACTTTTTCAAACTAATCTAATCACTGAGAAAATCAGAAAGGATCAATAGTCCGCAAGGGAAGCCTAGAGTGGCCCTAAAGAGAGGCTTAAAACTTAAAAACAACGACCAAAATGAGATTCTGTTGTTCGGGTTTGAATTACAAATTTGGACCTTCCATGTGATTCTGAAAGCTTTTACAATTTATCAATTAAATTATTAAGTTTCGGAATAAAATAGCCCAAAATATGATTAACCAAAATAAAACACCAAGTCGTCTCCACACATATAATTAGAAAAATATTTAAACCCTCAAGGGGAAAGTTGAACGGTTTAAAGTCAAAAGCTATAACCGTTATACATAGAACATGTTTTCAAATACATAAGTGTTCATCATCAGTATCATTAATAAACACAGGAGTAAAAAAAGCTAGAACAATAGAGAAACATTGTTATGATTTGAAAAATACAATCTTTCATTTATGATATGTGTAGACCGATTTCAGTAAGATTCTTGACAAAATTGACCAGAAGTTGGCGTACACGGAAATCTACTACGATGGTTTGATTCTTATGTAAAAAATAGGTCTCAACAGGTAGCCTTGGATAATTACACATATATTTCTATCACTCCTACATCAGGTGTACCACAAGGTTCTAATCTTAGGCCTTTACTCTTTAACCTGTATGACAATAATATACGTAATTGCTTTAAATTCGCTAAATTTTTTTATCATTCTATAGCCTGCTTACCAGATAGGACTCTGTTTCAGCAAGATTTAGATAGACTTTCTGATTATTGGAAGAAAACAGTTTGTTTTTGAATGCTTCTAAGTGCAGTTATATACATTTTACTCGAAGTAATACTTATTCACACAACAGTTACATCATTAATGAATCTACTCTTCAACCAGTGGATAAGGTGTCATCTGCAAAGGTGGCAATTGTATTTTGCTCTAATTCAGGAATATCACTAGTGTAAAATATGTATAGGACTGACCCTAATACACTTCCTTGTGGTACTCTTAATTTCTTTAATTTTAGAGACAACAGGTCACACAATTTAAATATTTAGGATGTATGTTAAATTCGAATTGGGATCCCGACCAAGAAATTAAATGCAGGATTGAACAGGCAAGAGCAACCTTCCTCAGACTTCGAAAATTCCTAACAAACAAGAATCTGAGTTTTAGGATCAGGTACAGAACTGTCAAATGTTACGTTTGGTCAGTTCTGTTATATGGTGTAGAGGCCTGGACTCTAAAAGCAACTTCCATAAATAAATTAGAAGCATTCGAGATGTGGTGTTTGCGACGAATGTTTAGAATATCGTGGATGGATCGCATTAGGAATGAAGAGGTTCTCCGAAGAGCAGAATTAGCAGATCGAGAACTTTTCGACACTATAAAACATAGGAAAATTTCCTATTTGGGACATATTCTGAGAGGAGAACGATATGAGTTCCAACGCCTTATCCTTCAAGGTAAGATCGAAGGAGGAAGGAGAGGAATAGGAAGAAGGAGGAATAAGAAGAAGGAAACTGTCATGGCTTCGAAATATTAGACAGTGGACAGGAATACACAATCTTCAGGAACTCCAAACCGCTGCAGTTAACAGGAACATATGACGGAAGCGAACGCCTACGCAGGAATCGGCATGGCACCTAAAGAAGAAGAAGAGTATGCTTCTTCCTGTTTAATCCTAAAGTATCTTTCTGATATATATATAATGCTAATAATTCTGAGTACAGGTTTGGCAATAATCGATGCATTTCGTGTTTGAGTCCTTCATGCCAAACTCTATCGAAAGCTTGCGCTACATCAAGGAAGACAGTAGAGCTAACTTTTTTCTTCTAAGGTTTTTTCGATGATATTAGTTATTGTACGGACTTGGTCTATAGTTGAATAGTTTTCACTAAATACAAACTGGTGTGATGGAATTAGTTTCTTTTCTTCTATAATAGGTTTAGTCTTTTTATTCATGATGTTTCTTCTAGAGTATGATTTTCCTCTTCTATGAGTTCATCTCCTTCGTTAGGCAAGTTTGCTAGCTTTTTGTATATTGTTTCTTGTCCAAGTTATCTCCATATTTTTAATTGGTGGGTTGTGTAGTATAGTTCTTTTTAATCTTTTAGTTGCTTTCCAAAGCGAATATTCACTATTATTGTCATTTGTTAACTCACCCAGGTAAGTGCTAATTGAATCATTTTTTAATTTCTGAACTCCTCTTTTTAATTGCTGAGTAGCATTGTTTAAATTTGTTTTATCCATTGGTGCTCTCGATTGATGCCATTTCTGTCTTAGTTTTCATACTTCTTATTTCTTTAGGGTAGTTATTTCCCTTTGTTCTTTGTGTGATAATTGGTGTATTGTCCCATGCGGCTTGTTGAATCTTTTTTACAAGCAGTTCTACTTCTCTCTATAGTTATTCTTTAGTTCTAATAGGTACTGAAAGATTAATATTATCTTCAAGTTGTAATTTGAAGCTTTGCCAGTCTGTCAGTCTATTTACAAGTCTCATGTAACATGAAAATTTATTAAATAATTTAGCATATAAAAGAAACACAATTTTCATGTATGTTTGAGGTGACAAAAACACGTTTTGGCCTAAACGACAAAGTCCAACTAATTTTCTTGATTTTAGCAAACCTATCAACGACTTTTTTTGCATCAACTTTGTCCGCAATTCCTCTATGAATGTTTATCTCTCTCATGGTTGTTCTCATACAGTCCCTCGACCTTCAAAGGGTTGAAAAGAACCTCTTGGCTTTCTTTAAATTAAAAAATTTGACCTAAAGGGGGGCTGCAGCTCCCACAATTTTTAATAATAGTTTTTTCTCCATTTTCCACATTCATAAAAAAAATATCAAATAATATATTATTATATTAAGAGTTCCTGAGGAGATGGCGATGACTTCTGTCCTTGATGAGATAATCCCGGGGAAATCCAAGGGATTTTGGAGTAATCTTTGGGTATTGGGTAATCTTTTGTTCCTGGTAATCGTCTGTCTTTGTCATGAGATCATCCGTAGTAAGAGGGACATAGACGTGAATTCTGACCAACTTAAGAAAATCTGAAGTAATGTTTGGATATTTGGCAATTTTTAGACGCAGGTAATATTCTGTCTTGGCGAATCCGTGGTAATGCAGGAGACTTCTGGAGGAGACTTCTGGAAAATTTAAAGGAAGTAAGACTTTATGGAAATCAAGGAGACTATGTGGTAATCCAGTAGAATCAGGATGAATTCCATCCAAATTGAAAAAGATTTTGATGCTTGAAACCTTTCCGCATCTATCTTTGCAACAGCCCTTTACTTGTGAAAAGACGCCGTTAGATGTCTCTCAGCTTCAACTCGATTTTCGAATCATTCCTAATGCTTTCAAACGTTTCAAAACTGTTGTATGATCAATTCCTACTGATTCTGCAAGTCCAGTTAGCGCCTGACAAGAGTCTTCATGCAGTAATGCCTCCAATTCTTCGTGTTCAAACTTTCTCGGCGCGCCAAAGCGTTCATTATCTTCAATTTTCCCGCAAATACTCTTTTTTTGTAGGAAATTTAACATATTTCTATGAGAAAAAGAGTTGTTTACATTTAGGATTTCAAGCTTGTTTACAGCACTTGTTCACAGATGCGTTACCATCTTAAATTAGAGGCTCGCAGTTCTGGTAACGCCATCTATTGGAAAATAACAATAATATGTCACTCACTATTTCGATTCTTACTCGAAACGGTCCCCCTAAATTTAGAGCTTTATAAAGTCTATTTTTTCAGTTAACGAATGATTAAGGCTACTTTAGAAAACCTTTTACTACATAACCTCCAAATCGTAAACGGTCTGAAAAATTTTTATAACAACTAAATTATGTCAATAAAGCTTGATTGATTAACGCTGTATAAAACGCGCCGTAATTGGCACAAAGCTTTCGATTTAAATAAATAACAGCACGTTCCATCATCGTCACAATTATCATTAAATAGTCTTTTAATTGTTCTTTCTAAAGCTAATGAATAAGAGAAAAATGCTTTTAATTTATTAAAACACTTCCACTTAATTGAAATATGACTCGGAAATTGCCGTATTTAATGGAAGCCCGGGAGATAATAAATTTTTGGTAGACAGAAGGCTCTTAACGTCTGTTATGAAACAATTGACAAATGCATCAATATATTTTTGGAGCTACATTGTGAATTCCTCTTTTGGAGAAAACAACAAAAATTTATTAGGTACATGACTTTTTGAATTCCGTAGTTATAAATATTAACTTGAAAGAGTAAGTAGTTCAGAGTAGAAAACTTTAAAACTTTTCATGCTACCTGAGATAATTTTAGTGGGATCAAAAGCTACATATCGAATTTTTAATTTATTAGAGTAAAAGATTTAAATCTGCAGTTTGAAACTGAAAAAGGAAAAAGGTTTAAAAGTATTTTCTCACAAACTTCTAAGTAGCGACAGGATTTTAAACGTCGTCTATTTTTAACACAGAAGTCCTGGTTTCACCGACTTCATCTGTTACAGGCGATGACTTGATTTAGAGCAATTCATGAAGCGTTTTCGATTTAAATCTTCCCAATATTTCGTTTGTGGTAAATGCAGTTCCTCACAGTTATAAAGCCATACGAAGTTAATGCGTGATTTGAATACATTATTTTTTATAGAGTTGATATCTTCTACCAATTATTCATTCGCCATCATGTCAGTTGATGATTTAAAGTGACTGGTGAACAATTATACGGTTGGTAAGTATGCCTTGATCAAACAAGTTCATTAGCTTTAAGTCGCCATTGTAGTAGCCATTTTTTATTTATAATCAATCAATGTGTCGAATTCAACCGCTCACATTGGTACTCGCCAATTTCAGGAAAGAATAAAGTATAGTAGATAGTGTAGACACCTCCAGAGTCTACCTCAAGTCAGCCTCAAGGAAAAGGCAGACTTGTTTGCGGTCTATCTATTGAAAGTTAATTAATATTAAATACTTTAATTAGACAAGATGTTTTATCAAATGTAATACCACGAGTTCTCCAAATTTTATATATAGAATTTAAGAGGACGAGTGGTATTTGGAAAGTTAGTTTTTTAATCATTTTGTATTAAAAATAGAGAATATAGTAATATAAGCAAAAGACACTGCACACACAAATGTTCACTATTTTCTTTATTAATTTCACATAAATGTATTCGCCTCCATTTTTTTAAATTTAAACGTCAAATATTGAGGTGTTTTAAATTAATTTAAAAACAGGACCCACTTGATGTAATTGATTGAATAACAACGTAATACAAGGTGCCTATCTAGAACTGTTATTTAAGAATATTTATATAATGGTAACTTCAATCAATATTTGACATTATTTGTCCATTTTGAACGGATTTATGGAGATTTCTGTATTTATAGACTGAAATGGAAAAGTATTTCTTAATTTAGCTAATTTGAAGTGTTTAGGTATTCAAAAACTGACGTTTAATGAACAAAAGTTAAGTATTGAAGTGAGTTATATGTTTATATTTGACATTTCAAAAAAGGTAAACAAAGTTTTATCAAAAAACAAAAACGAAGAGGCGATTTTATCAACAGTAAAAACACAAGAGCTTTTTTTTTATCGGATAAATTTCTCTTTGTATCGAAACATTTTGCCAATCAGTAATTTTATCAAATGTCAGTTTTTAGAGTAAAATTACTGATGAAAAAATGTTGAGATAAAAAGAAATTTATCCATAAAAGAAAAGTTCGCGTGTTTTTTGATAAGATAAATTAACGACAGAATATAAGAATAAAAAACAGAAACTTTATTTTTGTTGAACAATTAATAATTTAGTAGAACAATTAATTAAAGGAACAGTTATTAAAAATACAATTATTATAGGTTGGTTGGATTGGTGTACTTATTTTAATATTTTCTTCTCGGGTCTCTATATATGTCGTATTTTCATTTTCTCTTAAATTACTAACAAGATTTTCGTGATGTTCAGGATCTATTTGGAGGTATCGTTTAATTGATTGTGATGATGAGTGCCCTGTTATTTTTATTAGTTGTTGATCGCTTACTCCTGCTTTGGCTAGCTGGGAAACTGTACTAGCACGGTGAGAATGATTTGTAATTTTATTATTTATTATGTCTAGCCCAATTTTTGCGGCCGAATTTTTGGTCCAAGATGATATTGTATTAATTCCCAGAGGAACGTTTTTATACCAACCTTTTGAATATTTGGTTTTCCAAAAACGATTTGGAGTTAAAAATAAACGATCAGTAGTTATATTTTCATTTCTTTATTTAAGAAGTAAATTAAATAATTGTACTGGACAAATACTTTCATCAGTGTCATTTTTTGTTAACCATTTGCTGTCTGTTAATTTTTTTGAACCACCCTGAGCCGTTTTTAAAAATATGGTATTGTATTCAATTATACCTGTTGGAGTTCCATCTTGGTCTTTTTCTTCTTTAAAATAATAAATTTTACAATTTACAGCTTTCCCTCATCTCCAAGCCAATTCATAAGAAGCTATGTGAAAGAATCTTTTTTGTAATCCTTCAGGTTCGTCTATATTCCACAATTTTGCCATTTTTAATATATTTTTTCTGTCTAATGCTACAGAACATATCTTTCTTTTTTCAGGAATAACTTGCAATTCTTTTCTCTTACTATTTCTAGCATCACGAGCTTCCTTAAATATTATGTCCGCAAAAGGATCAAATTTAATATTGTATTCTTTAAAATATTTTTCTTGCATTATCTTTGCAGTTGAATTCCATATCGTTTTTTGTAGTCATCCCCCTTTTTTTTCATATTGAAAGCCCAGTCCTTTAATATATCTGCTAGTTCTTGTAATGAAGTATTTTCTAATAGTTGATATTGTCGAACATGACAAAATTCAATGAATTGTCTCCATATTGATGACTTCGTATTTTTTGTAGATTGCGGTATTAATTTTTCAATGTTTTTTGTAATTTGTTCATTTGAAACATTTCCAAACCGACTCATATTGTAAAGAAGCGATAATAATCAGTAACAAGGTATTAAAATTTAAAAATTTGCCAGCTCTTACACTTAATTGCTGAAATTATAACTAAAGTTGACAAATAAAGTGACGTCCGCATACTACATTTGAGGAAGACAAATTTTTATCCGATAAAAAAGGATGCACCAAATAACTAATACGCCCTCTCGTGGTGGCAAATGTAACCCTTTTCACAGACATTCATTTTATTGTTTTGTACTTGTTGAATAGGTCGTTTTATATTTGCTTGTAAAAAACAGTTGTGTAGTGTAGTTTTTTCAAATAAGAATGAGTAATTCATATTGTTCCGTACCTCAGTGTTCTTCATGGACGAAAACAAACAGAGATTTAAGTTTCCATTTGTTCCCAGAGGCTGGAAAATGTCGCGTGAAAGTAGTATCTGAGTTAGGACGCCCCACATGGATGTGTAGGCGTTAAGCTTGGATTTTAAGACTTAAAATTGGAAAGTGGTGACTAAGTATATGGTCGTTTATTCAAAACATTTTATTGATGACGATTTTTTCCGAAGAGGTAAATAAAATAATTATATGCCACAGGAAGAAGAAGTTTAAAGCTGACAGCTGTTCCCAGTCAGAATTTGTCGATTTGATTAGTTCAAACTACAGAACGAGAACGAGAAACCTCTGAAAGAAGTGAAAGGTTAAACAGGAGAAATACTGTTAAAATTATAGATTTCACAGACTGTTAGTCCAATGAAAAATCAGGGCCTGAACGTACTAACGATAATTTGGAAGATGCACAAAACCTGCTAATGCTCTTAAATGA
Source organism: Crepidodera aurea (assembly GCA_949320105.2). Taxonomy (NCBI): domain Eukaryota; kingdom Metazoa; phylum Arthropoda; class Insecta; order Coleoptera; family Chrysomelidae; genus Crepidodera; species Crepidodera aurea. Next base: position 9,606,667 of record OX439480.2, read on the forward strand.
GCAAGATCAGTATGAAGGACCCACTAAGTTTCGTGACTTATCAACATTGTGTGATCTCTTAAAAACAGATAGTGTTCTTAATAGTTTTACTGGAAGCAGTTCAAATGAATTATACTGACAAATTGCCTTATTTATTTTATACAACTATCGTATAACTTTTGTCAATATTTTTTTAGAAAATGTTATATTAAAAGCAATACTTGGAATGCTAATAAAATAAAATTGTAGAAAATGGGAATGTTTTATTGAATGTGTTGGGAAAATGAAATTAGTAAAAATTATTTATAAGTAATATATTTATTTGTTACATACATAAATTATGAATCATTTTTATTAAGAAGTTATATTTTACTGTCGATAACGTATTTTTAGTAAACTCCTAATCATAATCAATTTCCAGTATTTTGAATTGCTGTAACGGGTAGACTTCAACTGAGCACCGTCCCTTGAAGGCAATAAAAGTAGATACATCAGCTGAGCACTTTTACCTGGTTTAATAAATCTTTTTAATCCTTTAATCCTAATAAGAAAAGTACGATACGTTAGTTAAAATTGATTTTATTTGTAAGAGTGCATTGGCAACTAATGTTTTTTTATAAATATTTTGAAACATAAAATAAATACAAAAGAAATATCAATTTAAAAATATAAATAAATACATCGATTTTAGTTTCAAATTTTGTAATTTCCCCATTATTTAATTCTAATATTTTTTTTTTGTGAATTTTAATGCCTCTCTAACTTTTTTGTTATTATCATGACAGGAGCAACGGCAATGAGAGGATATTTCTCATATCTCCGTAAATCAAATTTTATTTTTTTGAATTTTTTTTGTAGATTCTATGTCCATTTATATCCTAAAAAACTCACTTTTTGCTTCAAAAATGGCCCAAACATTTTTTATTTCGGTAATTTGGACATTGCCAATCGTTTCTTATGCAAAATTCATTCTGCGTAAACCAAATTTTAATTTTTTTGATTTTTTTTTGTAGATTCTAGGTCCATTTATATCCTAAAAAACTCACTTTTTACCTCAAAAATGGCCCAAACATTTTTTTTGGGTAATTTTGATATTGCCAATCGTTTCTTATACAAACTTCATTCTGCGTAAACCAAATTTTATTTTTTTTGTGTAGATTCTAGGTCCATTTATATCATCAAACCCTTTTACAAGCATTACTTATAAATTCAAATTAACAAGAATTAAAGGGATAAGTATTAAGTCATTAAGTGCTGAATTGATATATCTAGGAGGGGTTCAATAGTTTACCTGAGGGTAATAAAGTGCTGAGTTGATGCCTGTCCGCTGTAACGTCTTACACCTTGTACACGTAATTAGAAGTGCAGAAATATATTTGCACTTCCCACCATTTCCTGCCTTATATGAGCTCCTCATATTATTAAGAGGGGCGTCGCGACAGGTATGCCAAACTACAAACACCAAAAATCCCCATCTTTATCTTTATCTTTTATCACTGTCTTTCTGCAATAATGAAGAGAGATAGATATCTTAAGACTTCAGTGAATCTCCTGTATGCTAGGTGGCGCTGCTAGTATTAAAATATAATATATTATTTGGGATATCTAAGGAATCTGAGAGAATAAATTTTCTTTATTTTCACGGTTAGTCTTGTCGCAGAGAGCGCTAATAATCCATTTGTCATGAGTTCGATACCGGCTTCAGCCACGACAGAAATTTTATTTTTTATTTTTAGGAAATTTCATTTTTTTTGTTTACTATTTTTTTTCTAGCATCAAAATAGAGTTTATATTTTATTAATTTAATTAATTTTCAATTATTTTCGTATAAATCCGTTTATTTTAATATGAATAGCGCTGCCACGCGACTAATCTCACTAAATACATCAGATAGGAATGGAGCTCGGAAAATAATATTTCTAACATAAAAAAAATATTTAAACATGAATGGATTCATACGAAAATTGAGAATTATATAAATGTATAATCTTTAGGGTGAAGCAAGAATTTTTTTAAAAAATGAATTAATAAATAATTGGCAGCCCCAAACGCAAAATGTTTTTATCAATATCTATTTGCTTAAACAATTGCAGAATACATGAGTTATCGACACAAAAAACTGCGTTCTATGAACAAAATGCAACATTGTAACCACAATAAATTATCTGCAAGTCCTTTTATAAAAAAATTGTTAATGTTGGAACATTAATTTGTATATAACAATTGAACGGTTACAGATAAAAAATCGCTGCAAGTCTTAAACCATGGGTTATGATAAATTGTTCATGTTTCATCCCTTGAAATTTTTTTTGTCCGTGTCACTGTTTTCGTTAAAAAGTCCAAAAAAAAAGGGTTGAAAAATTAAAATGCTCACAAACGATCGCTTTTAACAATGAAGACGGCTATTTACAAATTTTTTAATGTCACCATTGTATTCAGTGTGATTTTTCCTATAAGAATAATATACAAATATAAACCTACTTTAAAATTTTACCCAAAAAACTAGTGACACGTATTTAGTATCCATACTAAACTTTATACTTTATTTATTTACCACAGCATCAGAACAGTGTCGAAAATACCTACCTAGATATTTCTTTATTATCAATATACGATATGAATTTATATGAAAAGCGTTTTTATATTACATTCCAAAATATTTTAAATGGAAAATATAATATGTACATTTATTTTAAAAAAGTGAAAAACAGCTTTTTAGTAATTGATAATTTAGAGGTTGCGGGCATTACGGCAATTTTTTGATTATGTACATTTTCCTAGATTTAATGAAGAAAGTGTCCCAGAACAGAACATCGAAGAAGAGGGATTCCCAAATGATTGCAGCGAAATATTACAAGAATTGTAAGTTTTCATAAAGTTTTATTTTTTATAAGTTATTCCTATGAAGTACCCATAATAAAAAGTCTGTCAAAGTAATTTTCATATACCTAGCTTTTTATTTCAATTTTTTGATTATGTACATTTTCTTAGGTTTAATGAAGAAAGTGTCCCAGATGCGAACGTCCCAGAAGAGAACATCCAAAAAGAGGGATTCCCACAAGAAAGAATTACAGAAAGAAAGAAAGAAGCTGACAAGATGAGAGTTTTCTGCAAGAGGATATTTTAGAAGAGGTCATCCAACTCAATGACTTTCCACGAGAAGGAAATACAGAAGAGGATTTCACACAAGAAAATTTAGAAGAGCACTTCCTGAGCCAAGAAGAAATAAATTTAAAATCATATAATAATTCAAAACCTGGAATAATTTCTTCAGATGAATATGACAGATAAGAAATATTAGAATATTTGCATAAATAGAGTTTTTACATACCAAGAATTTAACTAGATAACAACAAGGAAATTCTTGTGTCCGTTTTGTTGACAGTATTGACCAAGGCATTCTAATTAGGTGAATTAAGATTTTTAATGCATGGGTACATTATATCTATCTTTAGACTTATAAACCATAATGAAAATTCTTGGCCAGCTAGCTATCGACATGTTCTAGTACTTGCATTTATTAATCATAAATTTATTTCAGATTTTCAGTTCGAGTACTTGCATTTATTTCATATTTTCAGTTTGAGTACTTGTATTTATTAATCATAAATTTATTTCAGAATCTTATTTCTAGTACCGAGTACTTGCATTTATTAATCATAAATTTATTTCAGATTTTCAGTTCGAGTACTTGCATTTATTAATCACAAATTTATTTTAGATTCTTAGTTCTAATACTTGCATGTATTAATTGTAAACTCATTTCTTTAATGTTAACTTTATTGTAAATCATTAAATATTATAAAATCATTAAATATTATAAAATCATTTTTGTAAGAAAATAAATTGAACAATTAATAATTATTTCTTTATTTAAAAGTACCTAATTACAGTTATTCACTAAAACAAAAACAAAACAATACACTATGAAAAAACTGCATTGCTTTTTAGCAATGGACAAAAGACATAATAGCAAATAAAATGTGTAACAAACCTACATCAAGAGTCCCATGGACGGGTTAATATGTGAGACATACTGTAAATATTAATTTCTGCAAATGTCTGTGATTCCCAACTATGCAGACACTATTTTGAATGCACGAATAAAAATCACAAAAAACTGTTATAGTTGAATTGCACATTCTCCATATTACTAATCACTAATTTTGCACACTTTCACACTTCCTTCGAATATGCATAAAAATTGAAGATTTTTTGAACAGCCTCTCGAGAATGGAATTTTTGTTCGTGGAAATATTTTTACCCGTTATAGCTTACACCTTGGAATAGGACATCTCCATTTTCAACAAATTTTAAAGAATAATAAACATATTAATCATTTAGTGGAAGGTGTGCTTTTGACAATTTGTGATCACCAATTTTAAAGTGAAACATGTCCTACATGAGGTATACGGCATTAATTGAAATACTTTAAATTGAAGAACTGGTTTTAGTTAATACTAATTTACTCATTAAAAAAAATTGCAAAACACACGAATAAATTAGCCAACATAACCTAAAATGTCAGTTCTAAACATCTAAACTTTCTTTCTTCCTAACTTCGTATTCGTAAAACTGGTTGCATACATCGTTCAAAATAAAACCAAAAAGCGCCACTGTCTCAAAGTGTCAGGCGGAAAACGTCTGAACTATGGAAAGAGAAAATCTTACTGGGATATAGGCAACTTACATAAAAAAATTTTTTCTGGAGAGTTAATCTCAAAAATTATAAAGTTTTGCGAATTGGTATTCTCGGAAATTAATTCTGTATCCTTCATTTAGGACATCTCCTTTTCACGTTAAAATTGGTGATCACAAATTGTCAAAACTGTCAAAAACACACCTCCACTAAATGACTGATATCTTTTTTATTAATCCTTAAAATTGACTCAAAAAAGGAGATGTCCTATTCCAAGGTATAAGCTATAACGGGTATAAATATTTCCACAAACAAAAATTCTGTTCTCGAGATTAACTCTCCAAAAAATCGTCAAATTTTTATGCATATTCAGTATTGCCAACTGAAAACGAGGTCGGCAGTGGCAAGGCCCCTCTTAAGCTGGCCTCTTAGTTTATGTGGATCAGATTTCAAATCACTTGTTTGCCTATTAGAATCCAATTGACCACACAATTAAATGACCAGCATTTAAAACTTCCTCCTCTTCATATACACATCTAGATGTATTTGTACACCCATAAATCCTTAAATACAAGAAAACACTGATTACATTGTGAATTAGAAAGGCAACTTTAACTTCAAAATAAATGCTTATTTTTACATGAAATGAAAAAGATTACTTACCTATATGATAAATAATAACTAATAATAAATTTTTCACACAAATTAGTCTTTAATAAATGGTAAAAAATGTTAAAATAAAAATATCGGACATACACAAACAAATCACAACAAAGAGCCAATTTCTGTGAAAAGGGTTCCAATATAAGCCACCGTGGCGCTGCAATCTTATTTTCAGATGCCTATAACAAACAAAACAAAAATAACTGTAATTACTACCTGTTTAAAACAGTTAACAATAAATTTCTTACTGGTTTCCTAAATTTTTATCAACTCAAATAAAATTACCGGGAGACCGACCGGCAGGCGACTATAACACGCAAACAAAAACAGTGACGGACCCCGGGGGGCAGACAGGAAATTAAATTTTTTTCGCAAAATATTGTTATATATGTAGAAAAATAAACATATCGCTCAGAGTAGCGAAAACGCGAATAACAGATCATAAGAGAATGCTTTATTTATTCTTTTTATGCTTATTCTGAATTATAATAGAATTTTAAACTCTACAAAGATCTAAAACTTTTTGGTTTCAATTCTATTTCAAAAAGAGATCTTTTTTTTACTCATGCCGGATAAGGACTATCTTTGTGCCCGCCTTTTCGGGTGGAAAATTGTGTTTGACTATTTAATTAGTTCCGTGCGAAAAGTAAATTGACAATACAGAACCCCAAAAAAAAATGTGACGGATAAATTGAAAAATTAAAATTAGTAATTTACAACAATGAGATTCAATTCTGTGGTGCCGCATTATAGTCTATTTTTATGTATGAGAGAGTATTAAAATAATAAAGCGTCCGTAATCCACTTCTTTTAGTAGACAGTTAAAATATTTTTTGAAGTTATACCTCGAGTATTTTCGTATGAAATAACATTTGTATAAATATAATAAATATATCGGGTTTACACTTATATTTTCACCTAATTAATTAATTTTTTCTAAAATGTTTTATTTTTCTACAAGGTATGTTAAGAACATTGTGTCAAACGGGTTATGTAGGTATAAGGGTTTAAACTTTGACTTTTAAACAACGTTCCGTTCATAAATAATAATTTTAATATAAAAACTACTTCTTACCTACAAATCCAAATCAGAATCGAAATCAGAAGATGAACTGTCGCAACCAATATTTACAATGAGTGGCTCGATCATTTCATCAGTAATATTGTCCAACTTCCACATTTTCTCTTCTTCTTTAATCGTATGATTTACTGCCTTTTCCCAGTTTTCAGGCTTCAAATTATTTACAGCCTCCAAAAACAACTGTTTAACATCACTCATTTTAAAAGAATTATTTATTCTTGAAACTTCTCCCTTTATCTGTGCCCATATCAGTTCAATCGGGTTTACTTCGCAATGATATGGTGGTGATCTAACCACCGTCATCCCACGATTTTTTGCAATTTCATCAATTTCATATTTTTTTAATTTCTCTTTATGAAGGGAACTCAAATGATACAGTTCTCTTCTCACAGAACCGGGATGGAACTTAATATTCTTTGAATTTAGCCAATTCTGTAAATCTTTTTTTAACCACTTGGTTGTGGGCATTTTTTCTGTAAGTCTCGAGTAATAACTTGCATTATCCATTACTATTATACAGTTCTGAGGAAGAAGATCTATCATTTGTTTGAACCACTCTTTAAAGACATCAGCATTCATGTCCTCATGGTAGTCACCGGTACGAGTAGATTCAAAAGTCAATAAACCACCTTTAACAAAACCGTGTGAACTACCGATGTGTACTATTATCAGTCTGCGCCCCTTTCCTGATGGTGGATTTAAACCAGTAGATAAATTATTTAAAAAAGCCTGTCTTCGACTTGTAACAGTTTCATCTTGCCAAAATTTATTTGGTGTATGTTCCTCGTTGATCCATGTTTCATCTATATAATATATTTTTCTTCTCTGGTTTCTCATTTCTTTTATAGTCCTTAGGTAATTTCTTCTCCATACTACAATATCGCTTCTTTCTATTAAAATAGACTTTCTGGAATGCTTTTTCCATAGAAAACCTATTTCTTTTAAAAGTTTCCATAGTGTGCTTCGACTCATTTCAGGGTAATCCTTATCATCTCGAACCGTGGCAAGAACTTTGTCTACTGTCGGAAATTCTTTTCTAAAGAAGAACGCATGCACTTTCCTTCGAAGTCTTTCTTTCAAATGATTTTCTATTTGAAATTTTGGTTTTCCTGAAGCTTTACGTGCTGTTTAAAACTCGCCACATTTCTCTTCTTTAACAACTCTGTAAATCGTAGATTTCCCAAAACCAAGCGTACTACTAATTAATTCCATTGTGTCATCAACACTTTTACATAAATGTTTGTCTGTAAATGATTTAAAACAATTAAATATTAATGTTTTTTCATTAACTGTTAAAGGACCGATTTTTTATCGTTTACGCAGTACTTCCAAATTTTCCATGATCACAATAGAATTCACAATAGACTGCACACTGCACCTTGCATGTTGCAACTAAACGACATAAGCTGTCAAGAATACACAACTGGACCTCCTTACTAAATGGAAAACCTACAATCGCATTTTCGGTGAAATTTGTTGGAATTAAAATAAAACAAAATTGGCAAGTAGGTACTTATTGAAAATAATCTTAAGATACGGCTATGTTATCTTTAATACACAGGGCTTTTGGCCTGTCCAAACCTTTTTCTATTGTTCTGTACAGCTTATGGTTATAAAAGACCAATAAAAGGCCCAAAACTTGTATTAGCTCAGGTACATTTATGACAATTTTAGGAAATATTTAGATTATTCCGTAAAAATATTTAAAATGACCGTACTAAGTTTTGCATTAGAAATGCGGTTTTATTACTCTTTCATACATAAAAATAGACTATAATAAAAAAATAGTATCTCCAACTCGTGCGGCATTGTCGATTGCCCACTCGTGCGAATAAGCGCACTCACTTCGTTCGTGCTCTAAACGTCGCTCTCGTGGGCAATCGACAACTTTGCGCACTCTTCGCACAATATACTATTACAGAATCCACCGATAATTTGCAAAGTTTTGACATGGAAGTATATAAAAGAACATTATTTATCTAACATAAAGCAAAAACGTAGCATACTGGTCCAAAAAACCTAAAATTGGAAAAACTTTCGACTAGCAATGTGTGAGTATGTCAAATTTACAACTAAAAATGACAGTTCAAGAATAGGGATGTACCAGAATTACTTAAAGAAAGTGTAATTTATTAAAGTACATAGAAAATATCCTAAGATGCACTCAGATGAAGTCAAAACCAAAAACAAGGACGCTAAATACAAACGTAGTGTGGCATGTACCAATTTTATTCAAATTTGTATCGTTACGTTATTTTAATTTTACTTTTTATTTTACTAGAGTACTTACTTCTTTTTTAAAAAATGATTTATTAATAATAAAAGAAAAAAATTGAGCACATGAAACTTTTACTTTCAGGTGTGAGGTCCAGCTTTTCTAATAGACATTTAATGAAGTATTTGAAGGGTTAGAGGGCGCCAATAATTCTATTTAGAATTATAAATATTCTAGCTTTGATCAAAAATAATATGAATACAGAACTTTATCATCAATGCAAAATTAAGATATTTTAGAATGTTGTCACACCGCAAGGAAATATTAAAGAAAACTTAAAGATAAAAAAAATGTATTAAAATTATTTGTTGAAATATAGTTTACAAAAGTTTTACAATTTTATTATAGCTTGTAGCTACGCCATTACAAAAAAAAATACGAAATACCAAAATATAAAATGTAAGAATACAAGTGACCTCAAAATTTCTTAAAAACTAAATCAGTTGAAAAAAAAACCCAAATATAAAACTAACTAAGATTTACCGACATTTTCACAGTTTTTGGCCAACGCTGAAGAAAAGTCTACATCGACTTTTTTATATCAGCAGCTACCAGGAATCGGGATCAATTCCAGTTTCTGGAGTTCCGGCTGATTTAGTAATTGAATGTTACTAAATTCCCAAAAATAAACAAGTGCAGTGGCCGACGCTGCAGATTTAGTTCAGAACAACAAATGAACTATCGAATGAGTGAAGAATGAACAATGAATGGATTGATGGACAGTGTGAAATCCGCCTCAACTAAAGAAAAAATAATTTTTGTTCTAACTATGGCCTTTCGATATAAATAATATTTTGTAAATAGGAATTAATAGCAATCATCTAGGTACAATAAATATATAAAAAACTCGAAAACATTAATAAAATAATTTAAGAATAATTACTAAATTTGTGTAAAGATTTTTAGACTTTTTTACAAATAACAAATTAGAAAAAATAATGTGCTTACCAGGCTATATCACAGTACACTAATTTTAAAGAGACTTTTCAAACTAAGTTCTCAATCGAAAGTGAATAAAATATTTCCTAAATTCGAATTCGAATTCTCGGTTGCTAGATGATTCCCCACTATTCAACGCGTAGAATCGAAATTAAACTGGAATTTTGTGATATAGAAAGTGGCCCAAATTTAAAAATAACAATTTTAAAAATTTGATTTTTAAAATGTTACAGGCAGAGCTAAGTAATCTAAGTTCCACTACATGACAACTAGATTTTTTTTTTATAAAACTGATCTAAAATCGGATTCCAACGTACTGCTATCGTATACAATCGTATTTAGTTTTTGGTTCATACTGAGATGGCGTCAGAAGACTGACGAAAATTTACTACGTTCTAATTCATTCAATCACACCACATAGATCGTCTTATCGCGAGAGATACTCCTTCTAAATAGTAAGAGAGATGACAACCAAAACCATGCGTTTCATAGCAGCCCGGCTAAAGCCGTGTAAAAACCGATAGATTACATAACCCTCGAACCTACTGGTGAGTAGTCACTTCCAGAAGTGTAGCATCTTCGCGGGGGGCCATTTCTGCTGTGTAAAAAAAATGTAAATAGATTTTGTCATTTCATCACTAAAATTTGCGTTTTCAGACATTTTGCGCGTAGCGTTTGACCTGAGTGTATTTTCAAAAATGTCAACAAATCTGACCTAAGTGACACATAGTAGCTCGGTTCATTTCTGTTTCAAATCTTCCGTATGGATGCCTAGATTACAAAAATACTATTTTCAGACATTTTGAGTGTCGCCTATAAGGAAAAAATGTGCCGGAGTCGGCCAGCAAATACCCCGGTCAATAAATTTTGTAATATTGTTTTTAAACAGTGCTAGTCAGCTTATGTAGCGAAAATGAGTCGCTTTGGAAGTGATTCTATGACTAATATTGATATGGCGATTGAAAAAAGTGTACCGTACAATACCGATAAAACCCATACGTCAATATGGAAACAGTTTACGGAATTCTGCAAGGCAAAGAAATACGAGCTTTTGGAAACTACAAGTTTAGAGCAACTAAACCTAATCCTGGAAGATTGGGCGTGGAATATGAAGAAAGAAAACGGTGAAAATTACAAAGAACTAGTTGTAAAGACAATGTGGAACACCGTTGCAAAAAAAATGCAAGAAATGATATTTTATGAAGTGGAAAATAATTTTTGATCCATTTAAAGATATTATCTTCAAGTCTAGTAGGGAAGCTCGTAATGCGAAACGAAGGAATTTGCAGATGTTGGCCAATAAAAGGAAATCGAGCTCTGCTTCATTAAAATTGGAAGAATACTATGAAATGGTTTTATTATGGGACGAAGACACAAAGAACAGTCAAGTGGATGGTACTAAAACACTCCAGTGGGAAAAAACGAACTTTAGAAATGGACTAAAGAAGCAGCAGAGAAGGCAGGATTAAATACAATAGAAATAAAAATAACAACCACTCTATGCGGTCGACAGCAATCAGTAACCTGGCTAAAGGAGGGGTGGGTGAACAACAATTAATTAAAATTACTGGCCACAATTCAGCCAACTCAATTAAGCCTTATCTGCAAATGGATAATGAGCATTATTCCAACATCATAAACACCCTTAGAAGTGACGCCTCAGAACCTCCAGCTAAAAAACAGAAAACAGAAGATCCTGCAGCCACTCCTCGAGCTTCTCACTCTACAGCTGGACCCATCAACAACATTAATGATTTACGTACACCCAACGTTATCAATGAGTTAACAAAGATTTCAAACAATACTCCTACTGTGTACCAAAATTGCAATTTATATTTTAATTGTACCATAATAAATTAAGTTTATAGTATTTTGTTATTAAATAAATTACCTGTTTTTCAGTTTTCAAATTAATACCTTTTGTAAGCTATGTGTATGCAGAATAATGTGTTACTCATGAAATAGTCTTGTCAAATACCATCTAATTTTTCCTGTGAAAAAGATCCTAAAAACAATGCAAAATAATATTTTTTTAACAAAATGCATTCGCGCAGGTACTCATGCTTCTTGTTAAAATATTACTGAGCAACGTGTTTTTCGATTTTTTTCGGAAAAATTAGATGCCCTTATGATATTCCATACGATAAATAATGTTTAAGTTGGTTTATTAAACACTATAATAAAGTTTTAATTGTAAGATTATTGTATTTTTGAAAAAAACAACAGTCGCACTGTGTATTTTTTGTAGTAAGATGCTGTTTCTTCAATCTGCGCAAGCGTACGATCCTATGCATGTTCAAGATTTCTACCGTAAAAAAGGTTAATGTTATACAGATAATACTTTCTATGTACACAAGAAGAAGAATTGTCCGGATAACACGAACCTTTTTTGATCTCGTTTCATTTCGTACAATTTATTTGGAGTGCTTGAACTATGATTAATTTATAAAGCGCTGTAAATAAAATTCTCTTTATTTTTATGTTTATGAATTTATCGTAGCTCACGCGCGACGACGTAGCCGTCCCATTCTGAAAATATGTGTTTCCTACTGAAAAAATCTCAGCTTTCAGAATAAAAATTCAAAAGAGTGATAAAACTATGAGCACACGGAGAAATCGCTGTTTTTCGTAAAAAAACGTGTTTTTGAGGGAGTTTTAGTAAAGTTATTAAAAAATAAAAAGTGGATTCGAAAAGCTGAGACTATTTTTTCGAGATTTTGAGCATAGTTGTATCGAAAAGTTGTCTGATTAGTTATATGCTACATTCAATTTGTCTGATCATTTTATTCGACCAATTATAGACATATTGTTATGGGTCAGTGACGTCAGATTTGTTAACATTTTCGAAATGCTATAAAAATTACGGTATTTTTGGTCTGAAAATTGATTTTTCCGCATCAACTGACGCGATTTTATATATAAAAGTGATTTTCAGACGGACTGCATTAAGTTTTTTTGTCTCTTTTTTTTTTGAAAATGGTCTCCTGGGTACGCGTTACAATCTCGGTGTCTGAAAACTGTGTTCTCGGTATCTTGGGGCTATTATCTAACTACATTCCGGAAATCAGACGGGTTGCTATACAACACATGGGAAATAGGATACTCCTAGCAAGACTTCTACAACTTGCTGCAGGTCTATTTTCAATAGTTTCCAGTATTTGTTCTTCGGCATTAAGTATTCTTACCTTTATTAGCATTAAAAGAATGGACGGGAGTTTAGAAGTTAATTCAATGTTAGAAAACCTGCTAACCTGTTAACAGACAATAAAATCACTTCAAAAACACCTTAAAATTAACACAAACTTACAACACCGCTTCAATGTCGATCCAATTCTTAAAAAAAAACTTACATTCCGAGATAAGAAATTCACCGTATTCGAAATAGTTAAATAAAATACAGTAGCGTATTTGATTTCTTCAAGGAATCTTCAAAAAATTATTTTTGAAACTTCATTTACACAGTTTAAATATTTGTACACAGTTCAATTACATCCTGTATATCAAATATGAAATTTTGTAATCAAAAGGTAAGAGAATATGCGCCCATAAGTAGTCTTAGGATAAAAACACAGTAAAGCACGGATCAGACTAGGCTGGGTACCAGCTGCGAATTAAATAAGCCGCTACTATCAGCTTGGTGTGATCACAGAACTCACAGCGGCCATCGCCAGCCGGCGAGTATTTGTCAGCAGCTGGCAAAGTTGGACATATTCAACTTCTGGTAGCAGGCAGCCGCTACTGCCAGCCGCTGATCAGCAGCGGCTGATAACCAGCCTAGTCTGACCCGTGCTTTAGCTGTAAGCTGACATAATTGCCAAGTCGTTTGTTTAGATCGCTTAGAGCGAGGATGCTCCGGCTCGCGCATTAACACATTTTAACGCGCCGACAAGCGACTGACTAAAGCTCCAGTGTGTGTGTTTACAGCTTCCTGTCAGGTAACCAGCGAGTATGCGAGTAAAGCACGGGTCAGACTAGGCTCGTTAGCAGCCGCTGCTGATCAGCTGAATCACGTGACCCGCTACCTGCTACCAAAAGTTGAACATATCCAACTTAGCCAGCTGCTGACAAATATTCGCCGGCTGAAAGTGTCAGCTACGGGTTCTGTAATTACACCAAGCTGATAGTAGCGGCTTCTTTAATTCGTAGCTGGTAACCAGCCTAGTCTGACCCGTGCTTAAGCGACCATCTAGGCTACCAGCGACCTGCTCAGCTTCACTGTGTTTTTACCCTTAGCATCGCGCAAGCGCTCTCAGAAAAAGTTTCAACTTCTGGTAGCAGGCAGCCGCTACTGCCAGCCGCTGATCAGCAGTGGCTGATAACCGGCCTAGTCTGACCCGTGCTTAAAGCAGGGCAGGTCGCTGGTAGTCTAGCTGGTCGCTTACTCGCTTACAGCGATGTAGAATTAAAGCCAGGTTCCTTACGGTGGAGCATATCAGTTAGCCGGGATAGTAGCAGTGAGCTTAGCTGTAAGCTGACATAATTGCCAAGTCGATTGTTTACATCGCTTAGAGCCAGGATGCCCCGGCTTCCGCACGCGCATTGACACATTTTATGTGACTTTAAATAATACCGTTTTCTAAAAACACAATATAATTATTAATAGGTGATTAAATCTTAAAACTAAATAGATCTTTAACGCGCAAACAAGCGACTGACTGAAGCTCCAGTGTGTGTTTACAGCTTCGTGTCAGGTAACCAGCGAGTAAGCGACCAGCTAGGCTACCAGCGACCTGCCCTGCTCCACTGTGTTTTTACCCTTAGTCTGTTTGCTGCAAAATGCACAATCTTATTTCCAAATACTCTGATCTATCTGAAAAACCGCTGACAGAAAAATTCTTCGAAACGTTGATTACTCAACGATAGATCAATCCTAGCAAAACGCAACTCTAATTATGAAACGAAAACATTTTCATTTTAACAGTTTCTTAACTTGTTAAAATTTTGTAGATACGGCACTGAATAATAGTCATAAAAAGTAACATCAATAAAACAACGTGTTTTTTCTTAATACAAGCAATCAAGTTTTATTACTTTACCAACATTGCCGCATCGAAAAGAATTGGAATTTGTTATTCCTGAACTAAATTAAGGCACAAAAAAAATCGTCGCTGTCGACAAACGATGAACAGTCAAGGACAGAAATAAATTTTTGCTCCCTTTTTTGAAGTAGAGAGATTGAGTAGGACTACCAAGTTAAATAAAAGAAATTATTATAAATTTTTTTAGTCAGGTACAGGGAAGATCCGAAATTGACTGTCTTTTTTCACTGAATAAAAAACGAATCCCAGGAAATTCCGGTTAAATGAATTCCTGTTGTTTAAACTTAACTATTGTTATTATAGCAAGAAAAAACCGTTCTGAGAACAATCTGTACTTGCAATCTAACAGGCCGATTCCAGTTAAAGTGACTTGAGTCGTATGAACAGGAAAAACCGGTAATAAGGTACTGTTAATTTATCAGGAATATTTCCTGTGCATATAGAATAATATTTTGCTATATACACCTGGAAATCGCCGCAGGACAATAACCATCACATTGTCCGCAATCAAATAGACTTTATTTCCATCAGCCGAAGGTTTAAAAACACCATCACCAGGGTAACTACAATGCCAGCTGCTGATATTGCATCAGACCACAACCCAGCATGTGCCAGCGTCGTTTTGCATCTTGCCAAACCTAAAAGGAAGATCTTCAAGAAAACATTGGACTTACAATTACTATGATGACGATTAAAGAACGAGACCACAATATGAAGAACATCTTAATAAGGAACTAGAAAGTGTTATCATCAGTCCAAACGATACTGACAAGCCACGAACGAACAGTGCAACCTTATGTAAAGATTATCGCCTCATTAGTTTGATGAGCCACTTTGTGAAACTCTTCCTTCGAGTTCTGTATACAAGGCTTTATCGAAAATGCGAGGAAGTAAGCGGAGCTAGCCAGTTCGGATTTAAGAGCGGATTCGGAACTAGAGAATCGTACAGGATCTCCAAAGTCTACTAGATCAGGTCAGTGAAGAAAGCCAAAGGTTAGGGCTAAAGATCTTCTTCGTAAGCGAAGATAACTTTTTAATATAGGAATGATTTGTAAATGTTATCGTCTTCCTTTTAGTTGTTGACTGACTTCAATGTTATATACCCAGACCATACAAAGGCACTGACAAGGGAAAGGTTGTTAAATACCATCAAGACTCGTATAGACTCAGCCTCAGTGTCCGACATGACGGCCAATTTTTTCTAATAAAGAAATTTAAACTTGAACATTCTGAATTTGATATTTTTTATACCTGACCTATATAGCACTTGAATACTGACGGGAAGTACCCTAAATTACAACAATGCTCCACGGTAGAACTAACCGGAAACTTCCAGTAAAATTCCATGGAAATTAAATAGGAAATGCAAGAAATGCCAGTTAAATACAGGAAATTCCTGTAAAAGCTCAGGTTGTAAGATTCGAATGCAACTAACTAGTACTGTAATGTATGAAGGAAAGCTCTTTAATTCAACGGAAAGTTCCTGTTAAATCAATACTACAGTTTCAATTTTTATTAAACAGAAAATTCCCGTAAAAGTAAGGTAGTTCTAGAGGAATTAAAAGACCGGAATCGTCACGTAAAATTAACAAATATTCCTGATGGCGCTTATATAGGGGGAATTTCCTGTAGAATTCTCCGAATTCCTGTTGTATACATATATGGGTATTTTTAAACTTGTTGAAAAATTAAAAACATTTATAAATAGCGGTAAAATGACTATTATGGTCCAAAAAATTCGAAAAGTATAGACAGTGCTGGAAAAAATGTACCAGACTGATTCAGTAAGGAATTGAAGGAGATAACGGTCCCATTTGTTTAGGAAAAAAAGTGTTGTTTCACCATGACAACACACCAGCTCATTCGAACTACGAATTGTTGCCGCATCCACCGTACTCGCCCGACTTAGCTCCCAGCGATTTCTTTCTATTCCCCAAATTGAAAATATGGCTGGGGAAAAAATGATTCAGCTCAAACGAAGAGGTTATCGTCGAGACAAAGGGTATTTTGAACAGCTCGATAAATCTTATTTTTTGAGGGGTTAAAGAAATGGGAGAAACGTTGAAAAATGAAAAAAAAACATGTGAAAAACTTGCGTCTTCATATCAAACACGGTTACTTATTGATACAAATAATATTACCATTAATGCTAATAAAAAAATAATGATATAATTTTTTTAATTAGTTATAGAGTAATTCATTGTTTGTTTCAATGTATCTCGTTCAATGTTATTTAAAAATTAAGATTTATGGTATTTCTAGCTAGAATTATTTGAAATTCGTTCATAAAGTATAGTATTCTACTCTTATATAATGCCCAACTTCATCCAGGTGAATAACAACCATCATTTTATGCTTATTAAATAATATAATTATTCATTTCCTATATTTCCAACATTAATCACTTAGTTTAGAAGCTCAAATTTTTATTAAATAGATTTAAGGTTACGATGATTTTTCTATGTTGAAATCTTTAATTTGTACAGTCAATTTGTCCAACATCGATCGAACAACCTTTAGAGAACGTAGAACGAAACTCCATACTGACACATATGCTCATTTTATCTTTCAATTTATTTGTTTTATCATAATTTGAATCCTAAGCATACTACAAACATAAAACACATTAGGAGGGCAATATATCATTTACAGGATACATTCAATTTGTGGTTATATTGTACCAAGTATAATCCGGTACACAAACTGAACACCTTATCGCTTCGTCGTTTTATCCTCTACCGAGAGAGACAATCGGATGTCACCAACAGTCGAGCCCTGAATCAGATATAAATATATATGATATGAGTAGACTAATCCGTCATACGTGTAATTGTTGCCATGGAAATACTACTTTGATAATAAAATAAAATGCGAGGGAGCTGTACAATAACATACAACAGCCATGATGTTATTTTATAATCAAATTATTTAACATATTGAAGCAGCCGAATGCCCTGTGGCGATATTCTTTGATTTAAGTAGGACATTCGACTGCGTCAATCACGAATTGCTATTGTCTGTACTGGAGAGATATGGAATTAGAGACAATTCTTTAAAATGGATCTCAACCTTTCTTAAACACCGACAACAACAACAACAACAACATATATCTCTAAACTTTAAAATAGACAACAAAACTAAAGAAGTTAACCCTAGTGTGTTAGATACACGTATGGGAGTCAATCTTGGGGCCAATATTGTTTGTATCCTAAAGAATATTCTTTAGATATTCCCCCAAATAGATTTGAACAAAGAGTTTTAGAACATCTCAAATATATGAATTTTTTAAATCCAGTGCAAGTATAACCCGTTTTTCTATACCTTTTAGGACATACATAATTGAGGTTTGGACCTTTGAGTTATGTGTGATTTTGCTATAATTTTGTAAATTCGGTACGTTGCTGATTCTTCGTGCAACCTACAAAATATAACATGATTTAGAACTATTATTTGACAGCTACATTTTGTATTACACCATTTCACAGTTTGGAAGTTTTCTTGGCGAATAACTGTAAACATTTCAAATATTTCGGAAATAGCGTACAGGGCGTCAATGTAAATTGGTGACTCAATATTATTCTCACAGCTACGGTAGTGGTAGTAGGTTAGAGTGGATTAACCATAGATATAGGAGAATAAGATTGAGTTTGATTACATTTCGGCCCTCGCCAACAATAAGTAACAGTCTAAGCGCTATGGTATTAAATTTATATTTCTAGTTTGTGTCTAGACCATGCAATGCCGCTTTTAATTAGAATTCAAAAACTTTTTATAACATTTTTAGAAAGACGGTAATTTATATTCAAAATTTTAAAGTAAATAAAGCAAACCGTCCTAATTTCTACAAAGAAAACATATTTTTCAAAGCCTAAAGGTGTGGTGTTAATTCATGTTTAAAGGATTTGATTTTTTTGAGAGGTGCAAATACAAAATCCCCTCTGAATATCCAAGTTTAACTGGCTGCTTTTCCAAATCCCTCAATTTAGATGCATTAAATTTTAATTTAAATTTACGTGTAAATTCCCCTGACGTTTCCTCTTTCTGACCAACTGCAGAAGCTCCTGGGATTATTCTGCTTACTGCGACCAGAGAAGTATTCGTAGGTAGGGATTGACGGAAGATTCTTTTTTCAAGAAAAATTTTAAAAGTGTTTTATGAAATATTTGATTTCTCGAATCGATATTGCTTCGGGCGGTAATAATAATACACTCTCTACGATTAACTCGCTTAAAGTAAAGAACGTACGAGGGAGGGATATTATTGTTTGCTATGCCACTTCGGGACTAGTCATAGAGGTTCCCGAAGGGAATCTGAGTGAGTGTAGTGATTTTCAAATTATTGTTTCAACTAGTTGACTTAGAAAATAATAATTACGTATACGTATAATAAAAAGTACCTACTCGATCGAAAGTTATTTTCTAGATGAGTTAAGCTGCCAAATCACTAATTTATTTTTTATCAAAATCATCCACATAAAATTGTCAAAAGTCATATCTAAGTAACTTTTTGTTGGTCTTGGGCAAGACTTTCAAATTGGGCCCTTCAAAAAGACACGGACAAGACTTTCCCGGCAGTTATAAAATAAAAATTAAAAAAATGAATTTGGTGTTAAAATTTTTTAAAGTCCAAATCAAATGATATTTGGTATCCCAAAAAAAAATCTGTTTCCAATTTTTTTAAAGTAAAAATGACATTTGAAATATTATAAAAGGAAAGACATTTCACATGTCAAAAAAAAGTAAAACAATTTTTTAGGGTCGCAATTTTGTTTAAATGTCATTTGGATTTTAAATATTAAAATGTTCTTCCATTGTTTAGTTTTAAAATTAAGGAATAAAAATTTCAGGATGTATTTACAAGCCAATAAGGCACCTAAATGCCAAATAAAAACTTCAGGTCTTTTATTTTTTTGTGGTGCCCTGGTGGAGCGATTTCAACCAAAAACTAATGGGTTCAATCCCCGAGCACGCGAAACCCATATACCAAATTTTAGCTCAATCGGATTAAGCGTGCGGACGCTATCGTGGAAGAATACAGACAGACAGACAGACAACAGACGGACAGACTTCCATCTGGAAAACGTTTTAATCGTCTTAGGGGACCTCAAAATGGATATATCCATCGTTATCTCAATTTTTTTTAGCGAGATCACAATACTTTCCCTTTGCGAGGGGCCGGGAAAGTAAAAGTAAAACAATTTTTCAGGGTCGGAATTTTGTTTACTTTTTCTTTGACATGTCAAATGTCATTTGGATTTTAAATTTTAAATTTTTTTTTCCATTGCTTAGTTTTCAAATTAAGGAATGAAAATTTCAGGATGTATTTACAAGCCAGTGAGGCACCTAAATATCAAATAAAAACTTTAAGTCTTATTTTTTTTCGCAATATACATACGGCTACTGCGCCCCCTGGTGGGGCGATTTCAACGAAAAACAAATGGATTCATTCCACGATGATCCTATACCCACATACCAAATTTCAGCTCAATCGAATCAAGCGTTTGGACGCTACGGGTTGCGATTCTTTAGTTAAAAAAATTTTTTTTTAGGTTGAGTTCAAAATTAAGGAATGAAAATTTCAGGATGTATTTACAAGCCTAAATATCAAATAAAAACTTTAAGTCTTATACTTTTTTCGCGATGTACGTAGGGCTCCTGCGCCCCCTGGTGGGGCTATTTCAACCCAAAACTAATGGAGTCAATCCCCGATCACCCGAAACCCATATACCAAATTTGAGCTCAATCGGATTAAGCGTGCGGACGCTATCGTGGAAGAATACAGACAGACTTCCATCTGGAAATCGTTTTAACTGTCTCAGGGTACCTCAAAATGGATATATCCGACGTTATCTCAATTTTTTTTAGCGCGTTCACAATACTTTCCCTTGGCGAGGGGCCGGGAAAGTAAAATCAAACCAAAAAAACTTACCATGCTTAAACGGCGGTTCTGAAGCTCCTGTTTGGTATAGCAGATAAATAAACATAAAATAATTATTATTTCAATTGGTTATGTTCATAGTTTTATTAATTAAAACATCATAAATTTATTTAAATTGTATTTTTCTTGCCTTTTTTCAGCAAATAAAATCAGTGGTCACTAATTCGAAATCGTGTATGGTCTGTAATACATTTAGAGGAGTTGCATCTTTTAGATTTTGCATCAGTCCACATATTTGAAACATCTTATGATGAAAGTAGCTATTATTTTAGGAATATTTGGTGCCTGCCTTAGAGAGGAGCTTTGCCAGTTGACTCTCGACAACTTGGAAATTATGGCCACTTCCAGTTCAATATTGGCTAAGATATTAGATACCAAAACCAAGGTTCCACGAAATTTCACTATCGTTGAAGAATTTTATTTGGATTTTTTACCAGAGACACATGGCTCTTCGTCCAGCAAATGTGGAACATCGGAGGCTTTTCCTAAAGTATGTGAAAGGCAAGTTTACGAAAAACCCTGTCGGAATAAATACGTTTGGAAAAATTCCTGCTGCTATTGCTAAATCTCTGCAACTTCCAAATTCGAACATTCGTGCTGGACATTGTTTTCGGCGTTCGTTGGCAAGCTTACTAGCGGATAGTGGAGCAAATTTAACGACAATTAAGCAGCACGGGGGATGGAAACCTTCAACAGTCGCCGAGGGATACATCGAAGATCGTTGGAAAGTAAAAATTCGATTGCCCGAAAACTGCTTTCAGTGACATCGATATCAGCGGATTCTGCTCAAACGTCAACTAGGAATGCGTTTCAGTTGTTAGTGGTAGAATTGTGGAATGATTTAATTTTTCAAATTGTGTGAATTGTAACATAAGTATTCATGTTAATAAAGAAAATACAAATTAAATGTATGGCAAATTTGCTGTCAAAATTTGACATTTAATTTAAGGCACTAGTGCTTTAAATTGATCATTTTAAGGCACTGCTGTCTTAAAGTAATGTTGTAGATTGTAGAAAAAATTGTTTTCCGAGTGTCCTTTCTGCCTAGTTACGGCGCTAACTAGACTAGTTTACATCACAAAAGGGCAAAACCACGAAAACTTGACAAAAGGAAGTAAAAGTGGCGGCAGAGGAAAGACATACTCAATGGAGACAAGTCAGAAACATACAGAAAATTGTGGCTTTCTCAAAACAACTTCACAAAACTCATATCTAATAGTTGAAGAACTTATGACTAAGTAAGCAGTTGCATTTTTTTAAAAGACTAGTATTTAAATCTTTTTTGTCACCGTAACTTATGCAAGGCACAGTTTGTTAAAATTTACTCTATGTAAGTATAGGAGTGTTACTTTTTCGAAGGTGGCAAACCATAAGAGTCCGAAAAAGAAACTTCTCGTTCGCGTTATCATACAATATTTTTTATTGGAATATAAAAAATAATAATAGTATGGGGCTACACAATTTTAAAAAAACCTCGTTTCATTGCATTTGCATGGTGTAAGAAGTACTAAAATAAATAAAATATACACAACAAAATAGCATGTAGAATTTATAAACACAAAGTTTTGAGATGTGCTACCATCTATGGTAAGAAGAGAGTATTGACATTAAATTTTGACTGAATCTAGTCAAGATGTCACTCTCTTCTTTTTTATCCCTTTCAGAGATTAATACAAAGTGAGTAAACCAGTAAGGAATTTTAATTTATTAGATTCGACATCCTAAGACCGGTTTCTGTCTTTCGACTTCATCAGTTAGGCTTTTCGAATCCAATAAATAAAATTCCAAACTCGTACAAGTCAATAGCTATATCCGCTATAAGATAACATTTTTAGATGTGCTACCATCTATGGTAAGAAGAGAGTATTGACATTAAATTTTTACTGAATCTAGTCAAGATGTCACTCTCTTCTTTTTTATCCCTTTCAGAGATTAATACAAAGTGAGTAAACCAGTAAGGAATTTTAATTTATTAGATTCGACATCCTAAGACCGGTTTCTGTCTTTCGACTTCATCAGTTAGGCTTTTCGAATCCAATAAATAAAATTCCAAACTCGTACAATTCAATAGCTATATCCGCTATAAGATAACATTTTTAGATGTGCTACCATCTATGGTAAGAAGAGAGTATTGACATTAAATTTTGACTGAATCTAGTCAAGATGTCACTCTCTTCTTTTTTATCCCTTTCAGAGATTAATACAAAGTGAGTAAACCAGTAAGGAATTTTAATTTATTAGATTCGACATCCTAAGACCGGTTTCTGTCTTTCGACTTCATCAGTTAGCACATCTAAAAATGTTATCTTATAGCGGATATAGCTATTGACTTGTACGAGTTTGGAATTTTATTTATTGGATTCGAAAAGCCTAACTGATGAAGTCGAAAGACAGAAACCGGTCTTAGGATGTCGAATCTAATAAATTAAAATTCCTTACTGGTTTACTCACTTTGTATTAATCTCTGAAAGGGATAAAAAAGAAGAGAGTGACATCTTGACTAGATTCAGTCAAAATTTAATGTCAATACTCTCTTCTTACCATAGATGGTACCACATCTAAAAATGTTATCTTATAGCGGATATAGCTATTGACTTGTACGAGTTTGGAATTTTATTTATTGGATTCGAAAAGCCTAACTGATGAAGTCGAAAGACAGAAACCGGTCTTAGGATGTCGAATCTAATAAATTAAAATTCCTTACTGGTTTACTCACAAAGTTTTGAGTTATGATAAACTATACCAGTATGAGATAGTTGCAAAAAACTGTTAGTTATAAAAGTCTTTTTAATATAATAATAATATAAGAGTATTTTTTTGTATGAACTTTCTGGTTACCGGTTTTGATATCTGAAATTTCATCAGAATTGATCATAAAAGTATATTACAGGAAATCTTTGAATATGTTGGCAATAAAGTACATTCAAATCTGTTTAGGATTATAATAAATAGGACCTTTTGAAATTTGTTTTAGGGTAAATCGGCGTTAGTCTACAACAGTGATGACTTAATATGGCTTATCTGTATACACGGAAATTAGTATAATAAAAATAGTCCTGATTTCCCCTACTTTAAGGGAAAGAAATCTGTAAATTCTCTTTTCCAATAAATATTTTATTTATTCCTAAAACAAATAGTGTTTAGTGAAGTTCGCAGCCAATAAAAATATATATTTTTTGTGTTTACCAATATTTTTCCAGTTTTGTAGATTCAGTCTGGTAAGTTAAAATATTTTAATATATTTTTTATTTGGTGTTTGTTTTTCAAATAGAACTTTTTCATTTTATAGATTTTATTAATTTTAAATATTATATAATTATTCTTTTTATGATATATATAATAAAATACAAACTACAAATCACATACCAAACTATTAATATCAAAGATATATGTTATAATTAATATAAATTTGAATTGATAGTCTTGACCTTAACCAGCGTTGCCAAACTGCGGGGAATCTCAAGATGATTGGAGATTTAGTGGGGATTGGCATTATGCGTGGAAAATGCGGGGATTTTGAAATCTCATCGTTAAACAATATAATAAATAATCATGCAGGAATTAAAATTAAAATAAAAAAACAGTTCAGATTGGGCATAGAACTCAAGACAATTTGCACAGCAGCAAATCATTTGTCCATTGTACCTACTTTTGTTATAATAAATCATATTATAATCGGGTAAGTTCGTTTATCTCCGCGCGATGCGAACGCGAACACAGAGAAAACCTTTCTGTGATTCCCTTAGTTTTAGACGCTTCTAATTTGCTAGCTTTGCGTTAGATAAGTTGATTTTGTATTCTGTCGCGAAATAACGATACGATTTTGTGCAAATATGGATAAATGGTTAATAAAAGGTCAAAACAAAGAAGATAATCCTAAGGTAAGGTACTTAACCTATTGAGGGGAATTTTTGGGGAATCAGCAGATTTTTGTCCCCAAATTTTGGGAATTTGACTTGGGATATTGGGGAATATGATAAATTGGCATCGGCAACACTGCACTTAACGCCTTCACGGCACTATTGCGCATGTTTCCTCTCTTACTAAACTCAACTCTACTGGTACAACCCAGTAGAGCACTTCTATGCGAACTTGTAGATGATTTCTCTTGGTTTCAAATATACCGATTTTGTGACGCTGAGAGAGTGAGGAGTGATTACGTGGTACATTCTCGCACACGAATTGAAAATTTATAAACTAACTTTTTCGATTGAAAATTAGGCTTGTTCTTAATTTAAATTCGTATAAATTTGAAAATTAAATATTTTGCTTGGAAAAAATTACTACTTTAATACACAAAAAAGAACGTTTTCACCAGAGGTTTCATAAAAAAATTATTTTTGCAAGAGATAAAAATTAAAAACGAAAAACATGGTTTTATCGTATTTGTATTTTATCTTCTAAAAGCTGATGTTTTAAAACAAATTGTTATTGATGTTTATTAGTACATCAAGAAACGGTAATTTTTTTATATTTTCAATTTCAATTATAATTTTAATGTTATAACTTGTCTACTTTTTTCTCATAAGATTAAGAGAGAGAAATTTCTTTTTTGTGTTTTAAATAACCTGTAATTTTGCCAAGACAAAACATTGAATTTTCGATTTTATATTAAAAAAAATATAATTATTATACTTTTTTAAACAATATATATTGTTAATTATTATTTAATTAAATTATTAATTATTATAAACTAACTTTTTTTTCGATTGAAAATTAGGCTTTTTCTTCGTATAACTGAATAATAGATATTTTGCTTTGAAAAATTGTCAGTAGTAATACCCCTAGGGCCTTGATAATATCGAGATAATTTTGTCATAGAGAATGCTGTAAGCGTGTTGCTTGATAATAGCCCGAGGCCGAAGGCCGAGGGCTATTATCCTTAAGCAACACGCTTGAAGGATTCTCTATGACAAAATTTTGAGGATTTATCAAGGCCCGAGGGGTATTCGATAAGATAATTTTTTACTTTGTAGATTTCAAAAAATTGGTTGTCAATCTGACGTTTAATATTTACTCATTTTCATTTAACAAAACTAAAAACTACAGGTATTAAAAGTACAATTGGTAAATGTTAAATTAGAAGAAGAGTTTGCTGAAGTTGACGGATTGTTAATTTCCACTGTTGAAGAAATTCCTCGCATAGTGTTGATTATTTCACCGTGGCGTTCTTGGTCGATATTTAAGTACGGTTTTATTAAATTAGGGCTGCTATGTCCGGTTATTTTTATTAATTGCTGTTCAGGAATTCAGGAATCTATAAGGCAATCAGCTGGTTCACCACCTCGCTAAGCTAATTCATTAGCTACTATATGGTAAATTTTTTTCTGTAAACCTTCTGGTGTATTTTCATCCCATAATTCAATGATTCTGCACTGCATTTTCGCTTGTTTGGATCCTGCTGTAATCTTTTACGTTTTGCATTTCTTGCATCTCGCGCATTTTTGAATATCACACTGGTAAACGGGTCGAATACAATTTTGAAGTCATTGAAGTATTTTTCCTGGAGTAGCTTACTCGTAGTATTCCAAATTGTTTTTACAGTCGCTTCTTTATATTCAGTTCCGTATGCTTTTCTCATATTTACCGCATAATCTCACAATATATTAGCCAAATTAGGCAAACTCGTTTCAGCATTCAGTTCGTATTCTCTGGTCGCACAAAACTCGAGAAATATTTTCCATATATATTTTTTTGATTTGGTTGTATTTTTTGGTATATTACTTGATATAATATCATTAATTGCATCGTCAGATGCATTACCAAATCTTAGCGACATTTTTAAACTAGTTGTCAGTTTGACGTTTAATTAATTTTTAATCAAAAACTTGACTTGTTGAAAACACCAAACTGAAAACACCACATGTAGGGTGTTATCGCTGTAATCCATAGCTGATTGGATGCAATTTGACACATGACTCTAAATTAAGTAATTTGATTGGTTACTATAGTTAGTAAAAAATTATCATTTTAATTTTTGATAATTTTTCTAAAAAATGTTTTGTATTTTTAATAAAAGAATTAATATTTCCATAACGGATCTAAAGAGCTTATAATTGGTCTGAATCCAATAATTTGGCTGTCTGTCTTAATCACTTCTTCTATTTCTTCTTGTACGAAGGTGAGAGTATGGTTAGATTGCAAATTTCAAAATACAAATTATTGGTTCACGCAATTCCTGACGGGTCACGGGAGCTTTAGGAAATACACGTTTAAAATAAAAAAGGTGCGAGATGAATCCTGCATATATTGTGGAGTAGTAGATGACGCCGAACACACAATCTTTAACTGCGGGAGGTGGACGAGGCACAGAGTTGACTTTGAGAACAAAGTGGGAACTGACATGGATGAGGCAGAATGGTGTTAACTGGAACCTTGGCTATCAGCTGGTCACAGGAATTATGAAAGAAAAGGAAGAAGAGGAGAGGCTACATCGGGAGTGATACAAGATTCCGGGAACACCTGAGGTAAGTCGGAAGACAGTTTCAGGTGTACTTGGGAAGAGGTGAGGTTTGGTGGATAGGCAGGGTAGAACACCCCTGATTCCCACACTCCCAGTCGCGATAGACGTCGAACTAAGCGCTGGGGTGGAACATGAGTTTCCTCACCCGTCAAAAAACTAAAAAGCAACGAAACACAAGTGTCAGAAATGTCAAATATCAAACAAAACTTATAACTATTTTTTTTTAAAACACATATTACAGCAAGTAAATATGTTATTCCGATAAATCCGATAAGAAAATACACCAAAGACTTGTGTATTATTAATTTAAAGCTAAAAGAAAAAGGTAAGCCAAATACCTATATTATGCTTTTTCGAACAGTTTACCGTCCGAAAAAGTACGAAAAAAGTCCTAGGACAGAAAAGTTCTTCTCGTTATTGTGTTTTTTGACATAAAATATATTTTTATAACCCCGCCTATGAC
Source organism: Crepidodera aurea (assembly GCA_949320105.2). Taxonomy (NCBI): domain Eukaryota; kingdom Metazoa; phylum Arthropoda; class Insecta; order Coleoptera; family Chrysomelidae; genus Crepidodera; species Crepidodera aurea. Next base: position 9,634,145 of record OX439480.2, read on the forward strand.
TTTACTGGTAATGTCCTATGCAAATACATTGAAGTTGTAAATACAAACTGCGAAAACTACTGAATTATTCTGAATAGCGACGTCCTAATTTTAATCATTTATGTCGTCGAGTGAATTATAATAATATGCAAAACGAAGCGAGTACAGCGAGTTTAAAGTAATCTAACAAAATCTGATTAAAAGGAAACTCTTCTACATCGCTATGAAAAAAAATAAATAAAAGCTTGTTGGAGTTAACGCGGATACAAGCTGAAATAAAAGTTAATTAAAATAATCTGAAAGACAATACCCCCATTTTATTTACGACATACTATAAAAGATACCATAATTTGGTTTTTCGTATGATAGACTTTCCAATCTTTTATTAATTAAAAGAAAAAGTCATATTTAATTTTATTTATATTTAATTCTTATTTAATAAGCTCTCGTTTAGCGCTTTTTCTATCCTATTGTTCCTGTTTTCCATTTCCTTCTAATGTAACTCCCAAATATTGAAAACTGTGTACTTGTTCTAGCTGATCATCATTAATTGTTATCTCTATTGCCTTGTTTTCTTTGGATATTATCATTACTTTCGTCTTCCCTATATACATTTTCATCCCATTGTTCGTCAGCACTTGGTTCCATATTTTCAAGTTTTCTTTTAAATCACTGTCACTTCCTGTTACTAGTGCTACGTCATCTGCAAAAGCGCACTCTGTGATACAAATTCGTTGTAGATTTCGGTACCTATACATAATGATTTGGTTTTCTTTTCTACTTCTTTTATTATTTTGTCCATGAATGTAATAAATAATAGCGGACTTAAACTGCCTCCTTGTCTAACACCTTCTCTTGTAATGAATTCTTGAGATACTCTATTTCTCGTTTCTTTGTACAGGGTGGCCAAATAAGAATGCGAGGTACTGTATCTTGGAAACCATCCATCGTAGAGGTTTACGGGAAAAAAAGTCATTACTAAAACGACCAAGAGAAAAACCTGGAAAATATTTTCAAGTTTCTGAAATGGCCGCTAGGGGGCGTAACTGCGATCTTGAAGCTAGGAAAGTGATGTTTCTGCGAATTCCGCTATATTAACCTACCAAACCTTCCTGATCTTTAAAGTAGAGGATAATCTGAACCTTTTTTGTTTAACAATTTTTGCTATATCTCTAAAAATAAAGTGGTGGGGGGTATTCAAAGGTTTCAGTAAAAAACACCCTGTATATTCTAAACGGCTGAGCCGATTTTAACAAACTTAGGCTAGTTGAAAAGAGCTATTCTTGGGCTACAAATGCTATAATATTTGAAGTTTTGTTAGTTTCAGATGTCGCCGCTAGAGGGCTTTTTTTTGACATCTCGTCAGAAATGGTTAATTTTCTCAAAAAAATTAAACGCATTGGTATGATTTCTTTTTCATGAAAAAGTATCTAAATGATGCCTAAACAAGCTCCCGAAAACCGCATCTCGATATCTTGTTCCTAACCTAAAATTTAGCCCAAAGAAAATTTTATAAGGAAATCCCTTAAATTTTTATTTTGTAAACTAATTAATTCCTTTTATTATGTAAGTTGTGGCCCTAAAAAGGACCGATTTAAAAAATAAAAGTTTTTAGTGCCCCCGTAAATGCTCTAAATCACGCTCTATGCATTGCTGAAGCCTCTCATGGGTAGACAAACCTGCACCTTCAATTTCGGCTCACGGTATGTTACGTAATGCATTAACGAATCCGGTTTTTCATATGTATCTGGCCGTAGGTTGAGTCTGAAAATCAAAACAAGTTAAGTCTGGTGATCGCGCAGGCCATGGAAACAAACTTCCTCTTCCAATCTACCACTGTTGGAATACTGCATTAACATGCTCTCGCACAATAATAGCATAATTTGCTGGGCAACCATTCAACTGCAAAAACAAGTTTTGACGTGTTTCCAGTGAAACATCTTCCAACAACAACGGTAATTTATTGGCCAAAAAGTCAAGAAAGATATTGCCACTTAGGGATTGCTAAAAAAAATAATTCTGCTTCCCAGTATGCCACACCACACATTTAAACTCCAACGTCCTTGGTGCTGAACTTCACGCAACCAATGCGGATTTTCTGCAGACCAATAATGCATATTGTGGAGATTTTAAAGGTGGCTTCATCGGTCCAAAGAATTAGAAATAAAAATTCTCCATTATAGTGTGAGAGGATATTAATGCAGTATTACAACAGCGTTGGATTGGAAGAGGAAGTCTGTTTCCATGGCCTGCGCGATCACCAGACTTAACTTTTTTTTTAGACTCAACCTACGACCAGAGAGATACGAAAAATCGGATTCGTAATGCATTACGTAACATACCGAGAGCCGAAATTGAAGCTGCAGTTTTGTCTACCCTTTCTTTTTTAATTCGGTCCTTTTTAGGGTCACAACTTACATAATAAAAGGAATTAATTAGTTTAAAAAATAAAAATTTAAGACATTTCCGTATAAAATTTTCTTTGGCCTAAATTTTAGGTTAGGAACAAGATACCGAGATGCGGTTTTCGCGAGCTTGTTTAGGCATCATTTAGCTACTTTTTCATGAAAAAGAAATCATACCGATGCATTTAATTTTTTTGAGAAAATTAACCATTTCTGTTGAAATGTCGAAAAAAGCCCTCTAGCGGCGACATCTGAAACTAACAAAACTTCAAATATTATAGCATTTGTAGCCCAAGAATAGCTCTTATCAACTAGCCCAAGTTTGTTAAAATCGGCTCAGCCGTTTCGAATATACAGGGTGTTTTTTACTGAAACCTTTGAATACCCCCCACCACTTTATTTTTAGAGATGCATCAAAAATAGTCAAACAAAAAAGATTCAGATTATCCTCTACTTTAAAGATCATGTATTTTTTTGTTAGGTTAATATAGCGGAATTCACAGAAACATCACTTTCTTAGATTCAAGATTGCAGTTACGCCCCCTAGCGGCCATTTTAGAAACTTGAAAATATTTTCCAGGTTTTTCTCTTGGCCGTTTTAGTTATAACTTTTTTTCCGCAAGCCTCTACGATGGATAGTTTCCCAGATACAGTACCTCGCATTCTTATTTGGCCACCCTGTACATACCTTTGGTGATTCTTATTAGTTTCTTCCTTACGTTTCTTTTTTCCAAACAGTCCCATATTCCTTTTCTCGGTACTGTCGAATGCCTTTTCCATATCGATAATGGTATGTGTGCTTCTTTTTCTGTAGCGAGAGTTCTGTCTACAATCTCTTTTAGCGAGAAAACGTGGTCTTGTGTGCATCTGCCTTTCCTAAATCCACTCTGGGACTCTGACAAGGTCGGTTCTATTTCTTTCCTCAGCCGTTTTTCTATTATTTTTTCTAATAGTTTTAATATTGTACTTAGCAGCGTTATCCCCCTACAATTATTACAATCATTAGTATCTCCTTTCTTGAAAAGTGGTAGTATCAAAGCAACTTCCATTTCCTTAGGAATTTCTTCTCTTATCCAGATTTTTTTAAATAATTCTAGCAATACTTTCGTTCCTCTGTTCTCCCATGGCTTTTATCATCTCCGCCGTAATTTTGTCAGCACCGGGTGCATGTCCATTCTTTAGTTCTTTAATGGCTTCGATTAATTCCTTTAATGTTATATTTTCCTCGTTATTATCTGTTGAGGGCTCAGGTGTAGAGACCTTCCTGTGCATCAGTTTGCCAAGTGGGCCGATGTGTTGAACAACGCCGCTTTTTTAAACTATGTGGTAGCTTCTAAATGGACTGTATATTTAGGATTTTTTGTGTCTTTCCAACTCCAAGAACAAAAACAAACACCTTGTAGTCAACGGTTTATTAAAATAACGAAGAAACAACGCACAAATTAGCAATAAAAGTAGATAGTTAATTTACTAAACCATATTAGTAAATAACGAAAAATGACCACATCATTCAGAAAATATCGGTGTAATTGTAAAAAATGAACTGTTGTTAACTTAATCATGATGCGCGTACGATTTATGAGATGTTTCATATTTGAGTGTTGATAGAGCACTAATTAAAAATTTGATGAAGTCTAGCCGCTCAAGCTTATCCCCGCCTGTCCGATTGTTCTAGAAAGAGTTGTTACCGTGTGGGCGAATCGATTTTGGTTAGCCCGGGTGGGTTTATTGTGTCCGTCTTCGTCTTTCGCGTTGGAGAAACAAATTTGAATTTTATTTTAAAGTTTTGAAATTGTGGTGTACGTGTCAAAATACATGTAGTTCGCGAGATTCGTTAAGAGCTCTACATGTCTTACGATGTTGCCAGTTTGTTGTCGAAACATTCCGTTTTTTATTTGGTACGAAGTTGTCGGTTTGAGTAATATGTTTAATTTTGTCGTTGAAAATTAAACATTATCTACAACTTCTCCTTCTACGTTTGCTCCTGTCTCATTGTTTTCTGTTTGATGTTCGCTATTTAATAGTTCTTAGAAATATTATAGTGCCATTACGTCTTCCTCTTTTCTTAATATTTCTCCCTTTTTATTTTTAATTGTACCTTCTTACTGTTATTTCTAAGATTTTTTAACACTTTAAAAAACAATTTCTGGTTGCTTTTGCTATCTTTTTCTAATTTTTCACCAAATTCTGTCCACGTTCTTTGTTTAGCTAGTAATACTAAGTTTTTCACTTTTACTCTTTGTTGTTGTTAAGCAATAAAGTTCATTTCTGTTCTATTATTTAAATATTTGCGCCATTTTTTTCTTATATTTTTTTTAACTTGATGCTTGATATCTTCTGTCCACCATGCTGTTTGCTTTTTATGACTATTTCTACTATATGTCCCACATGTCTCTATTGCTGATTGTGTAATCGTATTTTTAAACTCTGTCCATATTTCTTCCAAACCCATGTCGCTTAGGTCTCCTTGAATTTGTTTTAATATATTCTCAACTTTTTCACGATATAATCTTGCTATCTGTTCTTCCTTCAACTTATATGACTTTATTGTTTCTGCTTTAACTTTTTCCTCGCCTTGTATAAGTTCTTTTTCATTTTTGTCTGCTTTTATATCGGCTACCACTAAATAATGATCGCTTCCAATTTCATAACTTCTTTTTACTATCACTTCTTTTATTACAGATCTGTTTTCTCTCTTTACTATAACATAATCAATGATAGATTTTTCATTTCTTGAATGTTCTTCTCTTGTGTATTTATGGAGATCTTTATGTTCATAGAAAGTATTTGCTATAGTTAAATCGTATATTACACAAAAATCTTATTAAATAAGAAAGAGGTATCAAGAAAAACGAAGATAAATGTATACAAAGCCATATATAGACCTATTTTAACATACGGTTGGGAATCCTGGGTACTAACGAAACCACAAAAGAGTAAAATTGGGGCAGCTGGGATGAAGTATTTAAGGAAGGTTAGAGGAGTAACACAACTACATAGAATTAGGAACGAGGATATAAGAAAAGAGTTAGAAATAGGATCAATAGAAGGATTCATTGAGAAACGTCAACTTGGATGGTGGGGACACCTACAAAGAATGAATCACTTGACTGAAGTGAGAAAGATATGGGAATCAAAAACACAGAGAAAAAGAAGGAAAGGTAGACCAAAAGATACTTGGAACAAAGTGGTAGGAAAAATTCTGGAGAAAAGGGGACTTGAATGGCGAGATGCAAAGGTTTTAGCACATAGCAGAGAAGAGTGGAAAAGGTGGATAAATGCGGATAAATTTTGATAAAAGTAACGACTATAACCCCTACACCCTTTGGGTAGAAGGGGAATGATTATATATTGTTATGGGATGTTTGTTTATGGAGATTAGATTGAGATAGTTTTAAAAAATGTCAGATAAGATTTTGTAATGTCAGATTAATTTAAAAATTTAAAAAAACTGTAGAATATCAATATTATTACAATTGGCGCAGCAACGTGGGGCTCGAAATTGTGTGAACCCAAAAGATGAAAGAAGATAATGGAATGGAAAATAGAGATGAAAAGTTGATAAGATTCATAGAAGCATTGTTGCAGAGGACGAATAATAAAATAGAAGAACAAAATCATAATATGGAAAAGATAGAAGAAAAGATCAATGAACAAAAAGGAGACACGAGAAAAATACAAGAACAGAAACAGGAAAATAGAAGCACATGAACAGAGTTTACAAGAAATAAGAAATAGACAAGAAGAAACGGAAATGGCTTTAATTAAACAAGAAGAAAGAATCATAAATTTGCAAGCAAATATTCAAGAAGAAGTACAAAGAAATATAGAAATAAATATAAGAAAAACTAAAGAAGAAATTGAATAAGAAACAAAACAAGAGATAGAAAATATTAAAAGAAATTTGATTATAAAAGGAAAAGAAATTAAAAATTTAGAAGATCATATTAAAGAAGGTTGTAAACTACAGGATGAAATAATAACATCAGAAACAAATGTGACAAAATGGAAAATACAAAGAAAATGTACCAAGAAAAGGAAACATACAGAAAACCAAATAGAATGTATTCAAGGAATTTAAATAGAAATAAAATTAAAAAGATTATCATAGATGGAAGATTAAATTTAAAAAAAAATACCTATAATTAGGGAATTATGGTTTTATTTTGTAGGCCACAGTGTACTGAACTCAATGCAGTTTATTTGAGATGCTAGGACGATCCATTGCTGTACAATTTAAAAAATCGTAGATGCCTGCAAACGCGAAAAATAGCGTGCGGCTTGAAACAAATATGGTCGCCATTTCCAAATGGTACACAATGGTCAAGCAACTAGTGCTGGACAACTTGATATGGATTGACCCATTTTTCCAATTCCGTTTACCTGGTAGGAGGATTTTAAATTTCCACTACCAATTTGTTTTTGTTTACTAATAATTTGTTATACAAACATTACAATTTGGGCGCACAATATTGGTCAATAGTCTTTTTTGAATTACGTGTTGTTCCTAAACCGTATCTGAATTCTAATTTTATGCATCAAAATACCTGTAATATCAATAAACTAAATTCGACATCAGAATTTATACGAATAACAGATATTATCCCTAATTGAAATCGATTTTCCTTGGAGCTTTTACGTATTTACGGCCAAATAACCTCCTTATTTTGAAATTATTGACGGGATGTTTGGACACGGCTAAATGTACAAGAGAGCCAAACAAAGCGAGAAAAAGACAGTTTTTTCAGACATGTTAAGTGGGAGTTAATTTTTGCAATAGTTGACAACACTGTGAAGATGGTAAATGAAGAAGAAACAATTTTGGATACCTATTTCTTATCTGAAGGTGGAAAAAAAGAAGAAAAAAACTGGTTTCTTTCATATCCTTTATTTTATTTTAATAATATTTACAATAATAGAGATTTTATTTTGGGTTCAGAAATAATTAGCTGATTATACTTAAGGGTCTTTGATTTATTTTATATTAACGCAAAAATTTATCATCTATTATTAATGATCTAAGGATGATTTAAATACTTTCGTAATCTTAATTTTTTTTTCTCATTTTCCTTTTTTTAATTTTTAATTTAAGCTACAAAACTAGACAAATTTAATAATCACTTGAGCTCGCTATCTAAAATGTTCAGTATTTAAAAAATAAGTTTATATTATTTTGAATTTTCATCTTACTTTTTTTTATAAGTATAATACTTTATATCTTTAATTAATTATTTCTCTAACTCATTGGAATTTAAAAATGGATCAATATGTTAGAGATTTTAATTATACTCCGATAATAGGACAGAATGTAATGATGTAGTAGATATTAATTCAATTTTAAATAAATATAATAACAATTACTTTAAATTATTACATCAAAACATACAAAGTCTCAACAAAAATTTCAATGAATTTCAAATACACTTAAAGCAAATAACGTTAAACTTTGATGTAATTGTATTAACTGAAAGTTTTAGAACCAAAGACATAAACTGTCATAAGTTTGCTAATTATAATGTGGTCTATAATGAAGGGGACTATAATAAAAACGATGGAGTGGTAGCATATATTAGAAAAGAACTAGAATACGACACAAATATAGTGAGTATAGCATATTGTAAAGCAATTGAACTAAAAATAAAAATCACAAAAAATCAATACGTATTAATAACATGTGTTTATAGATCCCCTGCCGGGGATAAAGACGAATTTTTAATGTCACTGAGATCTTATATAGAACAAACAAAGAATCAATTAGTTGAAAATCACTTTTTTGTAGGAGACATAAACTTGTATATTTAAAAAAAAAAAAATGATTCGATTAGTGACTACTTAGACATAATGGCCGAACAAAATTTTGTTTCGCTAATAAATGCAGTCACAAATGTACAGGGTGATTCCACTACCTGCATTGATCATATTTTAGTTAAAACTAAACATGAACAGCTGTCAACTTGTTTATCTCTAACTTATAATTCAACAATTAACAACCATAAAACTATCATCGGAGGCTTAAAAATAAAAAACGAAATTAATAATAACAGCAAAAATTATGATAAATTCAAATATTTCATAAATTACGAGAAATTAAAATCTGACCTCCTAAATTTCTCCTGGAATTCATATTATTCATCTGCAGATCCCATATTTTTATCTACATACTTAAAAAATACTATTACTAATTTAATAAACAAAAACACGACTAAGAAAAAAATAAAAAGGTATCAAAATCCTCGGTCAAACTGGATCACGACTGCTATAATTAACTCTACAAAAACAAAAATTGAACTATATAAAAGATACAAAGCGGATCCACATAATATAAACAAAAAAAACGAATATACAAAATATCGAAATAGATTAAATAAAGTGATCACAGATGCAAAATCAAAATTGTTTCAGCAAGAAATTGAAAAGAATTCAGGGAATACAAAAAATTTGTGGAAAGTTGTAAAAAATTTAACTAAAAAGGACAAAGAACAAAAAATAACAGAAATCTTAACAAACGACAGGGAAATTTTAACAGATTTATTTCAGATTGCTAATCATTTTAATAACTATTTCGCGTCTGTAGGGGAAACATATGTATTAAAGATAAAAAAACCCTTAACACCTAAACCAAAATCATTATCTATTGAGAAATCCTTGTACTTGTCACCCGTTAACAATAATGAAGTTTTAGATATAATTAAAAATTTAAAAGCTGTCACATCTCCAGGAGAAGATAAAATAACAAGTGACACTGTTAAAAAAATCTCTGCGGAATTAGCTCCGTTGATTGTTCATCTAGTAAATTGTATTTACGAAAGAGGGGTAGTTCCACCAGATTTTAAAAAAGCGGTAGTAGTTCCTATTTATAAAAAAGGTAACAAATCAGATATGATTAACTATAGACCCATTTCCTTAATAAATACCGTTTCTAAAATATTTGAGAAAACTTTCAAAAACAGACTTACAGGTTTCTTGGAGAAAAATTCTGTTATCTCTAATTTGCAATTTGGTTTTAAAAATGGAGTATCTACTAATGATGCAACAGCACAGATAATTGGAGAATTGTACAACCGCATTGATAATAAAAAACCTTCCTTATGCGTATTTCTTGACCTCGCCAGGGCGTTCGATACCGTTGATCACTATCAACTGATCGAGGCCTTGGAGAGGGCAGGCATACGTGGGGTTGCATTTAACATTTTTAAAAATTATTTGGAAGATCGCCAACAATATGTAAGAGTTGGGAAAGCTGTAAGCTATGAAAATCGAATTAATTATGGAGTACCACAAGGAACGGTTTTGGGACCACTACTATTCTCAATTTATATAAATAATGGTATATTTAGTCAAAACTTCGTTGGAAAAATCTACAGTTTTGCAGATGACACAGTGGTATTATATTCTTCAGATACATGGGATAACCTAAAACGTGACGTTGAGGAGGACCTAAAGAAAATAATACATTGGTTTGATCACCACCTTCTAACTATAAATTATGAAAAAACATTTTTTGTCCCATTTGTAAGTTATGAGAATAACCTACCAACATACACCTCAATAAATATTCCCACTCCAGAAAAAACTATAAAAATTAAATATTCCAACAACATTAAATATTTAGGCATAACAGTTGACCCTCATTTGAGATAGAATTACCACATCCAGCAAGTCACAAAAACTCTTAGGATCATGTTATATAAATTTAAATATTTAAGCAAATTACTCACTAGAAATCAGTTGAAAATATTAAATATAGTAAAAACTGTTGTAAACTGTTATTTAATTCAATTAATAAAACTATTATTATTATTATTATCCTACTTTTTGGCTCATAAGAGACGAAACTTTGTTTTTTAGACTTGCTCTGAAAACGATTGCAGATATATTCCTGAATTAACCCCTTAAGAATAATATATATTGAATAACAAACTAAATTTTTTTGTAATGATAGCAATTTTTTTTTCAAATGAAATGCTACATTTTTTTTGTAAATTATATTAAAGAATTATTGTTCTGAATACAACCATATGCAAATAAAAAGAAATCTGTGTTCAAAAAATAACTTCAAATTTCTTGAATATTATCTAAATTATTAAGTGTTCAAAATCTCAGAGTAATAATATACATAGAGATGTCTTTCTATCGTTGTTTTTGAAGCTAACATCTACTTTATTTTTATATTTACAACAGTCCTCCGACTAACAAAAATCACAAAAGTCACAAAAAATCACAAATTAAGCCCTTTAAATGAATTTTTCCTGACATTAACGAAATTAAGAAGAGGATGTGACCACGAAATGTTGTCAGATACCTATGTTTAATATTTCAAAAAGTGCTGCTGGTAAGATTTTTTTGGCGTGGATAAATTTAATGTACCTACGTCAGATAAGCAAAATTAAATACAAAGGAACGTCAACAATGAAGGCTCTTATAATGAATTTCGTTTCAGCCCTTTATACAGGTACACATTTTTCATTGTAATTTTATTTCTACGTACAATATTACTCTGAGGTTCAAAATGACGCCCGTTGATTTCGAAACAAACCTGTGCCCTTTGTAGAACAATTTGGGTACATATCCTCAAAAGAGTATCTCTGTTTAATCTTTGACACTCCATTAGAATTCTGTTTTTAAGATCTATATTTTCTAATGGCTATACATACGCTCTTTAAGATAAGGCCAAAGAAAAAAGTCGACTTGGGTCAGATCTGGCGACCTGGCAGGCCATTTAACATATGTGCTATTGTTTCCAACCCAACGATGTGGAAATGCTCTGTTCAGGTATTCTGTCACTATTTGGGAAAATAATAATTGAATTTCTATCAACTAGGTAGTCTTTGAAAACTAGCAAATAATTTTTTTTAGTAGTTTTATCTTTTCTTATTAACAGAGATTTAATTTCGACTAAATTTGATGACGGATAAAAATTGTAACAAATGTCAAATGCACCGACTACTATAATAATAAAATATTTTGTACATTATTAAATTTTAATCAATTTTAGATTATGTAATTCTGATTGTGAATAAAATAGTATAATATTACAGGGTTGTATTAACAACATTACTCATTATCTTAATTTAAAAAAGAAAATATACCACAACATTTGAAAAAAAAGTTATTTAGTTCCTTAAGATTTATAACAGTTTTCCTATAAAATAAAAAAGTTACAGGCCCTTGAACACTTATCTGAATCACCCTATAGCCTGTTATCAGAGAACAAAAGAACGCACCGATAGCGCGGCGTCTGCACTCGTGACGATTGACTACGATCAGTCGTCGTATTTTCGTGGATTTATATAAAGGCAATTGTTTCTTTTATTTAACTATTTAGTCGTGAAATATCAAATACTTGCAATGTTGGGCTATATGCTGCACTTTGTCTAAAAATATATCATACAAAAGAAAATTTTGAATAATTATTAAAAGAAATACTTCGCGTTTTCCTACAGGATGCCAAATGAAAAGTCAGTTGCTGCAGCGATATTATGTGATTTATCTAAGGCGTTTGACTGTGTAAATCATAGAATATTGTTGAGTAAACTGGAAAAATATGGTTTCAGAGGTATAGTTTTGGATTGGTTAAAATCTTATCTGCCAAACAGATGTCAAAGGGTAGTTGTTAAAAAAGATCACTCAGATCGTCGTTCTTTTGACAGTGGTGTACCTCAAGGTTCTGTTTTTGGGCCACTACTTTTTTATTATATATTAATGACTTACCCGATATTAATATTAATTGATCAATTACTATTTTTGCTGATAATACGATTATAATGTGGCACAACAAACATGAAGACATTCTAGCTAGCAAAATTAGTAATGATGTAATTTTAATAAAACAGTGGTGTGATTCTAACCTATTAAGCTTCGCTGTATCTAAAACTAGTTTGATAACGTTTAAATGTCAGATACTGTTCTTGGTCAACAAAACATACAGAAGCTAATAAATACTAAATTTCTTGGAATCTGCATTGATGAAAATTTAAAATTCGATTCACACATAAACCTATTATGTAATAAGTTAGCATCTGGATGTTTTGCAATAAGAACAGTTTCTAAGAGTCTAAACTTTGAAATAGCTAAAAATGTTTATTTTTCACTAGTAGAATCAAATCTAAGGTATGGAATATGTTTTTGGGGATCCTGTAATCCGGAACTATTTACTAGAGTTTTTGTGTTACAAAAAAAGGCTCTTAGATTTCTGTGCAAAGAGAACTTGGATGTTTCATGTAAGCCTTTATTTCTAGATCATAAAATTTTAACCTTAGTCAGCATTTACTTTTGGGAAACTTCAGTGATCATGCACAAAAAATATAAAAACCAAATCAGCGCAAACTCTCGTCATAATACAAGACGTACTTATTGTATCCCACTTCCCATTCCTATTACCACCCTAATCAAACAGTCGATTTTTTATAACAGTATATTATTTGCTTGGAGAGTTTTTTGAGGATAGTCTTGAGTGAAATTAATTTATAAAATATAAATGAGTCATTCTTTTGACTAGTATTAGTATTACGCTGTAACGATGTTTTGTCAACGAGTTTTTAACTTTCGACAATGAAGTAAAGTAATTTATCTATCTATCTAACTCTTTTTAAATTGTCTTAACTGTGTTGGTGTTTTTAGCCTTTTATTTCTACTTTTTTTTTCTCTTATTACACAGCTTTGTCAATAAGTTTTTTCTTTAGATAATAAAACATATTTGATTGATTGATGCTACAATCATATATTCGGGCAGCACATCAGAAAAACCGCTTTAATTTTTATATTTATATTGGTCCTAAAATGCAGAATTAGTGTGTGCAAAGAGGAATTATAAATTCCGCAAACAGCGGCAATTCCTGGCAGTGTTTAGACTGCAAAGGTCAATTTCAACTTACAATCAAAACATTGTTTCGTATTGTTGGCTCCGTTCCATTTGCCATCCACAAATCCATACTGGGCAGGACATAAATAAGCTTCATTTCATAGCTAGAAAAGCCGTAGTTATATATTGTTACAGTTAAAATGTATTCTGAGAGTAATTAAAAAATATCGTGGAGAAAATATGTCCTCATTTCAAGTAACAACATGACACTTATTAAACAAAATTTTATGCACTAGGCACGCGTTTCACTAACTATGTTAGCACTATTAGGAGCAGAATAAAGTTTTTAGATGTGCTACCATCTATGGTAAGAAGAGAGTATTGACATTAAATTTTGACTGAATCTAGTCAAGATGTCACTCTCTTCTTTTTTATCCCTTTCAGAGATTAATACAAAGTGAGTAAACCAGTAAGGAATTTTAATTTATTAGATTCGACCTCCTAAGACCGGTTTCTGATGAAGCCGAAAGGCAGAAACCGGTCTTAGGATGTCGAATCTAATAAATTAAAATTCCTTACTGGTTTACTCACTTTGTATTAATCTCTGAAAGGGATAAAATAGAAGAGAGTGACATCTTGACTAGATTCAGTCAAAATTTAATGTCAATACTCTCTTCTTTCCATAGATGGTAGCACATCTAAAAATGTTATCTTATAGCAGATATAGCTAATGACTTGTACGAGTTTGGAATTTTTATTTATTGGATTCGAAAAGCCTAACTGATGAAGCCGAAAGGCAGAAACCGGTCTTAGGGATGTCGAATCTAATAAATTAAAATTCCTTACTGGTTTACCCAGATTAAACTTGTTGTAATTATTTTCTTAACTTAGTGTAACGAGTTTTTAATATTAGAAAAGTGGTTAAGTACTGTTTGTAGTAAATATATGCATTATAAATTACAAACATGAAACTGCCCAAAACTTATCGTATAGTCTAATATTGCTAGTTGCCATAAACATTCTAAAATATAAAAATCGTTTAATGGATCAAAATCTAAATGCTCAGGGCACTTCAAAAATAAAAAAATAGGAAAGCAGTAGTGCAGGAGAGATATGTAATTTAATAGCAAAAACGTAAAATAATTTTGAGCCGTGATTTTATGATTGGAAGTGGTAAAGGGGCTTACAATGAACGTGGGTGCTAAAGGGTTTATTTGAGGGGTGAAATTTTTTTTGTTTTTTATTTTTAGTTTCCGTAAAAATAATTTTATTTTGATGAAATTATGTGGAAATATACCTTTTTAGGTTTCAAATCACCACAAATTTTTTCAGATTAAAAATCTAACGGTTCTCAAGATATTAAAGTTTTTAAGTTAAAAACATGATGATAATTTCAAATAAAATTAAAAACTGATTACTCTATCGAATTCTAGAGAAAAAAATACAAAATTAGCTGTGTTTCATTGTTTTAATAAAAATGCAGATAAATATAAGAAATAATTATTTTTTTAAATTGTTAGCGGGCGGGCGAACCAATAATTGTGGAGAGATTTAAACCGATCGCGCTGATCACGCATATATTTAATTGAAAAACTCGCTTATTTATTGTTACTAACTGTGCAAAATGTCGGATATGCTGAGATGTTGGTTCAAACGGGTCTATTTAACAATTTTCCGACAGAAAAGCCTCGCTAAAGATAAAAAAACTCGTCAAAAGCCATCATGTTTCCACGAATACGTCATAAAAATTGACGGATCGTCTAAGATCGAAGTACACAGGGTCGCATTAAGCGTTTTATAAAAATAAGTAGGTAGTCGATTTCATAAAAAATATATTTTTTGATTTTTTAATACTTTAAATTCTATTTTCATTGTAGTACACTGTGCGTCATATAAAACTGGTACAACTCTTATAATCAAAAATAGTGCTTTCCTAGGTGTGTAAATGGATCTTTTAAAATGTGTCAATACTAAACTAGTTTCTATGTTATAATTTCTAGGAGAGTGATGCCAGCTCAAAAAAAGTTTTAGTAGATGTAACGATAAAATTAAATTTTTTAAAGCAATAAAACGAGATGGAAAAATTAAAAATTTAC
Organism: Crepidodera aurea; assembly: GCA_949320105.2. Taxonomy (NCBI): domain Eukaryota; kingdom Metazoa; phylum Arthropoda; class Insecta; order Coleoptera; family Chrysomelidae; genus Crepidodera; species Crepidodera aurea. The sequence continues at coordinate 9,649,426 of OX439480.2, forward strand.
TATAATCTTTATACAAAAAGAGTTTACATTCAATAATTAATAACTTGTCATAGTTCTATTACTATTAATAACTTCTTGTAATCTTGTAGGCATCGAGTCAATTAAATTTGTTAAATTTTCATCTTCTGCCAAGCTTTCCCAGGTTTCTTCTATTAGTGTTTTTTAATTCTTTTACTATAAGCCCCCAAACATTCTCTATTGGTTTAAGATCTGAACTTTTAGCGACCCATGGAAGCGTTTCAATGTTATTTTCAGCAATATAATTGCACTGAGCAAACCCTGCCCCAAAAAATCACTGTATCATTGAAAACATAATTGAGGGCAAAGATGAACCTACCTTGTTTATGTTCTTTATTAAGTTTGTATTTTAGAAGGGCTGCACAATTCTTTAAATGCGGTTGTTATTGAAGCATTAAAGTTTATTGCAACTATTGCTTGTCTTAAAGGGATATTCCCTTAAGTAATCAGTTAATGCTTCGTCTTGCTTCGCTGTAGTTATAACTGGTCTTTCAGTTCCTCTTTTTCTGATAACAGTTTGCACGTTATTCCTTTTTTTTAATGCTTTGAATCGTAGTTTTGCTTCTATTGAACTATTGGGCCAGTCGCCTAATAGTCCAACCATCCTCTACTTTGGAAATTATTCGGATTTTATCAAACTTACTTAATGTGACTGTTAATTTGATTGATTAGTTGAGTAAGGTTTACATTGGGAAAAAAAGTGTACCAGTTTTATATGACGCGCAGTGTACGTATTATATTATGTACAGCGTGTTTACTTAAGTTGCCCCATATGGAAAACTTTTTTATTATTAGGTTTACGAAAAAAAGAGCATCTTTGTAAAACCCATGATTAAATAATCAGACATCAACATTTCTAACTGTGCCGACAATAATTAAATATGGTTTTACTAGTATATAGTATCTATTTTTGAGAAAGTAGTAGTCTTTCAAATAAAACATTAATTTCATTTTTTAATGAAAAAAATTGGTTCTGTATACCATTTTTAATACAATTAACGTGCTCGTGGCCAATGCATGTTTTTTTGTGCTTTTTCTATTCTTCGTATTAAAATAAACATGCATTTTAATAATAATAATTAATAAAATTAAATAGTAATTTACATTGTAAAATAAGACGGTTAAAAGTTTAAAAATGTATCATTTAAACAAAATTAGATTGTTGAGGGAATTTAGGTTGATCCTGATAGAAACATTTTGGATTCAAACTGCACTTACAAGGGTGAAGAGGATTCTGCAAGCATGCAGCAGCGGTCTGTATCTACGTCAATGGTGAGAACACCGTATCATAGACTGATCTTCCTATGACTTGGAACCGTCCTCCAACAATGCAGTTGCAGAAGAACAAAATTAGATTGTTGAGGGAATTTAGGTTGATCCTGATAGAAACATTTTGGATTCAAACTGCACTTACAAGGGTGAAGAGGATTCTGCAAGCATGCAGCAGCGGTCTGTATCTACGTCAATGGTGAGAACACCGTATCATAGACTGATCTTCCTATGACTTGGAACCGTCCTCCAACAATGCAGTTGCAGAAGTATCAGAAGGGAATATAAGTGGCAAATCTATAGCCATCAAGTAAAGCAAATAGAGGTAGTGAGACCTACGGGTGTAAGGACGTCAGTAATGTTTCTTCTGATCACTTGGTGGAAAATGTTATGCTAAGCAACATATTGTTAGCAGAGGAAACATGCAGAGTGGGAAAAGAAGCTAGACTGACAGAAAAGAGAGAAAAATCAGAGATTTTATTAGCGTAAAACTAATAATAAAAAAGTTTTCCATATGGGGCAACTGAAATAAACACGCTGTACATAATATAGTAGGTACTACAATGAAAATAGAATTTAAAGTATTATTAAAATTTCAAAAATTATATTTTTTTAAGAAATCGATTACATACTTATTTTTATAACACCCATAATGCGACCCTGTGTACTAGAACTGTAACTTTTCTTTAACTTGGAAATATTGTAGGTTAGAAACCGTGTAATGCTGTTATTCTCGGTTCGGAAATTAATAATATGCTAAATTCCAAGGTCGGACTGCGCATTCCAACACCCGGGAACATAGCACACTCCCTTTTGAAATTGTTTTTTAACTGAGACACTCATATCACAACGTTTTTAAATAAATAAACACGAATATGTATGAATCTGCATGCACCACCATACAATCTAACCCACAATTGTTGTCGGCACTGGCCGCCAGATGTCTCGTCAGGTTGGCGTATAATAAAAAAAGATCCAGTGTGAAAGTTGTAGATTATGAAAAATTCTTCAACTTTTGAAAGGTCACCTTCTAACATAACCTCAAAACTGTCGAGAAAAATCGTATTTTTTTCTTCTTAAAATTTTTTCTTTTTATTTCCGAGAAAATAATGCACTTTTGATGAAAATTAACGGAAGTATGTCATTCTGAATCAAAATTCTACAGTGAAAAATCATCGTGCAGAATAAACGAATAGAAACTATATTTCATTGTTGAATAAAAAACTATTTTGTATTGCGTTCCCATTTTTTTGTCACAGAACAGTCACGTGTACTTTTGGGTTTTAAACAGGATTAATTGCGGGATAATGGTTTTTAAAATGAAATTATTTTAAATTCAGAATTTTGTTTTCAAAATCATTCTATATTTTCCCAGCTTGTTGAACGATTTTTTTTAGGTTCATTGTAATCCCCTTTACTACTTCCAATCATAAAAACCCTGATGAAAATTATTATTGACACAAAATCTAATTTGCCTGTACTAAGGCTAACCGTTGAAAGATATTAAGGTCTTGGAGGAGGAAGACCAACACCTAAATCGTGTAAGGAGTGTAATGAGTCACATCCTTGAGACCTTCCTAAAGTTCATTCACGAATGCGAGGAATATAGCCGATCGATTAGTATGAGAAAATACCTTTTCACTGTTCCAGTTGAACGGCTTACAGACATTAGTTATAGTCTCAAAGATTATTCCAAAACCTGTCAGCATAGTAAAATAGCCACTATTTTGTACAGAGTGGGCGTTGACAACAGACATATAAAAGTAATTACCAAACTCATTTGTAAGAAAACTACACGAGTAACAGGCAAAATAATAGAAGCGATAAAGAAACGTTGAGGTGTCCAACAAGATCTTTCATACTCTCTGATATTCCAAGAAAATCTTCTCGCAGTCCTTTTCTATTCTAAATGTAGGCATTAAATGTGTACAACAATATCTGGTACGCCTATTTATTTATTTATATAAGAATATCAGGACGAGCCCTGTACAGTATTCACTGTTTACTAAACTAATACAAAATGGATAAATCCTTATTAAATGTTGCTTAACAATAAAAATAAGAATAAATATATATTATACATATTATCTAAAAAGAAACTAGTCAAGATGAGATAGATACAGGGTGCGCCAATTATTTCCACTCGATCTCTAGCACCGAAACTAAAAGAGATATCAACAAGATTTTTTGTAGGGGTAGACAGTGTCACTCGGACTAAAATTTTAAAATATTTTGATGTATACAGGGTGGCTAATTTTTGTGGAATGAAAATTAATTTGGTTTTTTTTAAATTGAACACCCTGTATACGATTATGTCTTCTGATTCTACTTAATATTAGATTTACGGTAGTTTTTTTGTATTTGTAAATCCGACGCGGCGTTGACAAGTTATTCCTATTTTAAGCAGATTTAATGAAAAAACAGCACTTCAGAAATATTAGCACAGAAACCACATTTTTTAAAAAATTCATCAAAAAATCTACTATGATGTAAATGAAACATGCACCTATCACAATAATCACACAACATCTTCACCTGTTGCACAGGGTGTTTGCCGATGGCGTGCCAATAGTCTAGTTTTCAAATGGCAATAACTTAATTTTTTCAAATGGATATTTTTCTTCAGTTAGAAGCTCTCCCTAATACGCATTAAAAAAATATAGGGTTTTGCACATCTAACTTTACTATTTACTTTAATAATTGACGTTAAGTGACAAACAACATATTTTACACAATTTTTAATAAAAAATCAAGTTACCTATGAAAATGACAGTAGGTATATTTTGTTATGGCATTAGTTGTAAACATAAAATGTTGTATTGTATCACGTCTACTATATTTAATCGGTATTGTGTATAAAAAATGGATTTTAATAAGAATTATAGTGTTCAAGAAAATATTGATATGATATGGATACTGGGTGAATGTCAAAAAAATGCGTTTCTTGCTAGTAGTGTCTATCGTCAAAGATACCAAGAAAGACGTCATCCACAAAAGGATACTTTTGAGAATTTAAAGAATAGATTTGATAGAACAGGAACCGTCAAGTATGAAAAACATTCACGTGAAACTACAGCTGTTACTATTGACAACGAATATAAGGTAATGATCAGTATAGTTGAAGATCCCAATATAAGCACAAGGCAATTAAGCAATCAGTTAGATATTTCCAATATCACAATTAGACGCATAATAAAAAAGAATAAATATCACCCCTATCATATCCAGCTTCACCAAGAATGTTACCTCGTGATTTCGCGCGTAAAGTGGAATACTGTAGATGGTTAATAAACAAGATAAATACAGCGCGTAACTTTTTAAACAAAGTTTTATTCTCCGACGAAGCCACGTTTCATAAGAACGTTTGTGTAAATAGACACAACTTCCATTATTATTCGGACCACAATGAACATTTATTTAGAACCACATCACAGTATCGATGGTCTTTGAATGTGTGGGCGGAAATAATAGGTGATTATGTAATTGGTCCCTATTTCTTTGATGGGACTGTAAATGGAGCTATATTTTTAGATTTTTTAGAACATGATTTTCGCAACTTATTGCAAAATGTGCCTCAAAATTATCGCAACGGAATGTGGTTTCAATTAGATGGTGCCACACCGCATTACCTATTAGATGTTCGCAATTGGTTAAATAGGGAATTTCAGGATCGTTGGATAGGAAGGGGAGGACCTATAAATTGGCCTACTAGATCGCCTTGCCTTACATCTTGCAATTTTTTCTTGTGGGGTTTTATTAAAAATATTGTTTACAAAGAAGAGGTTACCACAAACGAAAATATGAAAGAAAGAATTACTGCAGCATTTAGACAGGTGATCCCTGCAATGGTAAGAGTTGTGCGTAAATCAGAAAATGTATAAATGAAAATGGAAGACATTTTGAACACCTACTATAAATTTTAACTTTCACTATTGTAGTTTTCTTACGATTAAACTTTGTAAAATTTTGTATTTATTAAAAATTGTGTAAAATATGTTGTTTGTCACTTAACGTCAATTATTAAAGTAAATAGTAAAGTTAGATGTGCAACACCCTATATTTTTTTAATGCGTATTAGGGATAGCTTCTAACTGAAGAAAAATATACAGGGTGTCCCATTTGAAAAAAATAAGTTATTGCCATTTGAAAACTAGACTATTGGCACGCCATCGGCAAACACCCTGTGCAACAGGTGAAGATGTTGTGTGATTATTGTGATAGGTGCATGTTTCATTTACATCATAGTAGCTTTTTTGAGGAATTTTTTAAAAAATGTGGTTTTTGTGCTAATATTTCTGATGTGCTGTTTTTTCATTAAATCTGCTTAAAATAGGAATAACTTGTCAACGCCGCGTCGGATTTACAAATACAAAAAACTACCGTAAATCTAATATTAAGTAGAATCAGAAGACATAATCTTATACAGGGTGTTCAATTTAAAAAAACCAAATTAATTTTCATTCCACAAAAATTACCCATCAGACATCAGACATCAGAATATTTTAAAATTGTAGTCCGAGTGACACTGTCTACCCCTACAAAAAATCTTGTTGATATCTCTTTTAGTTTCGGTGCTAGAGATCGAGTGGAAATAATTGGCGCACCCTGTATAATTTTTTAATAGTGTTTGTAAAAGTTATCAAAGAGGAAGAGAAGATGAGTGACGAGATTGTATTGTATGATTTACTGCATCTTTGCAGATGAGAATTTAGGTAGTAGATAGTAAAGCTTTGACTAATTTTGAAAAGATTTTTCCATCGCATGTTATAGGATGGAGTAATGAAATCAATTTTACTTAAAATTTCGCTAGATTCGATTTGCCCGTTGACGATTTTGTAGATAAATTTAACATCTAAAAGTTGACGTCTGCCTACTAGTCATATGAGCTTCAGTTCTCGTTTGCAAATATGGAAGTCTGCATAAGTATGAAATTTTTTTGAAACATATTTTATAAATTTATCTTGGACTTTTTGTAGTCGGTCGATATAACAGTTATAATAGGGATTCCAAAAGAAGAACCGAAGCTTAAAACATTATTGACATATGCCATGTACAGATTTCTAACAGACTCTACCTCTTTGAAGTCGTGACAAAGGCGCATTAGGAATCCTATTAGCTTTTTTTGAAATATATTCGATATGTTAGTCAAAAAAGAGTTTGGAATCGATATAAATTCCGAGATCTTTGACCACCGAAACTTTTGTTAAAAGTTCATTATTGAGGAAATATTGATATTTTTTTGTATTCAGATAAAGGTGGTTTTACTGGCAATATAGAGTCAGACGATTTAAATCTTCTTGGATCAGGAGTTTATCGGAAGAATTAGATATTTTTCGAAAAAATTTCATGTCGTCAGCAAACTCCAAGAATTTTGTATTAATGAAACAAAAGGAGATATCGTTAATGTATATGTTGAACAGAAGGGGGCCCAGGTGTGACCCTTGAGAAACCCCTGAGGTTATTCTAGAAATAGGAGAACGACGATACAGTGTTGCTCGCTTATAATATCGCGTATCACCAGTTGATACTTGATAAGGTCTACAGAGAAGACAAGGAAGAGCAGTGATTCATGGGAAAACCTTTTGGCAGCTGCTGACTAGGGAGACGTCATATATCTTGGTTGCGAAACCTCAGGAACTGGTTTGGAATGACGATGATCGACATGATGGTAAGCAACATCCAAAACTAATAAGGGCTCCCTAAGGAGAATTAATCTGTACGATGATACAGTACTAAATATAGCGAGTGAAAATGTCTTCAACTGTTACTTTACCATATCATTAAAAATCTAAAAAAATAGACAGGTTTCAATTATTTGGCTACATATTCTTCAAGAAGACAAGAAGGCAATTAACATCTTCTTCCAAACCAATGCGGTTTGCATGGAAAAACTGTGGAAATAACAATGACCATCTACTAACAAAAAATAGTCTGTAAGTCGATATTCAAATGACTTAATATCTGTCTAGTAACCTTTTAGAAATAGGTACGTCATTAAATCAGTGAAAAAAGTTTTCAGATTTCCATATTATTTCCGAGCCATAAACCAATATCCCATTACCTTAGGGTTTATCAAGCTTCAACTTTACTGTAAGGTTATTAGGGTTGACAGGACCACTGGGATGCGATGAAGTATCCTGGAAGGACAATATTAACTTTAGATATTTTGGTTTTCAATATACCCTAAAAACAACTCAAAGCTTTCAAAACCATGTTTAAAATTATTTTGTGAAAGTGTAAAAAAAATGTTTTAAAATAAAATTATCATTGGACGAAAAATTATTTGACATATACAGAGTATAATATTTTTTATGGTTTCGAAATTAGATATAGGATGTAATTCTTGAATGAATAAACTATTTTGAAATCCTAATTTGAACCTGAATGACACTTTTGGATCAAAACAAATGGAATTAATTTTATCCAATTTTTAATATAAAAATACTTCGATAAAGGGAGACAGTTATAACAATTATACATGTGATAAGATGTGATAACGCCAACTAGATAAGCAGATGCATTATATTTATGACTATTTGGATATGGCCATTTTATATTAAAATAAAGCAAATAATCAGACCTACCTGCAGTCGAACCGATAACGTTTGCCAGGACAATAAACCCTTCGTGCTCTATGATTTATCGAAAAAGTATACAACATACAGCCCAGTTGTCAGATACTTTGACCTCTCATAAAATGTGATATCGCTGAAACTAGGGTCTTAGGTACTTTTTGGGTGTAAAAAGGATAAAAAAATCTTGTAACGTTTAAATTCGGCATTAAGACCTTACTACATTAATTAGTTTTTCGTACCTTGTAGATGTGAGCCACTGTAGGGATCGAATTATATTATTTAGGAACCATATATCACATAAGATAGCCTCAATTTTTTTTGACTCAATTTATATCCATTTGAACGAGCTAGTTAGTTTCAGATAAAGTATTTCGAACATTAAAATAGATCGTAAAATTGATTGTTTACTTTATTCTTATCGATGTCATGTTTCGAACTGTCGGTTCGTTCATTTCTTCTGTTGACTTTAAGGTGTTGTACGGCTGTGTTAGCCAGTCACCAGTTATTTCATTGGTCACATCACAAGTCGTATTCAGTGACCCGTGGCGATTATTAGGTGAATCTCTTTCTGGTCTTGCGTGGTGAGATTCGTTCGAGAAGGATTTCGAAGGAAATTTTGGGACGGGCCTTGTTCTTTCTTTCTTGTGTGTGATAAGTATAACGTGGTTTAGACAAAATTTTGAGGAGTCGCCCGGTGCTTATGAAGATTATTTCGTACCATTGATTGGGATAGACGAGCGATTCCCGTATTTGTTGGACGTACAGGGTGCCTATTTGATTTGGTGTGTTTACCTTGGTCCGAATCTCGTGAAGAGGAATTGATATTTTGTGCCGAACCACGCCACGATAGTCGCCATTTTGTCAGGGGGTAGTATCATCCACGTTAGACGATCCGAGGATTCACCTTATACGAAGCATCTGTCAGGGAAGTTTGCCGAGAATTCCCCTTCACTGTGAAAAGGATTTCTCGTGTTGGGCTGATTTCCACCAGATTTCTCGTGTTGGGCTGATTTCCACCAGATTTCTCGTGTTGGGCTGACAGCCAGATTTCCGGGTTGAGCTGACCTGACCGGACGGATTAGTGGCCGCAAGTTGCCGCCATTTAACTTTGGACAACCGCAAGTTTTTCCTTTTTTCCTTTTGTTGTTTTACATCGGTACATAGACATTATTTGTCAATTCATTTCGGAAGCTCATAGTGGTTTTTATTTTAATTTCTCTCTCTTTCCACTGGATTAAAACCACTTAGTTGTTAAAAAAGTTTTTTTAATTGACGTTTCGGCTTTCCAGATCTGGAAAGCCGAAACGTCAATTAAAAAAACTTTTTTAACAACTAAGTGGTTTTAATCCAGTGGAAAGAGAGAGAAATTATTTGTCAATTTGTAATTTTTTTTCTTACAGGTCTTTAAATTAGCACTTATAGATATTTTCTCTAATTTTTATTTGGTACTTGTAAGCGACTTATAGGGGCGAGTGGTATTTTATTTTACGCCCAATACCAACGACCTTGAGAGCTCTCGCGGACGGTGTAACACCCCTATTATTCGTGATTTAATCAATTATTTGAATAATTTTTTTTAATTAGCGAAACTTTAGCGGGATCGTTTGGATCCCTTGTCTTTTTTTTTTTATTCTTTTTTATGTGACCTTGACAGTTTGTATAAGTAACGTTATTAAACCGATATTGAAAAAAAATTAATTACTTTTCTTTCTATCACTAATAGTCACAAATAGTCGAACGAAGGTAAGCAAATTTTTGATTGCGACGTAGTTTATTTTTTTTTATTAGTGGGCTCAATTTAGATCCATTCTGGAGATTGAGTGACTAAATTGACTGAATTTGGATGAGGGTAAAACAATCTCCTGGCGCCCATTTTCTTTTTAGTTAACACCATATACCAATCCACACCCCACTTCACTGTGGTTAGCCGGCATCCAAAGCGGATTACATAATCCCACGGAGGAAAATCGTTAAACGAGATTAACGCGTGGCAATCTTTGCTGCTCTAAAGTGTATGCTAAGTTCGAGAACAAAATGGAAAATTTGGTTTTTGCGATATATCTCGAAAAATAAAAAAAAAAATCGGAAAACTAATAGCACCACGTGCAAAAGGGGGAAATTTAACTAAGATTTATATTATAAGTTATTTAAAAAAAATTTGTATTACTATAAAAAATTATTAAAGCTAGTTCGCCTCCTCGTGGTGCACCCTGGGTAACGCTAAATGAACTAGCAAACAACTGGCGGTCAGACAAACCAAGAAGGTTCTCCTGACCACACAAGAGGCACAAACAAACAACACAGCATAGAAGAATGTCCTAGAACAGCCTACGAGGGGACATCCGAAGATTTCCTAATGGCGGCGTCCAGATCAATTACATATACAAGGTGTTTCATAGTTAAACCGACATACGTTAACTATAAATAGAGGGTACTTAGGTGATTCCAAATAACCTTGGTTAATGGATCTAACGCCTTTAATAACCGAGATACGGGGTGTTTCATCCATTTCGGCCAATATTTTGATAAGCCGTAACTTTAGAACCACCTTGTAGATTTCTCTCATACTTGGTACAGGTATAGTGTGTTAATAGCCCAATCCTGTAATGTAATAACTACAATTAAAATCCAGATCCGGATTAAGAAGAATTTGCAAAATTTGAAAATGCGCAAAACAACACCCTGTATATCAGATTTTTTGAAATTGGGATGGATATTTGAAAAGAACGGAAAAAAATGAGTTAAAGTGAAAATTTTTTTTAAGTGCACATCCTATTCTACTACTGGAGTTTTAACGTCAAATTACATCAAATGCATTATTTTCATTTTCACAAGCAGTAACTTTCGAAATACCCGGTAGATGTCTTTCATATTTGGTACAGGTATCATTTTTTAGTAGCCCAATCGTATAATGTAAGGACTATACTACAGTTAAAATCCAGATACGGATTAAGAAAAATTTGTAAAATTTGAAAATCCCCAAAGATTTTTCTTTAAATTGGATCAGACATTCGAAACGAATGGAAAAACTGAGATATTCTGACATATTTTTATAAATTCACATCTCGTTCTACATATTACTAAACTTTTAAAGTAAATTCAATTAATGCAATACATATTGTCATTTTCATAAGCCATAACTTTGAAAACACCCTGTAGATTTCTTTCATATTTGGTACAGGTAGATTGTTTAAATAACCCAATTGTACAATAGAAGAACTAAAGTTAAAATTCAGATCCGGATTAAGAAAAATTTGTAAAAGTTGATAATCTCTAAAATAGCACCCTGTATATCAGATTCTTTATAATGTAATCGGATACCTATTTGAAAAAAGAAAAAAGAGAAAAAATGTGTTATTGCCGAATCTTACTTGATAGTTTAATGAGTTTTGTATCCGAAATTAGTCCCAAAAATTAAATCTGTATTTTTTTTTGTAGAACGCCCTTGTGCACTTATAAAAATATTTTAGTACAACACATCTTTTGTCTTTTTTTCTTTTTTTAAATAGGTATCCGATTACATTTAACAAAATCTGATATACAGGATGCTATTTTAGAGATTACCAACTTTTACAAATTTTTCTTAATCCGGATCTGAATTTTAACTTTAGTTCTTCTATTGTACGATTGGGCTATTTAAACAATCTACCTGTACCAAATATGAAAGAAATCTACAGTGTGTTTCCAAAGTTATGGCTTATGAAAATGACAATACGTATTGCATTAATTGAATTTACTTTAAAAGTTTAGTAATATGTAGAACGAAATGTGCATTTATAAAAATATATCAGAATATCTCAGTTTTTTCCATTCGTTTCGAATGTCTGATCCAATTTAAAAAATATCTGATGTACAGCGTGTTGCGTTGGGGATTTTCAAATTTTACAAATTTTTCTTAATCCGTATCTGGATTTTAACTGCAGTATAGTCCTTACATTATACGATTGGGCTACTAAAAAATGATACCTGTACCAAATATGTAAGAAATCTACCATGTATTTCGAAAGTTACTGCTTGTGAAAATGAAAAAAATGCATTTGATGTAATTGGACGTTAAAACTCCAGTGGTAGAATGGGATGTGCACTTAAAAAAAATTTTTACTTTAACTCATTTTTTCCGTTCTTTTCAAATATCCATCCCAGTTTTAACAAATCTAATATACAGGGTGTTGTTTCGGGGATTTTCAAATTTTGCAAATTCTTCGTAATCCGGATCTGGATTTGAATTGTAGTTATTACACTATAGGATTGGGCTATTAACACACTATACCTGCACCAAGTATGAGAGAAATCTACAGGGTGGTTCTAAAGTTACGGCTTATCAAAATATTGGCCGAAATGGATGAAACACCCCGTATCTCGGTTATTAAGGGCGTTAGACCCAGTAACCAAGGTTATTTGGAATCACCTAAATACCCTCTATTTACAGTTAACGTATGTCGGTTTAACTATGAAACACCCTGTATAAACTCTTTAGATGTATATTTATAAAAATTTAATGTGTCTTGTGCTATACGCTAAATAAATATTAAAAATATGAAAACGAACTCAAAAACTCTACGCGCGCCAAGTCGCTGAATACAAATAATCAAGTGGGTACCATGAAGCTGGCCCAGCCATTTCTGCCTGGACCAAAAATACCTGTTGGATAATTTACTAACTTTAGAACCACCTTGTATATTTCTCTCATGCTTGGTATATTTTTTTCATTTTCAATTGCAGAAACAAAACTCCCAGATGTGCCGTCAGGTTACTTTGTGGCTTTGTCGGTATTAGCGGGTTGTATAAAGCGGGATCATTTTGTTCTGCAATTGAAAATTGACAAACTATACAGGGATATTGTGTTAATAGCCCATCCCTATAGTGTAAGAACTACATTTAAAATCCAGATCCGGATTAAGAAGAATTTGTAAAATTTGAAAATCTCCAAAACAACACCATGTACATCAGATTTTTTAAAATCGGGATGGATATTTGAAAAGAACGGAAAAAATGAGTTTGTGTATTTAAAAAAAAATCCTTTTTATACAACTGTCAAAAAAACATTTCTGCATCTCTATTGATGTGTAAATATTTACTTTTTTTACCGTGAAAACAAGATTTTTTTTCACTGCCAAAATAATTCACAAAATAAACATGAAATATTACTTTATGAAGGATTTATTTTTAACAGAGTCAATTATTAATTGATTATTCATCATAAAACAATTTCAATTATTGGAATAATAAGTTTGAACAATTACTTCCAACATAAATTCCCGAAGATGTTCCATGTTACTGCTCATCAGAAACGTTAGATATTTCTTGAAGAGTTGATTCCACAATTTTATCAGATATTTTAATTTGTTTGGAAGAAGATGGACAATTCAATATTTTGTTAGAAATCTCAATTTTGTTATTCAAACTATCTTCTACATATGCTTCTGCTACGGAGGTAGATTTCCAGCCACCGTGACTTATTATGGATGTAATGTTGCCCTCTGCATTGGCCAGAAGAGTTACAGAGCTTCTCCTGAAACAGTGACCTGTGTAGCTCTTATACATGTCTTTTCCAACCCATTTTGCAATAAATTTGTTGGGAATTTCTCCTATTTTATTTATCCCCACATGTTGGTTAATACATTTTCCTCTCGAATATTTCAAAAATAATCTGTTACTTTTTGTATGAGGCGGACGTACTGCTCTATACTTGCAGTATATCTCAATATAATCAGAATTTGCGCACTAGGTGTTCGTATCAGGCATTTTAACAATCAATATAGATCTAGCATCTTCAATGGCATCAATAGTTATATGTAATAATTCTTCACGGCGACAAGCACCGCTGATACCCAAAATTAGGACCACCTACAAATAAAAAATATTGTAATTACTACTAATCTTACAAACTTATGATTATCTCTGTACCTTACCGGGTGTATCAACGATGCGTGCGTGGAGGATAGCTGCTTCCCTTTTGAAGATAAGAAAAAATGTTTCAAATAAAAGTTGTAGAGAGCAATGAAAGCTATGTTCCAAAAATAACTTCCAATATACAGGGTGTCCCATAAAAGTGTGACTTATCAAAGTTATGTTTTTTTAAATGAAACACCCTATATATTTTTACTCGATTGCATTCCTTCGGAAGAGTGCTTCTCAAAAATATAGGGTTGTATGGGTTTGTACTAGGTGGTTCTGAAGTTATAGTCACATTTATGTCCCAAAATGGGTTCATTCAACACCAAATATCTCAAAATCAATAATTAGTAATAACAAAAATTTTTCACCAAATATCCTCGAAAATGGTGTATTTTGATTTCATATTCATAAATTTACCGAATGGCACTTTTCCCATACAGGGGCAACCAAAACTCGGGATCATTTTTTTCTCAGTTTTTTCAAATGGAACACCCTGTATATAGTGCCATATCAGAATAGTCAACACTATGAGCTTCCAGAAAATGTAGGGTTTACCTACTTGATTTTCACCGGAAATGCATCTAATTCTTAAGGAAAATATGGAAAATGTCATAAAAGCAATAATGATATTTTTTATTCAATGATGGACAAACATGGAACAAAATAAACTCAAAAAAATGTAAAAAACCGTCATATCACAGTAGATGTTCAAACAATCACCCGTTTTATGCTATGCATAACCGGACACGGTGGCCTAGTTGGTAAGGCGTCTGCCCATTCAGCTTGGTCAGTGTTCGGGGAGTAAGTTCGAATCCTGCGTATTCAAGTGGAATTAAAGTCAGATAAGACTTTGGGCAAGTGTAAAAAGGTATTTGCGTCATACGCAGTTTCATTCACGCCGGTAAACAGGTCGGATGAGATCGGATATCTCGTGGAACTGATAGGGGTTGGTGACACAATTACACACTTGTTAGTCGGTAGATCACCTGCATGACAAAGGCATAGTCCTGGGTTTAAGGTGATTGAGGACCGTGGTTCGGAGCCCACGATAAGCTGTAGGTCCCGTTCAGTTTAGGTCATTAGGTCAGAAAAGAGACGTTAAAATTAACAAACAAACAAACAAGCTATGCATAAATTAAGTCTATCTACGACTTCAGTTAAAGCTGATCTTGTAGTAGAGCGAAGAAATCCTCTAATTCTATTTTTCCTTCAGCGTCGTTGGTTTGCCGCTAATTTATTTTTGTGCTCACTTCTTGTGTTTCACTTTTTCTGTTTCCACAAACATCTTCTTCGAAAACTCTCGAGTCGCATACATTCTACTGGCTAAATGCAGTTTCTGTAACATCTATCCGAAATGTGGATCATTTTATCAATTATATCAAATAACCCTTGGAACATTTGAATGTTAGAGGAACTGTCAACAAACATGACATTTTATTATCGAAGTGAATTTATAGTTTAAATCTAATATTTTCTCGTTTCGAAATGAAATTATCCACCGAAGAAATGATAAACATGATCTACATCAAATATTATGGTTTAAATTATAAATTCACTTCGATAATAAAATGTCATCTTTGTTGACAGTTCTTGAAACATTAAAATGTTCCAAGAGTGATTTGATATAATTGATAAAATGATCTACATTCCGGATAGATGTTACAGAAACTGATTTTAGCCAGTAGAATGTATGCAGTTCGATATGCGACTGGAGAGTTTTCGAAGGAGAGGTTTGTGGAAACAGAAAATGTGAAACACAAGAAGTGAGCAAAAAAATAAATTAGCAGCAAACCAACGACGCTGAAGGAAAAATAGAATTAGAGGATATCTTCGCTCTACTACAAGATGAACTTTAACTGAAGTTGTAGATAGACTTAATTTATGCATAGCTCAAAACGGGTGATTGTCTGAACATCTACTGTAAAATGACAGTTTTTTACATTTTTTTGAGATTATTTTGTTCCATGTTTGTCCATCATTGAATAAAAAAATATCATTATTTCTTTTATGACATTTTTCATACTTTCCTTAAGAATTAGATGCATTTCCGGTGAAAATGAAGTAGGCAAACCCTATATTTTCTGGAAGCTCATAGTGTTGACTATTCTGGTATGGCACTATATACAGGGTGTCCCATTTGAAAAAACTGAGAAAAAAATGATCCCGAGTTTTGGTTGCCACTGTATGGGAAAAGTGCCATTCGGTAAATTTATGAATATGAAATCAAAATAGACCATTTTCGAGGATATTTGGTGAAAAATTTTTGTTATTCCTAGTTATTGATTTTGAGATATTTGGTGTTGAATGAACCCATTTTGGGACATAAATGTCACCATAACTTCAGAACCACCTGGTATAAAGCCATACAACCCTATATTTTTGAGAAGCACTCTTCCAAAGGAATTCAATCGAGTAAAAATATATAGGGTGTTTCATTTAAAAAAACATAACTTTGATAAGTCACACATTTATGGGACACCCTGTATGTTGGTAGTTATTTTTGGAACATAGCTTTCATTGCTATCTACAACTTTTATTTTAAACATTTTTTCCTATCTTCAAAAGGAAAGCAGCTATATCCTCCACGCACGCATCGTTGATACACCCTGTATATAAAGTAAATTTGTTTCATTATCAGCATCTTGAATAAATGTATTGATTTCATCCCTTGATAAAACTTTAGACTTCTTTCCTCGGTATCCGACGCTTTTGTTCTTAATTAGCTGGACCAATTTTGAAAACTTCCTTATATCAATATTTTCCTTAACATTCAACGTACTTTTCAACATTGAGTAAACACTCCATAACGTAGGATTTTATAATTTTTGATTTTTCCTCAAAATAGCATATAAGCAAATTCTAAGAAACCTTTTTTACATGTTTCTTGTCGCACCATTCACGAAATTGGTCATATGTTTTCTCATATACTAACTTAGATTTGGACGGTAACATATTAGATACTATTGCATTTGCTTTCTCAGATATATCTGATGGGCTATCACTACCACTATCATAATCAACATCCATCTTCTTGAAAATAACTTGAAATTGAAGCAACTACGAGCAAACACAGTCAAACAGTCAAACACGCGACGTGCCAACAAACCGTTTCTATAGTAACGACACAGAAAGACCACTGGATGCTGTGAAATTGTGCGATAACTTATCGGGATAAAAAACCACGTCAAGATGTATTGGAAGTATTTATTTTTAATATATTTCAGACGAAGTACAGTTGTACAAAAAATGTTGTTTTTATTTCGTGTATAAAGTTCGTGTTTTCGGGCACATTCGAGAGAATTTTTGACCTCGACCTGTGGTCTCGGCCAAAAATTGACAGTCTCATGTGCCATTAAAAAACATTCATTTTACGCACTTAATACAAAAATAACTATTAATTCATTTTTTCCGTTCTATTCAAATATCCATACAAATTTTAAAAAATCTTATGTACATGGTGTTGTTTTGGGGATTTTCAAATTTTACAAATTCTAATTCAAATTTAGTAAATGTACTATAAGGTTTTATCAGGTCCGGTGCAGGTTCAAGTTGATGCTGGCATATTAGTTTATAACTTTTGAAAGGCAAGGTTAATAAATTTTTCTTGTGGAATAAATTTCTAATAAATTGTTAGTAAATTATCCAATAGGTATTTTTGGTCCGGGCTGAAATGGCTGGGCCAGCTTCAAGGTACCTATTCAAGCGAGGCGTTCGGGAAAAACTAAAGTATCTGCAACAAGATAATTTAGACTTGAAAGAAACCTACAAAGAAGTGTTAGAAAAACGATAAAAGAAGCAAAAATAAATTACTGTAAAGAACAGATATCAAAAGATCATAATAACTCAAAAAAATTATGGTTAAATATAAACGAAATATTAAAAATTCCTGAGAAAAAACCATTACTCAATTGAAAAATAGCGAAGGAAAGAGGTACGACAGAAATGTGTCAAATCTTTAATGATTTTTTCATAAAAGTTGGTCCTAATTTAGTAAAAAATATTAAAAAAGATAATAATATTTTTAAAACCCACGGACTCTAATGAGATACAAAATATTATACACCAACTAAAAAATAAAAAAGCCCCAGGGCATGATAACTTAAAATCTGAAATGCTTAAAATAATTTCTCCATTTATCGTAGATCCAATCGTGTATTTAATCAACAAATCTTTTGAAAAAGGAGTTTTTCCGGATGCATTAAAACTTTCAATAGTTATACCCATTTACAAAAATGGCGATATTACGGAACCGGGAAACTTCAGGCCCATTTCATTAATCAGTTCCCATGCCAAAATTTTTGAAAAAGTCATTAAATTAAGGTTAAGTCATTATTTCGAGAAGTTTAAATTATTGTCACCATCTCAATACGGCTTTAGAGACAAAAAAGTACCAGTGATGCTATACATTGGGGAGTTTTTATTGATCTTCGCAAAGCATTTGACACTGTCGATCATAATATACTATTGGATACCTTAGAAGATCTTGGAGTAAGAGGTATGTATAGCTCATAAATTGTTTAACAGTTACTTAACAAACCGACGCCAAATTACAAGGTTAAAAAATCAAACCAGCACAGAACAAACAATTATATGTGGCGTACCTCAAGGCACAGTATTGGGCCCAATACTTTTTACCGTTTATTTGAACAATATTTTCCTTCTTCAACAAGAAGGGAAAATAATCAGTTTTGCGGACGATACTGTGATCTTTTACAAAAATAAAGATTGGCATTTACTAAAAATTAAAGTGGTAAATGACTTAAGAAATGGTTTAATCATAGAGTCCTGTCAATAAATATTGAGAAAACAGAGTATATACCATTCAGTAGTCTCGCACCATCACTCCGCATATGAGATGTTTAATAAAATTTATGTTTTAAAATAATCATTTTTTTACAGCATTCATTCTACGCTATTTTTATTTTCAAAATAGTGTTTATTTATTAATATAAATCAATTTCTGAACTATTACACATCATAAAGTGTATTGAAAAATAATTAATTTATTAATTTACATCTGGACCAGAATTGTGTATCCTTAATAAAAATTAATATGGGCAAGTGGGATGAAAACGCTAAGAAAAAATAAAATTAAATCGACCAGCATTTTTTGTGATTTATTTGTCTTTTGGTTATGAAGCAGGTCGCGCTTAGTTTTTGATGTAAAAAAATTATAGTTTTGATTTTATTGATCACTTCACTGTTTAATATCAAAATTATAGTTTGTTGTTAATATTTTAGTTTTACCAGGACCACTTGGGACATCTTCAGTACCAACAAAGTTAAAGGGTTACAATGGGAAGCGGTTTTTATTATTTGAGTTTTCAAAATATCTTCATAAAAAACTTATATATCTAAACAAATGGGAGAAAACGGAATTTCTTCTTCTTCCTCTTCTTAAATTTTTTTTGTAATTTTCAGATTATTTGTATCCTAAATATTCGAATTTATTTGACTTGCAAAAAAGGAACAACTTGTTTAATATACACCGCTAAAATGCCGTATGTTTCCGATAACAACATTTGTAAATACAAAACAAAATACCCACCTTATCTCGACACGAAACCAAATTGGTCACTATGTTCACTATATCACATACACAATCACAAAAACCAATCAACAAATTTACAGTTCAACAATTTACCCCCACAAGATTTGTGATAAGCACTAAAATTTTTCGCTGCCGCCACGCAAAATCGAAAGTTTTTTTCGGTAAAAACACGCAACTTTATAGCACAGCGCCTGGCACCGTACGCGTCGTAACACTGCCGACGTTGGGCGTCCCGATACAACCACGTGAGAGACGCTTAGCGTCCTTTCGCGTATTATTCGGGGTGTCATTATCTAGTGCGCTGTTATCGGAAACGGAAAAGGATAACGCAAATTCTAAAAAAAAATAAACTATTGAGTTTTTAATACGCCACTGGAATAGTGAGTCGAGTTAATAATTAAAATCAATAAAAGTGTATGAATTTAGAAACTGGAGAAGCAGTACTTAAAGGGCTAATATCTGGTCACCGAGCTTCGCTCTTAATATTCAAATCTACATTTTTAAGCAGCCCAATGAGAATATAATTTAAGTATATTTATAACATGACAAATTATTAATTAATTCGTGAAAATCACGGATTGGGCGACATCTACTTGAACTACTGAAAGGGAGATAAATAAAAAGTTGATTGGCGATTGGCTTGAAAGTAGGCGGGAAAATTAAAAAAGCTGTCAGTGTTAATTTTCAATTGGCTGCAGCTGTTGTTGACGTTTATCAAATGCTTGTCACAGAGGTTAGTTAAATGCATTAAAAGTTGCCTAGTTTCTGGGGATTTCACCCTTTTAGGGCAACATCTACTGACGCTTGATCTTCGCGAATAGTCACGGCGGACAGGCCCCGTTTCCGGGACGGACAACAGCAGCGTGTAGGGCACAGGTCCCGTCAACAGAAGATCGCTCAGCTCACTCTATTTATCACTATATAAGAAAAACTCTATGTTCAATTGATTTTATTATTTATTGATCTGCAGTGAAGGAAAATTATAGGTCTGATATTCATACTTGGATAAAAACCTCCACAAAAACCTGTGACCAGACTCTCGACGTGTGGCAGATATTGATATCATATTTTTTCAAAGTTTTTCAGTTGCAAAAATAGTTCATTCGTACATTACATTACAATTTGTTCTTGAAAAATACAAAGTCACAATCAACCTTAAAATGTACTATGAAAATAGATGTTAATAGTACACGTGTACAAGCATTCTTTCTTTTTCTCTCTCTCTCTCTCTCTCTCTCTCTCTCTCTCTCTCTATGATAATGAAAACTTAAATATTAAAACTGTCCGCATAATAAAATAGTAGCCGTAAGGGGTAGTCTCACACTATCGGGGAAGGGAAGAACCTTTACCCGATGTGCATAAAGCATTTCCACCCTTAAAAAAAAAGATTAGCTTTAGGTTAGGTTAGATCTTTGTAATAAATAAAGAAAAGTACGATACGTGTGACAATTTGACATTTGTTACATTCTGACTGGTGTCATATTTTGACATTTGTTCATTTTGAAATTTGTTCATTTTGACAGTTGTTACATTTTGACACGTATCACATTTTAACAGTTGTCACGTTTTTACAGGTGTCACATTTTGACAAGTGTCCATTTTAACAGTGTTACTCAACGTTCCTATAAATATTTACCTAAACCCATGATTTCTGAAATTGAATTGGCAACGTTGTATTTTCAACTTTGAATTTATGAGATGGCTGTCATTTGACAAGCAAATTATTTATGTCCGTCAAATGAACCTTTCCTTTTTTACACTTTTCAGGTTTATTCTGGTTATAAATTCCTACTTGGGCTTTTGTAGAAAATTTAAAGTAGAGTTAGCCATATGTGAGTAGTAACCTAACCTCAGTTTTGTAGAAAAGTTATGTATGCGTTTGTACGGGAAAAATATGTTAAATAACCGTTTCAACGCACTGAATTTGTTTGTCTTGGGAGTGAGTATCTCAACATATATTTTTTCATAAAAAAATGTGAAATATATTTTTCCGCGCAAAAATTTCTATTGCTAAGTATATTGATTTTATCATGTTTTATAGCATTTGTGAAAATTTCATGAAAATCCCAGTCGGCCCCATTTTCTTAACGTTTACCCAGACCCAGAGATGTGCGTGTCAGTAGTTGTCAAAATTTGTAGGTCATTATGGATAAAAAGCGGCAAATTTAAAATTGAATTCTTTCAGATTGAAACGCCAGAAATTAAATAAAGTCAAACCTTTTTACTACTATACTATACAGAAGAAAAGAGTGCAGTATTTAATTTGCAGAACGTAGTACAGGTTCAAGAGGTAGAAATTTTAATTTTACCTCATCCTTCAATGCTTATTTGTAGTTAAAATTTAAATTTTAATACATCTGATCGGCCTAATAGAGTTTTTGTCTATATTTAATCTTGTTTCCATGGTTTTTACTGTAATAAACCTGTTCTTTTGACAGATAAGTCAGACTTTATTTATTCATAGCCGTATTGTATGTATTTTAATTGATTCAGAATTTTGTATTAATATATATTTCAAAATGGCTTCATTCTTAAAATATTATCAGTCCTCCTACATCCTTGAAGGCAGAATTATTAGTAATAGCAAGGCAACATAAAAACAAATTCAAAAAATATATTATAGATGAGATGGCCAGAGAAAAAGGAATTAAAATTCTCAGATTGCCTCCGTACCACACAGAGTTAAATCCCTTTGAACTGATCTGGTCACAATTATTAAATGGTTATGTTTCTCAAAACAATAAAACATTTAAATTTACTGATGTGCGAAATTTGTTTTTGAAGGCAGTTTCAGATGTAAATAGAAAACATTGGGGAAAATGCATTGATCATGTTAAAAAGGTGGAAAATTCATTTAGGAAATTGGATATATCAATGGATAATTTAATAGAACCTATGATAATAGACCTCAGAAAAGACAATTATAGTGATACCAGTAGTTTTAGTGAAGACAGTAACTTTTAAAGATAGTTCTTGAACTAACTTTTTTTTTAATCTTTGAGTTTAGGTAAGTACTGAAGCGTTACTTTTAATGACAAGAGATTAAAAAAAGTTTAATCCCAACATATAATCCCCTCCTTGTTATTTATTGGTTAAATTTAATTCGTTCAATTTATCTGTCAATTTCTAAAGTGAGGTTAGAATTAATTTTTCATCTGAAGATTTTGGAATTTAAATAAAATAGACTTTCCAATCAACATTTCATCATCCTTTCCTGAGGTAAATCCAGTTCTTCAAATATATCCTGAATTTGTATCTAGTTAATGTATCCTGTAGAACATAATCCCTTATTCCTCATTGAAACCAGGTAGAATCATTTGGACCACAACATCGATTTGCAACCAAGCAACTAGAGTTTGCTAAAAGAATCAGAAAGTATTAAAGGTACATTTTCTTTTTCCTAAATATCGATATTTAAAACTTTAAAATAAACAAGGCCAGAGTACTCAACTAATTTAACCTACATTTTTAATTTATAATAATAAAAACAGAATAACGTAAGAAAGAATTTTACACAATAAATAACAACGATAAAATTTGAAAGATAATAATAATAATAAACCTTACACTTACTTTTTTCTGTTTTAAATATTTCACGCTGCAATCGCAAATTTTGATTTCTGTTTTTTTTTAATTGTGAATAAATGCACACATATTTTTCTTCTAACTGTGTCGTTATTATTGAAGGTTAAAACTTTAAAAGTCAATTTACAGAAGCACGGCTAAGATTCAAGGTTTTTATGCTTCCGGCTGAAGTGAAAGAGGCCACCCCACTAAAATAAACACGTTCTGGCTAAGATTACGTCAGAAGGTAAAATTAATCTTTTAAGAAAGTTACTTACTCACAAATTAAATTAAACTATGAAATTTGAAAGATAATAATAATAATAAACATTACACTTACCTTTTTCTGTTTTAAATATTTCACACTGCTATCGCAAATTTTGATTTCTGTTTTTTTTGATTGTGAATAAATGCACACATATTTTTCTTCTAACTGTGTCGTTATTATTGACGGTTAAAACTTTAAAAGTCAATTTACAGAAGCACGGCTAAGATTCAAGGTTTTTATGCTTCCGGCTGAAGTGAAAGAGGCCACCCCACAAAAATAAACACGTTCTGGCTAAGATTACGTCAGAAGGTAAAATTAATCTTTTAAGAAAGTTACTTACTCACAAATTAAATTAAACTATGAAATTTGAAAGATAATAATAATAATAAACATTACACTTACCTTTTTCTGTTTTAAATATTTCACACTGCTATCGCAAATTTTGATTTCTGTTTTTTTTTATTGTGAATAAATGCACACATATTTTTCTTCTAACTGTGTCGTTATTATTGACGGTTAAAACTTTAAAAGTCAATTTACAGAAGCACGGCTAAGATTCAAGGTTTTTATGCTTCCGGCTGAAGTGAAAGAGGCCACCCCACAAAAATAAACACGTTCTGATTACGTCAGAAGGTAAAATTAATCTTTTAAGAAAGTTACTTACTCACAAAATAAATTAAACTTATACAAAGATAAAAAAGATTAGGTGTTTCACATTTCGTTTTGGATCGTGAATAAGTAACAATATATTGAGAGAATATTATAATTATACGATTTTTACTTTTTAAATTCCTTTTATTTTTAACTTTATCTCTGACATTTTTTTAACATACTTCAAAATTCTATATTCCAACTAACAAAAACTTTCCTAACAACCATCACCATTTTTTTTTATTAAGTCCATTTCACATATTTTTTTTTAATTCGTTTAAAACTTTAAAACATTTTTCATAATTTCCCATATTTCCCATTTTTTTTATACCATAACAATTTCCCCTTTTAAAGATAACATTTAAAATTTTGATGTCATTTCATATCATAACAAATTCCCCAAAATTTGCATTCATTTGGTATTTTTAAAAAAAATAACAAATGAATGCTAATTTATCTTTAATTTTCGAAATTGTTCCAAAATTATCTTAAATGTTATTTTCTTTAATTTTATTTTCCATTTGTGATAATTTTGACCTAATCTGTTTTTATTCCTTAAAATTTCTTTTTGTAATTCAAATCCATCTTTAAACTGTTTTTCTAATTCTTTATAGTTATTTTCATTTTTTTTATTAAGATCTTCCTTCACTTCTTTTATATTTTTATTTAATTCACTTCCATTTGTTGTCATTATAATTGCATTTTTTCCCATATTGCTTTCTATTTGTTTTTTGTATTCTTCCCTTTCTTGATACATTTTCTTTTCTATTTCTTCTATTTTCCATTTTGTAATATTTGTTTCTGTAGTTATGATTTCTTCCTGTAATTTAAAACCTTCTTTAATATGCTCTTCTAAATTATTCATTTCTTCCCCATTCTTTTTAATATCTTGTCTCATTATTTTCAAATTCTGTTCTGTATCTTTTCTTGTTTTTAAATTCTCTTCTTCTGCAATTTTCCAATTGTCTTGGGTAATTTCTTCCATACGTTTCTCTATTACATTAATTACATTTCTTTCAATTCTTTTCATTTCTTTTTTTGTTTGTTCTGTCTTTGTTTCTTGTACTGTTATCTTCTGTTCTATTATATCTCTTCTAATTTGTTTCGTTTCACTTTTGATATTATCAATTTCTTTATCTTGTTTCCCAAATTTCTTGGCTATTTTCTTTTCGAATTCTTCCATAACAATTTCCCCTTTTAAAGATAACATTTAAAATTTTGATGTTATTTCATATCATAACAATATATATATATATATTTTCATAAAGGAAAAGGAAAATTCAAAAATTCTTCGTTTGAATAAAATCCCTGTGTGATTAGTATTTGTTTTAATTTATTTTTGAAGAGCACATATGGTAAAACTGTATAGCTATTAGGAAGTTTATTGTATAGCTTAACAGACAGAAATCCTGGACCATTCTGATACCTTGTCAAGCGCTTGTAAATTGGAACTAGCTTGCACCCTATACCTATATTCTTATGTACCCACAATAGGTTCTCTAGGATATACACCGATGGTAGAGGAGTATACCCAACTTAGAGAAGACATGTCTACAATCCTCCCTGTAACCCAACCTTCCCAGTATTCTGATTGCCCTCCTCTGCAGTGAGAACAATCTACTTGTGTGTGGGGCATGACCCCAGAATAAAATAGCATAAGTGGCAATAGGATGAAAAATGCCAAAATAGGCTGTTCTCAAAGCACTGTCGGAGGAACAACCAGCAAGGCATCGAATTGCATATATACAGCTTCTTAACTTTCCAGCAACAATATCAATATGTTCATGACATTCAAAGAGAGGATCCAAACTGACTCCTAAAAACTTAATCACCATATTCCTTGGCCTGTCCGTTGGTGTTAATGTGAAAATAACTTTATTTTTTTGTCTGCATTAAGATGCAATCGATTCATGTTAAACCATTCCTGAACTCCACTCTGCAAAACGTTCAACTCTAGTACTGCAGTTTCAAGAGAATCCCCGGTACAAGCGACCGTTGTGTCGTCAGCAAAAAGAGTGAATTTACCGGTTGTTTCTATTAATGGCAAATCATTAATATATATTAAAAGAAGTATAGGTCCCAAAACAGAGCCCTGGGGCACTCCTATTGTTATTTCACTCTATGCTGACGACACTCCACCCACACTCACAACATGTTCTCTGTTTGTTAAATAAGAAGTTAGAAGTTTAGTGCTGTCAGAACTAAAACCTTATTTGCAAAGTTTCCGTAAGAGTTTATCATGGGGAACACAATCGAAAGCATTGCTCAAGTCGCAGAACAAGTCACTTCCATATTTTAAGTCATTGAAGGAGGAGTTTAGTAGAAAGTCAACTTGGTGTAGAATAGCCATGATAGTACTTCTATTTTTCCTAAATCCAAACTGGCAGGATGTAAATAGGTTATTTTCATCAAAAAATTTTATTACTTGGATGGCAATACACTTTTCGAAGATTTTTGAAATTATAGGTGGTAAGGAGATAGGACGGTAGTTTTCAGGCCTGAAAGGATCACCCTTTTTAAGAATAGGAATCACCTTGGCTAACTTTAGTACATTCGGGAAGGTATTTTCTTTTAGGCTTCAGTTAATTAATTTAGTGAGGAGACTAATAATAATATTTTTCACATACTTAACCAACTTGACATTTACCCCATGACTTGTCTTATTTTTTAGGTTATCTATGATATCTCTTATTTCTATGAAAGATACAGGAGAGAAGGAGAACAATTTTTCTGGTGTTTCAAATAAAAGTTGTGAGAGATCCCAGGTAGCAAGCGTACGTCATAATGACTTACCTTATAGGTTTTACAAGACGTCTTATTAGCCCCGAAGTTGACGTCATTAGGACGTCTAAATGACGGTCTACTGTCAGCGTCCTGAAGACGTCAATATATGGCGTCATTTTGACGCCAGTATACGATACTTTTCCCATATAGGGGCAACCAAAACTCAGGATCACTTTTTTCAAATGGAACACCCTGCAAATAACGACATACCAGAATAGTCCACACTATGAGCTTCCAGAATATGTAGGGTTTGCCTACTTGATTTCCATCGGAAATGTATCTAATTCTTAAGGAAAATATGAAAAATGTCATAAAAGCAATATATATTTGTACTCAATGATGGACGATCATGGTAACAAAATAATCTCAAATAATGTAAAAAACCGTTATTTCACACGACGTGTTCAAACAATCTCCCATTTTGAGCTATGCATAAATTTAGTCTATCTACGATGGCTCTTCGAATTTCAGTTAGATTTGATCTTGTTGTAGAGGAAAAATTCTATTCTTCGTGTAATCAAAGAACAATGCTCCGGGTGGCTTCATCCTCAAAAGCTGTTTCAGCATTGCCCTTTAATTTTCAATCGAGAGAGTTGGTTTACAAATTTTCAATTTTTTAACTTGATCAATGCTCATTTTCTTCATAGAAATCTCTACTTTAAGATGGCATGAAAAAATATATTATTCATATGGGAAAATATGGAAAAATAAGTTTTTTCTTAATTTAAATTCGTATAAAATCGGAATATTTGAAAAAATTACAGCTTACTTAAAACATAAAAAAGAACGTGTTCACGAAGTTTCATAAAAAAAATTATTTTTTATTCGAATATGTCAAAAAACGTCAAATTCGATACATTACACAATAACAAGAAGAAGAAACGGGCAGCACATCATTTTTCTGTAAAAAAAACACGTCTTTCGAGGATGCTGAGCATGGTGGTAATGTTGAAGATTACTTCCGACCCTCACCAACCCCTTCACAGGCACCTCCACAGACCCCGACAGGGGTGTTTTTTATTTTTTATATTAGCGGCAAAACGTCCGTTTTCGAGGATGCTGAACCTTGATGGAGGTGTTCAATATTACTTCCGACTCCCCCCCCCCCCCAACCCCTCCACAGGTTAAAACTCACCCCTGAAAGGGACATCCGTTTTGCAATTAATATAAAAAAATTCATCCCTTTCAGGGGCCACTAACGAGAAGTAATAACAATGTTTACATTAAAAAAACTAACACTAAATTTGGAATCAATAGCATGTTTCATAAAGGCTTAAATGAATTTAATAAACTTCCGCAATTTGCAAAAGAATCTAATTCAGTAAATCAATTTAAGTCATCATTAAAGAAGTATATTAGTGATAGCTCATTGTGATATTCTTTTTTTTTGTTTGAATAATTTGATGCAACATATCAATCTAGCGATATGTATGTACATTTGGCTTTACTTTTAATGTTTTAAGATATTTATAAATTTGTAATTTTTTTTTGTATATTAGGCTTGCCTATTTAATAAATAAATACATTTTAAATATCGCTCTACCCTTTAAAATTCCGTGCTTTAGAATCTCTACATTATTCAGATCTAAATAGAAACGAAGGGAACACAGCCGGAGAATTATGTGGCCAGTAGAGGAAAAAATGTTGCAGGAAACGTAATCCAAAGCATTTGCTACTTAATTATATACATGCGACGTGTACCGCTCCGAGCAAGTCGCGTAAAAAATATTTTAAACAGCCGAAAACATGGAAAAGTTGAGAATTTTGGTGCTCAAACGCGATACCCAGGATAGTAGAGGAATTAATTACTGCAGTATTTTACTCTAGTAAACTTAAATTGCCAGGAAATTTCAGCGACAATATATACAGCATAGGTCAGACGCCAATGTGTTTCTCTGCCAATGATTTATATCCTTGATGAAACTGGGTAGACCATGGACAATAAATCCATGAACTTAAAGCTGTTCCACATATTCCTGGATCATTTAAGTCTACCGGTTACTGATCTTTTAATTTTTTATTCGTTCAACATTTTGCAAGAAGTGAAAAATGACTTGTAATTATATATAAAACTTTTTCTCCTCAGGGTACATATGAAATAAAATTTTTAATTGGAGCCAAAATTTAATCACCCAACTTAAATTGAAAATGTTTTGAAGCCGTAGAACATCCAAATTTTCCTGCAAAATTCATAACAAGTGCTTTTCCATTCAATACTGAAAGTTGTTTGCCTCCAACCAACATATCAAAATTAAAAATAAACAAAGAACATATTGATTCTGAAATAACTTATACAAACATGTTTTTTAGATGCCGAGCCGTTGACTAAAATAAAACCCTTTTCGTTCATTTAAATATACAGGCTGTATTTGAAATGTATACAAATGTGTACAAATATTTAAACTGTGTAAACTTGGAGTTGCAACAAGCTTAGGAAAATTTTTTGCAAGTTGCTACTAAGGTTACTCCAAGCAAGAAATCTGCATCTGTTCCCTTGAAGCCTGCGTCCAAAGCGAACCATTCTATAACAATGAAAGAGGAAAGGGTTAAAGAAAAATCAGGAGTTAATGGAGAGAAAGGAAAGGCTAAAAAAGCATTTTTTCGTCGACCTCTACAAAAAATGACATTTTACGTACTAATGTGCGAATGAAAAGTCAACTATTTTTGAAGGCAACTAATTTTCGTCCTCAAATGACTCGCACCGTGCCGTATCCTAGTGACCACAGCGAGCACCGTGCCGTATCCTAGTAACCACAGTGGACGAAATGTGTTTTCGGACGAAAAGTGTTTGCGGACGAAAAATGCTTGCCCTCAAAAATGGTCGATTTTTCTTTCGGAAATGAGTACGTTTTTGTATAGGTCGACGAAAATAAGTAATATGCGCCTCGGCGAAAAACTGTCTTTTGTCTCGCCTGCTTGCTAGCCTCGGCTATCAATTTGCAGACTCGACTATAATAGACAGTTTTTCGTCCTTGGCACATAAATAACTATTTCGGTAAATATATCTGATGGTGGTAGGTATTTAACTAATCGACAACTTTTCAATGGCAAGATGGATCTCGATGGTGAAGACTCTTTTGGAATAATGAAGTCTACGACTAAAAACTGATATTGCTATGGTTTAACAAGTTAACAATTAGCTAACAATTAGATTTACCTTTTTATTATTTTAAAAATTTGCTTGATATATGAACTTCCAGTACAGACGTTATAATTTTGGACCTAATATTTTTTTTTTAATTTGCCTTTTTGAAGTTATTTTTATTGTCTGTTAACATGTTTTCTAACACTGAATTAACTGATATTCTGGCGTATGGTACTGCTGGTAAAAACGCTAGACAAGCCAGACATTTACATCGGGAAAGATTTCCCAATCGAAGGGTTCCAAACTTCTATACTTTTGTAACTAATCATTTCAGAGACTATGGGTCCTTCCATTATTTTAATGCTAATAAAAGTAGACTCGCTCCATAAGAATACTTGATGCCGAAGAACAAATACTGAAAACGATTGAAAATAGACCTGAAGCAAATTGTAGAAGACTTGGTTATAAAATAGGAGTATCCCATTTTGATGTTTGGCGAACTCTAAAAGAACAAAGTTTACATCCTTATCGGAAATACAGGCGTTATATTCAGAGGTCGAAGGGAGAAGAATTGAATTTTGACAGTGGATATTACAAAGAATCGCTGATGAGGCTACTTTTACACGAGATGGAATATTTAATATGCACAACACTCTTTGTTTGAGTCCATTTGTGTTCCCACGAGTAGCAAGGGAAGGGTTGGTCGCCTCTGGCAGAGCCCCGCATTACCAGAGGAAGGCTGATTACAATGGGGTTTCGCCCGGTTCCCCAAGGGTGTCGTTCGCGACCGCATATTACTCTTTGGCCATTCAGCTGTCGGCATGATTACTTACACTCTAGCAGTAGGATTTCTGACTGGCCACTGTCAACTAAGGAAACACCTGCATACAATGGGGCTAGTGGACTCACCTCTATGCAGGATGTGTGAGCAGGAAGACGAAACGGTCAATCATGTCCTACACCTGCCGATATAAAGGAGATGTCTCCTAGTGACTTGTCCACTTTCCTGGAAAGGACGGGATAGACGATAACCTAGAAGGACAACTCCTCGGGAGGAGGATGTACAATGGGTCAAATGTGGCCTAAGTGCTGTGGGACTAACTCACCCTCCCTACTCTACAGATACAGATACAGATGCACAACACTCATATATGGGCTGATGAAAATCATCATGCTCTCATCTCTCTCATCGGACCCCTACATCGTTTCAAATCGGCTCCAGTATTCTCGTTTCCTCTGGGATAAGTGGTATTTACAAGAGGTGCCCCTCCTCACTTTGATTTACGTGTGTGGCATTTTCTAACTGAAAATTTCCCTCAGAGGTGAATTGGGAGGAATGGACCCAGAAGTTGACCATGTGGGGGCCATATGAAACAGTTAGTTTATTTATTTATTTATTTTAACGTATTGATCATTTTTACAATCTTAAATTACCATAATATACAGGGCAAGTGCGATATAACACTAAAAGAAAAAATAAAGAAAAAAGAAGAAGCTTAGAATAATAAAATAAAATAATTAACATTTACAAATCAGTCACATTTGCAATTTTTTTACGGCACTTTTAAATACCGAGGCAGACGTTCCAAATATCTCAAGATCATGTAAGTGTTCATTTGACTCGCGTAATAACCTAGTAATCGATTCATCTTGCCCATAGTTAGTATAGTGAAATGGAATGCTGAAAACATCTGTATTACGGGTTCTCTGAGTATTAACACTCAAATTAATTAAGCTAAGAATATCAGCGTTTTGTACCACTAAGAATATTATGCAACAAACACAAATCTGCTTCCAACCTTCTATGTTCTAGCGATGTTATATTCAAAGACCTAAGTATGTCTTCATACTCGTATTGGTCACTAATCAGACCTACTTTGTATGCACAAACACTTAGAAACTTATTTGGATATAGACATTATATGAAGGAGACCAAACCGTAGAACCATATTCATGAGTAGATCGCACTAAGCTGACATAGAGTAAAAAAAATGTTCTCTGCTTCTCAATACAAATCCAAGCATCTTTAGTGATTTAGAAACAATTTCATTAATGTACTAACTGAAAGTCAGCTTACAATCAAAATAAACTCCTAAGTCCTTTATATTGCTTTTTTCTTCTAGCATTACGTTATTAATGCAACATTGATAAAGAATTGTATCTTTAGATCTAGAAAAATAATTTCAAAATATTTTTTTACGTTTAAATAGAGAATATTTACCTCACACCAATTAGCTAAGCAGTTAAGATCCCTTTGTAATAAAGCAGTATCCTGTATATTTTTAATGACTTTTAATATTTTAAAATCATCAGCAAATTTTAAATGATCACTATTTTTGATTATAAGTGATACATCATTTAAAAATAGGTTAAACAAAAGAGGCCCCATATGTGACCCCAGTGTCATACCTGAGATAACTTTTATTTGCTGAGATACACAAATACACATATTTCACATACTGATACCTATCCGACAAATAATTACTTATCCAGCAAAGCACTTTCTCACCAAATCCATAACCATTCAATTTAGCAATAAGTTATTCATGGTTGACTCTATCGAAGGCTTTAGAAAAGTCTGTATAGACCTGAAATATAGATTCCATAGCATTAGTAATTAGTAAATAATTATTTACTAAACAATCAAAAAGTTTTGATAAGACCGATTGTATGCAGACGGCACAATAATTTTCAATATTGTGTTTAGAGCCTGATTTATGGTTAAGAAACTATGTTTCCAGTAACTAGGAAATGTTCCTTTGTTTAAAGATAAATTAAAAATAAAATGAATTGATTTTACTAATGTAAAGATGCAACAATTAATTTCCAAGGAATTTGTAAAATATTTTCAATAATGTCAACGGATTGCTCATAATTTTATTGAAATGAGGTATCTGATTGATTTTAACATCGAAATAAACACAAAAAAAGTTTGCGAATAGATCTACTGTGTTATGTTATATTATTATTATATTATAACCATTGTATAAAGATAATATAGTAGTATCGCCCTACGGACTTTTATCAGTAGGATTATGTCAACGCAATGGAGATGGCAGCACTCCATGTGGACACAAGTCATGTCTTTAGGTCATGTCGTTGCTTTAGTGAAATTATAATTTGAAATCTTCTTTTTCATTTCTGCTTGTCTTTTGTTAACGTGTTATTTAGTTACAAAGAAAGGGAATTGGAAGACGTATGAAATTGAAGGCCAAAAATATTTAATAATCTCCCGAGAAACCAGGGTTGCCAATTTGTGAGTACTTTACTAGTCTGTAAGTAATTTTGTGAGTAAAGGGCAATTGTGAATTGTAATCAAAAGGTCAGTAGTATACTATCTATAATGGTAATTATGAAAAATTCTAATCTGATAATTTATTAAACCCGTTTAACTTTTAAAATTTGGAATAAAATAGTTTGGTTTCTTGTTTATAATATGGATATTAGTTAATTTTAAAATTAATAAATTATTATATGTTGTTGTTTGATACTAAACAACTTTAAACTTTTTTATCTGATGCTGGTTAGACAGATACCTACAGGTTTCGTATATTAAAAAAAAACTGTGTTGCTATTGATATTTTAAAGTTGTGAGTAATCCACCAAAGTTTTGAAAGTAAATAGGTAAAAGCTAGTTGGAAACTCTGTCGTCGAGAGCTATAGACGCACCAAGACAACCCGAAGTTCAGTTGAATTTTCCTGTTTATAGGGTTAATAAATAGTTTTGCGTTGTTAATTGAAGATTGAAGGTCACCAGAATCTGATGCCCTGTCCAATAATAAAAACTAATCAATAATCAAGTTTTCGTTGGATTTGAATGTTTTGTAGACCAAGTCCAAACCAATTTTAAATACCCGAATTCATAAAAAAATTTTTAGCAGTATGTGGATGGTCGGAAAATTTAGGGAAAATTAGAAGTAAATTAAAAAAAATAAATTGGACAAAAAAGTTCCGGAGGGGGGTGGGGGAAGCTAAATATACAATTTGAGGGTTGGATATTGGTTTTTTACGATTTGTGGCTGAAATATGCATCCTACCAAAAAAAGATTAATGTAAAAGTTGTAGATAATTAAAAAATCTAAAGCTTTTGTATTTATTATTTTCAACATATATGTTGTATAAACATAATTGATATAGCACATCATATCATAAATTTTATCCTTATTAGTAAATAAAGATGACTAATCACACAGTTTTGTAGAAAATTCTGATTGAATTTTGAAAATGTAATATCTGTTCAACAGATGTTTCTTATTAAATACGTAAGTGCAACATTACAGACAACAACTTTAATAGCTGAAGGAACTACTTGGTAAAGGACATTGTGAAAGAAGATATAGAGGGCTTATCTGTACATCATTAGAAATTGAGAACTTCATAAAATCGTCAATAGATGCCGCGCGAGATTGCATCAACCACTTTTAACTAGAGCGTGATACTACTATATTATCTTTATAAATGTTATAACGATTGATAATTTACCCGGCAACGTCGCATTCAATGTGTTATGAAGCAGTATTTCGCACGTGATAATATTTGACCTTACAGCGGAGAATGATGGAAAAATAGGATTTTTGTCCCCTTTTTTAATTCTAGATTTTATTAAAAAAAATTAAAAATATCGGTTATGTGCATATAGACCTAGCAGTTCAAATATTTGTACACATTTCAATTACACCCTGTATACATATTTTAACTTTGCTTTCAGTATGTCTATCATGTTCTTCTGGGTATTTTTTTCGTCTATATACCTTTTTTAATTGCTATTTTTCTATTATCTCCATTGTGGGTTTTAATTTTAAATTCTGTCTAAATAAGTTTTTGCTTTTAATATTTTTTGTTCTCAATTTTTCGCAAAAGAACATTTTTTACGCTTGAATTAAAAGAGATGGAACCAAATGGCAATAAGAAGTTAATTTCCAATGTAAACATAATATATTAAACCTTTTAAAATTCTGCAAAAAATAGAACGCCGTATTTCAAATTTCATTTTGCCTCTGGGATCTCGTTTCTCTCCTCAAGTTTTCTTCGCCTCTAGGTGGCCTCTATTTTACAACTCCCTAGCTAAAGTAAGTTCGATTTGAAGTCACGTGGTAAACTTGTAAAATGTTATATGTCCGTTCAGTTGAGATATAGTTAGTCGAGTTTTGTTCACAATACTTTAATTATTTTATTAAATCTTTCAAATTTAATGAATTATATACTGAATGTACCTACTACCTTTGATGCCTCCACATTCTCCGGGTGTTTGATATTAGAATTAGTAAGTTGAAGAGGAAAATTTAGACATTTACATTATTAAAATTTATAATGAAATAAAGTTGTTTAGAGTAAAATAATTAATGAGAAAAATTATGTGTGGGGAACTTAAAAAAATGTGACAGAGAGAGAGAGAGAGAGAGAGAGAGAGAGAGATGTCAAAGTCAGAATTAAGAAAATAAAATCCTTGAAAATTAAAAAACTTATAATTTCATATTTATTACAAATTTGGCGCCCAACGTGGGGCCCTAAAATAAAGGGTCTCTATTGTAATTTATAATTTTAAAAAAAATGGATTTAAGAGGTGAGAAAAAAAGGATTAAGAGGACAACAAGAAGAAGACCAAAGGAGTATAGATGGACAGGATGTAATGGAAGTGCAAGAAACAACTATTATAGATAGGTACAATAAGATTTAAATGAAGAGCAAGGGGTAGATCATGTTGCAGAAATGAATGTTAGGGGAATGGGAGACACAATGTCTGGAGGAAGTTTAACAGAATTGAACATAGAATGGAAGGAGTGGAAGGAAACTTTAGAAAAATGAAACAGGGAATTAAAGAAGAGTTGAAGGATATGAATAAGAACATGGAGAAACATAATGAAACTATAAGAGAATTTAAACTGGAAATAGAAGAAAAAATAAATACAATTAAAAAGGACCAAGAGATGTCTGAAAAGAAGTTGGAACGCAAGATTCAAGTAGTACAAGGTGAACAAGAAGAAATGAAGAAAAGTGTGGGAAAAATTGAACAGAAACAGCAGAAAAAGACATAGGTAGTATAAGCACAAGTACAAGGAGAACGTTTCGATAATTTTAAGATGGAGGTCAATGAGGAATTGAAGAGAGTTAGTACTGAATGGGGGGAAAATTTTGATAAAATAACAGACACATTGTATAGAGAAGTACAAAATGGACTCCATGTACAAGGAGTAGGTAGGATACCGATGAATATAGGTGATGGGATCGTGAAATTGACGGAAATATAAGGAAAATTTATCCTAAAGTATTTGTTAAGACTATTAAGAGGGGGCTCGCAACAGGTATGCCAAACTACAAACACCAAAAATCCCTGCGAAATCCCCATCTTTCGGGTTCATCAATCGACAGTCAGTCAGTATATCACTGTCTTTCTGCAATAATGAAGAGAGATAGATATCTTAAGACTTCAGTGAATCTCCTGTATGCTAGGTAGCGCTGCTAGTATTAAAATATAATATATTATTTGGGATATCTAAGGAATCTGAGAGAATACATTTTTTTTATTTTCACGATTAGTCTTGTCGCATAGAGCTCTAATAATCTATTTGTCATGAGTTCGATACCTGCTTCAGCGGAAGCAGTTCTTATTGTGCACATTCTCCATATTACTAATCACTAATTTTTCACACTGACGACTTCCTTCGAATATGCATAAAAATTGAAGATTTTTTGAACAGCCTCTCGAGAATGGAATTTTTGTTTGTGGAAATATTTTTACCCCTTATAGCTTACACCTTGGAATAGGACATCTCCATTTTTCAACAAATTTTAAGGATTTTTTAGATGTGCTACCATCTAAATAAAATAAATTAAAATTCCTTACATATTAATCATTTAGTGGAAGGTGTGCTTTTGACAATTTGTGATGTGATCACCAATTTTAAAGTGAAATATGTCCTAAATGAGGTATACGGCATTAATTGAAAGACTTTAAACTGAAGAACTACTAATTTACTCATTCAAAAAATTGCAAAACACACGAATAAATTAGCTAATTTAACCTAAACTTTCTTTCTTCGTAATAGTGGTTGCATACATCGTTCAAAATAAAATAAAAACGCCACTGTCTCAAAGCGGAAAACGCCTGAACTATAGAAAGAGAAAATCATACTGAGATATAGGCAACTTACATAAATTTTTTTTTCTGGAGAGTTAATCTCAAAAATTATAAACTTTTGAGAATTGGTATTCTCGGAAATTAATTCTGTATCCTTCATTTAGGACATCTCATTTTCACGTTAAAAATGGTGATCACAAATTGTCAAAACTGTCAAAAACACACCTCCACTAAATGGCTGATATCTTTTTTATTAATCCTTAAAATTGACTCAAAAAAGGAGATGTCCTATTCCAAGGTATAAGCTATAACGGGTATAAATATTTCCACAAACAAAAATTCTGTTCTCGATATTAACTCTCCAAAAAATCGTCAAATTTTTATGCATATTCAGTATTGCCAACTGAAAACGAGGTCGTCAGTGGCAAGGCCCCTCTTAAGGATAAAATACAAGGAGTTAGAAATATGAAGGAAATAAAATTGCTTAGGAATTTGTTGGAAGGCGATCCGTTGTTATGGTTTTGTAATTGGAAAATGAGGAAGAAAAATAAAGAGCTGTATGAAAACAATAAAATTGGATGAAGACGATAGGAGGAAAGTATTAAAGAAAATTATAATTGAATATTTATTATGGTATCAGTTAATAAATAGTGTTATTTTGATAAATGAGACATATGTTAGTTTTTTTTTGAGGCAATTATAAATTTTAATAATGTGGGGGGAATTTGAAATGGATTTTGATATTAGAACTAGTAAGTTGAAGAGGGAAATTTAGAAATTCCAGCACATATAAAATAGACATTCAGCGCCATTTCCATCGCTTTTTTGTGTGCTAGATTGGTATATACGTTCAGTGATAGAATGTATTTTTTTTTATTTAAAATTTAGCCTTTTTTTTCTAATTCAATTATTGTGCTATATGTTCCCGAAATTCTACGAGCCTGAATTTGAATTCTTTAGATTTCGTGTTTCACCATTTCCTAAACACCCCTCATAACTAATCCCTTTGAATATTCCATGAATGTGAACACCGTTGCAAAGTGGATTCGTTCATAAAAGTAAAAAACTGCCGCCACATTGCCCACAATAACAAGAAGGGTAATCTATATAAATTAGAACGTGACTCACATCTGAAAAGGAACATATAGTCTTCTTAATACTAGATGTTCTTATTTAAGAAGATTTATTCCAGTAATGTGATGGCAGGCTAAATAATGTTATTTTTAATGCAGAATACGAATGTACAGATGTGATAAAATTTTAACGGAACATACGATTTTCAATGTATTTTGCAAGTTTACCAGCACAATATATAAGAAATCTGCGCGACGACGTATCAACTATTCAATTGAACCACTCTAGACTGTTGTATCCCTACTCTCCGCTAGCAGAGCGTCTATCTGCGTTAGCTTACTTACTAGCAAAAGCATTAAGCTGCAGCAGTATGAAAATGTTAGGAAAGGAGATGTGTATGTGTGACTTTCAGGAAGAGATTTTACGAATAAACTAAAATGAAACTAAAAAACTACGAATCTAATGTAATAAAGGTTCAAATAAACCACCTTTTTATGCCAAACAATAGACAAATCTGTGAAACAGAGAATCTCATATCGAACTTTTTAATAATTCGATAAATGATGGACTGTGTCTGAATTTTCAAATGCAACTATAAATAAATTTATTGTATCTCAAATCGAGTGACCCTTAAAATACATCTTTAATATTTGTATCTTTTCTTCTTTTGTGAACGTGAACATTTTATTTTCAATCGTTATCGGCTTACTGCGATTAACTTTCAGTATACTTAGTGGTGTCGTATTTTGGCACGGAAGCGCCCTGTCGTAACTTCAGTGGTTTACGAAAGCAGCCGTTTGCAAGGACAGCCGATTTCGGTTTGCTGTCTCTTTAAACGCTGTGTTGAACTGATTTGTAAAAAAGAAAATGAGTAAATATGACGTTGTATCACATCGGAGATATGTTCTCCCATCGGAGTTTTACTACATACTGATTCGCCGTACTAGGGGGCATTATGAATAACAAGCCCTTATGTTAAGGAGCTTGCAATACGTCGTACTTGACGGAGTAGGAAATCGTTTGACGATCAAACACATACTGAATTTGAATTTGCTAGTTTCGCTTGTGTCGCGTTTTGGGCTTGTTAAGTCACGCCCCTTGTTTTTATACATCGGAATGCGGAAATGTTTACGTAAGCGAGAGATGCTCGTCTTGCATCTCACTCATGGAGAATGCTGTCTTCTTCGCACTTTAAGTGTGGTATACGTTCAAGTATGCGATGATATAATGACTCGAACCAGAAGAGATATTGTGTCTCTTTACTGTCTTTTTCTACCGCATGGAGGAACAAGAGCTTTGACTTTATAATTTACTTAATATTGCAGATTAATATTAATAGAGCTTTGTTTGTTGTGTATCGTATATACAGTATGCAGAAATCTGAAATGCTAAGGTAAATACACTTTTTAAATTCCAAAGTTATCAAAACACTGCAATAGTTCTGTTTTAACCCACTATCTCAGCTGTTTTTGTACGATTATTCACATCACGTCCCCTGTAAATAAATAAATTAGAACGTGACCTACATCGAAAATAGAATCAGCTTCAGGTGAGCGAGAATTTAAATCGAAAGGGGAACTCACCCTCTCTCTATTTGTCAGAAAGGCTTAACGAATGGCTTCGTAATGACCGCTAAGAGCGTATCACGCACTGTTAGAGATCAAAAACAGTCTGTCGGATTTACGCAGGAATTTTCGTGTGATCCTCTATTCAGGAAAATTGCCTCGTCTATGTTTTAGTGCATTAGGCCCCCGCATAGCGTTAGACAAGAAAACGATGCACCATCGGACGTAAAAACACATTTAGTTAACAATATTTTTGTGTGAAATGTAAATTTATTAACAGCTGACGAGAATAGAGCCCGTATTTTCCATATTCGGAAAAGAAGATAGGTGTGTTGTATGCATTTCCTAGCCAGAAATTGTTTTAAATCAAATCAGTGGTTTTCAAGTGAGGCGTCTGAAATTGTTTTAAAAAATACAGCCATGTGGTCTACTGTTATGAAAAGTTGTTCTGATCCTGTGAGGATGATACTCTCTGTTTTCTCGAAAGCAAAGGTCAGCTTCCTTTCTTTTATCCGCGGTTATAACAAGGCCCTTTCGTTTGGAATCTCATATTCCGCAATGTGAATATGAGTATCGGTTTTTCCCAATAAACTCAATATTGCAGCCTTAAGACTTATTGTACCTACTATGTCAGTTACATCGTTATGTTCAGGTGAAGAGGTTTATTACCTTTATCATGCTGAGTAGCCTTTTCACCAGATTTTCTTTTGGAAAGTCCTCCTGTGGGTTTACCGGCCCCAGTAGGTTATACCTCCAGCGCTTGAGTACCGGCACTCTAGTATGATATGACAGGATGTTTCATCCTCCTCATTGCATAGTCTACATATGGGTTCATCTAGAAAGATGCCCATTTTATGTAGGTGTTCCCTAAGGTGACAATGTCCGGTTATTAGTCTCGTGACATGCCTTATTTGATTTCTGCTTAGATTCAGAATATCACCTGTCAGTACTTTTGATGGCGCTTTAACCATTCGTTTACTGTTTTGTTGGCTCGGCAC
This sequence comes from Crepidodera aurea, assembly GCA_949320105.2. Taxonomy (NCBI): domain Eukaryota; kingdom Metazoa; phylum Arthropoda; class Insecta; order Coleoptera; family Chrysomelidae; genus Crepidodera; species Crepidodera aurea. The sequence goes on from OX439480.2 coordinate 9,689,804, forward strand.
GAGATCCCAGCGTGACCGGTGTTCTTTTAACATCCACCTAGTCAGCGAGAGTCTTACCGAGAATTTAGGAATGCCAAACGCCGGTTTAGGATCAGCAAAAACGGTCGCTGAGGCTTTCCTTGCCAGGGCGTCTGTTTCCTCGTTACCTTTTATCTCTTTATGCCCTGGAACCCATCTAAGTGTTACCTTATTTTGGTTGGCCAGAACCCGCAGGGTTTGTAGGCAGTTCCATACCAATTTTGATCTGATTTTGTTACATGATAAGGCTTGTAGGGCAGCTTGACTATTCCCTCTATACCCCCGGTCAATAGTCTGTTCTGATATAAATATCTAGTGGCGGAAGGTTTCCATTGCTGGAAGGTTTTCCTTTAGACACCACCTCTCCACGATATTCAGCGCCTGTTGCATAAGGTCTGAAACAATATTTTTAAAATTCCCCACTACAAGTATGAGTACATCGTCTGCATACCCCTGGGTATAATATCCTGTATTGCTGAGCTGTACCAGGAGCTCGTCAATTACCAAATCCCACAGTAGAGGTGATGTTGGAAATTGACACCTCCATGTTCTCTCCCAACAATGTTGCTTCAGCTGATCGATTGCATAACATGGTTTGTATCCACCTGCATGTGGTGTCCTCTACGCCACGCTTTGCTACAGCTGCACCCATGGTTCTAAAAGATGTGTGGTCGAATGCACCCTCTATATCCAAAAATGCTCCTAAAGCTATTTCTTTATTTCTGTGTACATCCTCTATCTTTGAAACGAGTTGATGGAGTGCTGTTTCACAGGATTTTCCGGTTTGATAAGCAATGATTTAACCTGAGAGTAGTCTCTCTCTCTCTCTCTTTCCCCTGGATTAAAACCACTTAGTTGTTAAAAAAGTTTTTTTATTGACGTTTCGGCTTTCTATATCGAAAGCCGTTATCAAAATGACATAAAATAAATAAATTTACTAGAAACAGAACACTTGATAATCTTGGAATGAAAACAACTCTAGCTTTCTTCCAGCTAGCTGGAATATAACCAGTAGCTAGACTTGCCCTTAAAAGTTTACATATCACTGGTACCAGTATTTCAATATTATGTCTTTTTAGGCCACATAATAGTTTTATATGGTCCTTAAAGTCATCGAAATGAAGTACTTAAGAAGAGTCGGATTAGAAATCAAAGATTAAGAGCATAATTTGGAACATAATCCATTCAGGGGTACATTAGAAAAGGCGAGTAAGTTGGTAGGATCATATGCAAACATTGCGTAATGCAGAAAAATTAAAGGATCTGTCAAGAAGTAACCATAAGAATAAGAGGAAGATCAAGATAATTATGGGACAATGCAATAGGAAAGATTTTAAACGAAAAGAGGACATCAATTTTCAATGTTATTTTAGGTTTAATAAAGTTATTACATTAAAATTAATATAGAAAATTAAAAAAAAGTGTCGCGCCTATATCTATAGTAGGCATGTTACTTAATAATATTATGTATTGTGTAACAATTTGAAGTTATGTTCGTGGAGAAAATGACATTGTTATTCTGTGATCTGGAATGTATTTAAAGGCCTATATCCAATACAAGATTTTTAGTGAATGTGATGCTCGTGACATAAAAAAAAGAGTTTTGAAAGTTGGTTGTCAATGGATTTCAGAAAGTTCGTAGAATTTTGTCAAGAATCCACAATTAAACCCTGCGATTTAAATATTTGGTGGCCGTAATATCAAAATATATGGCGCCCAACGTGGAGCCTTCCTTGTGATCGATTTATAAAGCTATAAAATCAAGTTTTGGGATAAATTTGGTGTATTGATAACAGATAATGTATTAAAGAAGTGGACATAAAATAATGGAGAAAACTAGAAAAAAAGCAATTCAAGCGGTCAAGATATGTTTGAAATTTTACAAAGAACTGTGGAGGATGTTGACAAGGACAATAATAGTGATAGTGAAGAAGAAATACAACCGAGAAGTAATATAGAAAAGGCTGTTATAGAAACGACAAATAATGAAGAAAGAAATCAAACGGATGAATTAATGCAGATGTTAATGAAAATGATTGAAGATAGAAGACGAGATCAAGAAAAATTGATGGAGAATCTAGAAAAGAATAAAGAAGAAATAAAAATAAATATGGAAGAAAATATTAAAAAACAAATTGGAGATATGAGAATGGAAATGGGAAATCAATTCAAGAAGAATAATGAGGAAATGATAATTTTAATAAGAAGAGAAATTGAAAGAGTCGAAGTGAAATTAGAGAAACAAGAAAATGAAACAGATCGAAAAATAGAAGAAACTAGAGAAGAAATTATTGCTATTAATGCAGTAGCTAGAAAAGTGGACAGGAATCAAGAAGAATTGAAAAGAGATATTCAGGAAAATAAGAAGGAATTACTGTGCAAGAATCGTTTAAAGAATTAGAAGATAAACTAAAGAAAAATCAAGTTTCAAGTGGACAAAAAATTATAATAATGGGAAATGATAATGAAAATGATTTGCAATTCTTTGGGGACAACAGACTTCATACATTAAAGGGATAGAAGAAAAAATGAAGGAACTAGGAGAAATATAAAAATGGAGAAAATGGTTAGAAAAGACTATTAAAGGACAGGCAGCAATATGGTGGAGTATTAGCGAGGAGATGTGTGAAAATTTTTAAGGTTTTTGTGAAAAAATTTTAAATTATTTTTGGGGTGATATAGTGCAAACGAAAGTAAAAAAAAATTTGTATACAGGGAAATATAAGGAAGGTTTAACTAGTAGGGAAACATATGCAAAGAAAAAATTTGACAAATTGAAATACCTCAATCCTACAATTTTGTCAGAAGATATAGTAAAATATTTAACCAGAAATTTTGGATCTAAACAGAAAAACACAATATCTATACTCTATCCAAATCGCAGAGGCCAACCTAAACATTGGAGACACGCAGTAATCACGCCAATCCGCAGAGACGTACTCATAAATTTTATTTTAAAAGTGTTGATAAAAAATATCTATGGTCACAAGGAATAATTTTTTCTACAGAGTTTTCAATTTAATATTATACAGTGAGGAGCATAAGTGTTACCCCCCTATCTAACTGGTTACTGGACTCTTGTTAGGAAAATCGCCTAGACACGTCGACTTTTGATTTCTACAATGTACATTTTTTTATGAATAGTTCACCCCTGTGAATTTCACAAAGACTGCCAATTTGACACAAGCTCTAACGGAATTTTAGGTAAAAAAATTTAACAGCCGCGCCACAAGATGTGATTTTGAGCGTTGCAGGGTTGGCGTATAATCAAAACAATATATTTTCATCCCTATACGTTTTACAGTTTTCTTTTCCATAAATCGCGTTTTCTTACTGTTCTATCTTGAAAAGACTATAAACGTTAATTGTTTTTAACGCCCTTTAAAGGCATATTGCCAAAAATATATCATAAAAAGTAATAAATATCAATAAAAACACCTACTAATGGTATAACATCTGTAATTTTAATTTACGAGCCTCATCTTTTCCTGCTGCGGCCGGCGGAAATTTATCAAACCGTACAGTTAATTTTGTAGGTGTCGGTGTCAAGCGGTTAGCGGTTCTCAGGCTTCGTTGATATTGGAAGTGAACATTTCCTAGAGTCAAGAGTAATTCGACCTGGCAAGATAACTTTGGTGAGAGTTAATTGTTAAGGAATTTAAAGGAAATTGATTGCAGTAGTGGAGTATTGAGTTAAAAAGAATTAGAGAATGTCTGGCTCAATCCGGAAAACAGAAGTTGTGCGTGAAAGGGAAACGAAGAATCACATATTATTTTTAAAACAGGTTCGAGAAATACGTATTTCCCCACTGAGTATGAATTATGATATAATGCGCGTCAGCTTTCTCCCTGTATTGTGAACAACGTTTTCAGTACGTGTAACATGTTTTAAGAAAATAGCTATTTGTTTAACGAGGGCGAATGGCCCAAGGCAGCAATCGTAAGGGAAGGAAAAGACAATTTACTTCAGCGTAAAACATATGAATTTTTCTAACACCTCCAGCTTAAAACCTCCAATTAATAATAAAGAGTATCGTGTTTCAAACATATTGAGCGATCTTATATTTTTGAATAAATACAATAAATAAGCCCAATTATATTCCTTTGGAAGTGTATGAGCATTTTACTCTTAACAATTTGACGTCTCAGACCTTTACTACAGAGATAGGAAAATCGCTGTTAGTTCAATTCGTGCTAACACAATCTGGAAAGTAGCCCAGGTACCTAACAATGATTGCAGGTCCATTTGACTAATGCAGTTGCGTTTAAAAATCAAATCAGTTTTGGTTATCAAATTCACCGCATAACATGAAAAAACGTATGAGCAAAAGCAAATATATTCAGTAGTAATACTATAAGTAGCAAATATATTCAGTAGTAATACTATAAGTACTTCAAAATAATCAGGTTAGATATCGATAACTTGTTGCATAATTACAAAGAGCGTCAGTTTGACAGTTTAAATAATCCGAATCATTCATATATTTTTCTTATACTTGTTTTGCCATAACGTTCCACATTTTCTTTATAATTATACTGTCACGTATCCCAAATATAGTTAAAATATTTACGAAAAGTCAAAATCTTCTTAGAACAGTTTATTTATCAAAACTATTTGATATTGGTTCAACAACTAGAGTCTAGATATGCAAGTAAACCTTTGATTGGTTTTCAACAAGAAGAAAATACACGTTATACTAACCAAAATTATTCGTTGTATTGAATATTTTCTCAAACACTCAAACATCCCAAATTTTTATCACTTAATCACTTTGGTTACAAATTTCTATTAACTGATGTCCCCTCCCTGAAAAAGTCCCTAGATCCTCCACTGTTTTTAGGGTCCAATATCGTTCTTAATACAGGGTGTCCCAACTTAAATTTGCACTCAAATATTTTTCTAGGTCAATTTTAGCCTAGAGGAGGCTCAATTTTTATCGTAATTTCAAACTTCTTTTTTCATATCTCTAGCGCCCAGAACCACCCCTTGAAAAATCTTAAATGGTAAGGGGTGTTAAATGACCCATCATTTTGAAGCTGCTTTCATTATCTAATGCAACCCCGTTCTTTTTTTATTTTGAATTACTCTTTTTTGAGAAAATTGCTTAGATTATTTAATTTTAACGAATGTACTGTTCAATTCAAGTTTTTTTAATATAAATACCTTTGTATGAATTTTTTCCGATTTTTCCCAGAAGGTTTTCTAAATTTGACCCTCAAATGACCTTTACCATAACCCGATGGGGTCAAGCGGACTTTGGATTCGGATTCAGCGACCCTAAAACAATTTGTATGAATTTTCTCAGATTTTTATAGAAGTTTTCCTCAATTTGACCTTCAACTGACCTTGACCCTGACCTGATGAGGTCAAGCGAACCTCGGATTCGGTTTCAGCGACCCCAAAAACCCCTAGTTACAGTAGTGAAGTTCTTGACGCAGCCAAAAATTTTTATTGTGGGGCTGGTGTAAATTAAGCAGTTTTCTCAAAAAAGAGTCATTCAAAATAAAAAAGAACTGGGTTGCATTAAGCTTCAAAATGACGTATCACTTAATACCGCTTGATATTTAATATTTTTCAAGGGGTAGTTGTGGGCGCTAGGGGGATGAAAAAAAAGTTTGAAACTACGATAAGAGTTGAGCCCCCTCTGCATTTTTTCAAAATTTGAACAAAACTCGAAATATTTGGGTGCAAATTTTAGTTGGGACCCCCTGTATTTTTCTTTTGGCTATTCTTAAACGTTATGTATTTTTTAGTTTACAGGATGACTCATTTTATTGTATATTTTCATTTTTCTATTAATTTTTTTTAAAGGACATGAAATTTTACATATTTTTTTTGTTAGACAGAGTGTCCCATTTTTTTTTTTAATTTTTATTTCATAAAATTAATTAAATTTATAGTGTAGAGTTGGCTGAAACTCCCACGTAAAGTTAATAAACCGAAATTCATTTGTTTTACCGTTTCAGAACGTTCAGCGTTGCGGTTTTGTTTTTAGTAAAATGAACGTCGCGTCCGTCGTCTTGGGTACAAAATTAAATTACGTATTAAATATTTTCACAAAAGGTGATACCAACGCAAGCCGAGGATCATATAACGACATTTTATAGGCTCAGAAGAAAACGTTGAAGTATTATTATAGCCGTACATTTAATTTTCCAAATACGTAAAGTTTAAGCTGCGGTAAAGTTATATACCAATTTGTAAATGACAAAAAGAGAATTATGTGATGGAAATGTATACTGATTTATTTTGTTTACACTGTCAAAAAAATTGGAACGAACTGTATATACCATTTATTGACCACTTTACAATGGGTCATATGCATAAAGTTGAGTGGGCTCTTAGTAGCCACTCCATATTGTAGTGAGTAACTACCTCTCTTAGTGAGCGCTTACTCTGTTTTGGTATGCATAAAATACATAACGAAAAATACAGGTGGTATAGTAGAATCCACTTGTTTATGAGAATGAAAAAACGTTATAAAAACCCAAAGGATACCGCCAATAGAAGGAATGCTGATGAATCTGGACATTTTTGAGCAGTTTAATGTCGAAAACACCGTACACTGTCCATATACATAAAAATAAAATAATATTTTGGCTATTAGGACCACTGTGCAAAGATTCAATAACCAACTTAGCTGGATATCGTTATAGGGGAGAATGGCATATAATTATTTCATATGAATTTACATTTTAATTTCTATAACGCATATTAGATTTGAATAGAGGTTAATATCTTCATTTTTTGATCTCTTGTGAGATTAACAAACGTTACTAATTAAAATTTTGTCTTAAATTAATTTAACTAAACTGTGGGGTGTGAGGTTACACTCATAAGAGGCGACAATGGAAGTGTGGTTATAGTTTTTACATTTTCAATTGCAGAAACAAAATTCTCAGATGTGCAGACAGGTAGCATTGGAGGCTTGTAGATGTGCCGACAAGTGGCTTTGTCGGTATTAGCGGCATGTAGATGTGCCGACAAGTGGCTTTGTCGGTATTAGCGGCATGTAGATGTGCCGACAAGTGGCTTTGTCGGTATTAGCGACTTGTATAAAGCGGGATCATTTTGTTCTGCAATTAAAGTAGGAAGTAGGAAGTTAGACAAATATTGTCTTCAGTAGTGAGGGCTAGGAAAATATTCATACAGAGATATACTGTGCTTGTGTTCGCAGTTGATTTTTGATTTAGTGAATAGTAGGCGGTAGGTGATTCGTGGCGTTAGTTTATTTCAATTAATATTATTCTTGGCTTCCGTGTATATAGATACATACTTTTTTTTATTTAGAAACATTGTTACAGTGTACTTCTTATTTATTTATTCGGTGTCAATTTCAATACGTTTCGTCCTTGGGAAAATACAGTTTTTTTTAAGTGGATCTAAAGATTCGGAACAATCACTAAATGATATTCCAATGGATTATGTGGTATCAGGTTGTAGTCCCAAAGATTCCTGGCATCAAAAAGGGGCCACGAGGTATTGCGCCTTCCGCCCTATTTTTGTGTATTTAACCCCATAGAATTAATTTGGGGACAACTTAAAAAAAGAATAAGGCGTCATAACGTGTTTCCCAAATTTGATGGGTTGATTGCAAATTTGGTAAAAGAAGAAATTAACAAAATTTCAGCTGATGATTGGCAGAAAAAAATCAAACATGTCATCAAAGAAGAAAATTCTTATATAACGAGTCTGACCAAATTTATTATCAATGTTGATGACAGTGATTCCGATGGTGAGGGTTGAGATAGGGTAGGTAAGCTTAATTAATTTATAATATTTATGACTTTATTCACCGTGTTTTTAATTTTAGAATTAAAATTTGAGACAAAATTTTAATTAGCAACGTTTCTGAATCTCACAAGAGATCAGAAAATGAAGCTATACTTAGGCCAGGTGGAGTGGTCAACCTCTATTCAAATCTAATATGCGTTATAGAAATTAAAATGTAAATTCATATTAAAGAAAGTTAATCAATATAGAAATTTTACGCAAATTACCCCTAACGATCTCCAGTAACTTGGTTATTGAATCTTTGCACAGTGGTCCTAATAGACAAAATATCATTTTATTTTTATGTATATGGACAGTGTACGGTGTTTTCGACATTAAAATACTCAAAAATGTCCAGATCAATCAGTATTTCTTCTATTGGCGGTATCCTTTGCTGTTTTATAGCGTTTTTTCTTTCTCATAAAGCGGTGGGTTCTACTATACTCGGTAATGTCGAGAGGGCAGTCTATGATTTGCATAATCGGCTGCATTTCGGTTGTCAATTCCTTCTTGTTCGCCATGTTCTGGTACATCATCATGGCAGTCTTTATCATTGAGGAGCTTAGCCACGTTGTGCAAAATAAAGCAACTCATGACAAGAGAAGCCTCTTTTCCTATTTTGACGCGTATTTTGTGATGTAGTATGGGAAAACGCTGTTTTAGTTGCCCGAAGCATCTGTCTATTATAACTCTCTTTCTTGTAAACAGTCTATTGTATGCCCTTTGTTCTGGGGTATCTGCATCGCGAAAAGGAGTCATGATCCACGGAGCTATACCATTCCCAGAGTCTCCCAACAAAACAGCACTAGCCTGGTTCCACTGCATGACGTTGTATACATTCGAATTTTTTTATATCTTAGCGTCGTGTACAGAACCTGGCCAAGAAGCATCCACACTTGTGAACTCTTCATTTGATTTGTACGTTGCCTGCACATTTATACTAGCAAAATGTTTTCTGTTCGTTTCCGTGATTAGGCGATTTAAGTATAGGAACATGAGTACCGTCTATAGCACCAATAGAGGAATGAAAATTGAACTTTTCTTGCCAATTATTTTTAGCATTTTGTAGATCTTCATGTGAGGATGGAAATTTGATCTGCACAATACGTGTTATGACGTCGATAATAGTTCGGGATACCGTCGATTGATGGGCACCAATATCTTCTGCTACGCCAATTTGGATTCCTGGATCACCAACATAACGTAAAAAAAAACCCTCATTCTTTCTTCATTACTCAAGGCTTCTCCCCTATATTCTTCAGTATCTCCAAGAAAATGGTCAGTTATCCACTGAACATTAACCCTGCTAAACCGATATAAGGCATATCAAATGGAGTAGCTCCTTTAACCCTTTGACTGCCACCTAAAATATTAGGCCAACCCCCATGTGCCGGCAACGCGGCTCGCGCGTGCTATGCATGATTCATTTTATGGTTGTAATATTCATCTGGCAACAATAACAAAGACTGTTTGTTTGAAGGCACACAATACTGACTGTCTACTGTGTGCCTTCACACAAACAGTCTTTGTTATTGTTGCCGGATGAATATTACAACTATAAAATGAATCATGAGCATGCGGTAGCTAGTTTGCTGGCACATGGGTGAAACCTAACACAACGCGCTAGGCGCGTTGCTGGCAATGAAAGCGTTAAAAATATGAGTAAAAAGTAGCCACTCAACTTTATGCATATGACCCAATATAACAATACGTCTGGAGTCACAAAATTAGAAATACAAAGGTAAAATAACATAATAAAATATAATTTACGAGTTAAAAGAAACAATTTACAAACAAAAATTTAAAAATTCATCGATAGAATAAAAACAGTTTTTTAATAAGAAGGCTTTCGCCTTTTTTTTAAGTAAGTTAGTGGGTACCATGGACGGGTCAAAAGGTGTGGAGGCCCTGGGGCGACAAACGAGTGGAGGCCTCTAATTATTTTTCGAACAAAATCTCATTTCCCCTCGTAAGTGTTAGATATCGATTAGGGCAAAGTCTAAGCGACGCCCACAAATACTAAATTTTCTACCTCGCCTCTCACCGCTAGCCCACTGCACAAGCTTTGGGTGATGCAGACCGGAGCCTTAATACCACTGGAATTTCCGTATTTCCATCTGAAGCTACCTGCGCCCCTAAGACGCCGTTTCTAAGAGTTGTGGAGTAAACCACATTAAATAATCTGGCGCCCGAGCGTTTTCCGATATACAGGGTGTCCCAGAAGTACCTTTGGAAAATTCAGATATGGGCCTTTTAATTTAAAGATTGAAAATCACTTCTTATTTATAACTTTCGTACCATAACTTCAAATTCAACCAAACTTTGGTAGGTTAAAAATCACATTAGTGTGCTTAAATTAGTTATTTAAGTTTGTCACAAAATCTTTTAGGAAGTCAGGAACGGACTATGCCCAAAGGTTAACACCTCATAATTTTTAAACAAGTAGTGACACATTAATGGATTCCTTGGATATTTTTATAACATAAAGATACTCTTGCCTCATGTCGATTAAGTTAATGGTTTAGGAGATTTTTTAAGTTTAATGCGGTAAAGCAGGTCAGAATGCATGAATATCTGCGTATTCGTTTCGCCACTACGAAATAGCAAATTAACTGACAGATGTTGGATGTCAAATGAATCAACAGTATCAAATCGTATTAAACTTCAAGTAATGACGCACTTTATAAAATGGTGGATGCGCTATTTACTTACCGCATTAAAGTTAAAAAATCTCCTAAACCGTTAACTTAATCGACATGAAACAAGAGTATCTTTATGTTATAGAAATATCTAAGGAATCGATTAATGTTATTTACAGTTCAGTGTCACTACTTGTCTAAAAATTATGAGTGTTAACCTTTGGGCAAAGTCCGTTCCTGACTTCCTAAAAGATTTTCTGACAAACTTAAATAACTAATTTAAGCACACTAATGCGATTTGTAACCTACCAAAGTTTGGTTGAATTTGAGTTTATGGTACGAAAGTTATAAATAAAAAATGATTTTCAATCTTTAAATTTATAGACCCATATCTCGGAAACGAAGGCTCGTAGGGAAAAAAGTTATATGAAGCAATAACGTTATTTTTACCACTTCTATGCATCCCTGAATTTTCTAAAGGTAATTCTGGGACACCCTGTATGTCGGAAAACGCTCGGGCGCCAGATTATTTAATGTGGTTTACTCCACAACTCTTAGAAACGGCGTCTTAGTGGCGCAGGTAGCTTAGAAGCAAGAAAAAGCCTTACAGTGTGAGGAATAAATCTTGAATTACCGTGTTTTTCGCATGGGCAGTTGTACATTGCGTGCTCGAGAGTCGGTAAACCATCGGTGTCATTTGTTTTCTTTCCGGAAGAAAAGACAAGAAATATTGTACATTACAAAGCATAGCAATAAATTATGGTCAACATTATTTAGTTGCCATTTTATTTCATTACATGGTCGCAATGTAAATGGAAGCTAGTTCGTAATAAATTGATGTATTTTTACCCCTGCAAAACAGAAGACGGTATATAAGAAAACGATCGAAGCATGTCCTTTTAAATGTCTATTTTTAAAATTGTCTACAAAGTTATTTTGGAGGTTATCCTTTATTTTTATTATAAGCGTATCCTCGTATCACTCTGTATTTTACAAAATTTCGCTTAAAATATGTATTTAACATGCTTTTTGAACTTTTTGTTGGAGTAATGAAATGTTATGGCATGGTTTCCTACAATGTCCGACAAACCGGCGCCAGACTCTTTTTTATACAGTCGCTTTTGTTACAAGAAAAAAGTTATGACAGGCTAAAAAAGTTAAATTATTTGTTGTAAAGGACCCCAAAAAAGTATTTTTTTCTCGTAATTTAGACCCATTGTGAACGGAGCTCATATCGGAGCAAAAATTAATCGTTTGTTTAAAAATAGTATATTGTTTTACAAAAGTAACATTTTATGAAGCGAGAAAACAGTTTAAAAATGATTTTATTTTAATGAAAAACCGATTTTTTGATATTTCGACGTTTGCTGTCAGTGTTTCATTATATTTAGTGAACGTCATTGCTGCTTTGTGTTATATTCGTATTATAAAAGTAATGGAGATAAATTTCAATTTTCCAAAAAATATCAAAGAAAATACGCACACAAAGCAACCAAAAATGTATTGCCGGAGTAATCCAGATCCTCCTCGTAGAATAGCGGGAGTTATGGCCATAACGCCCGCTCATTATGCCCTAGGGCATTATGAATGTATTTATAGCAACCGTATCCAAGGTAAAATAAGCAAATAATATGCAAGTGAAAAATAAAAATATTTACAATTACATACCTGAAACAATTCGTGCCATTCTTGGTTTATAATATTTGTAGGAGAAAGTGGGCCATAGAAAAACTAAAATTAGATAAAACTGATACTGTTATATCAGAAAAATTTATGGGAGAAGAATGATTAAGTACCAGCCAAAGTACTGACTAGGGTCCTCGTAAAAAAATTCAAATTTGATTGATTTTTTTTTTCGTGTAATTTTTAACCAATCAGAATGTTCAATTTAGTTAAGTTACCTCGTATAATTTCGATAATACCTTATTATAGGCCTCGTGCAGACTACTAAGTGGGGGTAACACTGAGGAACACCAGCGAAACAGGTGGCGTATTTTGAAAACTTTTTGAGGCCGCTCTCCATTAACTTAACATAAGGATTTATGTGAAATTTGTAATTACGGATTTAGAATAACGATTGACTGTTAAAATATCTATATCAAATAGTAAATTTAACATTGTTCTATTCACATATTTTTTTTTAATAATATTATGTGAATATTATATTATTTCTCTAAAAATACAACTGAAATGAGGTTATGTTATTAAAAACTAAAAATTACGCAAACATTATGATGTAAACTTACTACTTTTATGCATGAATATTATGACAAATCACTTCATTCAACTTTCAACAAAGTTATTTTAACGTTTTATTTATTATTTTTCGAAAAAATTTCGTTTCGAAGTTTGCAGCTCCCCTAAAATATAAAAAAGCGGCCTCAAAAAATGCGATGCGCGCGCATCTGCACGAGGCCTATACATAGAGTAGCTCCACCAATCGAAAATTTTACAATAATTTCATTTCCATAGCAACCACATCGACATCAATATACCTACAACAATACACAACTAAGCGTCAAATTTTGACGTTTAACAATAATTGTTCAAAAATGAGTCGATTTTAAAAACGCTACAGCTTCAAAAACTTAGTATATAATAATTGTAATTTTCATTGTACCAATTTGTATTTAAATTAATAAATTGTTTATACACCAGACCTCACATTACTTCTATCAAAAATAAATCTTCTTGTTCCAACCCGCACAACTCGATAGCAACAAACTTTTCATGTACCTTTGTATCGTTTAAACCAAGCGTTTAATAGCTGCATCCCAAGAATGTTAAGACTAGCCAATACTCACAGTAATCTTGAGATGTTTAACTCCTCCCTTCATCATTTTAAAACTCAATTACTGAATACAGAGCTTTAACGTTTAATGTTTTAATGAACCTTTTTTGTCGTGTCCTTTATATTTATATATATACCTGCTTATTTTTATTTTTACTATGTATGACAAGTGATTATGCCACTTTTATATGTTTATATGTTCTTTGTTCGTATACTTTTTAAATTGTAATCTTTATCTTAAATGGGCTTGCCCGTAAATAAATAAATAAATAAATAAATAAATAAATAAAATTGATGACCCTCAAACAGCATCTGAAGCTCAATTTTTGACTAATCAGATGGAAGGCTTTTCCTTCATCGTTACTTTGATCTTGTGGTATGCCTCTTCTTGAACTTAATTTGCTCATTAAAGGCATTCAAGAGAAAGAGGTAAACATCAGTAACTGTACTGAAAAGTTCAATAAGTGTTTGGAGTTTTTAAAGAGATTTAGAGAGAATGGATATGTGGACGCAGTAATCTCCGCTAAAGAAATAGTTGCTGAACTTGGTATTGAACCTCTTTTTCCCGAGATAAGGATTCGTAAACGAAAACGTATTTTTTTGTATGAGTCTTCTGAGCAAGTGCAATCGTCATCTGGAGAAACCTTTAAGAGAGAATTAAGAAAAGGTCAACTGCGTTGAAACAACACCAACAAGTGTGGGAATTTTTACGTAATGTTGCTTAACTTCCAGGGGGGGCGCCGATTAAAACGTTACTTTGGGCGCCTACAAACGCGACGGCCCTGTGCGGTGGGGTAGCTAAATATACGTTTTCATGATTGGATATTTGTTTTTTACGATCTGTGGCTGAAATATGATCCTGTTGAAAGAGGTTTAATGTATAAAAGTTGTAGATAATTAAGAAATCTAAAACAACATAACCTCAAAATTATCAAGAAAAGTGCTAAATACCATTTTTTTTTTCGTTTTCAATTTTTATCTTCCGCAAAAAGAATTTTTTTTATGAACTTGGTGAAAACGTTCTTTTTTGTGTTTTAAATAAGGTTTTTTTTTTATCGTGGGAGGGAAAAATTTTTCAAAGACGAGCCACGCCCCTACTTGCAACAGTGTGGAAATTTTCACCCACTAAAAAACCCCCCTCTGCTCCTCCCGGTCCGCTCTGGAACTACGTCAGTATTACTTATGTTTTCAGCCCTTTAATCTCTGGCCCCCATTACTCTTTCTATGTATTGCATTACTAGGGTCCAGGTATTAGCATCTCTTGTCACAAGGTACATAAAATTTTCCACCGTTAGTTCTGCTCCTATTATATTGTAGAGACTATTTCCTTCTTGCGCCCATCTCGTACATCTGAAGACACATTCTTCAACCCTCTGTCGGTGCTCCTCCTATGGCATACAAGTAGCTATATTAAAGTTACCATGGCCACTAATTGCCTGTGTTGTCTAATAGCTTAGGTACTTGAATAGATGAAATATTTTGGATACCAAAATATTTTACTGGGAGTAATCAAGCTGCACAAATGATTTGAAATAAGTTAAAATCACAGCTTCCAAGAATTACGACATTAGAAAATGTCACACACTACAGAACTACTCCTTGGGCTATATGCCCCAACAAGTATTGAATTACAGAAGTCCAGACGCGGTTGGATCCCGAATCGTTTCGGGACTTAAACCAACAACGTTGATTTTGTTACTAAAGGAGCCTGTCATTCTATACCGGTTTCGGCATTATTATGCCTCATCAGTAAGAAGTATACCAGCTTGACAATCTTATCTCTAAACGATGTGTGAAGACTGCACTCCCAGATACTTAAAACAACTGGTTGAGTCGAAGTAAGAGGAGGAGAGCCCAACGCCATCTTCACTTTAATAACAAAATCAAGGAGTAGTTGTTTGAAGTTTAGTGTGTGACATTTTCTAATGTCGTAATTCTTGGGAGCTGTCATTTTAACTTATTTCACATCATTTGTGTTTTCTCTCTAGCCATGTTATTACATTAGGGATGAGTATCTTTGTCGATTCGCCTTTCCTTGATTCTACCAACCTTGCCTGCCATTTCTATAACATGAACCCCCTTTCGTCCTTTTTAATTGCCACTGTTTTATTTACCTTTGAAAGCCTAACTCTCTCTTCCTCCATCTCTTCTATAGGAATCATCTCCGCTGTTGTATTTTCAATAAGAAGAATACCTTTTGCAGCTGTTTCCGAGGTCGGCCGATGCAGGTTTTGCGTTAAAATGCCGCCTTTTTAAATACTGTTTGAAGATGATATAAAGTGGACTGTATAAATTTCGTTTCTTCCAGAATAACTTCAAAAATAAAACACACACGTTACGTTTAACACTTTTTATTAAACTTTTAACGAGTAAAGAAAAACGTAACAAATACGAAACTCACTGCTTTAGGTAACACTAAATAACTATGAAATGATTTAAGTTAATGTTAGCCACTATCAGACTCAGAATGAATTTGTATTTGTCAGAGAATTTGTAATTACGTTGTATTTGTACAACGGAGCAGATCCGCTTGGTTCGCAACAAGAATCGTACTAATTAAAATTATTAAAACTTTTCGGGGACCGCGTTCCGATATCGTCTTGTTAAGTCCCGCCCCCCTGCTTACGGTTAGGAATGTGAGTACGTGACAGGTCGCTAGCAGGTGAAAGATTTTTAACTTTATTTGATCGTTTAATTTAAATATATTTGGCGAGTTACTAGTAGCGCAGTTGCTACTACTGCTCGTTGTCAGTGACGCGGTTGCCAATTTGTTTATTAAATATGAATGAAATGAAACGCTGCATACTCTAATCGCTGCTACCCTCTGTACCCTTCCAATTCTTTCTATATATGTTTTTTTTCTAGTATTTCAATCCATAACGGTACAGCATACAATAAAATCGACTCCACTACACTACAAAGTATTCTGCGTTTGTTAGGTCTCAGCCCTCCTACTGTTAGCATTACTGGCTATTGCACTCATAGCTTTCTCCGCTTTTTCTGCTGTCCTATGTATATGCTCCCGGAATGTCATAGCTTTATCCAAGTATACCCCTAAGTATTTTATGCTTGGTGTACATGGATTCCTTGAACTCTTATTATGAGTGCCCTCGTTCTCCTTTCCCCTACCATTATTAAGGATTCTGTTTTTTCCGTCTAACTGTTTACTTTCTAGTCAAGCCACAATATTCTTAATAGCCCTGTTTATTTTGTGCTCTAGTTCTTCTGGTGTCTTTAAATAAGCTGTAATTTTTTCAAATGATTATATTTATTTTTCGATTTTATACGAATTTAAGAGGAAGTTGTACTATACTATAAAACAGTGTATGCAAGGTTCATTTTTCATTTTGAGAGAATGAAAAAAATATTGGTATTGGTAAAGGTCTATTGTTTCGTCGTACTAACTTTTTCAAAATTTGATTTAGTTCTTTCTAAAATAAAATCGAAAAATTCCATGTTTTTTGATGATTTTCCCGTTTTTTTTTGATAAGAACCAAAGCAAATTTCAAAAAAGTGAGTACGTCGGAATATAGATTAGATTGTTACCAAAAAGTACAAATTTCGATCTTCCGAGATATTTACAAGAAAAGATAAGCTTTTAGTTTTATTTCCTAGCAACGGCAGATATAATAACTTGTTTCTATAGTAATATATACTATAAAGGAGAGAGGAGTACAGTAAAAGTTGGGATATAACGTCACATTCCATAGGCGTACATTGCAAAATAAGTTTCTATAATATAAATAAGGTTACAGCATATAAAATATATACACGCACTTCGTAGATTAAATTTTGAAGTTATATTATTTACAAAAATTAAAAATAAACCTTATGCATCTGACACTTTAACATTGAACGAATTAAATTTAACCAATAAATAACAAGGAGGATTATATGTTGGGATTAAACTTTTTTTAATTTCTTGGCATTAAAAGTACTGAAGCGTTACTTACCTAAACTCAAAGATTAAAAAAAAAGTTAGTTCAAGAACTATCTTTAAAAGTCACTGTCTTCACTAAAACTACTGGTACCACTATAATTGTCTTTTCTGAGGTTTATTATTATAGGTTCTATTAAATTATCCATTGATATATCCACTTTCCTAAATGAATTTTCCACCTTTTTAACATGATCAATGCATTTTCCCCAATGTTCTCTCTCTATTTACATCTGAAACTGCCTTCAAAAACAAATTTCGCACATCAGGAAATTTAAATGTTTTATTGTTTTGAGAAACATAACCTTTTAATAATTGTGACCAGATCAGTTCAATGGAATTTAACTCTGCGTGGTACGGAGGCAATCTGAGAATTTTAATTCCTTTTTCTCTGGTCATCTCATCTATAATATATTTTTTGAATTTGTTTTTATGTTGCCTTGCTATTACTAATAATTCTGCCTTCAAGGATTTAGGAGGACTGATAATATTTTTAGAATGAAGCCATTTTGAAATATATATTAATACAAAATTCTGAATCAATTAAAATACATACGATACGGCTATGAATAAATAAAGTCTGACTTATCTGTGAAAAGAACAGGTTTATTACAGTAAAAACCATGGAAACAAGATTAAATCCAGACAAAAAATATATTAGGCCGATCAGATGTATTAAAATTTAAATTTTAACTACAAATAAGCATTGAAGGATGAGGTAAAAATAAAATTTCTACCTCTTGAACCTGTACTACGTTCTGCAAATTAAATACTGCACTCCTTTCTTCTGTATAGTATAGTAGTAAAAATGTTTGACTTTATTTAATTTCTGGCGTTTCAATCTGAAAGAATTCAATTTTAAATTTGCCGCTTTTTATCCATAATGACCTACAAATTTTGACAACTACTGACACGCACATCTCTGGGTAAACGTTAAGAAAATGGGGCTGACTGGGATTTTCATGAAATTTTCAGATGCTATAAAACATGATAAAATCAATATACTTAGCAATAGAAATTTTTGCGCGGAAAAATATTTTTCACATTTTTTTATGAAAAAATATATGTTGGGATACTCACTCCCAAGACAAACAAATTCAGTGCGTTGAAACGGTTATTTAACATATTTTTCCAGTACAAACTCATATATAACTTTTCTACAAAAGCCCAAGTAGGAATTTATAACCAGAATAAACCTGAAAAGTATAAAAAAGGAAAGGTTCATTTGACGGACATAAATAATTTGCTTGTCAAATGACAGCCATCTCATAAATTCAAAGTTGAAAATACAACGTTGCCAATTCAATTTCAGAAATCATGGGTTTAGGTAAATATTTATAGGAACGTTGAGTAACACTGTTAAAATGGACACTTGTCAAAATGTGACACCTGTCAAAACGTGACAACTGTTAAAATGTAATACATGTCAGAATGTAACAACTGTCAAAATGAACAAATGTCAAAATATGACACCTGTCAGAACGTAACAAATGTCAAGATGACACACATATCGTACTTTTCTTTATTTATTACAAAGATCTAACCTAACCTAAAGCTAATCTTTTTTTTTTGGTGGGTGGAAATGCTTTATGCACATCGGGTATGGGTTCTTCTCTTCCCCGATAGTGTGAGACTACCCCTTACGGCTACTATTTTAATATGCGGACAGTTTTAATATTTAAGTTTTCATTATCATAGAGAGAGAGAGAGAGAAAAAGAATGAATGCTTGTACACGTGTACTATTAACATAGATTTCAATTTTTTATTTTACAAGAAACTTTAAAGAGACATTAAAAATTCTCTATTTTCATAGTACATTTTAAGGTTGATTGTGACTTTGTATTTTCCAAGAACAAATTGTAATGTAATGTACGAATGAACTATTTCTGTAACAGAAAAACTTTGAAAAAATATGATATCAATATCTGCCACACGTCGAGAGTCTGGTCACAGGTTTTTGTGGAAGTTTTTACCTAAGTATGAATATCAGACCTATAATGTTCCTTCAGTGCAGATCAATAAATAATAAAATCGGTTGAACATAGAGTTTTTCTTATATAGTGATAAATAGAGTGAGCTGAGCGATCTTCTGTTGACGGGACCTGTGCCCTACACGCTGCTGTTGCCCGTCCCGGAAACGGGGCCTGTCCGCCGTGACTATTCGCAAAGATCAAGCGTCAGTAGATGTTGCCCAAAAAGGGTGAAATCCCCAGAAACTAGGCAACTTTTAATGCATTTAACTAACCTCTGTGACAAGCATTTGATAAACGTCAACAACAGCTGCAGCCAATTGAAAATTAACACAGACAGCTTTTTTAATTTTCCCGCCTATTTTCAAGCCAATCGCCAATAAACTTTTTATTTATCTCCCTTTCAGTAGTTCAAGTAGATGTCGCCCACTCCGTGATTTTCGCGAATTAATTAATAATTTGTCATGTTATAAATATACTTAAATTATATACTCATTGGGCTGCTTAAAAATGTAGATGTGAATATTAAGAGCGAAGCTCGGTGACCAGATATTTTACTTATAATGTATCCTAAATTTTCCGGCCACCCACATACTGCTAAGAATTTTCCATCAATTCGGGTATTTAAAATCGGTTTGGCCATGGTCTTTTACTCGTTTATATAAAAGTCAGTAATGTTTTCTTTATTAGACCAATAATTTATCAACACTGCATTATTATACCACTATAATACCAATAACGTAATTGTAATAGTCTAACTAGAATTATGCAGACGCCGTAAGTCCATGATAAGGCCCCGCCTAGATCGGATTGCAACAAAACTTTGTTGCCGGCATTTGCTAGCTTTTTACATTTTACTTTTGTACTGTATTCACGAAATAAAGTTCCACTTTTCGGAAAAGTTTGTAGTTCATTTTTGAAAACCCAATTTTTATTTACGATTCTATAAGTACCATCTTGAGCTACATAACAAAGTTTATTTAACTCTAATTATAAAATTTTACTTCATTACACCTATTAACTAGATTTTACTCTTGTAATTTTAAAAACTCATTTACTTGACTTTACGAAATTATTTTTTTAATTAAATCATTTCCATAATGAACTGTTTCTAACCCTTTTCAACTCAGTTACAGTTCTAAATTGGACCATTCCAGTCGACTCTTACCAACAATTAATTGGAGGAGAAGGAGAATCAGATTTATTTTGAAAAAGGAATTCGGAAGTTAAAGTTGAAACTTAACGAGTATAATATCGTTTTTTTTTGTGGTTTTACTTCAAATTGAATATAATGTATTGATCCATACACACCAGAAATACACTCGACTTGAATTATTTATTAATGATATTTTATAACAGTCTGGCCAACAAACCTTTACATTTAATTAGATGATATTTTTGAAAAACTCAACATCTGGAATTTGTCCATGCAGGGCAGTGTTTCTGATATTTTTTATGTAGAAAAGAAAACTGATGTAATAATTAAAAAGATGAAAACAGAAAGAAATACAAAAAACCAACTGTAATCCTTTTGAAAGATTGCACATATTTTTGCAAAATTACCTTTGGACAAAAAGTATGAGTGGATACCTGACCTCTTTAATGCTGATACTACGGACCCTAACCTGACTACTTTTGAAAAAAAGCAGTGTGATCCCACCATGAAAAACAAATACTCAAGTTCTGGTACTACATTGTTAGATTTCTGGTTCTGTGTTGGAAAGGAACTAAAAGAACTGTCTAGCACTGCTGTCAAATTTATTGGTGGGTTTTCCGCCTCTTATTTATGTGGAAAAGGTTTTTCAAGTATAGCTTATCTTAAAAGTAAATATCGAAACAAATTAAATATTGAAGATAATTTAATATTTAACTAAGTTAGAACCCAATATTGATCAATTGTGCAAACCCTTCTCAATTCCTGTTGAGGGCTCTGGAATAAGCCCTATGTTGTGCCAGTTTCCCAGGACGGCCAACAATGTGTTACCGCCTTTTTAAACTGCATCGTATTTCGAATTTCGTGGACTGTATTTTTAGATTGAAGAAATGTGCTGTAGTAGGGTTTCCTTCTCAACTTCATCCAATAAAAACAATGGACACTTTTATTTAACCATTTATTAGACTTGTTAAATAAATAAATGAACAAAAACAACAACGTAACAAAGATTACATTAAACTAGTAATCGTGAACAAAGTATTATAGTTCATTTAAAGAAATAACCACATCATTCAGAAAATATTAATTTTGCTGTACTACGAAGCATTATGAAAAATGAATTTATTGACGAGGTTTTCTGTAACCCCGGAGTATGCGCTCATGATGAGGGCTCGATGCAAAACTGATTTTAAATTGAATTGGACTGCTTGATACGCAGCTAAGTCCCACTAACTTGCCGTACTAAGAGGCATTATGAAAAATGAATTTATTGACGAGGTTTTCTGTAACCCCGGAGTATGTGCTCATAATGAGGGCTCGATACAAACTGATTTTAAATTGAATTGGACTGCTTGATACGCAGCTAAGTCCCACTAACTTGCCGTACTAAGAGGCATTATGAAAAATGAATTTATTGACGAGGTTTTCTGTAACCCCGGAGTATGTGCTCATAATGAGGGCTCGATACAAACTGATTTTAAAATCGGCGAAGTTCATCGGTTTCAGATATATCCCTTCCCCGGCTGGCAACCGTTCTAGAAAAAGATTCTTTAGCGTGTACCGCGTAAACAAGTGTAAGATTTTTTCTATTGTCTAGACGCGACCGTTAGATTTACGACTTGATACCATCCTTAAAATAGAGCAAAAAATTCTTTGATGAACCCGCTTCCTGGTTTGATGCCGCTCGCCAACGTATTTGGTGCGGCGTTGCCGGTTGTACGAATAAACGAATATGAGTTTACATGTTTAATTATCTGAAAATTAAACAATTCCTTTGAAAGTGTTTTTATTTAAACATGACGCGTAATTGAGTTACACAGGTTAAAACTATACTAAATGAAAGTCTGTAAGGTTTTTTTATTTATTTTAGTTTTCTAACTGAGAGGGGGTACCCAAAAAATGTTATTGGTAAAAAGGAGTACAGTGTCTATAAAAGTTTGAGAACCCCTGATCTAGCACTTCACTTTAAACTTTTTTCTCTCTAAAAAAACTTAAATATACGTAATGTTTTCTCCCATTTACCGGACATTTTTTCTTTTTATTTTATTGCCCTTAACTGCTAAGTACTGACCTGGTGTATTTTCAAATGATTACCTAATAATATATGAAGTCAATTAGTCCGTAATAGCCCAGCAGACAGCGAATTTTTTCATACTTTTTTCCCAGGTGGTATATACAGGGTGTCCCACGACGAATTGGACATAGTCCAACCATAAGTACTATGGACCGAGGCCATTTCATATCTGGTATTAAAAAATGGCTTGTTGCGTTTTTGACGGATATACAGGGTGATATTTGAAAATATGTGATTTTTCTACGTTAAATATATCTAAAAGTAAAAATCTCATACATATAAAATTTGGCACACTGAGCTCAATAAAATAGGTTTTTAAAAAACAACACCAGCAAGACCAGACCATTTTCTTTTTCTCACGGTAAATCTTAAGGATGATACTTAACAACAGTTAAAAAAAATTGAACGCGGAAGTTTTTGTTTTCTGCAGAAAAAATAAAACTTTTAAAAATATTATAATTTTAATGGATTGGCACTACATCGATAACACAACAAAAATCATTTTACTCGATATTCAACCGTAAAAATTCCAGGGCCGTATTTATGTATTAAAAAGGACACCCTGTAAAGCGAGTTGAACAAATTTTCTTTCTGTCACGTCAAAGCGGATGGTATTAACCCAAATAAAAAAAATGCTGTTTGGCATAGAAAAAAATTGTTACTTTTGAAAACAGCGCTCTATATTCCTACTGTTGCTAATACAGCACTACATCGGAAAAAATTTATTTAAAATAAAGTCGTTAGGAAAGTATTACTTACTCGATTGAAAGAATGATGTTACAAGTCTAACTTAGTTTTTTTTAACGTTTTAATTGGTTTTGTAAAAACGATACCCTGCCACTTTGGAGGATAGCTAATACTTGAGCAAAATTGACAGAGTATCGTTTTTACAAAACCAATTAAACCGTTAAAAAATAGTATATTATTCAATGAGTTATTTTATTACACGCGGATGAAGTTTGCAGCACGAGCGAGCTTGCGAAAAATTCTATTAGTAAAATATCAATTTCAACAAATTTGATAAAGTTTTAGTTAATGGCTTTTATCGGCATTAATTTAATTTGACATTGACGTATAAATTAAAGGTCGTGCTGCATTGTAAATGTAAATGCGTTCTTGATCTTGATTGGTTAAATTTAGTTGCCTTATGATTATTGGTTATTAAAAGTATTGAATTTTCATTATTCAACGCTTTTTAACCAATCAAATCAATTTTACAAACACACTATTGAATAATGAAGGTAAAATTCTAGTTTGATTTTTGGTTTATTAGTAGATAAACTAAGTTAGGATCTGTAACATCATTTTTTCAATCGAGTAAGTGATACTTTTCCCACGATTTTATTTTAAATAAACCGGACACCGTGGCATAGTTGGTTAAGGCCTCGGTCTTTATACTAGGCCAGTGTTCGGTTCGTAGGTTCGATCCCTGCGAAAACTCAAGTGGAATTAAAAGTTAGATAAGACTTTGGCAAGTACAAAAAGGTATTTGTGTCATACGCAGTTTCATTCACGCCGGTAAACAGGCCGGATGAGATCGGATATCTCGTTGAACTGAGAGGGGTTGGTGGCACATTTAGGTACACACTTGTTAGTCGGTAGATCACCAGCATGACAAAGGCGTAGTCCTGGATTTAAGGTGATTGAGGACCGTGGCCTTAGTTAGCAAGTTATTTTAAATAAAATTTTTTTAGTAGTGCTGTATTAGCCACAGTAGAAATACAAGCATTTGCACTGTTTTCAAAAGAAACAGTTTTTTTCTATGCCAAACAGCATTTTTTCCGCTTTGACATGACAGAAAGAAAATTTGTCCAACTCGCTTTACAGGGTGTTGTTTTTACAGGATCAATAAAAACCAAAAAAATAAATACGGCCCTGGAATTTCAACGGTTGATTAAATAATACTTTATATTGGCGCATCAGTCATAAGAGAATGTGAATTTATTAAAATTATTTTTCAAACTTTTATTTTTTCTGCACAAAAACAAAAACTTCCGCGTTCAATTTTTTTTACCTGTTGCTTAGTATCGTCGTTAAGCTTTAAATTGAGAAAAATAAAAATAGTCTGATCTGGCTTTTTAAAAAAACCAATAAAAATCTAAAAAAAACCGTACCTGAAATTAAAATTTTTTAAAAACCTATTTTATTGAGCTCAGGGAGCACACTCAGTGTGCCAAATTTTATATGCCTGAAATTTTAACTTTTAGATATACTTAACGTAGAATAATTCACATATTTTCAAACATCACCCTGTATATCAGTCAAAAACGCAACAAGGCATTTTTTAATACCAGATATGAAATGGCCTCGGTCCATAGTACTTATGGTTGGAAAAAATTTGACTGATTTTTCCAGGCTTGAAATTTAGCATATAAATTGATACAATCATAAACATTAATTAAAAATAAGTAGTTATGGCTGATTTACGAACTTGGCAAATGAGTCAGGAGGTATCTTTAAAATCGGAAAAATAGAAAATATTTGCTCTTATTTCCCCCGGGTTTGAATTATGATAAATTAAACTACAATTTTATAGAAAATACACGTCTGGCTGACATTTACAATCACGAAGGCCTACTCACAAGTCATGCAGTTAAACGATCATTAGACGAGTCTGTCAAGGCTTTCGGGGCGTTCCATATTAGCCCAATTGTATATTATATTGTATTGTATTTTTTTTATGAAAATTTTTCAGTTTTTCACCTGCCAGATATATTATCCATACTCACAGATTAGCCAGAATTCAGAATACCTCTTACTACTAGAACTATTTTTATCACTGGAAAAAAAGGGCCGTTTTCGTATGTTCTGAAGCATTTTCCGCTTCAACCCATTGGAACCCTCCCTCCCAAATATATGAATTTTGTTTTGAATTATTAACCCTACAAAAATATTGAGACGAGCACAACTTTGAAGCGACACCACCGGTATTAATTTGAACTGCATGAAAAGCATAATTTTGATGTTTACCTGCAGTCGAACGTGTGTTTTGATTTTGTGCTTCGTGTATTTTGCTATTATTTGTTAGTTAAAAGTTAAAAATGCCCAATAAAAATAATACAAACTATTGCGTTTATGGGTATACATACCTCTAGGAAATCTAAAGATCCGGAATTACACTTCCATTATGATCCACCCAAAAAGCAACAAAAAAGGTGTGATCGAATCAAAGAAATTGATCGTCGTAAATTCCGGGAAAAGTGTAATCAATTTTAAATCTGAAGATTATATTACAAAATCAGGTAAGATAAAGATTAGCATTTCTGAGATTATTTCTTGATTACTACTGAAGTGTTTGCAGGAATTCTTTCAAACAAAATAGCACCCAAGTAGTGCAAAAAGGGTGGGCCATCACATCATTTGCCCAGTAAGCCACTTGATGTTAAAATCATTAAATGTGCAAGGAATGATGGTTAATTAGAAGACACCAAAGTGTTGCCTATAAACTAAGTAAACTTGTCCTTACAAACTGTCGAAACTGTACTTTTATATATGTAAACATAAAATCTAATTAGGTGTGCACATCATTGCTGATATTTCAACTTATCATTTTTCTAAAGGTAATATTCAGTAAAATAAAACCTTTCTTACATCATAATAATTTTAAAAATACCATTATTATGTTCCCCTCTTGTACAACACCTGTTTTCAATAATTATACAGTTACAATTAGTAATGAATTATTATAATAAAATGTTAAATACTACTAAAACTGAATAATTCAAAGTTAGCTTTGAACTTATGTTAAAATAAAGGATTAAAAAATATACATTTTGTGTTTATTTTGAAAAAAACAAAGTAGATAAACAAAACAAAAAGTTTTGCAACAGATACATTTGATGGTCTATGAAGTGTTTTAAGCCAAGAAAAAAATTTCTTAATTTTTTATATTTTAATTTGATATTGATTTAAAAAAATAATTTTGAAACAAGGAATAGGATATATTTTATCATAAATCTTAGAAATCATTTTTTATTTAAATCACTTTTACAATTACAATTATTATCCTGAAAAAATTGAAATAAAATTTATCAGCAGAAAACTGTTGTATGTTTCTTTCGCATACGATTTAGCTCTCTTCCAATATCATTCTATATTAGTAGAGGTAAAGATGATAATACCTCTAGGCTATATTCATCCTGAAACACAAAAAAAGCACACAGAAACAGAAGTAAACAATAAATTTCTAAAAAACGTAAGATATGCTAAATAAATAACCTTAATTTTAGAATAACGACACAAAAAACAGGTTCAATTGAGTCTAAATACTTACATGTACAGGTATATTAAGGTAATTTCCAAATCAAAAACCTCAAACAATCACAAAAAGTCTTAAAATACTACAAATAAACCATTCACTCAGTATAACTTAATGCACTATTTACCAAAAATTACGCGTTTCGTGTGAACAGCTGATCGACGACTGTGGCGCCACCATCGGTGATTATTTGTTTACTGACTGCGAAAATAAGTACCGAAAATCGTCACTATCTCCCGGACTAATAGAGCGCTCATTAGCAAAAAGTAACGATATTGGGAGCTTCGGTATCGCTGTACATCGGACAAATGTTAATATATTTACATTATTTGCTCGAACCATCAGCTTTTCCAAGAGTAAGCTTCTCTCGCATCCTGTATATTAAAATAATTGTGTATCTGACGAAACTCCTTTAAAATCGATGTGTACCTCTTATAAAAAGAAACGAAAACGAACAGTAAATAAACTAAACGGGAAGAAAAGGAAGTTTACCCTGAGTTGTCCTTGGATAGAGGTGGTTATCGATCTGTCCTAAAAGTTGGATTTGGCCCGCTTTGTGACATTTTCTCTATTATGGAAAGAACCGGCAGACGTAAAAATATAAAAGGAAACGTTAGATTGATTATAAATAAATAAAAAGCAGCACTTCTATTTTGCCTGCTTCTACGAGGTTAAATCAATAATTAACATGGCATGACAGTGTAAAAAGATTTAAACTTTTCATGAGGCTCTATTCACTAATTAAGAAAATGTCTGATCGTAATATACGTACATTTGAATACGGTCAAATGCAGGGCCGTTCTGGGTCTTTTTTCACCCCGTACACAAAACCAAATTTGTTGATCCTTCATAAATAAAAGTTTACGTGATGGGTCAATGGGTGATATGAATAAAAATGAGTAAAAGCTTTTTCCCCCTACCCCTATAGAAAGTACACATTTTCCTCGCTCGCATCAGGGATGAAACTCATACTTCCCACCCTAGGGAGGAAAAGTACTTTTTCCCCAGTCAGGAAAGTACTTTTCCCCTCCCTCAGTTTGAGTATGTTGTAAATGATGAAACTTATGAATCTATTATATTCAAATTATTTCCGTAATTTCTCTAGAACGTATTGTTTATCCTATATTCTGGAAAAACTAAACATGAATGTTACTTTAACGTTAGGTTTTTAAATAAAAATTTCAACTTAAGGATTCTTATATATGTTTTTTGGGTTAAGAATAAGAAAATCATAGTATGCTGTGGCTCACTGACAGTAGGTAAAGGCTACGATTGACTTTAGTGCGTTACGTTTATCGAATATAATTGAATTTTTGAAAAATGGAGAGCGATTCAAGTGACTTTGAATTTTCAAATACGCCACCTAATTTTAAGGAACAAGCCAACATAGCGTCATTAACATTACTACCACAAAAATCTAAAGACAGGTATGAAAAACATAATCACAATCGCCACGAAAACAAAGTAAACATACCATAAAATGGCCGAACTAAGATCTAGAACTATACACCGCGCGCAGCCGCAGAGCCACCCAATCATCGTTAACTGCTAAATAGCGGGAATTTCAATAGTTTTCGTTTTTAAATAATTACACTGGACAACTCATTTTTACATCAACGAATAGTTGTTTATTAAATGATGACGTAAAGTACCTAGGAAATCTTATTGTAGATATTCAGTAATTATTTTAAATAGGTAGGTATCTGAAAAATACAATAATTTTTAATTGCATTTAAATTTTTTAACTATCAATGTATCAACTTTTACAACTGTTTAACCAGATTAAATATCAATTACCAAATATAAGTAATATGAAAAGAAAATTGTTGAAAAAATATAAAAAAGAACATCTTAATAAAAACATTGCAGGGATGTCCTAAAAGAAACATCTCTGGCATGTCGTACTTTTGTCTGAAACATTGGGACATTCTGAGGACCTTAGTGGGATATACCAGCAAGGTCCCGTGTTATTATCAGTTGCTTTGTTTACTTTCTGAGTGAATTACTTTGTTGTATTATTAAAAGATGTTAACCTTTACTGTTAAATGTTTAATCAAGTTTGTTTTTAAATAAAAAGTGTTAAATTCATAACTTGTGTATTATTTGGGAGAACTGGATCTACGAAAGAAGACCTATCTGGTATCCACTCCGACAGCGCTTAAAATGGCAGCATAAACTAAACCAAAAGAGGCTCGTTCCCTTCAAGCGGCTGCATTAATAAGACATTGTTGCCACATTAGGACAAACAGGTACGGCTTCAGTGTCAAAATATTACATGTCCCAATGGCCAGGAAGTCTACATGATGGTCGTATTTGGCGCAATAGTAATGTGCAACAGGTCTTGCGATTGTTTGATGGTGGTGCTTGTCTTTTTGGAGACAAAGGATATGGAATAGCTCCTTGACTTCGAGTATTTACTCGTTTTTTTCATATATCACCCAATAGCTCGTCCAGTTAAAGGTGATAGTGCATTTGAGATGCCTTGAAATTGAACTCCGTAAAATGTAAAAATACGTGTAGACTAATGATGACACACAATAACTGCATTTTGAGGAAACCCCATTTGCTTAACACATTGACTGCCACAGTAATTTACAGTAGTTATCTCGTAGTTGGCAGTCAAAGTGTTAATACATTGTCTTTGTCATTATTTTGAAATTCTTTTGGGGAAACATTATCCTGTCATATAAACGGTACAAAGTGCCCTTTTTTATATCAACTATTTTCCGCTTTTCGTTTTACCAACACCCTTTTGGAAGAACCCTTTTTCTAATAATGATCCTTTATATCTTTGAGATACATATCCAATATCAGTTTCTGGCTCTCTTTCTCACAAACGGGACCGACTTAGAATCAAAAAAACTTAATACTTCACTTTGTCATCTTTTTTACCACATATTAATCCTTTTTATTAACACCAACTCGACCCAAATATACAGTGTGTCTACGTAGATTGTAATGATATGGAAAACTTTTTTATTATAAAATTTTGAAAAAAATGTTATTTTTCATAGAAAGTTCTGCATGATCTAAAACCTAGAATACAATTATCAGATATAAATTTGTATCTAGAGTAAAGTACCTTTAACTTTGACAAAATATCGAAAATTGTTATTAATAAAAGTTGATCATGGATGTGGTGTAATTGCATATCTTTAAGTCTGATCAACTTTTCTTAATAACAATTTTTGAGGAACATTTATATTTTTTGAACCTCGTACACGATTGAAAAAATTTTATATCTGAGAATTGTATTTTAGGTTGTAGATCATGCAGAACTTTTATGAAGAATAAGTTTTTTCCTAAAACTAATAATAAAAAAGTTTTGATCCAACCATGTAGAATACTTAATTTTTTTATTAGGTTCTTACAATCAACTGCGGCTTAGTAATTTTTCTAAGTACAGTCCTGTTCATTTTTATCCTGAATGTTTTTTAAACAACTTAGCTTTTGAGCATATTTTGGATGTAAATTAAAATAATTCACAATGGCCGTTTAATACATTCTAATTTCTAATTATCTGTTATAATTCAATAGTTGAAGTTTAAATAAATTTTATTTATTTTCTCATTGTAGTTATTTAAGAAAATTAAATTCAGATATTAAATAGAAATTAAGTATACTTAGGGCAATAAGCTAAAAGTATACTCAATTTTTAATTAATTTTATTCAAAAAGATTTATAAATATTTTCCGTGAATATGGAACAGGGCCGTACTTAACAAAATTCCTAAAGAAAAATCTTCATAAAAACTATATTTTCAAAAATTGATGGAAAAAACTGGGTATGCGATTAACAAAAGTATGTGCAGAAACATACACATCATTTGGGTTCATTAAAAAAATACAGGGCGTTTCGAAACAAGGACCAAATTTCGCCAACTTCAAATTGCCGAAACTCATTTTTTTCAAGTGGATCGAAAAGTATCATTGGATATGGTCCATACGGCACCATTGGAAAGGTCATTGAATAGACCTTCAAATTATGAAATGATATACAGGGTGATCCATTTGAAAAAAAAATGAGTTTCGGTAATTTGAAGTTGACGAAATTTGATCCTTGTTTCGAAACGCCCTGTATTTTTTGAATGAATCCAAATGAGGTGTATGTTTTTGCACATACTTTTGATACATGCATACCCAGTTTTTTCCATCAATTATTGAAAATATAGTTTTTATGAAGATTTTTCTTCGTTCATGTTTTTTCATAAAATTTTATAAAAATAACTTGACAACGTTGCATGTGATTCTCAAAAACAAAAGAGGTATGTAAAGTCCACATGACAGATATTCTAAAAATGAAAAAATGTTTTGTACCGGATTCGTGTTTCACCCTGTATACTCGAAAATAATTTTAAGAAGTAGCACATCGAGCCTCCGATAACATACAATAAGATTTTTTCTCGATCTTCATCAGCCTAGCAGCTATGGTCCGAGCATTTTCCAAGCTGAAATATACGCCATCGGAAAATGTGTCCAGTTCAACATAGAAAGAAATTTTCGCAGACAAGAGATCATCATCATGTCAGACAGCCAAGCAGCCATTAATGCTTTGAACTCCCACGAAATCAACTCCCAGATGGTTTGGGAGTGCCTAGAGAATCTAAACGAACTGGGCAAGAATAACACTGTTACCCTCCTATGGGTTCCGGGACACACTGGAGTGGAGGGTAATGAAATAGCAGACATACTCGCAAAAAAAGGGGCTGAAACACCATTTCTGGGACCTGAACCCTTCTGCGGAATAAGCACCAGTACAATACTTGATGAACTTGGAAAAGAAGTAAATAACAAAAGATGCCAATACTGGATAGGACTACAAGGAATGAGGCAGGCCAAGACACTACTGGGAAACTACAACCAGAAGAGATCTGACGACTGCGTCAGTAAAAGTAAAAATAAGCTCAGAATACTAACGGGTATCCTAACAGGGCACTGCCGGCTGAGAGGCCACCTAAAGAAACTCGGATTAGTAGACAAAGAAGAATGCAGATTCTGCGAGGAAGAGGAGGAAACCTCCATCCACATTCTCTCAGAATGCTTTACCCTGCAAAATCCAAGGGTACGATACCTCGGAGAATATCAAATAGAAGAGGAAGATTTACCTAACCTGAAGCCTACCGACATCCTGAACTTTTTGAAAGCAATAGGACTGGAGGAACTGCTCTAATCGTTGAGACATCCTTAACGATTGGGCAGCAGTAGGGGGCACAATAGATCTTATAGGTCGCAGTGTATCGACACCCCCATCACAGATAGATAGATAGATAGATGGTCCGAGCGAGGATAGGTGGGCCACCCTGTATAACGGTTTCCGAAATCCCAATAGTGTTCAATTAAATTTGCGCCATCCTGTATATTATTTTGTAATAATTTATTTTATTTTATTTATTTTCGCCTAGGATAATTAACATATCCCGAATCTTTTTCATGTTTTCACCTTTTTGTGAATAAATTATAAGCTACATAAAAACAAATCCTGTTTTCATAACTCTATTTCTTGACTAACCAGAATGAGTAAACTGACCTACAATACTTTGAAATGACATTATGTGAAAAAGGCCATTCGTTATGCTTCATTTGAGAATACAGAAAAACAACCTAACAGTAGCATTAATGGGAAAACATCCCCAAAAAAATTTGCGGAATTCGAAAATGGGCCATTATGACTCCCCGATAATCGCCATTCCTTCTAGTCATTTTACGAAATGTTTTGGAATGTGACACGGGAAAATGTACACTGAAAAAGTTATTTCTGCACTCATATATAATTATACTTTTTCCAATCTCATGTAGGGTTAGTTCAAAACAGTACAGGGTATAATAATGAGTAAAGAACGAAAACGGAAAGTTAAATAAATATTATTCCCTATATAAACTAAACAGTAGACCAGATTGAGTCGAACCGTTCGCTTGCGTGGAAACCAATCAGTAATTGCAGTGACCGCCTGTTGCCCTATATCACCGTAAATTTGTTTTATTGCTATACAGTCGTCTGGAGTTATTTATGACATGCATACCTGTTGAAAATACACAAAGTTATATTTCAAGTAAAAGAACATAAGTTTTTGTTGGCCCTCGGAATATCTTTCATCAAAATTTTAATATTCTTGTATGATGATTATGTTATCTAGTACAAAGACCACAGTTTAAGTATTCCCAATTTTTTTCGGACTCACTATATTTCCAATTCTCACTTTTTAAGTTAAGCAAAAATTGTAAAGTGACGAAAGACTCTAACTGAACGGTTTTTATAACAAGTCTCCTTTTACGTATTGTGAATATCTTTACATTGCAACGCTATATCCAATCAATCAAAAAGCTTTCAGCTTAAAATTAGGATAGAAGACAACATCAACTATAATAAAACGATATTGATCTTTCTGCCTAAATAAATACAAACTCGGCATATTTTATTAATGTAAGTAGACTACACCGTAAAAAAGTTCAATACTAGTAAGATAAAAAATGGAAATAACGTGAATTATTGTATCAAATACTCAGATATTAAAATAATTCAAAATTAAAATATCCGTGCTTGATTGAACTCCAATTGAAAATGTCCATATTGGTAATACTGATTTAAGGCTAATATCTACAAATTCACGATGTTGCCGATATGACATAGCGAAAATTTTTAATTCATCAATGAACATTCGTTTGCAAGTTAGATTGTTTCATTTGATTTGTTATGTATTCAGTTTTCTTTAAAATTTACAAGAAACAGTCATTTTCATTACTAAACTACATAATTAGAAAACGAGTAAGGAATTTAATTTATCAGATTCGACATCCTAAGACCGGTTTCTGCCTTTCGGCTTCGTCAGTTAGGCTTTTCGAATCCAATAAATAAAATTCCAAACTCGTACAAGTCAGTAGCTATATCCGCTATAAGATAAAATTTTTAGATGTGCTGCCATCTATGATTAGAAGAGAGTATTGACACTTATTAAAAGCAAAAAATTCCCGGTGTATTGGGGTTGCATACACAATTTGCATTGTGTGTTGCAAAAGCTTTTATTTGACTGATTCTAGTCAAAATGTCACTCTCTTCTTTCGTATCCCTTTCAGAGATTAATACAAAGTTAGAAAACGAGTAAGGAATTTAATTTATCAAATTCGACATCCTAAGACCGGTTTCTGCCTTTCGGCTTCGTCAGTTAGGCTTTTCGAATCCAATAAATAAAATTCCAAACTCGTACAAGTCAGTAGCTATATCCGCTATAAGATAAAATTTTTAGATGTGCTGCCATCTATGATTAGAAGAGAGTATTGACAATTATTAAAAACCGGTCTTAGGATGTCGAATCTGATAAATTAAATTCCTTACTCGTTTTCTAACTTTGTATTAATCTCTGAAAGGGATACGAAAGAAGAGAGTGACATTTTGACTAGAATCAGTCAAATAAAAGCTTTGCAACACACAATGCAAATTGTGTATGCAACCCCAATACACCGGGAATTTTTTGCTTTTAATAATTGTCAATACTCTCTTCTAATCATAGATGGCAGCACATCTAAAAATTTTATCTTATAGCGGATATAGCTACTGACTTGTACGAGTTTGGAATTTTATTTATTGGATTCGAAAAGCCTAACTGACGAAGCCGAAAGGCAGAAACCGGTCTTAGGATGTCGAATCTGATAAATTAAATTCCTTACTCGTTTTCTAACTTTGTATTAATCTCTGAAAGGGTTACGAAAGAAGAGAGTGACATTTTGACTAGAATCAGTCAAATAAAAGCTTTGCAACACACAATGCAAATTGTGTATGCAACCCCAATACACCGGGAATTTTTTGCTTTTAATAATTGTCAATACTCTCTTCTAATCATAGATGGCAGCACATCTAAACTACATAACTATTAATTTTTATTTGAAAGTGCTTTTATAGTCAAGATTTTATTCTTTTATAGATTAGCAGTTCTTTTTTACATGCATTCCCATCTTCAATCAAGTTATAACTTAATAGCACTTTAAAGTTGGTAGCCCATTAGATGCGCTTAAATTCGAGCTAGGAAAATAAGAAAGAACACTGTCTCAAGTTTATCTTTAAGAGGAAGTCATACTTTACAAACTGTAACACCTGCGGGACAACGTATAGAATTCGGTACTGATAGGTGGAGCCTAAATACTATGCAAAGATTACTCCTTTCCAACACTTACGAGGGGGACTCTAAATTCGGTGAATCCAGCGCACATTCATATCGGATTGCAAATAGCAAGAAAACATATTCCGATTTTTTAAATTGATACAAACTCTTTTTTTTTCAAATCTCAAATCTTTCAAATTGTTTGACCTAAGTTATTCTGTAACAGATTCAAAAGCTTGCCGCTCAAGAAAATACCCCTATTTGTATTCGGGCTTCGGGCGTCGATATGGGCGGTTATGGGGATAATTACTCTTCCCCCCAAAAAGAAGGTAAATGGTAAATTATTACATTCATGTTGTTTTTTATTTGTGATATTGTAGTGTTTGATTTGGAATTTGTCTGTCCAAAGAAGTTTTCATTTTAAACAAATCGGCAACATTGGCAACTGCGCGTTTGCGAATCGCCAAATACATTTACAATAACGTTAAAAAATAGTTCAACCATATGAGTGCGAATGAGACAAATTCGCATCGAGAGATGGGAGAATCTAAACGGATTTCCGACTCGCCATAGTACCATCACATATTCACACGTACGCAAACTTCCGGTTCATATAACATACGCAAATATTGTCACGTACACCACTCGGGGGCGTGGTTTAAACAAGAAGGTTTTTAATAATTATTTAATCAGTAAGATCGTAGCCGCGAATCAAGCAAGACTTCCCCGTCGTCACAAACACGACGTAATGTTACAATTTCTCTGACAAAAGAGTAAGATCTTAGCCGCGAATCAAGCAAGACTTCTCCGTCGTCACAAACACGACGTAATGTTACAATTTCTCTGACAAAAGAGTAAGATCTTAGCCGCGAATCCGGCAAGACTTCTTCGTTGTCTCAAATACGACGTAATGTTTTTAAATTATTCAAGTGCTCCAACAGTGCAGCAAATTAAATGAGTAAGACTTTGGCCGCGAATCAAGCCAGGCTACTCAAAATATTTTTCATCACCACTGTTCAAATGCAGTACAAATATGTTTCATTTTTATAATTAATTAACCAACGCATTTAAAAATGCAAGTGCGTTTCTGAGTGATTGGTAACATAAAGTGTAAGCCAATGTAATGCTGTTTCTGTGTTACCTGTTCTTTCGTTGTTTTTGGAAAGTTTTTAATAAACCGTTAAATACAAGTAACATGTATCATTTCTGTTCTGGAAAAGAAAAAATTGAACTACAAAAAAAACTACAGTCCACTTTAGAAGCCACAGACAATTATTTTAAAAAAGCGGTGTTGTCAATGCGTCGGTCGTCCTCGAAAATAATGGCAACATTCTATCTCAAAACCCATGAGATCAAAACATTGGGTGTTGCATACACTCAATTTGCATTGTGTGTTGCAAAGTTTTTATTTGACTGATTCTAGTCAAGATGTCACTCTCTTCTTCGTATCCCTTTAAGTTAGCAAAAAGGTAAGGAATAAAGGCAGAAACCGGGCTTGGGATGTCGAATCTGTTAAATTAAATTCCTTACTCGTTTGCTAACCTATATTACAGCATGTTTTTTTATTACCTTAACCAAAAACCCTTAACCCCCTCTAGAAAAAATGTATTGTTGTTCGCGGCAAGCTTTTGAATATGTTACTCACACAATAACCTAGGTCAAACAATTAAAGGAAATTATGTTTTCCTTTTTAGTGCACTTGTACAAAAACGTTATTTATTTTTTATTTTGAAGGAGGCCATAAAATTTAGTCATTCTTCAATGTTTTTTTACGACTGCGTTCTTCAGTTAACTAAACGAATTTTTTAAATTCAGAAAATACACATATAAAATCACACTTCTTTTCTATTGGCTGCAGTTGATAATGATAATTAGAAGAATCGATCAATAATTAATTAATAATATTAATTTGGACCCGCATTAAAACAGGTAAAACGAGACGCTATTCTGAGAGCGGCGCCACTCTACGGATGCAAAATGTTGTCATGCAAGGGTTTCGTAGTCCCTAACTTTTAAGGTTTATTTTTTATTATTAGTGGATGAAAAAATTTGTACTTGTTGATAAAGATCTAATCTATGTTCCGACGAACTCACTTTTTTGAAATTTATTTTGGTTCTTGTCTAAAAAAATGGGAAAAATTATCAAAAAAAACTTGGAATTTTGCGAACCAAATCGAATTTTGAACAAGTGAGTTCGTCGGAACATAGAGTAGACCTTTACCAATATTTACTTATTTTTTCATTCTCTTAAAATGAAAAATGAACCTAAAAAGTTAGGGACTACGAAACCCTTGCATACACTGTTTTATAGTATAGTACAACTTCGTCTTAAGAAACTATCACCAGTGAGGCGTCAAAATATCGGTCGGTGTAGCTGAATTTATAATCGTCGTGTAGCTGAATTTATAATTGTCGTATTTTTCGCAAGGACAGTTGTACGTTTTTTAAGTATATTCAATTTTAAGCAGGTACTTCATGCTTTTTCTTTAGTTATTTGCTTATAGATTTTTATAATTATACCTCATGATGATGATGATACCACAAAAGTATTGAATTACTGTTTTTTATGTGGAAAAAAGTTGTTTATTATTACATTGTGATGACTCTCAATCTAAAGGATGTCCCAGAATAGATTTTAGGTCTTAAACTTACCTTTTACGCCGACCCTGTTCGAAATTTCATGAAAATATTACGTCGAACGTATAGCGGA
Organism: Crepidodera aurea; assembly: GCA_949320105.2. Classification (NCBI taxonomy): domain Eukaryota; kingdom Metazoa; phylum Arthropoda; class Insecta; order Coleoptera; family Chrysomelidae; genus Crepidodera; species Crepidodera aurea. The sequence continues at coordinate 9,727,221 of OX439480.2, forward strand.
CAAGTGCGGATTTAAGTTACCATGGAACAGTGGAGTTCGCAGCGTGCCTACACAGTTGAGGCTTATTTTAAAGCCAACGATTCGTCCACAGTTGTTCGGCGTGGTTTTTGTGTGCAGTACAATATGCGCCATCGTTAAATATTGAGTTAATTGTAGGCATGGAATTTTAATTATTTTTCTCAACATACGGTGCATACTGTCACGAGACAAATTAAGCGCTTGTGCAAGTTTTCGATTTTTCTAATGGAACGTCGAGGATTTCGATTTACAGCCTGCCGCACCCTCTAAATATTGGGAGTAGTTCGAATGGTTTTCAGTTGCCCTGGATGTTTGACATTTGTACTCCTTGTACTCTAAATTTTTTACCCACGCATGAACTAACATCGCATTTGCATTACAGGTGCCATGAGGAGCACCCCAACAGCAGCAATGGAAACCATACTAAACCTTCCGCCACTTGATATTTATATCAGAACGGAGGCGAGAATGTGGGCATTCAGGTTGGCTACTGGGATCCTTATGAACAAGGACACAGTAGAATCACAAAAAACATTGGTTTGGTATACTGATAAGTCAAAAACCGCAAGTGGAACTGGAGCTGGAATATATGGTGAAACACCCAGATCTAACATAAACGCACCATTGGGGAATTACGCATCAGTATTTCAAGCAGAAGTACATGCTATAGAGCTTTGACTGAGGGAGAATATTGACAGGGGGTATAGAGGGAAAACAATCCTCATTTACTCTGACAGCCAAGCTGTCCTACAAGCCTTATCATGTAACAAAATCAGATCAAAATTGATCTGGAACTGTCTACGAACCCTGCTCGTTCTGGCTAACCAAAATAAGGTAACTTTTAGATGGGTCCCAGGGCATAAAGGGATAAAAGGCAACGAGGAAGCAGATGCCCTGGCAAGGAAACCCTCAGCGACCGAACTTACTGGTCCTGGACAGGCGTTTGGCATTCCCAAATCCTCAGTACGACTCTCGCTGACTAGGTGGATGTTGAAAGAACTCCAGTCACGCTGGGATCTCGTGTTGGGACAACAAAACAGTAAACGAATGGTTACAGCGCCATCAAAAGTACTGACAGGTGATATTCTGAATATAAGCAGAAATCAAATTATGCATGTCACGGGACTAATAACCGGACATTGTCACCTTAGGGAACACCCACATAAAATGGGCATCTTTCATATGTAGATTATGCAATGACGAGGATGAAACAGCCTCTCATATCATACTAGAATGCCAGGCACTCACACACTAAAGCGTATCGCCTAAGCAGACGACATTGCGCTAATAGTAGATGCGAACGATACCGAAGAACTGAACCACCTAGTCATCATGGCAACGGATGCAGTCGCGAGGTGGAACATGAGCTTAAACTAGCCCCCGAAAAAACGCAACTAGTCATCCTCAAAGGCCACCGGAGGAAAATAAATGAGATCAAATGGGAGGTCCTAGGAAAAAAGTTACAGCCCAGTAAGAAAACAAAATACCTGGGAGTAGTGATAAGCCAGGGAATAACATTTGGTCAACACAAAAATTACGTAACCGAAAAAGCGGAGAAAGTCGACAGCGGCACTGATGGGAATAACCAGGAATATAGGAGGGCCAGGTAGCCGGAAAAGGACCATATGGGCAGGATGGATGTGCTACGGAAAATACTGCAACTAACCTGGTAAGCACCCAGAGAAATGCCTTGCTACGTGTGGCAATAGCTTACAGAACGACTTCGGCTGGCTACATCCATACATGTGATAACGGGGGTTCCTTCGATGAACGGAGAGGCAGAGGCTCCACTACAGGGAAGACGGCCACACGGACGAAGCAAAAAGGAAAGGAGCGCTACATACAATGGGAAAGAATAGACCCGTGGACAAAGAAGCTAATAACCAGCGTGAAGACCTGGACAGAGTGTAGCCACAGGAAGACAGATTACTTTCTCACACAGGCACTGACAGGGCATGGCACATATGGGGCCTACACAAAAAAAAATAGGAAAAGCGCAAAATGGTGTATGTAGGTATTATAATGAGACGGCCACGGACATACCCGTTCAGGTGTAACCAGTGGAATGCCCATAGAGTCCGCATGGAAATAGATGTGGAAGAAGTGGTAAACGAGGAAAACATGATAAATATCATGCTGACAAATGAGGGAAAATGGAATGTGGTTCATGAGTGCGTTAAAAAATAAAGGCAATCAAGGAAAAAGAACATAGAGAAAGGAACTAGTAAGAAAAGGATCGGTAAGGACCAGCGCCACTCACATAGTGTCGGACATCCCCCCCGGGATAATTTCCATTATGTCAGGTTGGTTTCAAAGAGGTAGTTTTAGTGGGTAAACTGGACCTGTACTGAAGATCCGGGAGTCCCACACTACCCTACGACATTGTACATAAAGTATTTCCACCTGTCAAAAAAAAGGCACTCACACACTGGAGGCATAACCTATTGGGGCCAGTAAACCCACAGAAGGACTTTCCAAAAGATAAATCTGGTGAAAAGGCTACTCAGCCTGATAAAGGTAACAAACCTTTTCACCAAGTCTTAAGGCTGCAGTATTGACGCATTTATAAACTTCAGTCAGGTACATCGTCATAATCAATCAACAACTGTGTACAAATCGTTGGCTTTAAAATTAAGTCTCAATCGTGTAGGCACGCTGCAAACTCGTCCACTGTTCGACGTAATATTTTCATGAAATTTCGAATAGGGTAAGTTATCTTCTACCTTAAAATAAAACTTCATAATTCATAAAAATTAATTTATCATTTGCCCATTATATTTACACATACAAAAAAAATAGTATAATTTTCAAATTCAATCACCAATCCACACTGTAACATTCAAATCTTAATTACCTAAAAAATTGCCAAAAATGATTTGCTTGATCAATAATTACACTTTTCAAATTATAAATTTAATATTAATTAATTAATATTCTGTCAAAATTAAAAAAACAGAGCCTACATAGACGGCGGTGGAGTGTGGCATAAAAATATTCAAATTGTCTTCTTTTTTTTTCTTTAATCAACAATAAAAGGTATTATTGTCAATTTCTCATCATAATTGGAATTTTTAACGCCTACATCGACTGTTAAAACACGATAAAAATCGAATTTTGATTTAGAGATTTAGTATAAATCATGTATATGCTAACATTCTTAAACAAATCGCTTATATTCGACCAATGTCTTAAACTGAACTTGTTTTTTTTAACCCGTTCGCTGCCCCTGCCGCCTCTACGCGTTCGACTGGGCTTGTAACCAATGCCCCCACCGCGTTCACGCGTTCTTGCGTTAATCACTATACAAGTGAATATCTCAGTCTGGCTCTCGGCGAAGTTTTTAAATCACAAGGGGGCAGGGAAGGTGTTAAATAGTATATTGACCTTAAACATTTGAGTCCCGCGAAGTTCTTCATACCAGATATTGATTATTTCCTAAGTACTGTATTTAAACTACCTAGAGAAGAACAAACAACAACAAATAAAACATACATTTTAGCTGAACTTCTGGTCAATTTCTTCATCTAGAAATTTACCAAGAAGCTTCTACTAAACTGCCACCAGAAGTCGAAGAATAGTTTAAAATTAGGAGCTGTCAGTAGGGCTATTTTTCGCTTACCGAAAAACTCCAGGATCTAATTTGTTTTTAGATAGATTCCTTACTGGCAACATCTTACCATACTACGTCCAACTTAAAGAAAAGTAACGTAAACAGACTTTTGGCAACGTTTGCCGATTTGAATCGACAAAGTTTTTGATGTCTTTCTAAAGGTGCTCATTCACGGTAGTTCCAATCCATCGCTCCACGCCAAACTAAAGAATAAAGGTACCCAAGAAGGCGTTCTCAAATATCAAACCGATTGAATATGCTACACCTCCGCTACTGAGTAATAAGGTCCAACTTTGCGCATCGGCAGCCATATTAGCAGTCTATTCTTAAGTTTGTCCGACTTTATATCATCGGCATTCGCAATTGCTCGCTTAATACATTGAAGAGTGAGAGTGACAAATGTCTGCCTTCAATCTGTTAGAAAGAGAGGCGTTAGAGACAGAGAAGTCATCAAAAACGTTGACAAAAGTTTGTTTACATTACATTTTTTTAAGTTGGACCAGGTACAGGCAAGTTAATGGAACTGGTACTGATACCATAATAGCAAAGCGATGTCTGATGATAAAATAGTAGGGGTCGCATGGATATTGCAGCCAAGAATGACAATAAACTAACAATAGTCAAGTAGATAGGACTGTTCTAATTGCTTCATCAAAGTATAGCTCAGTTTTGAAATATTTATCGCAAAAAATTGCTTATTGGCGGTACTATCTGCAAGATTGTTAAAAATCCGAAACCGTGTGGACAAACCATAAACCTAAGAGGTTCCAAAACAAAAATCCAGAGGAAATGTGCCTATTCCACCTACTGCAGAAAATGCAAACATAAAACAATAATTTGATGTATAGTCTGTCCACGTAATAAGTCAGAAAGAAAGGAACACACCGTCAAAGGTACCGATGAGACCAAAGCGCTCGGCTTTCCTTTGAAGCCATGGGATTTATGACTGTATTTCTCTTTAAGGTCGCCGGAGCTGCGGCGTCACGCTCAAATAGGGCGACAATAGGCGGTACCTTTGACGGTGTGTTCCTTTCTTTCTGACTTATTACGTGGACAGACCATACTACTTGTAATATTAATAATAAATGAAAACAAATAATGAATTAACTACCCAAAGACTGAAAATATACAGAAAAACTATTTTTTTTTTGGCATAGACATGTAAGTCTATAAGGGAAGAACCTGTGAATCTAACAACCAGAGAATTGAATCAAAGAAATACAACAGGGATGTGCGTTAGCACTCGCTTCTCGTCCAGGAGCCCGTCAGGACATTTTTATTCTTTAAATACGTTTAATTCAGTTCTGAGGAGGATATAAAGAGCCGACATGGGAAACCCCGACAAATAGTGCTGCTTATACCGTCACCATTGACAATGGCTGTATATTCAGAACATGAAACGAAATGTACATGATTTATACTAGTTTTAACACTCCGTGTGCGTTTGTAGTATCTTTGTTCTAATAAAGTGTGTCCCCAGAGTAGATTTTAGGTTTTAAACTTACCTTACGCCGACCCTGTTAGAAATTCCATGAAAATATTACGTCGAGGCTTATTTTAAAGTCAACGATTCGTACGCAGTTGCTCAGCGGCGTTTTTGTGATGCGCCATCGGCGATGTTAGTTCAGGCGTGGGTAAAAACTTTTAGAGAACAAGGAGTTGTTACAAATGTCAAAACATCCAACAGCCTGTCGCACCCTCTCAATATTGGGAGGAGTTCGAATGGTTTTCGGTTGACATGGATGTTTGACATTTGTAACAACTCCTTGTTCTCTAATTTTTTTACCCACTCGTGAACTAACATCGCCGATGGCGCATGACAAAAACGCTGAGAAACTGTGTACGAATCGTTGACTTTAAAATAATCCTCAACCATGTAAAAACGCTGCGAAATTTCTAACAGGGTCGGCGTAAGGTAAGTTTAGAACCTAGGTCACCACTTCAGTTAAATTTGAAATGTTTAATAACGATAAGTTAGTAAGTTTAAGAGTTATTACAATTTCTCGTTTATTTTTTAAAAATTAATATTGATTGTGAGACTAAAACAAAGTTATGTATATCATATTTCGCTGACATTATTTAACAGTTATTGATATCATTTTTAGCAACACCTAAGGTAAAATTTAATATAAACAAAGTGTTTAATGGTAAAAATAAATCGGTTATTTAACCTCACAAGGAGATATATTTGTAAAAGTAAAATTGTTCCTCCTAATAATAAATCACGCTGAATAACAATAATAATTTTGGACCACAAAATCATGGAGGTTATGATTTTAATATATTAACAAAAAAAATTGGAACAGTATATTTGTAATGACGAAAATATAAGAAAATAAGTTAAGAATTGTTGGAGATGTGCTTTTCATGTTTGTTTTTTGACTTTTTAATTAAGTTGTCATTCTAAATTTGTCGACTGTCAGATATATTTTTAATAAAATGTTCTATTAAATAAAACGTTCCAGATTAATAGCCTGTTTTATTTAAGTCACTGCAAAATACTAAAAAGCCAACAGGTTATGGGCCCAGGCACTAAGAACTGAAGGCGCAGGAAATTACTAGAATGAATGTACCTTTGCTGAACGGTGGGAATTTTGTTTTTTGGAAAACGAAGTTGAAGGCAATTATGGATCGTGATGAATTGTGGGATATTGTCACACAAGAGAAGCCAGTCACTACAAAATACTAAATACCCAACAATTGTTTCGGCATTTGCTTGATGAAAATCTGTGTTAGATTTTAACAAACACTTTTATTTAAATAAATTTAAATATTATACATGACATATGTTTCAAAGTACAACTTCTTTTTCAAATGTAACTTTTACTTGGTATATAAAGTACCCAAATTGTAAATCTACTTACATTTAAAAAAGAAGTTGTACTTCGAAACATATGTCGTATATAATATTTAAATAAAAGTATTTGTGAAAATCTACCACAGTGTTGGTCTTATTTCCTAGATTAAGGATAAACGAATGAAAGATAATAACAACAATTCAGGGTTCATTATAGATCGGAGAACAGGAATGTAGGAACGAATCAAGAAATATTAGAAGAACTGAATCGAAAAGAAAAGCTCAAAGAATCAAGTGGCTGGGACATACACGGAGACAGGGACCAGAAGTAGTAACAAAGGAGTTACACTGGCATCCAGGAGGAAAAAGAAGAAGTGAAAGAACCAGATCGAATTGGTGAGCAGAAGTAGAAGAGTTACAAGATGGAAGAAAACAAGAGATAGGAAGAGATGGCGGCAAAACAACGAACAATTACAATGATAAACCGAGGATGGGGTCTGATCCACCCCGTTAAATGGATTTAGAACGCACAACTCATCATAAATTTAGCCAATAGCAGTTGCAATTTTTACTTAGTTACCATGTATTGATAAGCGAATATACCCTTGACGACGTGGTATAATCGTTTTTGTATTTCGCTTCCTTCCATCTTGAAAAGTTTATCATAGTAACAATATGTTCGACGTTTATGCAGCTCTGTTGTCGAAGTAGATAAGGAAAAATTGAGAATTTAACTCCTCAAGATACTGCAAGAACACATAAGTATGTTTACAGAACTTTGTGAACATTTCATTTAATATGAAACAAGCAAATGGTAGGTACAGAATATAAAGAAGGCATTGTTAAAGAAATCATGCAACAAATCACAACGAAACAAACAAAAAAAGCAACATTGTACCGTCCGCACCAATTTCTGGACGAAATAATTAAATCAACCAGAGAGAAAGCTAAAGAAGATAAAAATAAAGGGATAATAAAAAGTGACTTTGGACCAAAACCAAGTGCTCAACGCAATGTACTTTAATATACAAGGTAAAAATATTTTGCAAAAGCCTTATTTAGATATGAATATTGGCGAGACTAGAATTCAAGAAAATATTCATGTACAGATTAAATGATTATTTGTTTTGTATTACTATTAAATCTGATATTTCTGATAATATTTCTTTTGAAATATCCTTATTTCAAAAAGAAGGAATGACGAATATATTTTCTAAAGCTTTTTATCCGCAGTGGAGATAATAGAAACTATTAAGAAATTATACCCACTGAAGGAAATACACAATTTTTTGTTTTTCCAAGATCTGTTTTTGATAATGATAAGTTGATTGTAACGTTTGAGTTTAATTTAGGAAAACCGATAATTGGAAAAATTGAAAAAAATAAAAATACAGATTTGTCTTTGTCCTCCCTTCAAAGAAAATTATACATTGCAAAAACTTTATCAAATATCTGAAAGTGGAGAAATTACAAATACAGTCACAATTATACCATTTTGTCTTTTATGCTCAGTTGTATTTGATATAACATTAGATTCAAGTAAACAAAATTTCCAATGGTATATTTTAGAAAATAAAATTCAAAATGTGTGTTCAAATTGCTTCATATATTTATCAAGTGTACTTAAAAAAACTTTTGAATATGCTTCAGTAAACTCTGAACTGTATAAATATATTTCATATTTTTGTACTTGAATGTGTGACGTGTCTCTTTCTAACAATGAATTACTCAATCATGAACTGAGTTGTACTCTACAAGCCTATACGAGAATGTCCAGTTAATGATTGCAAATTTAATGGAAAACTATTTGAAATTAAACGTCATTTTGCTATTACTCATGAAAATGATACAACTGTCTTAAATTTTGGAGAAAGCGTTATTGAAAATGTTCCAAGATATTAATTTTACAAAGTATTTTTGGATAAACGGACACTTTGTTTTAATACTTACTCAACTTTAAATGAAAAGCCCCCTCATATTGGTTTTTGTATTCATAATATTCAAACAACATTTTGTAAGAATGTTCCTTAAGATTTAAAATTACTTTGTTTCTCTATTTATAATAAATCAGCCAAAATACCAGCAATAAGTTCAATACAGTTTCGATCTAGGCAATACACCCATTACGTAACATTCATTGTTGTAGATCATTCTACCTGTAAAAATGGGAATATAAAATTTGTATTGTTCCAAAATAATTTTACTCTACAGTTTCTATTTCAAAATGGAAAATTTTAATTTGTTTATATTTCAAAACCAAAATAAAACATTGTACTTCAAATCTCTATGAGTTATAACTTTTGTTTTCTTTTTAAATATGTTTCCTAATTCATTTATTACAATACTGAGAATTTTCTGTATTCATCAATTTGAATTTTTTATTTGCTTTTAGTATGTTTTCATTTTATTGAAATTAAAGTGAATTTCAAGTACCAAGGAAAATATATTTCGTTGTTGGAACTTGTAATTATATGTGTGCACTTGTTATTTAAGCTTTAGCTCTACTTAAAGAAAAAAGTCTGGGAACGCGATTATGGTATTACGATATATTTTTCGACACTAAAAAAAGCTCGTACATACTCAAAATTTTTCGATAGATCCAAAAACTACCCCTAACATATGGTGGCAATAAATATTTTGTTTTTTGAAAAAGACCTTGTATATATCCAAGGACCCCATGAGTGGGTTTAACGTCCCCAAAACACCAGTAATTTTTGAAAAATTGTTGAGAAGGATCAAATCACAAAATTTGGAAAATAATTTCATAGATATTTTAAGTGTATTTTCCTTATAAAATATGAAGGGATATATAAACCTTTCGAAAAACATTTTTTAATTTTTCCATACATAAGCTAGTTTTTAATCACATTCCAAATAAATGTTTAATGTTATGTTCTTTTGTTACTTTTTTCTTGTTATTGAAAATAATTTAGCATTTACTTTATTTTAGTGAGTTTACCATTTTTTTGGCGTTAATAATATTGTTAATAGTTATAGTAGTTGAAACCATTTAAATGATTATATGAGAATTCTAATTAAATAAATGTGACTCCATCAACATACTGCTAACGACACACAAAATGGCCGAAAAAAGAACTTGAAGTGACTTCTCACGAACTGAACACGAAAGATGAGGGACGTGTATTTGCATCAGAGAAGAACTTGAGGTTGTTGAGATACAGTATCCAAAAAAACTTTAAAGTGTGTATTGGCCAAGATATCCCAAAAAGTTTTCCGGCAATTTTGAATAGAACGCGAAGTCTGAAACAATAAAAATTTAATTTTTGCAGGCGACATATTACAGCGACTTCCAAAGCGAGCGCGGTATGGGAAAGAAACGTGGCTTGCCGACATTTTTAGTCGCTCATCAACACTCATCACGACCACATGTCATAATCAAAAGCAACCAAGACTTTTATATAATAGAATCATAAGTATCTCCATAAATGTTGCGTGCCAAATTACTATTGTTAGCAGTAAATATCCTTTGTAAATATTACAAGACATTTGCAACAAAAATTAATCGAAATTCCGTATAAAAAATCTTATTCTACTCAACCGATTTCTATTTACAAATACCTTTCCTTGAGAAACACAAACGACTCTTAAAACATATTTTCACCTCTTTTAAAACAACTTCAAAAGAATGGCGTTCTACTTATCTAATACATTTCTAAGCAAATGAAAGAAAAAAATTATTCTGCGGCTTTAGTTTCCTCTAGACTCGGCGAATGCCATTTTAGTCTCTCTTCATAAAATTTTATTACAACCTGAGGACACTTTACGTTTGCCTGTTTGGCGGGTACGAGATCGGCTTCATCTGTGCCTGTCCATTTGATTAAGAACATCAGTTGGCCTGAAAACAAAGTAAAACCAGTTGAGAATACTAAGTTAAAGGTCATAGAACTTAGATATGTGAAATTATGGATGAGAAAAATAGGATATATGATGAATGTTGAGGTTATGGGCAGATATGTAAACAAGGAAATTACAGAAATAAACAATCAGGTGCAGGTAGCAATAGAGGAAAATTTATTTAAGGGGGATATACAAACCATTTTCACAGGGTTAAACAATTTACAGGACATGGGTATTAAATTTGATGTGAATTTAAATACAAATAAAATTAAAATCAACTTTCATAAATGGAAAATAAAATAACAATAATTAAAATATTTCGAGGGAAAGCAGATTGAGAAATAATTCTTAGGATAAAAAAAATATTTTTAAATAATTTTCACTAATTATAACGTGAAAATAATTTGGGGGAAATTGTTATGGTGTAAAAATTGGGACAAAATTATGGGAAGTGTATTTTAAACGAAGTAAAAAAAATAATTATGTGAAAAGGTCTTTAAAAAAAATGTGTTGGTTGTTAAGGCATGTTTGTTGGATGTTGATGAGATTTTGAAATGTCAGATTAATTAAAAATAAAGAATATTAAAAAGTGTAAAAATCTAAGAATTTTCATTATCATTACAATATATAATATTTAAAATGTCAGTATTTTAGCAACCTGTAGTTTCAACAACCGCCTCTTATTATTAATAAGCTATGTTTACATTTGACACTTAAAATTTTGTATTGTCAACCTCTATTTATTCAGGTAATTGGTAATTATTTTATTTAAGTTTCAAATTTTGCCCCATTAAATAAAAAGTAAGTTTGTAGTATAAAGATACCGATATTAGTATCTTATCTACAGGCACTTAATGTTATAGATTTTGTTCAAATTAAAAACAACATATTTTTTACCTGGACTATCAGTAGCTCCAATAATTTTTTCGGGTTCTAATCCTCTATCAAATCCTAACGACTTTTTCTCATCATTCTTTTTTTTGGCTCCCTTGCCATCTGTCTGTGTACTTAATTTACGTTTTCTTTCTGTTTCCTTTTCCTTTCTTGCTCTTTCTTTTTCAAAGGCCTCAATTAGTCCAGGACAATCTAGGTTTTCCTCTGGTTCCCATGTATTATCCTTTTCATCGTAACCAATCCATTTTAAAAAGTATTCCTTTATTCCTTTCTCATTGATACGACTATCTATAATCCTTTCTACGACGTATTCCTCGGGAACAGTAGGCTCCCCTTCGGGGGGCAAAGGACTGTTTCTTTTACTCATTTTATCTGTTCAAAACAGTTTTAAATGCTAGAAAATATAAAAGTGATAAGGAAAACGTTCAGCTTTTTAGGTTACAAACTATAATGCCGCCAAAATTACATATTTTTTTTGTTTACGTGTTAAAACAATAGCTGTTGTTAAGTAGATAATTACACTTTTTCTAAAAATATGGTAAATATTAACTTACAAGCAGATAAACTACTTCAATTTTATTCTTTATGAATAGGACGCCTTAACTTTTTTTATATTTGTGAATGAATGACAGAATGAAGATCAGAATGTCTGTAAACCAATCAGAAACAATACAAATTCATATAATCATTGTTGCCAATCAAGAAAAACAAATCTAGTCAAACTATTAGATTAAACATCGATAGTTATCTGCTCTTGCTCTGTAGTGTGGTACATCTAAACAAAAAGTAAAAACTTAAAACAACCTAAAATTATTTTTTTAAAACGTTTGTCACTGACATTATGACAGTAAATTAATTCTTGATATACAATTTTTCGATATAGTATGTAGAGTTCTCGATATATTTTTCGATAGTACGTGTGCATTGATAGTAAGGATGCACATGTACCATCGATACTATCGATAGACTAGCAATGTTTAAGGAACACTACAAAATATACGTTCTGTTGATCATAACGTAAAAGGACTTTTATGAAAAAATGGTGTTATCCATTTCTATTTCATTTCTGCGACCGTTGTCAGTGAAGGAAAACAGGTACACGAAAATTGAAAAGGCCTTGGATCAATAAATTATTCTGCTACTGGCGACATCTCTTGAACAAATGATAATTTTGTTAAATGCATTTGTTTTGTTATGGCGGCAGATATGTTTTAGAAACCGCCATTACATCGTAACGTAAAGTAAGGCAAGTGTTGTTATTTATTAGTCAATATTAATAGGGCAATTGTAGTTTATACAAATTCCGAAAAGTCATACCAACTTTCTCTGTAATTCGGCAAAAGAGATATATTTATTTAATTTTTAGATATTTTGTAAAACCGAAATTGGAGGTTAAAATTAATAAATATTAGATTTAGAAATGAGTAAGGGTAAAAAGACTTCACCAGAGCCAGAAGAAGCAAGCGAAGAGTACATAGTAGAAAAAATCATTGATAGCAGAATAAACGACAATGGGGTTAAGGAGTATCTATTGAAATGGATTGGGTAAGTAGTAACGTTAATTTTACCACCCCTTTTTGAGGGTTTTTAGTTTTAGATATGACGATAAGGATAATACATGGGAGCCAGAGGAAAATTTGGATTGTCCAGGTCTTATTAAAGCGTACGAAGCTGACAAAACTGCTAGAGAAAAAGAAAAAAACAATAGTAAAAAGCGAAAAGCTGAAGATACTCCAAAGAAAAAAGATGAGAAAAAGATCCACGGATTTGATAGAGGGTTGGAACCTGAAAAAATTATTGGAGCAACAGACAGTTCAGGTTATTATGCTATCTTTACTAGATTTCCTTAAGATATTTCTTTCCTTTAAACACATTTTTTTATCCTATATTTTAAATATTACATCTTTCTGGTATTTTTATCCTTATTTTTCTTATATCAACCAGAAAGTCTTGTAAAAAATTTTGATATTATGGGTGTGAATTATGAATTTCTATTGTAGACCTGAAGGTGAACCAAAACTAGCCGTTATCACTAAATATAATTAAATGGGATATATTTGTAAAATAAATAAGATTTAATAAAAAAATCTTCAAAGCTAATTTTCACTAATAAATACACAGGTCATTATTATTTTGGCACAGTTCTCTACAACTAAATTTAATATTTTTTTAAAAAAAACTAAATGAAATATTCTACAATGGTGGTTTTCACAAATATGACTCATTGAAAAATGTTAAATACCATAAAAAATGAAATGAAAATATTGGCACAATTGGTGATGAGGCACAATAATGCCGAAACCGGTCTAAGAATGGCAAGCTCCTTTAATAACAAAATCGAAGTTTTTGGTTTAAAGCCCCCCACCAAATGTCTGGACTTTCGTAATTCAATACCTGTTGGGGCATATAGTCCAAGGAGTAGTTGTTGAAGTCGCTGGGGCAGTGTAGGACATTTTTAATGTCCTTGTTCTTGGGAACATGTGTGATTTTATTTCACATCCTTTGTGCAACAATGATATAATACACTAAAATAGATGATGCAATAGCAAACATATGTAACGCAGTGATTTTGTCTAACAATAACACATTTAAATCTTCATGATTTCCCATAAATTCTTGTAGGGGACAAATGACTTTGCGGTAGTTAAGCCAAATTTAATTTTTTTTTCTCCTTAAAAAAATTCTAATTTTTAATAAAAGTAATGAAAGCAAATGTTGATTTGATAATGTTAAGCAGCGTTTACCCTGTTTCACTTTTAAGTCATCCTTATTCGCAATTTTTCATCCAGTTTTGTGGTTTCATTTTCATCAAGCACACTGTTCGTTGTTCATCTCATGTCTTGTATATATTCTGTGAGGTGTAGCAATGACGGATATAGTGTACTAAATAGTGAACGAAACTAAACAAACTTGTTTACATTTTTCACTGCACCTTCATTCTGGATGAATCATCGGTTCAGGGAACGATTCTTTCATCAAAAGTTTGGTTCGCTTTGGATGATGTACAAATGAAAGTCAATTTTCACTTATCACTTGGGATGATTCCTTCAAGATGGACATCCAAAGTGAAAAGTGTAAATGAGCCTTTATTTTTAAGAAATTCTAAATACATGTTTGAAAGGGCCATTCGACCCCTGACAGTAGGAATAGTGTTAAAGTTGCCTCCTATGACATAAAAAAAATATTTGTTTCTCCTAGGACCTCTAATGTTCCTGATGAAGTGGGTTGGCACAGATGAGGCCGATCTAGTACCAGCGAAGCAAGCTAACGTGAAGTGTCCCCAAGTCGTTATAAAATTCTACGAAGAAAGGTTAACATGGGCAGCACCCTCTAACGATGAACCCAGAAGTTAAATTTGTAATTTCTTTCTCGAAACGTATTTATATGTACCTTGTAATTTCATGTCGTGATTACTGACAGGGTGTTTTTGATCTAATGTAGTTTTTTAGATAAATGTGTTATAAGTAGAACGAACAAGCATCTCTAATTAATTTGGAAAACTAAAGTTTTAAGTTCTATTTCGTTTATGACTGATTTACGTTTTATTTCGTATTATGTTCATTCTTTTGCTGGCACTAGAGGGTGACACTTGGAAAATGACAGGCCAAAGGTGGCAACGAAAGGGCTGAAGATATGATATACATTTTCAAAAACACTCTTTATAATTAGTTGGTATAATTTAGTCTCTTTTGTTTGTAAATATTTTGTTTACTCTTAATATTCCCGATGAAGTAGGTTGGCACAGACGAGGCTGATTTGGTACCAACGCACAGTGGGACGAAACGCCACTGTCGCATTCAAATTACTCTACACCTCACATAGTTCGACTGTTTGAGGTGGTTTATTTTTCTTGGATTTCCCTATCGATCCCTCGTTTGGGATTTTTGATTTCGGTCTTGATTTTTCTGAAATTCGACTCCAAAATTTGATTTTTATGAAAAAAAACTGATTTTCGGCGCAAGATGATGTTTTTCGAATTTTTTTCTGCTGAAAATCTTCGTTTTGATAAATACCACAAAACTGTCTGCGTGAAAGTGAGGAGAAAAATTTTTCATATTTCCAAAACCGGTCATAATGTTCCAAACATTTTCGTGGAGAAGCGATTTTTTAACTCAAACTTGGAACATTATCTATCTATCTGTGATGGGGGTGTCGATACACTGCGACCTATAAGATCTATTGTGCCCCCTACTGCTGCCCAATCGTTAAGGATGTCTCAACGATTAGAGCAGTTCCTCCAGTCCTATTGCTTTCAAAAAGTTCAGGATGTCGGTAGTCTTCAGGTTAGGTAGATCTTGCTCTTCTATTTGATATTCTCCGAGGTATCGTACCCTTGGATTTTGCAGGGTAATGCATTCTGAGAGAATGTGGATAGAGGTTTCCTCCTCTTTCTCGCAGAATCTGCATTCTTCTTTGTCTACTAATCCGAGTTTATTTAGGTGGCCTATCAGACGGTAGTGCCCTGTTAGGATACCCGTTAGTATTCTGAGCTTATTTTTACTTTTACTGACGCAGTCGTCAGATCTCTTCTGGTTATAGTTTCCCGGTGGTGTCTTGGCCTGCCTCATTCCTATCCAGTATTGGGATCTTTTGTTATTTACTTCTTTTCCAAGTTCATCAAGTATTGTACTGGTGCCTATTCCGCAAAAGGGTTCAGGTCCCAGAAATGGTGTTTCAGCCACTTTTTGTGCGAGTACGTCTGCTATTTCATTACCCTCCACTCCAGTGTGTCCCGGAACCCATAGGAGTTTTGTTCTTGCCTAGTTTGTTTAGATTGTCTAGGCACTCCCAAACCATCTTGGAATTGATTACGTGGGAGTTCAAGGCATTAATGGCTGCTTGGCTGTCTGACATGATGAGCTCTTGTCTGTGACAATTTCTTTCTATGTTGAACTGGGCACATTTTCCGATGGCGTAGATTTCAGCTTGGAAAATGCTCGGAGATTTGCCTAAACTTTCGGAATATTTGGTGCCTGGCCCATATACTCCTATTCCTGTTCCTTCTGTTGTTCTAGGACCATTTAATGGCACTTCTCTTGAGTTTTAGGATGTTATCTTTGTCCCATTCGCTTTTGTTACTTAGCTTTGTGTTGAATTCTTTCACAATGCTAAACTTCTTTGTCATCTCATTTTGGGGCATGTCCCAGGTTTGGTGATTTCCAGGAAGGAGTCGAAACTTGCGTTTGGTTGATCCTTTTCTGGTGTGTAAGGCTTAGGATTACCTCCATGGCGGCCATTGGGTACGTTCTCATTGCACCTGTTATGCATACGCAGGCTAGTCTTCGCTAGATTTGCCTTTATACTGGCCAGCTCAGTTCTGCTGTCCCAGACTTTTTTTTTTGACGGGTGAGGAACCTTATGGCTATCTCAGTGCTTAGTGACTCTATCGCTACTGGGAGTGTGGGACTCAGGGTCTCTAGCTCTTGCTAGAGTAGTGCAAGCCCTGCCTACCGCACCAAACCTCACCCCATCCCATAATGCACTTGGGATCGTCTTGCGACATGCGTCAAGTGCATTCGGATGCATCTATCCTGTTCTCTGTTCTTCATCTTCCTTTTTCTTCATAATTGCACGGATGAATTCATGGCCTGTCTTCCATTGGTTCTCCTCCTCCAGCATCCACGAGATAGTATTGTCGGCAGTTTTTGCCATACCGGCTTGTGCGTTGAATCCTGCTCTTTGCTCAGCCCACCTTTCGCATACAAAAACCGTGTGCTCTGCATCATCTACCCTCTCGCGAATCGACATGTATCATCTGCAGTTTTGCCTATTCTCTTCGTATATTTGCTGAAACTCCCATGCCCGGTTAAAAACTGTGTCAAGTAATAGTCTACCTGTCTATGAGTGCACTCCGTCCACCGCTTTACGCTTGAAATAAGGCGCTTGGTCCATTGTGCTGTCTCCCTAACCTCACTCCATCTAGCCTGCCACCTGTCTATCGTCTCTACCCTCAGGCTAGTCCTCACGGCTGTCTTTCTCGGCTCTTGCGCTCAATTTCGCTCTCTCCTCGATCATCAGGTCGATGGGAGGAATGCCTGCGCTCACCAGAACCGCTTCCAGTGATGCTGTTCTATAAGCGCTAATGACCCTTAGCAGGAACGCTCTCTGGGTTGACAACAGCATTTTTCGATATCTCTCAACCCGTGTACCCCGGCCCTTTTATATTCGGCAGTATTCTAACCAGTGCAGCTTTTTCACATGTTTTCCTTACATGTTCATTAAAAATCCTCTTGTCGTCTAGCCACACCCCTAGGTATTTTACATATTTGCTAGGCCTTATCACCGTCCCTTCTATCACAAAACTTATGCCCTCTCTTTTCCTGGGTCCCTTCAGAATTATACTCTCCGTTTTTTCAGGCGCAACCTTCAGTCCGTGTTGTCTAATCTCTGCCTCTTCTACTTCAGCCCCCGGGGGTCCCCGTCCTCTAAGTCTAGTAAGGAGTCTTCGTGTCCTTGTGCACTCCCGCCTTTTTTCTTTGATTTGGTCATTCCACCAAACCGGAGACCGCTTGGCTCTTTCGGACGTGTTTTTCATGCACGACTGCTGCACATTTCTTATCTTTTCGGTGAATGCCTCGAGTTTTTCCTCTCTGCCCATCACCAGGCTAATGCTGTCCCTGAAAGCCAGCTTGTCCAGGAGTCTCTCCTCCTTGTTACTTAGCTTTGTGTTGAATTCTTTCACAGAGCTGTCATCTCATCTTGGCGCATGTCCCAGGCTTGATGATTTCCAGGAAGGAGTCGAAACTTGCGTTTGGTTGATCCTTCTCTGGTCATTCTGTAGGTTGTCCTTATCGCTATACTCTCCACTACCATATGGAGGGGTGTAAGGCTTAGGATTACCTCCACGGCGGCTGTTGGGCACGTTCTCATTGCACCTGTTATGCATACGCAGGCTAGTCTTTGGATTTTCGCTAGATTTACCTTTATACTGGCCAGCTTAGTTCTACTGCCCCAGACTACTGCTCCTTAAGTGATGGCCGGTCTCACTATTGACATGTACATCCACTGCAGGATCTTTGGGTTACATCCCCAGTTCTTTCCCGCTAAATTTCTGCACACCATTAGAGCTTTCGTGGCTTTGCTGATGAGTTTATTATCTAGTATTAGTCCCAGATATTTGACATCTGGCTTCCATTCAATAACTTTCCCGTCCAATTCGATGGTTTTTAGGTTAATGTTTCTTTTTCGTGTAAAGGCAACTAAGGTAGTATTGATGGGGTTGACACTAAGTCCCATCGATTGACACCATTCTTTAGTATAGTCAAGCCCTCTTTGAACTATATCGCAGAGGGTATTCTCGAATTTTCCTCTTGCGATCTTGGAACATTATGGCCGTTTTTGGAAATATGAAAAAAATTTTTGTTTTGTGTTTTGTGGTATTTATAAAAACGAAGATTCTCAGCTGAAAAAAATTTCGAAAAACATCATCTTGCGCCACGTAAAACCACATTTGCACCGAAAATCATTTTTTTTTTTCATAAAAATCAAATTTTGGAGTAGAATTTCAGAAAAATAAAGACCGAAATCAAAAATCCCAAATGAGGGATCGATAGGGAAATCCAAGACGAACATTTAAAAAAAAATCCACCTCAAACAGTGCAACTATGTGAGGTGAGAATAATTAAGCTCTGTCTTATGATTTTATTTCGCGATTACTGAATGGGTGTTTTTGATGTAATGTAGTTACTGTAAAAAATAGGATCTATAATTAGGTTGGAAAACCTAACAAAGTTTCAACTTCTATTTCGCTAAAGACTGACTTACATTTTAATTTAATACTCTGTAAATCCTTTTGCTAGCACTTCTATATCGCTTACCTTCACCAGTTGCTAATATAACATTTTAGTACCATATACTTTAGTTCCTTTTTATTTCAGTAAAAATGCGCCAAATTATTTATGAAATTATATTTTGACCTTTAAGGCTACGGACACAATAGCGTTTTTTTCACGCTGCGTTTCAGCGTGAAAAAACGCAACAAAAATAGGCATCAATGGAAGAGCACGTGGCTGGCCAGACACAGCGTGTTTTCCCGCCGATGTGGCACATTCTCAAGGTCTACCTCCGCTCTGGCCTATTTTTGCAGCTCATTTCTGACCACACTAGCCAGAACACTCTGTGACATGTAAAGATGTCGTAGGGTAAGTGGTGAGGAAGAGAAAGTAAACTCTACCAATAATAACAACTGTAATTGGGATTAACCCATAACAATAATGACTACAATAATTCGATATATGCATTGACCTTTATCCGAGAGTGAACTGGAGTTCACTCACGTAAGATCGAGGCCCGACCTTGCCGTTACAAGTCGGTGTCTTGATAACAATAACATGACCCGACAGTAAACTTAAACAATAATAATTATACGCTATACGGGGTGCTCGATATACATATAAAACGTGCTCGTTGCTCATGCCATTGCAGGTTTTCACGCCCACTGTGGCCTTGTCATAGCGGCGCGGGCGGCGGGAAAACAAGCTGAAATGCATCGTGAAAAAACGCTAGTGTGTCAGTAGCCTAACGAAATGCCCGTAAAATTGAAACTACTGAGGTGCAGAACCGAGGAAAATAGAACAATAAAGAGATCTTAAACGCACTAGAGTGTCGGTGGAACTTGAATATTGGCAGGGAAAAGATGGGAAGCGAAATAGTTGGACATGTTTTCAAAAACACTATTTAGAATTAGTTGGTACAATTGATTTTTCTTTTTGTAAATATTTTCATTACTCTATCGTTCCTGACGAGGTGGGTTGGCACTGATGAGGCTGACTTGTTATGATATTAAATTCTATAAGGATTTGGGCTTGTTGTTCTTTTTGGAGATGTATTTATATACCTCATAATTTTATTTCGTGATTACTGAACGGATGTTTTTGATGTAATGTTAATCCTTTTGCTGGCACTGAACAAACGCGCTATGGCGTCGGTGGCACTTGGGTGTGCAAAAGGCGTCAAGCGGCAGCAAAAGGATTAACAATATATTATGAAAAACACTCTTTATAACTAGTTGGTCGATTTTATTTTTTGTAAATATTTTTATTACTCTTCATTGAAAGATACTTGCCATATATTTAAATTCTTGATCGTAGATTGTCCATTCTCATTTAATACATTATGATAATGTAGAATTTATTTTCAGTCAATAAAATTATTGAGATATAGTATTAAATAGTGTTTGTTTTAAGAAGTGATGTTCCCAAAGGTTTCTAAGGCTAGCTAACCACCGGAGATTTACTACAGTCTGTTGGAAAAAGTCCCAACATATTTTACTAATCTAAATAAAAATCAAATCGAACAAATTAATATAAAAATTTTTTCACAATTCCCGTTTAATCCCGACATAATTCGCATATTTTACTGGAAGTTTTCACTTTTTCCAAAAAGGGCTCATTGAATTCGTTAAGAAACTCATACGGGTTGAAAACGAGCAAAAATGTAGGTCCGTAATTTTTAAAAAAAGTAAGGTGAAGTGGGGTATATGTGATAATGGGGCAATTGTGAATAGTAGGTTTCAAAATCGCTATTTAAATAAATATGCTTGTGTCATCTATTAGACGGATCCCGAAATATGCTAGTCTACTGAGCCACCACTAGAAACCGTCGAAATTCAAACTTGGAGTTCAGTTAAGTACAGATAAGCGAAAGGTGCGTTTCACTTTTTCACAGATTTTATTATACATTTTCCCCGTTCGTGAAGTAATTTATTAATTTTCCGGTAAATAGGAATGTTAATTTAATTTTTATTTATTTAGTAGTTTGTGAAAACATGGTAGAGGTTATTTAAATAAAAACTTAATATTACCCTCAAAATGTTGCTATAACACATTTGCCCCTAAGAATTTTGTTGTTGGGGTAAATGTATCATTACATGTTGGGTCAAATGTGTAATATATCACATTTACCCCGTTTGTATAATTTTACAGATTTTAAACGAAACAAACGAGAGTCAATATCATTTAGTAGCAGCGAAGACAAAGTTTGGATGTCCCCAATATTAATGGATTCGGATAACTCCGACGAGTCTCTGGAAACAAAAGTCAGAAGTGGAAGTAGATGCAAATGAAGAAGACAAAGAGAATATGGATTCAACAGGAATTGTGAATGTATCTGTCGGATGTTGGGTATTGGTAAAATATTGCCCAAAAAAGATAATCAAACATTATGTGGGACTTGTATCAGAACAAATTGATGATTGCTGGATAGTTAAATTAACACGACCTAAAGGAAACAAATTTGTATGGCCAATAAATGCCGACATTGATACTGTAACTGAACAGATTATAAAAGTACTTCCTGATCCTATCGTTGATAGACGTGGAATGTACGAATTTCCAGTTATCTTTAAAAACTTTAACATTCAACATTAACTCTAAGACAGTTAATTAATTAATTAATTCTAAGTGTTTTATTTTAATATTATTAGCTTTTTGTTTCCTTTGTTCTGACGTTGTTTTCTAAAAGTTCACATTTTATTGTATTTTTTTACAATAAATTATAACAAAAACACAGACTTTGAATTGAATTTTTATGCAATAGCCCCAGGCTACGAAATATACTATTTACTACAAAAATGTTAACATTCGACACATTTGCCCCATCCCCTGGGGTAAATGTGATATATTGATATGATTTTAAAAAATATCAGCATTAACAACATTAAACATTATTTAACTTTCTTGTACACAATGAATACAAAACCGCTCAAAAAGTATACGGCTATTTTCTTAAATTTTTGAAACGTTTCTTTGCAGTTTTATATTGAATGAAAGTTGAACTAATCAAAAAGTAGATCACATTTACCCCACTTCACCTTATTCATTTTTAACTTGAAATTTTGGATTCTTATTTAAGTAGTTGATCTGTAAGTTGACCAATTTATAAATCAATGTTTGAGGTAAATAATTTAAGATTTACATAACACTATACAGGGTGTCACGTAGATAGCCCATTAGCCATATATAGATAGGTATAGATATTTGAAAATTGGGTTACGAAGCTTTGTCAGTACGATGTATGTACCATTTTTAACAGTTTCCGAGATATTAGAGATTTTTGAAAAACACGCATTTACTTTAATTTCCGTAGCTGGCTTAGTTGTTAAGCTATTAATTTCAAATTTTATACAGAGATTGTGAGAATATCCTTCTATCATACGGTGAAACATCAAATGCGATATTTTATACAGGTTGTCTAGAATGGAGCGTCCAATGTTCATATTTTCGATAATTTCAAATGAAACACCCTGTATTTTATTGACGTCTCAAATCAGTTTTTTATTCTCTTTCGACATCGCAACGTTTTAACTTGAACAGTTGCAAATTTTTAATATGTCGAAAAAATATATTTCTGTTCTCCCAAAACCTTCCACGACAGAATTATATTTTCAATCACTATATTTTTTTATACATAAAAGAATGTCCCAGAATTATCCAAAACAATGAAATCGAATATCTGAAATTCCAAAATTTGCTCTACCAGTACGACTTATACGAATTGTTTGATGTTTTCAATAAAAAAGCGCATATTATGGTCACAAATATTAGATCTTAATATAACGTCATTTCTAACAATTTCTACTAGACGCAATCGTTGCTTTCGTTGTTATAAAAAATTCTCGTTAATATTTCCTATAAGCAAAGGCACCATCCTTATGAAAACGGGAGCACCGTCAAATTGACTGAATTTTTGATATGTAATAGTACTTGATGTCCTGATCAATAGTGTCCATGGGCCCAAGCCTATCCTATGGCTAGATTTCGATATACAGGGATTTAAAGTTCAAGATCCCGAAATTTTAAAATGTGTACCAAAAAGCCCACAGGCCTTTTTGTTCAAAGTATGTATTTGTCATGCAGAAGTAGCTTGAAATATCGTTAAAAAAAAGTCACCGCCAAAGTTTCTGAATATTGGATATAATGTAGATCTTGACGTCCTCGTTCAAAATTGTAATAGGTTAAATTGGATCCTATGGCTGGTTTTCGAGAAATTAAACGATTAAACTGTAAAAATATAAATTTTTGCCAATAGCAACTTTTAGTAACAAAAAATAAACGAAATATTGTAAACTAAATATTTTTACACACTGTATTAGATTATATTGCACCGTTATATTAATTGGAGGCAGGCTAAAAATTCATGCTTACAGGGTGATCTCACTTGAGCTTGTAAGATGACAAAATCAACAAATTAAAACAGCTGCCAAACAATTAAAAGGTTTATTGTTCCAATAAATAAAAAAATATGTTTTGGTTTACTTGTTATCCCTTTTTAGGAATATTTCACTGATATTTTTGGAGAATCATATGCAATTGTGGAAAATCGATTGTTCCATCGCGCTTTGAAATACCTCTTATTACACCACCCTATATATTTATTTAATAGCGTTTCTAAATTTTTACGAGAGATTCTTCACATGAAAATTATATTTTTCCTATGTAGTTTATAAAATCCAATAAATAATTGAATAATCTGAAAAAAATACAGTGTAAATAATTAAAGTACATACAAACAATCCACTATGTATGCGATATGAGTTTAAAGCTTTATTATATTAAAGCTGTTTCTAAGACCATTATTTCATTTTTTTAATTATCAAAAAACTATACTGAGCAACCCTGTATATACAAGGTGATTGATTATTGTGACAAAGCTCAGTAGATCTGTTATAATAAAAGATACGGAAAATGTTATTTACAAAAATTTAGGCAGCTTTAAGCTTTACATTTTAAAATTAGTTACAATGTTACAGGGTGTTATATTGTTTTTAAGGCCCTATGTATTTTAACATTTTTAAAATCTTCTCAATGAGCTGATTTCAATAATATATCGCACTAACTATCTAAGGTAAATAGTAAAGGATCTACAGCTACTAAAAATCACATTTTTGTACATTCTGGTGGCTGCTGTAGCCAAACAGTTGAAACTCTAGAAATACGGATTACATATCCCTATCCTAAATTTTCTTGTTCTATTAGGTGACATGATAAATTATTTGATACGGTGTGATCAAAAATTGGAAGGAATTTTTGATCACCCTTGGACTTAAACTTTATTAACATTTAAAGTAGGGTTAGCCATATGTGAGTAGTAGGTACTGAAGGTTTGGAAGAAAACAAGGTCCTTTATACCTCACAAGTTATTTATTATTGAGCGACCGGTTTCGGCGATCAGAACATCGCCATCATCAGGCCCTACATGGAGTTAAAAGGAAGTCACAATGGCAGTTTATTTAAGTTTTAAAGTTTAAGAAATTTATTTTAATTTTAAGTAAAAACTCACCATAACTTTTCCACGTATTAACGTTACCTACCTACTATGCTTTTTATGATCGCAGATGGTGCCCTTCAGTTTTTGTCCATAAAATTGATTTAATGATTCTACAAAAATATCAGTGGAATAGGCCTAAAAGGGGAAACCACTTTAAAAAACGCGCCTAGGGCTCTACCTCACGGGTGGTGTGGAAACGAGCTTAAAATCTGAATTATGGGTTCAATAAAAAGCACAAATATTTATCAAAGCAACTGACCTGAAATTCTATCTGATCTTTTTTTGTACCTAATGGAATAATGAATAACCCTGTATGATCATCATACGTACAACCCATTCAATAAAATAGATTTTAAAAGTAAGATTAACTTATTAAAAAATAAATAAAAGGTAACAATTAATTATTAATTGTTTGGCAGCTGTTTTAGATTTGTTGATTTTGTCATGTTACAAGCTCAAGTGAGATCACCCTGTAATGTGACTTTTTTAACCTGCCTTTAATTAATATAACGGGACAATATAATCTAATAGTGCGTAAAAATATTTAGTTTACAATATTTCGTTTATTTCGTCAATATCTACATTATATCCAATACTCAGAAACTTTGACGGTGACTTTTTTATCGATATTTCATGCAATTTCTGCATGTTAAAAATACATACTTTGAACAAAAAGGCATGTGGAAACATGAATCGCCCTGTAAGGAAATATATTTTGATTTTATTTATTAAATATGTATTTTGACTACATATATCCGCCAGAAACTTTTAAAAATATTTTACAGGGACTTTGGTACACAGTTTTAAAATTCCGGGATCTTGAACTTTAACGCCCTGTATATCGAAATCTAACCATAGGATAGGATTGGGCCCATGGACAGTATTGATCAGGACAAGTACTATCACATATCAAAAAGTCTGACAATTTGACGGTGCTTCCGTTTCCATAAGAATGGTGCGGGGTCCTTTTTGATACAATTATAACTACCAATGTCAATTTTTAAGACCAAAAATATCTTATATTTGTAGGTATGATTCAGATGGCATCAATTTAAAGATCATTCTTTAGAATATTTGAGCTTTAATCAGTGGCGTAGCCAGGAATTTTTTTCGGAGGGGGCCCACCTTTTCTCGAAGATATACAGAGTGGTCCTTAACTAATTGTACATAGAAGTATGGTAGATTCCTCACTTTAAAATATTACGATTTGAACCTCTAATAAAATGGTGCTAGAAAGGAATATCTATACAGGGTGTTAAATTTTAAGACTTATTTTTCGCAATAACTTTAGCGTTTTTGGATATGTATACATAAAAATTTGGAATTGAGGGGTTTTGGGCACGAGAAATCAGAATCTGGTACCTACTTCGATGTAATTTATAGAGGGCGCTAGTTAGGCCACATTTGCGGCATAAATGTGCGATAAACTTTTTTGCTCTTTAAGTTAGCGCTATTTTTGTAAAAGAATATTAAATCCACCTTATTTTAGTAGAAAAAAGTATACTTGTATTAACCTTAAAACTTAACGTTTTACGAGATACTCGCATTTGAAGGATCAGCTTTTCTGGCCCTGACACCATTCTTGCTGATTCTTATGTAAAATGACCTCCTGAATCCGAATATGATCTCAGCTTTCCCCAATCACCCACCGTTTTCGGGGGGTGGCCCTCACCTATTTTGATCACTTTTTCATAATTTGGAGGAATGAAAAAAAAGGTGGGTGATGGGGGAAAACTGAGGTCGGATTCAGGAGGTCATTTTACATAAGAATCAGCAAGAATGGTGTCAGGACCAGAAAAAATTTTTTTTTTGCCGACGAGTGTATCATGCAACTGATCCCTACAATGCGATTATCTCGTAATCCGTTAAGTTTTAAGGTTAATAACAAGTATGCTTTTTTCTACTAAAATAACGTGGATTTAATATTCTTTTACAAAAATAGCGCTAACTTAAAGAGCAAAAAAGTTTATCGCACATTTATGCCGCAAATGTGGCCTAACTAGCGCCCTCTATAAATTACATCGAAGTAGGTAGCAGATTCTGATTTCTCGTGCCCAAAAACCCTCAGTTCTAAATTTTTATGTATACATATCCAAAAACGCTGTTATTGCAAAAAATAAATCTTAAAATTTAACCTTTAACACCCTGTATAGATATTCCTTTCTAGCACCATTTTATTAGAGCAAGTTGGTTCAAATCGTAATATTTTAAAGCGAGGAATCTACCATACTTCTGTACAATTACTTAAGGACCACCCTGTATTTAAATACATTTTTCAGCAGTGATGGGGTAAATATATAGGGTGACGAAGGGTTAAACCGTCAAACATTCAGGATCGGGTTTTCAGGAAAAAATAAGATTTTTTATTCCCATAATCATGGGTCCTAACTTGCCTTACTTTTAGAACAAAAGAATTTTTTACGAATTGCTCAAAAACAATTTGATTTTGATAAAACTAGGCATGCTTATTTGCGGCAATGCCTAAGGGGCTTCTTTCAATATCATTAGAATTAAATTATTAATTCCGGTGACGTCCTACAAGGTAATCTAATCGATATTTTATGCCACTTCAATTTTATTCGTATCTCGCTTCGTTAATTATTAATATAAGATTAAAAGACAATTAATTATTAATATAAGATTGAATTTTGGATGAGCATTATTCAAAGGTGCAATTCTGCGAGTATGTCTGTTGTAAAATTCGTCTTTAATTGCATCGTTGAGAAACTTGCACAGATGCAGTGGTAACGGGTAAAACGGCCAAGATTTGGATTAGTGTAAAAATATTCGGAAAAAAACAAGGATCTGCTACCTTGTAAAGTATCAACTGCACTTTGAGGAAGACAGGAATCTACTTTTTGTCATTTCACTGTTCAAATGTCCTATTCACTGCGTAGAATAACCGTGTTTATTTTTTGTTAATCATCTGAATATAACTTAATTTCTGGTTCAAAAAATTTTCTTATAAACTTATAGAAGTTTCGGGGGGGGGGGGGGCTTGGCTACGCCACTGGCATTAATTCTCTATACCATTTGCCATATTTATTTTGAGTTGTATTTATAAAATATAAATACCCCCAGACATGTTTCAAAAATCAATGATTTTAAAATATTTCCCCGTTGGTTAAATTAATGAAAATAATATTAAAATCAACAATTTATTTTTCTTTATACACATATTAATAAAAATAATAATTTTAAACAAATAAACTACATCAAAAAATTAAAAGTACTCAACAAGAAACTTTATTTAAATATAATTTAGTCCGTAACTCCAGCTTCTCTAAATATTGAATTAATTCTGTTGCTAATACTAGTAAAATACTTCAACTTGATAATACTTTTCTTTGCAGACACAATGTCGTTACCTTTGAAATGTTCATCGATCTCTTTGGCTAATTTGTCTAATTCATTTTTGTTTTTTTCATTAAGCTGCTTTAATTTCTCTATATCTTGTTCGGCATCTTCTACCTATAAAAGTAATTTGACATCACAAAGTTTGTAGCAGATGTACAGAGTAAGTATAAATGTATTGTATTGTATTTAAAAATTGTTACACTCTGTATTAAAAAAAAAGGATTATAAAAAAGTTTTGACATGATATGATGTGTTGTCAATCAATTTCCTAAAATTCGTAGAATATTGTCAGAAACTCTCAATAAAACCCAGAGATTAAAATTATTTGGTGCTCTATTATCAAAACATAAGTTGCTTACCAACGTATAAATTCCTTTTGAGTTAAATATAATTTGGGAAGATAGCAAACATGGAAGGACGTACAGTTAAGTTACTTAAGGATCTTAAGATAAATGAATTAAAATGTGAATTGGAAAAAAGAGGTTTGGAGAAAACGGAAGTTAAAGTAATATTAGTGGAGAGATTAAGAAAAAATTTTACAAGAGGTGTACAATTTCTATATAGAACAGGAGCAAGTAGGAGAAGATAATGGTGAAGAAATAGCAGGAGCAGGAGATATGGAGAAGGAATTTCCAGAACCAATTCAAACAGAAGAACAATACACTAGAGATATTAAAAAAACTTAATGGAAGAAAATAGAAGTAAAATACAGAATAATATGGAGAAAATAGAGAATAATATAAACCAAAACATACATCAAATAAATATAGACTTCAAGAAATCTTTATGAGATATGCAGGAAAAACAGCTAATTAATTTTGGAAAACAGAGTATTACAAAATGAAAAACAAATAAAAGAAGATAAGAATGATATAAGAAGAATAGAGCTAAAGACAATGAATAATACTAAGGATATACAGGATAAAAGAGATGAAATGAAACAAGGCAATCAAGTGAATATCGATATTATCGAACAAGAAAATTATAAAATAAAAAGAGAGGTTGCAGAGTTGATGAATGAAGTAAGAGAAAATGGAATAGAGGAACGAAAAGCATCAGAAAGAGAAATACAAATGATTTAAAATACCATCCAATGAAATATTTGAAAATATTGAAGAATTTAGACTATCGTCAAACATGTAGGCATCATTTTGTCAATAATAACATACTTACACTACCATCAATTTATATTTACAAATCTATCATATACATAAAGAAAAATAATTCCTGTTTTGCAAAAGTAAATGATACCCATAACTACCCTACCAGAAATGGAAATATGTTGCGTTCGCAAAAGCATGTGTCGACCCTGTATGAGCGCAGTCCTGAATATGCAGGAATACAATTGTATAACAAGCTGCCTTCAGAAATTAAAAACTTACGATCCATTAACAGCTTTAAATTAGCTTTAAAAAATTTTTTGGTTCAAAAATGTTATTATGACGTTAGGGATTTTATGTAAAACTAAATACTGTGTCGTTTTATTTGTTCTCTGTTTTTTTAAACTATATTGTATTGACCTATCCTATATCATTGTAAAATGATCCAAAAGGATTAATAAAGATTTAATTATTATTATTATTAAAAGAAATCGATAAAAGAAAAATGACAGCAAGACAAAAAGAAGGTATGAAATATGCAAATAGTGTATGTAAGAGGTTGTGAGGGAATAAATAGTCTACCGTACACAGAAATGAAAATTGGAAAATACCACATCGAATCAATATATCCCTATGTTGAAACAAAAATAAATATGTAATAGGACTACAGTGAAGTTCATATTATAGTTAAAATAGATAGTTTAAAGTTATTAGAATAGATAGTTGGTAGATGACAGAGACAGAGACAGTCAAGAGAAGTCAAGAAAACCATTAGAAAGATAGAATAAAAATTCAATTTGTATTTAGAATAAGGTATTTAATTCATGTCCTACAGAATAATAATTATTATTAAGTAAACATGAAGGGGGGTAAATGTATTGTATTTAAAAATTGTTACACTCTGTATTAAAAAAAGCATAATAAAAAAGTTTTGACATATGATGTTTTGTCAATCAATTTCCTAAAATTCGTAGAATTTTGTCAGAAACCCTCAATAAAACCCTAAGATTAAAATTATTTGGTGCCCTATTATCAAAACAGTATACATTGTGACTTACTTCTTCATTTAATTTCATTATTTGCATCAAAAAGTCAGGTTCATCAATAGTTTGGCCTTCTCCTATTGCCTCTCCTTGTAAATGAAGTAAGTGTTCAGCTCTCTTCATAGGTGACATCAAGCTGCTGTAAGCCATATTTATTAATGAAGAATATTCTTCTGAAATAGTTTGTTCCTCATGAGTTCTGCAGTTGTAGAAGTATAATTATAAATAAAATATACTAACAAAGGTGAAATAGACTAGAAATACTTAAATATCCACTGATGGTGAACCTTTTGTGAGTATAATATATACGAAAATTTTCAGTTTACCTGTTACTAAACTTGTCTGGATGTATGAGACTTTGAAACTTCCTAAAAATGTTATTTAGATGCTTGGGATCAATGTTGAAACTTTCTTCAATACCAAGTATTTTAAAATAATTACTTTTCTGTGCGGGAGCTTGTATGCTATGGCACTTCTCGCAAAACATATCCAAGTTATTTTTCACTATTCCACATTTCCAACAGTACTTAGTTGGGCTTTCCACAGTAGAATAAGTAAATGTTCCCAAAGATACATTTTTTATCTGCTGGCACTTTGTAGCAAATTGTTGATTTTTACTAAATAAATAACGTTGAAATTGGAATAATGTTCTTGCACCACGTTCCATTTTAAACAAAATGTTTAATTACAAGTTTTATTTTTATTCATAAATTTTCATTTTTACAAGTGACTTTCTAGAATTTGACATTGACACAATATTCAGTGTTACCACAACCGAGCAGCATGTTAAGAAACGTAATAGATTTTAGGAAAAGGACGGTGGAATTGTCAAAACACACCTGAGAACTTCTCTTTTTGTCCAGTATATGCATTGTACGTTTTCTGTCTCACCTCCTTGAAAAAATAATGATGTCGACACAGGGACGATTTCTACTTTTTTGTGTAGACAAAATAGTATTCAGTATTCGAATATCGTAATTCTAGGCCAGTAAAATTACTGAAATTAATTAATTAAAGATGTGTACTTTAATAAAAAGAGGTGGTTGTTAAAGTTATGGTTATTTTCAATAGCTTGATTTTTTTGGGTATTGTTGGATTATCCTAAATAAAGGGCCTCGCAATTTTGTAAACCGAATTTTTTCATATCAAATATCCAGTCACATCCCTAGTTTCTTCCTCTTCATATTAATTTTTTGTTGTTCAATAAAATTCATTAAATTTTTTTTTGTATTTATTAAGCAAAAAACAAATTAAAAAACTAAACACTAAACAATGTATCGGACCTTGGGTCCAAAATATAAAGGTACTAATAACAAGTACTCTTCTTAACTTTAAAAAAACAAATTCAAAAAAAGGAACACATTTTAAAACTAAACACTAAACAATGTAGCTGACCTTAGGTCCAAAATATAAAGGTTGAAGTACTAATAACAAGTACTTTTCTTAAGTTAAAAAACAAATTCAAAAAAGGAACACATTTTAAAACTAAACTAAGTAACTTAAGCCAAAAAGTGACATCTAAATATTTTTTGCATTAATACAGTAAAGATAAATTCTTATATTAACATAAAAAAACAATATTTAACAAACGTCGAATATTTATTAACTAGGTATTTTTAAACAATAAAATTTATTTATCAGTCAAAAATATTATCAGTTATGTAATCAAACTAATTGCATTACAAATGGGTATATTTAAAAAAATCTATTTTTAAGTTTGGGTACCTATACACCTATAATTTTTCAATGGTGAAACATTTGGTAAAAAAACAGATTGGCAAAAGCATTATACAGGGTGTTTCATAAGGAATGATCAATATTTTAATCATAGGTTCAGGACCTAAAATTAATATTTTACTAAATAACTCTGGGTCAAATGTTATCTACTACTATGACACAGGATGTTGAAAATAAAATTTATTTTTCGTTTTTTTGCAATAATTTCTTTATTATTTAATATATTGACTTGAAATTTGGTATGGTTATATTTTTAAGTTAGTAAATCATAAGCGCGTTATCAATTTTGAGATTAGATAAAGAGGGCGCCACCTACACTCTACTGGAGGAAGAAAAGCATCATTTTTTTTTATTCCTGGCCTTTTTTGATTTCTTTTTCAACTCTTTATGATACACCCTGTAAATTTGAACAAAAAAGCTATACTTGTTTCGAGATATTTGCGTTTAAAATATTCTAGACACAGTATCTATTTAATTTACTTTAACATATTTCAACATAGTAGGCTTTGAAACTAAAATGAAAATGTACTGCTCTCAAATAATTAATTGATAGATGTAATTTAATGACTGCAGTGTTAATTTTGTTCACTAAATTCCATCTAAGTAGGTAGTGAAAATGCCACGATTCAGAAATGAGAGATATGATTTGTATTCGTGTACAAATAAATTTTTCTGCACTTGCTGCTGCCATCCAACAATTAATTATTTGACAGCTGTACATTTTCATTTTAGTTTCAAAGCCTACTATGTTGAAATATGTTAAAGTAAATTATAGGCTAGAATATTTTAAATGCAAATATCTCGAAATGAGCTGAATTTATGCTATTAAAGCAAGTATACCTTTTTTGTTCAAATTTACAGTGTGTATCATAAAGACTTGAAAAAAATTCAAAAAAAGCCAGGAAAAAAAAATTGATACTTTTCTTCCTCCAGTAGAGTGTAGGTGGCGCCCTCTTTATCTAATCTCAAAATTGATAACACGCTTATGATTTACTAACTTGAAAATATAACCATACCAAATTTCTAGTCAATATGTTAAATAATAAAGAAATTATTGCAAAAAAATGAAACATTAATTTTATCTTCAACACCCTGTATCTTAGTAGTAGATAACATTTGAGCCAGAGTTATTTAGTAAAATATTAATATTTGGAGGTCCTGAACCTATGATTAAAATAGTGACCATTCCTTATAAAATACATAAAGACATTTGTATAAAAATAAGGTTGGCTCTAAAAAATAATAAAGTCCCAATTTTTGATCTAAGACTACCAAATATTCTTGAACTTAATATCAAATAATTGCACTCTATTTGCTTGCAAGTTAACCTTTGATTAAATAAATTATACCTAACAGTAGTATTCTATCATATTGATGTCAATATAATAATTTTAATATACAACTTATATAATAAATAGGAATGAAAGCGTTTTTATTTCCCCGCCACTACTATGGAAAGTGTGGAACTTAATTACTTTTTATAATCATTCATTTTATTGCAACATTTGAATACACTAGGGGAGACTATATTTGACTAAACCTATTTTACGAAAGTAGAAAATGCGTTAAAAAAATATATTATTTTTTTTTACAAATTCTATTTTTATTTAACTTCAAACGTAGGCAAATTTCACTATAAATTTCTGATTGGTTAAGAAGCTTCTGATTTTTTTAACTCTTACTAAAATAAATAGACCAGGATTGATAATTTTTGAAACCAAAAAAAATAATAGGATGAAACCCATTGGAAAAGGAAGAGAATATAACAAAAATGAAAGGAAAAATCATTTAAAGGCGATCTGACGTCGGGAAGTGGAAGCGAGTTAGTTTTTAAGGGTAGAAAACTGTTTTTCTCGATTTCCGGCAAAACTACAAGTCCTATGGAAAAAAGTTAAATGGCAAAGTTGTAGGTAATAAAAAGATCTATAACTTTTGTATTTACACTTTTTTTACATAACCTCAAAATGTATGTGAACAATTCAAATAACCAAGTTTTTGGTTTTTTATTATTGCCTTTTACAAAAAAAAAAATTTTTCACGAAATTTGGTGAAAACCCTTTATGTCCCAAATACACTGTAATTTTTTTGATTTAAAATATTTATTTTTTCACCTTATTTTGACTTAATGTCGAAAAAGCACCCTAATTTTCAATCGAAAATTCTCGCGTCAAAATATTGGCTTTTTTAAAAAAACTCGGTGGGCTTTTTGTCCATTGAAATCTCTACTTTTTGATAGCATAAAAAAAATATACATTACTATGATAAATGTTCTCAAAAAATGCAAAGAAACGAAAAAAAATCCGAATTTTTTTTTTAAATCATCATGTACAATTTTGAGCTATTTATTAAAATGTATACTATAATTACTCCAAAAACGTAAGATTCCGTGTTCATTGATAAAAAAAAGAGTAATTAAAATTGTACATGATTTTAAAAAAAATTAGGATTCGAGTTTTTTTTCGTTTCTTTGCATTTTTTGAGAACATTTACCATAGTAATGTATATTTTTTTTTACACCATCAAAAAGTAGAGATTTCAACGAACAAAAAGCCCACTGAGTTTTTTAAAAAAGCAGATATTTTGACGAGAGAATTTTCGATTGGAAATTATGGTGCTTTTTGATATTAAGTCAAAATAAGGGGAAAAATAAATATTTTAAATCAAAAAAATTACAGTGTGTTTGGGACATAAAAAGGCAGCTTTAACCAAATTTTTTTTGTAAAAGATAAAAATAAAAACCAAAAACTTGGTTATTTGAATTTTTCACATAAATTTTGAGGTTATGTGAAAAAAGTGTAAATACAAAAGTTGTAGATCTTTTTATTACCTACAACTTTGCCATTTAACTTTTTTCCATAGGACTTGTAGTTTTGCCGGAAATCGAGATAAACAGTTTTCTACCCTTAAAAACTCACCCGCTTCCCCTTCCCTTCCTTTTCCAATGGATTTCATCCTACTATTATTTTTTTTTTCACTTTTACCATTTATTTAATTCAAATGTTTCATTTAAAATAATGTACCTATAACAAATGTATATTAGATATTCAGTCAAGAAGCAGAGTACCCTATATCGGCAGTTAATGAAATTCTATGGCCGGGAAAAAGTACCTCCTGTGCAATTTTAATATTTACAATTTTTATTGATGTGGAATTATTTTCGAATCGGCAAACTTTGAATTAAAATTGAATTGTTTTCTTGAAGAAAGAACCAATCAGTATTTTGAGAATTTTTTGGTATTGTATTTTACAAGCAAAATGAAATTAATAATTTGGAAAGAACAATAAATTTTTTGAAAACGTTATTTTTAAATTAAATATAGTTCTTTAAAAAAAACATTTTTAACAAAAACAGTGTTTTTCCGTACATGGGTTTACGATAAATACAATGACACATATTAGCCTGTCAATTTAAGATATTACTGCCAAATATCAAACATATGCTCTAATCTCCCCTACAGAGCAAAAAATACAAAAAAGTTACAAAGGTGCAGCTTTATATCCATTTGAATTCTTAGTAATAATAACACCAACTTTTTCATCATTATTAATAATACAGTTATTTTTATTAAATCTGTGCTCTTCAATACATTTTCTTGAAAAATCAAGATCTGGCTCAGAATCGATAAAGTCATAAACGCTTGATGTACTACTCGTTTGAGGAATTCCAAATTGTGAGCTTTTCTCATTAAATGTCACTTTTGTTGAGCTTTCTTTAATCAAATCTGACCTAGAATTCTTCAATAAAGTCATATTTGAAGATGAATTTTTCCGATCTAAATTCGACGAAACACTTTTTGCATAATTCTGATCCATAATGACATTCAGGGGTGATTTGCCAGTAGTAAACGATACACTGAGAAATTTTGAAATGTCTGAATTATTTTCCGTATCCTCTATCATGCTCAGAGAATTAGATACATTGGAGCTTGTATTATTCTGTATAAATAAGGATGAATTATTCTTGCTCATAGATAAACTTGAAGATATTTCAGTTGGATTTTCGTCGTCAGTAGATTTCTCAGAAGATGTAGAGAACTCATCAGTTTGTTTAAAGTTTCTTGGATGTGTAAGAAAAATATTACTGAGCAACAATATATCTTTTAACAGCAGCCATTTTATTTTTGTAGTCAAGAATTAGTCTAGTTTCATGCAAGTTGTTATCAGACAAAGTTAAGGCTGCTCGAATTTTTGATTTTGTTAAATATGGGTAAAGAGGCAATAATTGTTCGACATACATTCTAGTTAGGTCAGATTTAGTTAGTTTTGGAATCATTCTTACCTCACGTTGTTGCTTTTTCAAATAATTTCCTTTCTTAAAATACCAAATCTTCTTCATTATGTTCGGACGCACCTGATTTTTCACATGTTTATCACTTGTTGGCGCACTAGACAGCCATGGATTTGTTACCATTACTGGATTTTTTATTTTCGAATACATATCAAAGCTTTTTAGAAAATTGTGCCACTTTAAATTCGAACGTAAAATTTTTAGGTTATTAAAAAGGTTAAATTACTTTCAAGATGCAACGATGCTCAAACGCACGTGATATATCGCAACCCGGTAAAAACTCTGATTGGTTTGATTACATAGTTGGTCTTTGTTTTGTGATTGTGTAATGGGGTTGCAGTTTTGCCAAAACAGAAATCATAGAAAACTGTACTAAAACTAGTAAAGTGACAAATTGGGTGTTTTGTGCAATTTTTCGTTTATTGTAAACGCTTTATTTTTTTAATAGTAATATAGTAAGTTCGTTTACCGTGGAATGGTGATTAGTGACCTAAAATTGTCTTATGGCGTGTTTTCATTTGAGGTGAAAAATATTAATGGGTAAGTACGTCATTCTTTTACATCATCACTATGTGAACAGTAAGTGCTTTTGGGAAATAAAGTAATGTAACCTTAGAAAGAATTTAATAATTCTTTAACTTATCAAATAGTTTTTCAGTCCTACGTAAAATAAGTAATACTAGTAGAAATATGTCTTGACATGGTTAGATCATTTTAGTAGCTCGTTTATTTATAATAAAACTACTTATTCAATTTTTGTTAGCAATTAAATGGTATAAACCATAATTTTTACACTTTTCACTTTATAATTCATAGTTATCGAAATTTTTGATAATTATTTTTATTTATCAAAAGTTAGCACCAATTCATGAAAATAATTTATTGATTTTATGTTCTACACAGCTGGTATTTTGCTCTTTGAAAAAAATTAAACACATTCATTTTACAATTCATTCAAATTAAAATTAAAAACATATTTCGACATCTAGTAATCATACTAATAAACTCACTCGGCATCTCGAGATTTAAAAAAATCGGTTTTAATTCGACCTCTCATTGGTAGATGGTGCCTGAGGTTTTAAAAAAGTAATCCGGCGTTAATATGTTTACGGACACCGCAGTCTTCATGGTCAACACATGGATATTATCTCAGTGCGCTGTTGCCATGTGAGTAGTGCTTGTGATAGGACAAACGAAAATGCGATATCTTCAGTAGCGCAGTTAGGAAGGGAACTTAGGAATGTTAGATTAGGGTTTGGGTTTCAAACTATTTGAAGTAAATAATAATTAGATAAATTATTAAACAAAATAATTATTACAATAAAAATGATTAAATGAACATTTTCAACGAATTCAAACACATTAGACTTCGGACAGATTTTTCGCCTAACCTGTTTCTTGTTTTGGTCACCGTTAGCGCAGCACTGGAAAATGGTCTTTCCGCAGGAGCTGGCGTATAGCTAAAAAAATCTTTTTGCAGGATGTTTATTGTGTTCTCCGCTCGTGGAACTTTTAAATATTGATCAATTTCGTGATACCAATTACCATTCCCAGTAAACCAAAATATGTGTCTGAAACATTCCTGGAACCACTCATTTTCCATTTGAAACGTTTCTTCTTTTGACTCTGATACATTTGTGAAACATTCCAGTCACCTACGAATGAAACATTTCATAAGGAATGCTTCATGTTAAACATTTCTGACACATAACATAACTGCGTCAGTGGCGGCGCCACGGGGGGCGGAGGGGGCAGTATGGACGTATGGGTTTTAACGGTATTGTACTGGTACACTTTTCTCAATCGCCAGATCAATATTAGTCATAGAATCAATCACTTCCAATTTATTTTTATGGGGACATTTGAAGTATGTTGTTTACAGAACACAACCACTATCCATTGATGATTTGCGTAATAGAATCATAGAGGAATGTATAAAAATTTAATACCACAAGTCTTTGAAAATGTTAGAAACGCTTTCGAGAATAGACTGGATTACTGTTATTCATTTCGGAAGCTCATAGTGGTTTGTATTTTAATTTCTCTCTCTTTCCAGATCTTTCCAGATCGATCTGGAAAGCCGAAACGTCAATAAAAAAACTTTTTTAACAACTAAGTGGTTTTAATCCAGTGGAAAGAGAGAGAAATTGGATTACTGTTTAAATGTGAACATTTGATTTAATTAAAATAATGGAAAGAGTCCTTGTTTTATTATTTCGAGATTTGTCTACTGTCCGAGGTTAGTTCTTTTTCTTAATATCTGTAAATATCTTACAAAGTTCATTATGTAATTAGGTCATTTTTCACATAGAAAGAGTAAAAAACTACGATCTTGCAGAATAAGTCAAAAAAATACAGGGTGTCATTTAAATTTTTTAACTGGGGGTGGCGAACATCACGTTGGGGTGGTATCTCATATACAATTAATTTTCCCCCTACTCCCTTAATGAGATTCCAAAATTTCAAGTCGATATCTTTTAAAACACCAGATATAATTCAATTTAAAGTTTTCGCGCGGACATATGGTATAAATAGTTGAACATTTTCTATAAGGTTTCTAATTAGTTAACATTTTCTCTTAACTAAAAAAATATTTAATACATCCCAGTCGAAATTATAATTAAAATCAACACAACTGAAAACTGCTATCTGTGCCTTTGGGTGCACAGTCTGAAGTAGGGGTGAATCATTCCCCCTTCAGTATGAGTCACTCCAGATGAAAGTAGTTATTTGTGATAGGGGCGCTATATAGCGTCGAATACGAGTCCATTTTCTACATCCTTTGCATTCAATATTACCATTTATGTCGAAAAAAGTAGAAATATGAAGTTTGCAAATATACTGTTTTATTTGTGTTCATAATGAACATTTCTCGAACCATAAAACTAGGCTTTCAAAATTTTTGAGTTATTTAAAAAAATAATTACGTTTTTTGGTTTTTTTAATCTGAACAAAATTGTTTTATTTGCCTTAATTTGACATTATTTTCGTTGATGAATTTTATTCCGTTTTAGATTTGAGGAAATAGTTCATTATTTTCAAAAAAGTTATGTTTAATATCAAATTTTATTGTATGTCTAATACACATGTTCCTGCAAACTGCATCAACTAACTACGAACGACTTAGGGAGACGGTTGTTCTTTAAGCATTCTTCTTAACGACTACTTTTCAGAACGCTTAACTCGCCTCAACCGGAAAAGACTGCAACGTAACAGTAATAGTTCTTGAAAGTGAGCGATCATGTGGCTTGAAACAATATAGCTGTCAAAATAAGGTAAAATTTCGTAATTGTAGAGACATTTTTGACAGGCGTAATAATAATTTAATTGATTGTAATAGTGTATTACGTAACAAGTGTTGTAAAAAGCATTTTACGCACGAATGGAAAAATTGCGCCCTTAAAAACTAAAGAGAAAATATGGGAAAAACAATACATTTAAAGAAATTCATGAAGCGGATTCAATATGAAATTGCATACAATAAGTTTGTGAAGTGGTGTGAAGAAAAAGGGGTTCCTGGAAAGTATACTGAAAATGTATTCTTGGCCTATTTTGAGGAGAAATCTTCATTTCTTCTTCAGCTATGTCGCGAATAAATAGCGACGTAGATATCAGCAAGCATTTTAAGCTTTTTGTGCTTCTGACGCGTCAAGGAGAAGGTTACCAACCCAAAAATCAAAGATCTTGACCAAATTGAACAGTTTTGAAGTGCGCAGCGGATGACGAGTATCTTATGATGAAAGTAGCTATTATTTTGGGAATATTTGGTGCTTGCCGTAGTGAGGAGCTTTGCCAGTTGACTCTCGACAAGTTGGAAATTATGGGCACTTCCAGTTCAATATTGTTTAAGATATTAGATACCAAAACCAAGGCTCCAAGGTTTCACTATTGAAGAATTTTATTTGGATTTTTACCAGAGAGACATGGTTCTTCGTCCAGCAAATCTGGAGCATTAGAGGCTTTTCCTAAAGCATGTGAAAGGCAAGTGTACGAAAAACTCTGCCTGAATAAATACGTTTGGAAAAATTCCTGCTATTGCTTCTGCAACTTCCAAATTCGGATCTCTATACTGGACATTGTTTTCGACGTTCGTCGACAAGCTTACCAGCAGATAGTGGAGAAAATTTAACAACAATTAAGCGGCATGGGGGATGGAAATCTTCAACAAAACCCGCACAGTGTGCTGGATGGCGACAAAAAACGGCAAAATTAAACCAGGGCGTGTATCATTTCAAATTTGGAATTTAATTTGCGAAAAAATAAAATGGCGGACCTCTAGTATTCCTTTACACTACTCACAAGCAACTTCTATCATCAAAATTTTATATTTGTATGCTGCAAAAATTTTAAATCCAAATTTTGAATAAGACGAAAACAAAAATGCTTGATTTAAACTGAAGGGAAAATTGGTGATAATCCTGGAAAAAAAATACACATAATGCATTAAATACGAATTTAATTACTGTATAGTTATTCGAGGAATTTGGCTGCTTGGCTGAGGAATAAATTCAAACTGGTGTGACATGTTCTTCTTACTTCTTTCTTCCTTCTTCTTCCTTCCTGACTTTTGGCTCTGGATACCTCCTTAAACGAGTTCGGCGAGCTCTCTTGACCTCGTTATCTCCTTCCTGATCTTCGCTTCCATTTCTGCCTTTATTTTCTTATACGCCATGAATGCTTACTTGTGGAGCCTGTAGCATCTCCATTGCTTCCTGCTTGGGTAATAATCACCTCTGCTTTCGATTGGTTGGCTCCAGCCATATTTCCCAGCTTATTTGTACCAAAAAACTTCTTTATCGCGCCATCTCGGATTCCATTTTAGTCGAGTGGCAGGATCGCCATGTGACATGTGACATGTTAAAGGACTGGCAGGATCGCCATGTGACATGTACTGATGTCGTAGGGTAAGTGATGTAAAGGAAACTCTTGGTAATAACAATAACAATTATAATTTGGGGATTAACCCCTAATAATGAATACAATGCTTATGATAGGTATGAACCAATCTTAAGTTATATCTAATCTAACGCCTACAATAATTTGGTATATATATATATGCATTGACCTCTCGTCAAGAGTCATCTACAGGTCATCCACGTAAGATCAAGGCTCGACCTTGTCGTACAAGTCGATGTCTTGATAACAAATACAATAGCAATAACCTAACATTAACATAACAATAATAATTATACACTATACGGGGTGCTCGATATACATGTCGCACTGGCGACCGGTCCAAACCGGTGTTTAGCGAATAATTCATGTAACTGCATCCTCCTAATCCAAAGGACTTGCTACAGTTTTGAGAGGTCGGAAAATAGGATGTAGGAACCGTGTGGACGGTTGGAGGGTATTTTCCGTAATCATTAGAGGAAATTTTATACAGTGAATTATCAGGTGGAGTCATAAAACCACGATGGGTATTCAAATCTCTTTGGCAATTCACAAGTTTTATAAAAATCCGATATTTTTATTTGATCGGTTTGTAAAGCCCCGAGCAATTTAAATCCGTTGTTTTTCAACTTACCTAAAAGTTGAAACTGGATTTCTTATAATATACTAATATAATATAAGACTGTATGCCGTTTTTTGTATATCTGATGCAACAAGAAAAATTCAAAACAAACAATGTACTTATGTACAATATTTTTACAAAGCAAATCTCCATCATCTGATTCGTCAGCAGAGCTTCCCATCGATTCATTTAAACCATACTTATCACGAGAATTATCAGAAGAGAGCAACCGTTGCAAGGTTTCTGGTGACAAACTTTTTCGTTTTTTCGAATACTTCCTGCCC
Source organism: Crepidodera aurea (assembly GCA_949320105.2). Lineage (NCBI taxonomy): Eukaryota > Metazoa > Arthropoda > Insecta > Coleoptera > Chrysomelidae > Crepidodera > Crepidodera aurea. The sequence continues at coordinate 9,768,988 of OX439480.2, forward strand.
ATACTCGATATGTACGGATCTGAAGTTAAAAGGAGTCGATTGAAAATGTCTTGCATGGTCGCTTTTCTTCTTGAGTTTTTTCGAGCGATATTTTTTAATGTCTTTGTTACGGACTTCTTGTGCGTCTTCTGACATTTGTCCAAACTTTTAGTTCCCAAAACCAGGTTCGCAGCTTTGCGCAGAAAGTTTTTATTGATTTTGAATCTTAATAACATTTGTAACACTCTATACTGTACTATTTTCATACTTTATTTTAGGTTATGACATTCGCACGCGTCTTTGGAATGTACAAACTCAACTCTCTTCTAAACATACAATATAGAACATTTCGCTTCAACATTATCATCCATTAAACCGTTTTGAAATCGGCAGCGTGAAACAGACAATTTATCACTGGACGCGAGTCGAATATTTTGGAGCGCGAAATCACTTCGAACCTCCCTCAAGAAAGGTTAGGTTCAGACTGTCGTCTACAAACCGGTTTTAGTGTGGCATAAACGCATAAAAGTCGAAAATGAAAGAGTTAATTTTTTGGGTTTTGCCGTTTTTTTGGCATCCAGCCCACTGTGAGCCGAGGGATACATCGAAGATTCGCTGGAAAGTAAAAACTCGATTGCCCGAAAACTGCTTTCAGTGCCATCAATATCAGCAGATTCTGCTCAAACGTTTCATTTGATAGTGGTAGAATTGAGGAAGGATTTAATTGTGTGAATTGTAACATGATTATTCATGTTAATAAAGAAAATACAAATTAAATGTATCTATTGCAAATTTACTGTCAGAATTTGACATTTACTTTAAGTCACCAGTGCCTTAAAATGATCGCTTTAAGGCAATGGTAATATTTTAATGCTACAAGGGGGTGTTAAAAACTATTTTGATTAAAACAAAATAAAAAAACACTTCCGAACAAATATTTAATAATTTCAAACAACACTGTAGTTAAATTGTAGATACTATACCACAAACTCAGCACTTGAATAAATTTATGTGTATTGCGATTATCTGACACACTAATCAACCAGCTACTTCACACAAGACCTAAGTTCACGGTTGTTTTCGGGTTCATACAGGATCATTGTTACTTTTGCCTTAAAAAACACACATTTATAAATAAGAATAGTGTTTTAGGGTAAAAGGATTTAAGGGAATCAAACGAGCGGGACAGTCTCATATGTTACTTTTAGTAAACTTTAAAAAGATGTAAGAAAAAATTAAAGTTCAACAGTTTCAATAATAACTGAAAATAAACAGCAATTAAATGTCATGGTCATTTGGTAAGAATGACACCCGACAATAGTTACAAGAAATATATTAGAATTTGGAAAGCCTGGAAGGCCAAGAAGTAAATTAGACCAAGTAGACTAAATAAGAAGAAAAGAAAAACACCAGACGGAATGAAAGCACTAAAAAAGAGACAGAAATGCTTGGAAGAGATGAGTACAAAAGATGACAAAGTCTTAAGAGCAATCCGGAGCTCTTGTGAAAAGTAAATTTCACTTCTAATTGTATTTATATGCGCCCCACTGGGAACACTTGGCGATGGAATGTTTCACGACAGCTTTAAATTTCTGAAACGATGAGGCAGCACTATGCAAAGATATTTAAGAAAAGGGTGGGAAAGCATATTATTGGGGCGGTCCCTTCTTTTTGTGATTTTCCATTTAAAATTAACAAAATAAATACTTTTGGAAAGTTAACAAAAACATTAAGGGGTCTCAACCCTAAGTTTTGTAATTATTAGTATTTCCTGAAAATTCAACAAAAATCAATCTAAAACTAAAGGCTTAGAATGATTTTTAGATGTGCTACCATCTATGGTAAGAAGAGAGTATTGACATTAAATTTTGACTGAATCTAGTCAAGATGTCACTCTCTTCTTTTTTATCCCTTTCAGAGATTAATACAAAGTGAGTAAACCAGTAAGGAATTTTAATTTATTAGATTCGACATCCTAAGACCGGTTTCTGTCTTTCGACTTCATCAGTTAGGCTTTTCGAATCCAATAAATAAAATTCCAAACTCGTACAAGTCAGATAACATTTTTAGATGTGCTACCATCTATGGTAAAAGCCTAACTGATGAAGTCGAAAGACAGAAACCGGTCTTAGGATGTCGAATCTAATAAATTAAAATTCCTTACTGGTTTACTCACTTTGTATTAATCTCTGAAAGGGATAAAAAAGAAGAGAGTGACATCTTGACTAGATTCAGTCAAAATTTAATGTCAATACTCTCTTCTTACCATAGATGGTAGCACATCTAAAAATGTTATCTTATAGCGGATATAGCTATTGACTTGTACGAGTTTGGAATTTTATTTATTGTATTCGAAAAGCCTAACTGATGAAGTCGAAAGACAGAAACCGGTCTTAGGATGTCGAATCTAATAAATTAAAATTCCTTACTGGTTTACTCGCTTAGAATGATTTTAAAATTTTTTAAGCGGTTCGGTTTGCTCTTAAGTATGTAGATGTTAAGAAGTTTCTTAATTTTTACATTACTTTTTATCTTTTTTGTCTTTTGGATCTTTTTTGTCTTTCTTCTTTTTCTTTCCATCTTCGCTGGAGCTTGCTTCATTGTCACTTTTCTTTGATTTGTCCTTCTCTTTTGTCTTTGTTTTAGACTTTTTCTTTTTCATATAGTATTTACATAGTTTTTTATCGGGTTTCCCTTTCACAATGCAACTACATTTGCAACTGGTGTCACACTTGGACTTTTTGAACATCCTAGCAAAGCAACTTGGCTTCTTCTTTGTTGCACAAACGCAACTATCCGATAACTAAAAAAATAATTAAAATATTTGTAGTGGATATGATTCATGAGTTCTAATATTATATATACGATTCGAGATATTTGAGACTTACTGCGCTGGCCTTTTACTTGGGAATTTTATCTAATCTAAAATAATTATTCTTTTGCTTTGCCATTCCTAAGTCTGGAAAAAGTGTGAAGCCAAGTTTTTGTTTCTTTGTGGATGTAAAAAAAACCTACATATTTACATACACCACAAATTTGAACTAAATGAATAAATCCTCAAAATTTTTTTAGTACAACCCTGGTTTTTTAAAGGACATAATAATAATTTATGCAAATCCTTATATGATAAGAACTATTCGAGGTCGTCTCAAATATCTTGAATCGTATAATAACAACGTTTACATTTTAATAATTTTTTGTTTTTCCTTTTCTTTATTTTTTTTTTACTTTTTTTAAGTCAATTTTATTTGGAATTACAAATTACTAAAATCCTAACTCAGTTCAGGTGCGGATGTAGGAGGAGGGTCACGGGGGTTATTATCCCCCCCTCCTCCAAAGCACGAACATACTTTGTTTTTTTTTAAATTATTAGTTAAAGTAAATAATTTAAAAAAACAAAATTAAGAAATTGAACAAAAATTTAAATTCTAATATGATTAAAATCATCTTAATTATTATTAATTAATAACTATTGTTATGAACTGTACATACTCCTACCTCGTATTCAGGCCCCTAAGGGGAATATCAAATGATCATTAAAAAGTGTCTGCTCCCATTGTTTAATAATATACAGGGGGAGTTGTGAATTTTGACTGAAATTTCTTTTAGTCGTTACTTTTGAACGGTAAGTTCGATTTGTCTCATATTTTGGGTAAACGTTACACTATTATCACCTAATTAACTGATTTATTCACGCTAGAAAAAAATCAGGTCCGGGCTTAAAAAATTAGTTCGTTTGGTTCATGTAAAAAATTTCACCCTTTGTATGGTTTTTGAAAACTCTAAAAATGATTTTACAAAGTACACAAATAGACAACAAAAATGTCCTTTCTTTAGTGATTCATCGGTATCATCATTTTATCGAATTATCAGAATTTTCCTTTACTTTGTTCAAAATAAAAAGCTACAGTATTTTAGAGTTAATGAAAAATAAAATTGAACTTTAAAACAACCTGCAAACTTATATTTTGTTTTGAAATTTGAGAAATTGTAAAAAGGAGTCAAACATAAACAATAAAAAAAAAACAGAGAAATATTATTAACGCAATTTGGTTCATTACCCTCTCACCATTTATTAATGTTGAAAATTTAAGTGTATCTTAGGAGGCTGTGATAATTTGACATTTTCGTTGTTTGGAATTGTTTAGGTACATAATTTGACTTTTCGTTTCCCGTAATTATTATTTGTTTGTGTTTAGTACAGTATTTTGACCAATTAACTAAAACTTTTAATTTATAGTCAAATTTATTTTTTATTAGAAATTGTGTACCTAATTGTGGGGAAAATTTGTTGTTGTCTATTAGTGTACTTTGTAAAATCATTATTAGAGTTTTCAAAAACCACATACAGGGTGAAATTTTTTATATGACCCAAACGAACTGATTTTTTAAGCCTGGACCTGATTTTTTTGGGGTTGAATTTACCATCTGAATCAACAAAGTATTTTTCTATGTTGAGTTATACCCATAAGCCCCCCCCCCCACCATAAAAATAACTTTGTGACCCCCCAAAACGGAAGTCTGGATCCGTCCCTGACTCAGTTTCGAGTTAAATTAACAAGAACTGGTCGAATAGTAGTTTTAATAGCAATATATTAAGGGGTGTGTGGTTCAACAGTGTAGCACTGAACTCCGTGGGTTCACTTTAATCTTTAACTCATTAAAAATTTAGAAATTAATTTCCATATACCAGGTGTGGTTACCCACTCGACCATTCACTGTTGCGTTCTAATTAACAGTGGGGGGTTCCTAAAATGGCGCTGGGAAATAGTAAGAAAGGCCGTATTAGTCAGTTGACATAGAATGAAAAAAAGTTTCAATAAACATTAGCGCTATCGCACTCTACAGATTTGGGAATAAAAAAATCAAAAATTTCTATATTTATAATTTGTATCAATACCTCAGTTTTAGTTCCTTTGTCTTGGGTAGTTATGGTCTCGGACGAGATATATCTGAAATAAAAGATTTTTTAAATACACATTGAATAACAAAATATTAACCCTCAATGCATCAAAGAGATTGAATTTCAAACTGTTTGAATCAAACAGTATTAAAAATCAAGTCAAACAATGAAGTTAAAAATCAAATCAAGTCAAACAGTTTGAGTTTCAGGCACCTCATGAAGTTGTTGTGTGGGCGTTCGAAATGTTCGTTCCTTGTTCATTTTTTTAAAGCTGCTTTGCTTAGACAACGAATGCGACGTTGCGCCAAGAGGTACGAAACCAAATATGCAGGATTCAAACAGTTAATTTTGGAAAAGTTTGATTGTGAAGTCAAGTAATTCCTCAAATCATCAAACTGTTTGACTTGATGCATCTCTGTATATAGTAGAACCCGCTTTATGAGAAAGAAAATACGCTATAAAAACAGCAAAGGATTACCGCCAATAGAAGAAATACTGATTGATCTGGACATTTTTGAGTAGTTTAATGTCGAAAACACCGTACACTGTCCATATACATAAAAATAAAATGATATTTTGTCTATTAGGACCACTGTGCAAAGATTCAATAACCAAGTTGCTGGAGATCGTTAGGGGTAATTTGCGTAAAATTTCTATATTGATTAACTTTTTTTAATATGAATTTACATTTTAATTTCTATAACGCATATTAGATTTGAATAGAGGTTGACCACTCCACCTGGCCTATAGCTTCATTTTCTGATCTCTAGTGAGATTCAGAAACGTTGCTAATTAAAATTTTGTCTCAAATTTTAATTCTAAAATTAAAAACACGGTGAATAAAGTCATAAATATTATAAATTAATTAAGCTTACCTAACCTATCTCAACCCTCACCATCGGAATCACTGTCATCAACATTGATAATAAATTTGGTCGGACTCGTTATATAAGAATTTTCTTCTTTGATGACATGTTTGATTTGGTTAATTTCTTCTTTTACCAAATTTGCTTTTAACCCATCAAATTTGGGAAACACGTTATGACGCCTTATTCTTTTTTTAAGTTGTCCCCAAATTAATTCTATGGGGTTAAATACACAAAAATAGGGCGGAAGGCGCAATACCTCGTGGCCCCTTTTTGATGCCAGGAATCTTTGGGACTACAACCTGATACCACATAATCCATTGGAATATCATTTAGTGATTGTTCCGATTCTTTAGATCCACTTAAAAAAACTGTATTTTCCCAAGGACAAAACATATTGAAATTGACACCGAATAAATAAATAAGAAGTACACTGTAACAATGTTTCTAAATAAAAAAAAGTATGTATATACACGGAAGCCAAGAATAATATTAATTGAAATAAACTAACGCCACGAATCACCTACCGCCTACTATTCACTAAATCAAAAATCAAGTGCGAACACAAGCACAGTGTATCACTGTATGAATATTTTCCTAGCCCTCACTACTGATGACAATATTTGTCTAACTTCCTACTTTAATTGCAGAACAAAATGATCCCGCTTTATACAAGTCGCTAATACCGACTAAGACACTTGTCGGCACATCTACATGCCGCTAATACCGACAAAGCCACTTGTCGGCACATCTACAAGCCGCCAAAGTAACCTGTCTGCACATCTGAGAATTTTGTTTCTGCAATTGAAAATGTAAAAACTATAACCACACTTCCATTGTCGCCTCTTATGAGTGTAACCTCACACCCCACAGTTTAGTTAAATTAATTTAAGACAAAATTTTAATTAGTAATTCAAATCTAATATGCGTTATAGAAATTAAAATGTAAATTCATATTATAGTTCTTCCATTATCAATTGCAGAATATAAAAACTCGTTCTGAACCCTCACCGACAATTCTGTTTGATCTGCCACAGGCGCGCGTAGATACCTCATTTTATAAATTTATTATTTTTAAAAATATGTGATATGTGAGAAAGTATTATTATTATTATTATTATTATTATTATTATTATTATTATTATTATTATTTTTTTTTTTTTTTTACTTCTGTGTCAACGGCATCGACTACTATGGCCATTAGCCTCGTGTTCTGTGTAGGCTTTGTTACTGTTTCCCAGCGCCACTTTAGGAACATCACTGTTAATTAGAACCCAACAGTTAATCACACCTGGTAAATGAAAATCTTTGTTACTGCTACTATTTGGTATCTTAAGGAGTTGCCGCGAGTGGTAGGATGCGTTGTCCATAACAATTACTGACTGTGGTGGAATGTTAGGTAAAAACTGTTCATTAAACCACTTTTCAAATAATTCTGCTGTCATATCTTCATGATAATCAGCTGCACAGTTTTTAATTTTTTTAACAGATAATAAAAAAGCATTAGGCACGAAACCATCTTTGCTTCCAGCGTGTACTATTATAATGCGTTTCCCTTTAGAGCATGGCCCATTCAAACAGCAATTTTTACTATTGTCAACCCAACCGAAATTTACTACATCATGAATGTCGAACCATGTTTCATCTAAATAAATTATGTGTCTATTAGAACTTCTGTACTCTTTTATCTGACGCAAATAATCTTGTCGCCAGTGAATTATTCTTGACGATTCGGTGATTGCCATCCGTTTATTCAGTTTTTTGTGTTTAAAACCACATACTGACAAAACTTGACGCAATGTCTCTAAACTGGTATAATTGTATTCTGGATAATCTGCCAGCTTTTGCTGGATTACTTCCAATGTCGCAACCGTGTTCTCCTCATATAAACTATAAATTGTCCTACGTATAAAATCTTGAGTAGTTTTGTCAACTGATTTCAGTTTTTCTTTACATGTTTTTCGGTTCTGTGAATGATCCACAGTAACCCCTTTTATGACTACTCGATAAACGGAAAATTTATTTATTTTAGTTAATTCGGCAATTCTTATTATGATAGCATTATCAGATTGCTGAATATTTTCCTTTTTTAAACATTCGAATATATTTAAAATAACTTGTTGTGTTTGTATATCTAAATCTTTATTGTTAAATATATACCTGTCTTGAATCTCACTACACTGTGTAATTTCATTATCTCCATTCGCCCATGGTCTCCAGAACGCCATATTTATTTAAAGAAATTTCTAAATTATACCCACCAACAAACTCGCGAGACTACCCCACTGATATGTTTTGGAACAAAAACGAGATGATTTATAGCTGTTGTGCCTTCGTGAACCTTCGGCCAATACCGTGCATTTAAGTTTACGATTCGATGTTTTCATTGGTAAACAACGAATATGATGGATTTTGACACACATCAATCAAGTCAACGTGGACTGACGGTTCGTTTGATATTTACCGCATTTTATAAGGGGAATAAACATTATTTTTTGTTTCTTAGCTTGGCATGAGTGCCGTGCGTATATATTAAATATTGATAACTCCTTACATAACTGTGTTCTGCAATTGATAATGGAAGAACTATAAACTCATAATTAATAATTATACGCCATTCTCTCCTATAACGATATCCAGCTAAGTTGGTTATTGAATCTTTGCACAGTGGTCCAAATAGCCAAAATATTATTTTATTTTTATGTATATGGACAGTGTACCGTGTTTTCGACTTTAAAGTGCTCAAAAATGTCCAGATTCATGAGCATTTGTTCTATTGGCGGTAATCCTTTGCTGTTTTTTAATTCTCATAAAGGATTGAGTTCGACTATACAAACAAATCAATTTCGAATCTTTGAATGAAAGCAAAGGATATTTTTGATAATTTTTAGTTGAAGTCTTTGATTGTAGATTGTACATTAATCAAATATTAAATACATACGCCATATTCAGCCATATTTTAAAAAAATTTTTAATATGGACCAAGCAAAATATTAACATTTCTCACTCCGAATTCTACAGTTAAAATTTGGCGCATCTTATAAAACACCTTTTACGGGAAATGGTATATGAATTATAATGTAATATCTAATAGTATATTATTCAACGATCATGTAATGATAGCTATTAATACATGAGCTGCGGCTCGTGTCGTAAATCTTAAGCGAGTGTATTAATAGCCATTACATGAAAGTTGCATACGCTATTTTTTCCAAGACAAAATATAAATCAGTACTTTAACTGAAAACTGTTACTTTATTTCATACATTTGATACAAAAAGAATAATTTTGACATTAGCTTTCACAGAACTGTCAAAAACCTACTTGATTACAACGTAGAAATTGCTGCAAAGTCAGTTTTATAATAGAAAGCAGGGATTTCTATATATTGGTCAAAATCAATTTTATAATGAAAAGTAATTTAAAGTATAGGAGTAGAAAAATATATTATAATAATAAAAATACTCACTTTTCAGGAGCAATGATTTTTATCAAACTTGTGTATTTTTTGGTCAAGTCTTCCAACTTTTGGTTTTGTTCCTAAAAAAACAGGACCATGTGTGAACAAAGTTCGTAAGTTATTTTTGTATGTCTGTCTATATTTTATTTTAATGTTGAAGTTAAGGCGGGTTTTCCTAAGCAACGTATCTATTAGGCATCGTGAATTGAATAGAGAATTTCACGTCAGCAGAAACGTATTTTATATTACGCGAGAACGTATCATTTCGTGTATTTTAATTTTCAAAAAGTGAGGGAAAAAAAAAGAAAAAAAACCTGCGCAATCGATAAATTATCCTTTTTTAATGAATTTTATGAAAAATTACATTGACCAATTTCAAACGTTACAGACAAAAGATAAAAAAAATAAAAAAATGGAAATTATTCGGAAAAACATTTGCTCAAACTCTTGTCTGTTTAAATTTTTTTTCAAAAATCAATACTTTTCACGCTATTGACCAAAAATTGAAAATATCTTATAAAAAACAAACATTTAGCTCAACTTTAACCATAGGCGGATCCAGGAGAGGGCTGTGGGGACAGCAGCCCCCACTTTAGGTTACATTTTTTAATATATTCCATAGCCTCCCGACCCTCAACTACACCTGATGGGTGAAAATTCGCTGGATCCGCCCATGACTTTAACAGAACAAAACTTAAAAAATAATTATCCCTAAAAATTACTGGACAATTGTAGAAACCCATTTTACAACGTTCTGCAAAAGGATTTTTTTTTCAATTATCACAGTCCAGATGGCGCTAATAAAATGGCGTAAAAAAATTTGAATATCTTTCTTCGTATTAATCGTAGAAAAATAAAAAAATTATTTTAATTGTGAGAGAGAAGGTGCTATTCATATTCTAAAAACGGCCCACAATGTTTTGACTGTGCTGAATAATATACAGGGTGTTTCATAGTTAAACCGACATACGTTAACTGTAAATAGAGGGAACTTAGGTGATTCCAAATAACCTTGGTTAATCGGTCTAACGCCTTTAATAACCGAGATACGGGGTGTTTCATCCATTTCGGCTAATATTTTGATAAGCCGTAACTCTAGAACCACCCTGTAGATTTCTCTCATACTTGGTACAGGTATAGTGTGTTAATAGCCCAATCCTATAGTGTAAGAACTACAATTAAAATCCAGATCCGGATTAAGAAGAATTTGCAAAATTTGAAAATCCCCAAAACAACACCCTGTATATCAGATTTTTTAAAATTGGGACGGATATTTGAACAGAACGGAAAAAAATGAGTTAAAGTGAAAATTTTTTTAAGTGCACATCCCATTCTACTACTGGAGTTTTAACGTCAAATTACATCAAATGCATTTTTTTCATTTTCACAAGTAGTAACTTTCGAAATACCCGGTAGATTTCTTTCATATTTGGTACAGGTATCATTTTTTAGTAGCCCAATCGTATAATCTACAGGGTGGTTCTAAAGTTACGGCTTATCAAAATATTGGCCGAAATGGATGAAACACCCCGTATCTCGGTTATTAAAGGCGTTAGACCGATTGACCAAGGTTATTTGGAATCACCTAAGTACCCTCTATTTACAGGTGACGTATGTCGGTTTAACTATGAAACACCCTGTATATAGCCTTAAGGTTTTTTAAACTTTTACTAAGGTTGAAAGTTGAACATTGAACAGAATTGAAAACTAGCTGTCAGAATGACTTAACAATTAATTATATTAACAAAGTGCAATCTAGGTGCGTCGTTGCCGCTTTAAAAATAAAGTCTGGGACAACAAGACTTAACATGCCGCCCCTTGAATGCTCGTCATTCAATAAAACCCATTACAAAATAACCCAATACATAAAAAAGTGGACTGTATAACAAAGAAAAACAATGTATTCGAGTTTATACTCAATCTAACCTCGTGGCGCCCAGAATTTGGCTTTATAATCACTTTTAAAAATGTTTTTAATTAAAGATTATGCCACCAACTCACTAGTAAAGTTCTATTTAAATCCACAACCCAAGCTTTAGTTTTTTTTTGTATTTGAGCTATCCAGGATAAATTCAACAACGTTTTAATAACATTACAAGACTGGTTTCTGCCTTTCGGTTTCGTCAGTTAGGCTTTTCGAATCCAATAAATAAAATTCCAAATCCGCTATAAGATAAAATTCTTAGATGTGCTACCATCTATGGTAAGGAGAGAGTTTTGAAGGATGTCGAATCTGATAAATTAAATTCCTTACTCGTTTGCTAACTTTGTATTAATCCCTTAAAGGGATACGAAGAAGAGAGTGACATCTTGACTAGAATCAGTCAAATAAAAACTTTGCAACACACGATGCAAATTGAGTGTACGCAACACCCAATACATCGGGAATCGTTGCTTTATAAAGTTTCAAGAAGAAGGTGCTTTCAGTATATTGATGAGTAACGAGCATCTTCAGACATTTTATAATTATTTTAACAAAAAACATCCACAACGCTTGCGTACAACTTATTGCGCTCTGTAGCGTTACATTAGTACTGAGAAGTACAAAACACGCTGCTTAGGAAAAACTGCCTTAAGGACAAACGAATTTATACTGATTCGGTGATTAGTTCTAAAAATAAGCGAAACAGATACATAATTACTTCAAGCATCATCTCAATACATACTCTTAACTGCTTCTGAACGATTTTTATTTGTTTAAAATTCTTTTTCGCTTCCAGCTTCAGCAGAAACATTAAAGTATCTTCTTCTAACTTCAACTTGGGGCAGCGATGATCCAATTTATTTAAATCGATTTTTCCGCATCGATCACACTTGTATCCGCCTAGTGTGTTGCATTTTGGTTTGCTCGATTTTTTTGTATGAAAAATTGATGTATCCAATTTAATGATAGTCTCCGAACATTTGCAATTAACGTTTCGACTATTCGTTGTCTGGGAACATCTGCATTTGCTGTTTTTGAATATTGGTTCCAGCCAATTAGGAGAGTCCGTGGGTTGTTGGGTTTCATTTTGGCCCGCGCAGCAGTCGCATGTTTTATCTTTTTTGCTTTTAAACATTGACAATACTGAAAATAAATAAAAATATTGAGAGTTAGATGAGAATAACACTCTATTATGGCCGGAAATAATAATTATTTAATAGAGTGCTATGAACGCTTCATGGTCAAATTGTATCAATGGGTTGCCATGACGACTAGATTACGACATAATGGAACCTCTAGGTTTTAGTGGAGTGCCGTTACTCGTAAAAAGTGAAAAACCTCAAACGATAGTGGCAGTGAATCGATTTTAATGGGGTTTTTTGCTTTGTATTTCTAAAATCTAATACTAAAATGTTTATATATTATAATTTGCCGATCTTTGGTTATATTAAATAGTGTTTAATTTTCAAACAAATTAAACATATAAACCCATTCAACCGGCAACGTCGCGCCAAGATACATTTGGAAACGGCGCTCAGACAGGAAGCGGCCTCGACAAATAATTTTTTATTCTATTTCACAATAACAACAGACGCCAATATCACACCATATCTAACGGTTTCGTCTAGACAATATAAAAAAAAAGTTACATGTACGTTAACGCAGCCCACGCTAACAAATCTTTCTAGAAGGAATCGCGCGAGCCGGGAAGGGATAAATTTGAAACGGCAAAGCTTTGCAAACTTTTAAGTCAGTGTGCTTCTAACTGCGAACCAAGTTAGACCCTCCGTTGACACCAGCTCAACGTAAAAATATTTCGTTTTCACAGTGGTACTTAGCTGCGAATCAGGCGGTCCACTTTATTGTTTATTATTTTAAATCTAAACTCAGTGCTTCGTAGTACAGCAAAAACAGTGTCCATCTATCACTCACTCATATCGCACGCAAAATATTTTCTGACTGATGCGGTCTTTTTAATTCTTTACCTATGTGCTAGTGTTTGTGAAGCACATAGGGTACTTATAATAATTTGTTCATTGATTACCAGTTAATGTATTCCTTTGTTACGTTGTTGTTTATTTATTTATTTAACTTAAAAATAAACCGTTAAATAAAGTGTTAGTTGTTTTTGTCCATGGAGTTGGGAAGATAAAGATATACAGTCCATTTAAGAATACCACGATGCAGTTTAAAAAGGCGATGATAACACATCGGTCGTCCTGGGAAACTGGCACAACATAGGGTTTATTCCAGAACACCCTGTATATGTCTAACTAATTTAGAAATGTCGTCGTCACTAACCTACGTACTCTTACCAAATAACTTTTTCATAACATTTTTCGTTTTCCCAGTAAGCTCCGTCCCGTTGAGCGTGGCCCACCCTGTATAATCAAACTCCCTTTTTTACCCATTAGGGGTGTAAAGGTTATAAACACTAATAATAATTCATACAAATTAAATACTAATTCCTCGAGTAATTGTTAATAAACTTATTCCAGTCCTTCCTGTTCGCCGCTATCCTCTTAGCTTCTGTCCACGTTTTGCCTTTCTTCTTTAAAATTTTTCCTATCGTATTATCCCACGTCTCCTGAGGCCTTCCTCGTTTCTTCTTCCCCTTAGTTTTAGCTTCCCAGATTCTTTTTACAGGTACATTGTTGCCCAACCTTTGTAAGTGTCCTCACCGCTCTATAAAATTTTCTAGTTGTTCTATTTCAAGTTCCTCTCTTATTTTTTCATTTCTTACTTTGTCCATTCTGCTGCATCCATATACCCTTCTTAGATATCTCATTTCTGCCGCACCTAATTTGCTTTTTCTCTCTTTTAGTTAACACCCACGACTCACATCCAAATGTAAGAATGGGCCTGTAAATGTCTTTGTATACTTTCATTTTAGTTTGCTTTGTTACTTCTTTTTTGTTTATTAGAATAGACATTTTCTCATCGCGTGATATACTTTGTTTGCCTTTTCTATTCTTTTGTTCAGCTCTATCTCATGACTTCCAGTTTCTGTCAGAGTTGTTCCCAAATATTTAAAACTATTAACTTGTTCAATTTTTTCCTCTTCCAAGTACATATGCATAACTTTCTTATCTGTTGAGACAGCCATAATTTTTGTTTTGGTTTTGTTCACATTCATTCCATTTTTTGTTAGCACTTCATTCCAAATTTTAATATTATCTTCCAAATCCTTTTCGCTTCCAGCAATAATTACAACATCATCTGCAAATACACAGTCTGAGATGTCTATTCTTTCTAAATTTCTGTACCCAATATGCAATGACTTTGTTATTCGATTAGTTTCTTTTATTAGATCATCCATAAATGTAATGAAAAGTAGGGGACCTAAACTTCCACCTTGTCTTACTCCTTGTCTTGTGTTGAATATTAAGCTGAGTAACTGATCAGATCGACTTGAAATTTTTTGCAAATTGCTAAGGAAGGTGTCTAGTTCAGAAGTAGAAAGATTTCGTTAGTGGCGTTTTGGGTTATAGTATAGTGGGGGGTGGAAAAGTAAAAGCGGTAAAAAATAACATATATATAGTGTCAAAAAACACATTTCAAAAGGGAAAATGATCACTGCCCACTTCGTTCGGGGTATAAATCTAACGACACTCCACTATTTGGTCAGGAGAGTTGATAAAAATAATTATTAAAAAACAAAATCTAATATCACGATTTTTTAAGAGAAACTCATGATTTTTTGTAATCAGGCAGCGCTGTACCTAGGAAGGAGCAACAGGGGCACTTGCCCAGGGCCCAGAAAGGAAAAGAATAATTATTTTGTGTTTATTTATTAAGACTTATACCGCACTTAAAAAAATGAAAGAACAGGAGCTTCAGAACTATCGTATATGTCTGGTAAGTTTTTTTTGTTTTTTTTTTAATTTTTTTTAAAGGGCCCTAATTGTTCTAAAAACATTGACACCCTGTATCTCGAAAACGAAGCAAGTTAGGACACATGAATATTTTTTCAGCAACGGATTATATCAGGTATTTTTGCCCAACTGAATGGTTTCCCCCTCCTCCCTCCTCAACTATCCATAGACCGTAATCCACATACTTGGAGACCATTCAGTTGGGCAAAAATACCTTATTAATCCGTGGATTACAGTCTAGGGATAGTTGAGAAGGGAGGAGGGTGTGTGTTATTTTTATTTTAGCCTCAATATGTGACGCTTATCAAAAATTTAACTACTAAATTTACCTTTGGTTAGAAAACAAGGTCTTTCGTTTGGTTTTTCTTCACACGCTTCACACGGATTGATATGATCGTATTTATTTGATGTATCACCATCGGCTTTCTGGTGGTAAATTTTTTTTTCTGCTCCTAAGTCCGTATCATTCGCAACCTTTTTTTGACTTTCAATTAAACTTCTTAAAGAAGAATCGGTAATATCCGAACCTAATTTAAATAAAGTAATAATTATGAATAAAATACTAAAATACATTATTACACTTTTACTTTTGATGTAAAAATAATTCATTGTCTCTGTTTAATAAAACTTAAATGTTGTAAAATTATCATTTTTTTACAGCATTCATTCGGCGCCATTTTTATTTTCAAAATAGTGTTTATATAAATCAGAAATTAATTTATTTTTAAATAAAGAAAAAAAACACACTTTATAATGTGTAATGATTCAGAAATTAAAAATGGTGTCGAGTGAATGCTGTAAAAAAGTGATGATGTTAAAACGTAAGTTTTATTAAACAGAGGCAATGTTCATCATTTTAATTATATTTAAATCAAAAGTAAAAGTATAATGATGATAAGGTACAAGGATTTTTTTTGTTATGCCTCTATTAATAGATATCTTCAGTTTTATAAAAATCAGTGAGAATTTTAGAAATTATAACTTCCGGTCAAATTTTCTATGAGAAAACAAAAAAAAATTCAAAACTAATGGATTCCTGAGAAAGCTTAGATGCTTCCTTTTTTTCTTTGCGTACATTTTAGGCAAAGATACTTTAGTTTTTCCGAACGCCTCGCCTTTTTTCGTTTTCGAATTTGCTTTCTTATTTTTAATAATTTGTTATAGTAGGTAGTACAATTTTTTTTTAAATAACTTATAATTTTTAGTAAAATTTTCTGCTCTTTCACGTGGTGCTATTAGTTTTTCGATTCTTTTTCGAGATATAATGAAAAAACCAAATTTTTGATTTATAAAAAATTATATGTATGTTCTATATCTAGAAATACCCTTATTGGAAGGGGGGCGCAGATCAAAATCTCGCCCCGGGCGCCTGTTAACCTCGAGGCAGCTCTGAAATAAGTACTTCATTTTTTTGGTTTTTATTAGGTAAACGATTCGTTTTTTTTTTCATGTATCAAACAGCTTTTTTTATACTTAGATATAGATACTAGTAAAATACTTGATATTTCAAACCATGGGCGCCGTTACAAAAAATATCAGAGGGGGCGGGGACATTTTTTCAAATCAAAGCATTGGATTAAATTGAAATGAAGATCCTGATCAAAAGTACATCATCTAACTAGAGACGAAAGCTTGATCGGTTCCTTTGATGTAGGATACACACGTCACATCATTGACATAGACATATACTACTTGATATACACCGAGAAAAGTAATATGTATTGATTCAAATTCTTACAAATCCGAACTACACTAAGAAAAATAATAGTGTTGATGAACATCCAGAATTTTTTTTTAAACAAAATCAGTATAATTAGTATAAAAACATATTAAAGTCTAAAATTTTTAACAAACCAAACAAAGAACGCATGCCGCAGCATATCAGTATAAAAAAACATATTAAAATCTACCCAAAATGTAAGAGAAATTTTTTTTCTCATTCTCGCCAAATGCCAGTAATTACCCGCGAAACAGCAATACCGCGACACAATAGGAAGAGCGGAAATGATGATTGACATTGACAGTTATACTACGTACTAGTTACATCGCGCATGCGTACACAAATTTGTTATCACGAAAACAGAAGTACATTAATAACACAGGCTTGACCAGACCACGCTATTCCTAGGTATTTTGGCGCCCTGAATCCGAATCCGGGCTCAGTTTTTTCCCAGCACGTCACGGAAACGAGATTTCAAGGTCATGTATGGATACTATATTCTGTAAGTCGGAAAAATATACAAATATTTTAATCAGCAACGAAACCAACTCTCCCCCCCGTTTTAGAGGATGCTGAACACGATGGTGGTGGTTAAAATCACTCCAAAAATGGGGTAATCGCGTATTCCGCATATTCCATCGGTAAAATATTCCCTATCCCCCCGTTTTCAAGGATGCTGAACACGATGGAGTTATCCAAAATTACTTTCGACTTGACCTCACCCCTCGAACGGCCAAAAACCTCCCCCAAAATGTGGAAATCGCGGATTCCGCGTCTTCCACCGGCAAAATATATCTTCCCTCTCCTTTTCGAGGATGGTAAACACGATGGCGGTATTCAAATTTTTTTTAGACTTAGTCCCACCTCCCAAACGGCCAAATTTTTTTTTGAGCAAACATGAAAAACCCGCAGGGGGTGATTTTTGGCCGTTTGGGGGGTGGGATTAAGTCGAAAATAATTTTGCATACCGCCATCGTATGCAGCATCCTCGAAAACGGGGAAGATATATTTTGCCGGTGGAAGATGCGGAATCAACGATTCCCCCATTTTGGGGGTGGTATTTGGCCGTTTGAGGGGTGGGGTCAAGTCGAAAATAATTTTGAATACCGCCATTGTATTCAGCATCCTCCAAAAGGAGGGCGAAGATATATTTTGCCGGCGGAGGTCGTGGAAGTCGCGGAATCCGCGATTCCCCCATCTTGGGGGTAGTTTTTGGCCGTTTGGGGGGTTGGGTCAACTCCAAAAGAATTTTCACCACCGCTATCGTGTTCAGCATCCTCGACAACGGGGGTAGAGTTGGTTTGGTTAAATGGCTAGATATTGTAAATCGAATGAAAAATTTCTTATAAATGAACTGATTTTTTGGGTTTATTAATTAAATTATCACTTTGGCGCAATGATATGAAATATTCTATTTTTCAAGACGAATCTGTTCGTATCAAAATATCCGCATTTGAGTGGTCTTTTATTTTCCAGGAGATAGAAGCATAGTCCTTTAGAATCTCTTTAAGTTGCTCGATGACCGAACTCTTATCCGAAGATTAAACAGTATAGTAGAACCCACCGCTTTATGAGAAAGAAAAAACGCTATAAAAACAGCAAAGGATACCGCCTATAGAAGAAATACTGATTGATCTTGACATTTTTGAGTATTTTAATGTCGAAAACACCGTATACTGTCCATATACATAAAAATAAAATGATATTTTGTCTATTAGGGCCACTGTGCAAAGATTCAATAACCAAGTTACTGGAGATCGTTAGGGGTAATTTGCGTAAAATTTCTATATTGATTAAGCTTACCTACCCTATCTCAACCCTCACCATCGGAATTACTGTCATCAACATTGATAATAAATTTGGTCGGACTCGTTATATAAGAATTTTCTTCTTTGATGACATGTTTGATTTTTTTCTGCCAATCATCAGCTGAAATTTTGTTAATTTCTTCTTTTACCAAATTTGCTATCAACCCATCAAATTTGGGAAACACGTTATGACGCCTTATTCTTTTTTTAAGTTGTCCCCAAATTAATTCTATGGGGTTAAATACACAAAAATAGGGCGGAAGGCGCAATACCTCGTGGCCCCTTTTTGATGCCAGGAATCTTTGGGACTACAACCTGATAACACATAATCCATTGGAATATCATTTAGTGATTGTTCCGATTCTTTAGATCCACTTAAAAAAAACTGTATTTTCCCAAGGACGAAACAATGAAATTGACACCGAATAAATAAATAAATAAGAAGTACACTGTAACAATGTTTTAAAATAAAAAAAAAAGTATGTATATACACGGAAGCCAAGAATAATATTAATTGAAATAAACTAACGCCACAAATCACCTACCACCTCCTATTCACTAAATCAAAAATCAAGTGCGAACACAAGCACAGTGTATCACTGTATGAATATTTTCCTAGCCCTCACTACTGAAGACAATATTTGTCTAACTTCCTACTTTAATTGCAGAACAAAATGATCCCGCTTTATACAAGCTAATACCGACAAAGCTACTTGTCGGCGCATCTACATGCCGCTAATTCCGACAAAGCCACTTGTCGGCACATCTACAAGCCGCCAAAGTAACCTGTCTGCACATCTGAGAATTTTGTTTCTGCAATTGGAAATTAAAAAACTATAACCACACTTCCATTCTCGCCTCTTATGAGTGTAACGTCACACCCCACAGTTTAGCTAAATTAATTTAAGACAAAATTTTAATTAGTAATTCAAATCGAATATGCGTTATAGAAATTAAAATGTAAATTCATATTAAACTCATAATTAATATTTATACGCCATTCTCCCCTATAACGATATCCAGCTAAGTTGGTTATTGAATCTTTGCACAGTGGTCCTAATAGCCAAAATATTATTTTATTTTTATGTATATGGACAGTGTACCGTGTTTTCGACTTTAAAGTGCTCGAAAATGTCCAGATTCATGAGCATTTGTTCTATTGGCGGTAATCCTTTGCTGTTTTTTCATTCTCATAAAGGATTGAGTTCGACTGTACCTACGAATAATTTTAAATTCAAGTGCAGTATACCTATATCCGTACGGCTGTGGTTAGTAGTGACGTCGTCCTCTGAAAGACCAACTTTTTTATTTGTTGTATTTGCTGTATATGTTTCATAAGCATCACATGGACATACATTCCTAGGAGATTGGTTTAAAAACGAAATACTAGAAAGTTCGTATTCTATTTCGTTGACCACAGAATTCAAATTTATAAAAGTAGCCAATTCCGAGCTAGTTTTATTCTTCAAAGCGTTGAAAATATGCTTGAGATATTTCCCTTGACATTTCTCTTCTCCTTCTGTACCTTTTGATCCTCTTGACCGAAATCTACTTTCTCTACTTGAACGTATTTTTTCGATGTAACCAATTGGTCTTTGGGCTCCGAAAAATGGTTGGTAGTGCGAATATGCGAAAGATGGATTCTGATAAAAGTGTTCGTGAAAGTCTCTGTAATTCATGAATGGACGATTTCCAATGCTACAAGTGTTATGAAAGAAAGTTTAACTCACAAATTTGGACTACATATAATTTTGACAAATTGATTTTTTAATAAATACCTAACGTTTAATGACGGTAAACGGAAATGTCAAAAAGTTTTGATTAAAGCAGATTTCGATTGATTCATTATGGTTTGATTTGGTTAAATTTTTTTACGATTTCATATAATGGAGTAGATATGGCGAAAAAAACGGCTCTAAAACAGACTGATGAAATCAGGAGAAATTTTTTCCCAATCGATGAAATCAGATCCCCCCATCATTCCTGCATGAAATGTTCGACCCAGGCGGCTGTGGAGGAGGGGGAAATCCTCTATCTAAAGAACTTGAAAACGGTTTTTCCGATAAATCTCAGCCGAGTTTGATCCCACATAAAAAATGTTCTTACCAAAATTGAAGAGCTTGACAAAACACGTAACCTAGTTCCAACCAGAACCCGATAACTCAATTAGTTCGCGAAATATCGCGATTTGAAATGGCTGTTCGAAATCGAACATTTTTACTTACGCCCATGGCGATAAAAGAAAATAAAATAACCAAAACGCACGCTTATGTACCGGCCGGGTAGCATAGCAACAGAACACGCGTCGTGAATCAAGGCCATCGCGCAGATAATCAACGCGGAAGTAACTCACCGACGAGATAAACATCAATATTAGAAGCCGCCTTTATCGGCAGCCACCTTTACATGCTCCGCGACACATTGGCGAGACTGCAAGTTGCATAAAAAAAAAGGTACAACAATAACGCCGAAAATACATACCCGTGATTGGCCGCGGAAGGATCTCGTCTGCCGACACGAGTCTCAAATAAATCAAATCAAACCAGTAGAACTTCTATCTCCGTAGAGACAGGTCGCATCATTAGACTGTCTCATACGTACTAAATTCATCAATTTTAACTTATATGAATTGCATATTATTACATACATACCCGTATTCACATTCAGTTATTTTTTGAGCAATTGCAAACACAGTTTTGAATTTGTTATATTCTATGTTTGTTGTAAAGTGTTTTGTTTTACGAAGTTATCGTTAATACATAAAATCCAAGTACTCAGTGTATAATTTCGCTATAACCTATATATACAGTCCACATACAATTTCTCAGCCAACTTAAATCTACAATAAGTTGGGACAGGCCCATCTAAAGGGTGTGGCCTAATAAGTTTGGGTCTCCAAATTTGGCATTATTTGGAACTTCCCAAAACAATGGCAAAAATGGAAAAAATTCATTATTTCTCGAGAGGCAGTGGAGATGGGGCGTCAATTTGTTGTGAATAAAAGGGTAAAAACGACTACTTTTATGTGCCGGAGGGTGGTGGAGGTGTTGGTACAAGTAGGGGGAGATATGGGGGGAAAACAAATATTATATTTCAGAACCACTTCCTTATAGACCACAATGTAGTTACGCCTCTGAGCGGAACCGACCACTAGATAAAACCAATACAATACAAAAAAACCTCTCTTATCGCCAAATACCTGAATATACTAGTCATTATGCTTTCTAGTGCGAATTCGACCACATTAAAATAAAAATGTCGGATAAACGACGAAAGTTGAGTGAAAATATGTGTAAAATTAAAAATAAAATTAGAAAATTTGAAAAATGGATGGAAGGATTATGTGAATCAAGTAAGCAGTTTTAAATAATATTAAAAATTTTTTTTTGTAGATTATCATCGCCAGTTTTTTGGGATTGGTATATTAATAGAAGTGTTTTTTTTTCCAATTTATGTCCTTTGTTGACTAAATTGTGATATTAATCGTTCAATATTTCTTGGCGATTAATTTTACCTAATTATAACCAAATCTCTTTGTTAGTTTGGTTATATTGGGTCTCCAACACACTTCAAGGTGAATTTTGATTCCAGATGATGAATCAGATGACGCTGAGTCCAATAGTCCAGAATTTACCACACATCGAAGACAACCTGTTCGTCGCTTGTCGAGTAGTTCTAGTGACGATGAGGAATATAGTCAAAATCCGGTTGATGTTACCGATGAAGTTCATCAGTCAAAAGAGGCGGAGGTAATATCCCAATTGTTAGGGGAAGAACCGTCGCTTAATTCAGTTTTTGGAAATACGATAAGTAATGATATTGTATCTAGATGGTCTGCTTATTTGAGTAAAGGTTTAGAGAAAGAATTAAGAGAATCTCTTGCAGAAAAATGGCTTATTCCTGAAAACTGCCCTCTTCTTTGCGCCCCCAAAGTAAATAACGAAATTCTTGGATTATATTCTTCGACAGATTTGCGTAAAGATAATTTTCTCTCTGCAGTGCAAGATAAGATGGGAAAAGGTTTAAGCGCCTTAGGGTTTGCTTTAGATTTCATAATAAAGAAGCAGAATTCAGGCAATGTTAACCTAAAGGAAAAAATTTTGCCCGCCATTGTTGACTCCGCAAAATTAATTTGCGAGTCTCACTTTTTAATTTCTCGTCATAGAAGATATGAAATTATGCCAGCTATGAACGAGACGGCAAGGAAAATGGCTGAAGAATCGGTACCCGATAGTTTTTTGTTTGGTTCAGACTTCAATGAAAAATGTAAATCAGCTCAGACAGTACAGAATGCGCTAAAGGATTACAAGGCAAAGACTCCCTCCAAAATTACTAATAAAAATAAGTTTAATACTTCAAATTTTTTAAACTGGAAGCGCCCTTACCAGAAACACAAGATGAAAGAGAGTCCAGAGTACAGGTACAAGCGAAAACAGCAGGATTACAGGAACAATCAAGGGACACGGAAGATATATTACCAGAAGTTACACAACAAGAGATTTTAAATCAGGTATTTACTGTTTATGCGGGTAGAATTAGCTTGTTCTATTCTAACTGGCAAAAAATATGTAATGACCTTAGGGTCCTAAGTTGGGTTAATGGTTATACTCTACCTCTAGTGAAAAAACCTAAACAAAAAAGTTTTCAATTAGTAAAGAAAATTAGTCATTTAGAAAAACTCAGATTAGAAGAAAGTATAAGGAAATTAAATAAAATAGGAGCAATTGTAAAATGCCCATATAGTAAACACCAATTTATTTCATCTTATTTTTTAATTCCTAAACCTAATGGTGATTATCGTTTCGTATTAAATTTAAAGAAACTAAATACATTTTTGGAAACAGTTCATTTTAAAATGGAAAACGTAAAATCTGTAAAATCTCTCATTTTTCCTGGTTGCTACATGTGCACCCTAGATTTAAAAGATGCTTATTTTTTGATCCCGATTAGAAAAAATGATAGAAAATATCTAAGATTTTCATTTCAAGGGTCTTTTTATGAATTTACATGTATGCCGTTTGGTCTAAGTACAGCTCCTTTTGTATTCACGAAATTATTGAAGCCGGTATTAGGTTTTTTAAGAAACCAAGGAGTCTTATTAGTATGCTACCTAGATGATTTATTAATAATAGGAAAATCAATTGCTGAATGTTTGGAAAGTGTAAATACGGTTAAGGACGTTCTGATTAGATTGGGATTTTTAATAAATTTTGAAAAAAGTGTAGTCATACCAAGACAGACATGTAAGTTCTTGGGATTTAATTTTAACAGTCAACTAATGTGTATCCAGTTGCCTAGTGAGAAGAAATCATCAGCAATCATAAAGGCTCAGGAGCTAATAAATAAAAAACTCTGTACAGTCAGAGAACTAGCTAAATTGTTAGGTTATTTAGTTTCTTTGTGCCCAGCTGTAAATTATGGATGGTTGTACACTAAACAATTAGAAAGAGAAAAATATTTAGGGTTAAAAAATAATTTAGGGAATTATGATGTAACTATTATTATTAATGAAAAAATTAAGGAAGATATTCATTGGTGGATAAAAAACATTCCTTCTGCTGGTAGAAGTCTAGAAGATAAAAGATTTAAATTAGAAATTTATTCAGATTCTTCTACTTCAGGATGGGGCGCTATATGTAACGGAGAAAAAACTCATGGGTTCTGGTCAGAGGAAGAAAGGTTACTGCATATAAATTACTTAGAGTTATTGGCAAGTTTTAATGCTTTAAAATGTTTCGCAAAAAATGAATCCTTCTGTAATATTTTATTACGAATAGACAATACCACTGCTATTAGTTACATAAATAGAATGGGAGGTGTTAAATATCCTAAGCTCCATAAGATCACTAAAAATATCTGGCAGTGGTGTGAATTTAGAAACATATGGATTTATGCATCTTATATTAGTTCACAAAATAATTTTCAGGCTGATGCAGAATCACGTTCTCTTGATATAGAAACTGAATATTCCTTAAATGACAGAGTCTTTAGCATCATAACAAAAACTCTGGGACAACCATCCATCGATTTGTTTGCTTCTCAGTTCAATGCTAAGTGTAAAAAGTATGTATCTTGGAAGAAAGACCCTGATGCCTTACATGTTGATTCCTTTACGATAGCTTGGACAAATTTGTTTTTTTACGCCTTTCCTCCTTTTCCATTAATATTAAGGACATTACATAAAATTATATCCGATAAGGCGGAAGGTATCTTAGTTGTACCTGACTGGTGTACGCAACCCTGGTACCCAATATTCACAAAATTGACTTGTAGTAAACCCATTTATTTTCATCCTAAACATGATTTAATATTAAGTCCTTTTAGGGAAGCTCACCCAATATGGCACAAGATTACCCTGGTTGCTGCTCGCTTATCAGGGAGTCGTATTTGAGGAAAGGAGTTCCGCAATCTATTATACCTACTTTAATTAATTCGTTAAGTTCTAGTTCCATCAAACAGTACAATAGTTCATTTAAAAAATGGTGGATATTCTGTAAATCAAATGATTTTGGCTGTTACAATAATTCATCTTGGGAGGTACTAAAATTTCTTCAGGCTCAGTTTGAGAATGGTGCTAGCTATAATACTTTGAATACTCATCGGTCTGCCCTTAGGTTAATTTTGCATATAGATGATGAACAATTAATTAACCGTTTTTTGAAAGGGGTTTACAGAAAAAGACCAGTTTTCTCCAAATATTCTGCCACATGGGATCCCGCACAAGTTCTAAAATTCCTAGCTAGTTTATACCCCTTGAATAAATTATCCCTAGAAGACTTAACCTATAAGTTAGTCACGCTTTTAGCGTTAATTTCTGCGCAACGAGTCCAAACATTGTCCAAAATTGAAGTTCCTAACATAAAAAGATATGAGAATAAAATAGAGATTAAAATAACAGAGTTAATCAAAACTTCGGCCCCTGGTAGATCTCAACCATTAATAATAGTACCATATTTCTCTGAAAAACCAGAATTATGTGTAGCTAAATGTTTGGACGAATATTTACATAGAACCGAGCTAATTCGAGGCGCCATAACAAGCGTAATTCTAACTCACAAAAAACCACATCGAGCCGCCTCGACACAAAGCATCTCGAGGTGGATCAAAACCACTTTGTCCAAAAGTGGTATTGACATAAAACAATTTTTTGCACACTCTACTCGCCATGCCTCGACCTCAGCAGCTAAAAGAAAGGGTACAAATATAGATACAATTAGAAAAGCTGCTGGGTGGTCAAACAATTCTAAGGTATTTGCTAAATTTTATAACAAACCACTTTTGGACAGTTGTTCATTTGCAGAATCTATTATTATAGATAAAGTATAAAATTATTTTTTTTTAAGATATAAATAGGCGGAAAAAGAATACTTGTTAATTATTGTTGTAATTTGGTTTACAGTATGTTAATGTTAAAAACCTTTTGTTCTATACAATTTAATTGTTAATTTTTTTCTTCGTTATATTGTTAGATGATTCTTGTTAATACAAGATTAAACTAAAAATGGTAGGAAGTTTTATTTTAACAAATCTAACCATTTAATATACATATAATGGATTTTAGATCCTTGTCAGCTTTGAACATCTACATTGTGGTCTATAAGGAAGTGGTTCTGAAATATAATCTAAGATTAAACGACTTACCTGTAAGGAAGTTCAATCGAGATTATATGAAGAACCACTTCCGCATAGACCAACCCGCCCGTTCCCCAATGAGAAACTGTGTTCCCCTAGAGATCTAAAATCAGGGAGCACTAGAAATCATAATGACTAGTATATTCAGGTATTTGGCGATAAGAGAGGTTTTTTTGTATTGTATTGGTTTTATCTAGTGGTCGGTTCCGCTCAGAGGCGTAACTACATTGTGGTCTATGCGGAAGTGGTTCTTCATATAATCTCGATTGAACTTCCTTACAGGTAAGTCGTTTAATCTTAGATTATTGAGCTAACGCAACCAGCCAGAGCTCAAATTGTTCACTTTTTCATCCGCTAAAAGATAGCACTACCGAAAATTTTTTATTTTTGCAAAATAAAAAATAGATAATTTTTTGCTCGCGATTTTAGGTCTGAAGAAGTGGGTTGGGGAAAAATTGTTTTTCATCTCTCGACGGTATTTTTTTTATCTTTCATTTGACCCCCGCAATAACTCGATCCGATAATTAGGAAGGGCACTACGGACCGGAAAAGTCTTTGCAATATAGCTGGAGAATGGAAAGGAGTAGGAGGTTCTAACCGAGCTTAAAAGGAAGACGAGAAAATTTTCTAACCATTTATTCATTTTATTATTTTGCCATGTCAGTATCTTGCCCGCCCGCGCGAGTTACAAATGGAAAAACTGAACGAAATAGGGCGAAAACCACAGAAAAGCAGCCGGGAGCGGAGCTTATGCCCGCGCGATTTACAAACGCGCGCTTGTGCCCAAGTGTGCGAGTGTACCCGGAGAGAAAGAAAGAGAAATGGAGAGCGTAAGCTCCTCCCCCGGCTGCTCTTCTGTCGACTTCGTCCGGTTTCGTTCCGTTTTTCCATTTGTAACTAGCACGGGCGGGCAAGATACTGTCTTTCTTTTGAGCTCGGTTAGCACCCCCTACTCTTCTCCATTCCCCCGCAAAAACTTTTCCGGCCCGTAGCGTCCTTTCTAATTATCGCATCCAGTTACGAGGCTCAAATGAAAGATAAAAAAAATGCGGTCGAGAGGTCAAATTTTTTTAATCGACCCCCTTCTTCATGGCTAAAATCGCGAGCAAAAAATTATCCATTTTTTATTTTGCTGTCTTTTAGCGGATAAAAAAGTGAGCCACGGCTTGTTGCGCTAGCTCAATTAGTAAATAAATTAAAAGCGTTTCAATAATATTTGTTTCCCCCCCATATCTCCCCCCTACTTGTTCCACCACCCCCACACTCCAGCACTTAAAAGTACTCGTTATTACCCTTTTATTCACAAAAAATTGACGCCCCATCTGCACTGCCTCTCGAGAAATAATTAATTATTTTTTTTCATTTTTGCAAATTCAAATCGCGATAATTCGGGAACTACTTGAGTTATCGGGTTCAGGTTGGAACGAGATTACGTGTTTTGTCAAGCTTTTCAATTTTGGTAAGAATGTTTTTTTGTGGGATTTGTCGAAAAACCGTTTTTAAGTTCTGCAGATAGAGGATTTCCCCCTCATCAACGCGCCGCCTGGGTCGAACAATTCATGCAGGAATGATGGGGGGAACTGATTTCATCGATTGGGAAAAAAAATTACCCGATTTCATCAGTCTGTCTACAATGTAGAAAATATGCATACAACATTAAAATTCCACCCCTTCTTATTGTTGTTCTTCTCCTTCTTATTATTCTTGGTCTGAAGAAGTAGAATTGTAACTGAATGCAGTTGTTGTGAATTTGCATACTTGCTTTAATTTTTGATTACATGGTCTGTACAATTTTTCCTCAGACAGGTGTGTAGCGCGTGTACCGCACGCGGGCAGCTAAAGTAAGGACGATCACCGCATATAGTTCTATCAATATAATATCAATCAAGCAAAATTTTTTAAAACTTATAGTAAGTCGAATAACTATGCTGAATTTTGAATAGTTATTGAAAAATCAAAATAAGTCTCGATTTCATGATGGCATAGCATAGTTTAAGAAAAATAAAATTTTAGTGCATACCTATTGTGTTGGTCCATTGTCCATTAATGTCTACTCTTTACACACATCCTTCATTTGATATCAAAATGCGTGGCAGAGCAATACGACATAGAAACAGATACCAAATACCAAAAACATTCAAGGGGCACATTTGTGAGACGCCAATATTCTGCTTTCTATATGAATCTCACAACATTTCTAATGATGATATCACGAAAGTTTGCGTGGACTTAGATATTAATTTACAGGATACAGAAAGGAAGTATTGTGAAAAATGTAGACGTATACAACTCTTGAATTAAATAACTTCATATTGAAGCAGCCGGGTGTCCAGGGCCGGTTTAAGGCGTACGCAAAGGATGCGGGCGCCGCGACCAGGTGGCGCCACAGCTCGAAAATTTTCTGAATATAATGTAATAAAAAGTAGTCCCAAAACAGCGTTTTAGGCTTCACAAATTTTAAACATTTTCCCAGACCCAGGCGGCGGTGGAGGAGGGGGAAAGCCGGGTTTGATCCCACAAAAAAATATTCTTACCAACATTGAAGAACTTGACAAAACACGTAACCTAGTTCCAACTATGGTCTATTTTTATGTATGAGAGAGTAATAAAACAGCATTTCTAATGCAAAACTTAGTACGGTCATTTTAAATATTTTTACGGAATAATCTAAATATTCCCTAAAATTGTCATAAATGTACCTGAGCTAATACAAGTTTTGGGTGTTTTATTGGTCTTTTATAACCATAAGCTGTACACAACAATAGAAAAAGGTTTGGACAGGCCAAAAGCCCTGTGTATTAAAGATAACATAGCCGTATCTTAAGATTATTTTCAATAAGTACCTATTTGCCAATTTTGTTTTATTTTAATTCCAAGAATTTCTTACAGTAATCGAATTATAAGTAGATAAATCCCTTACCAACAAATTTCACCGAAAATGCGATTGTAGGTTTTCCATTTAGTAAGGAGGTCCAGTTGTGTATTCTTGACAGCTTACTAAATGTCGTTTAGTTGCAACATGCAAGGTGCAGTGTGCAGTCTATTGTGAATTCTAGTGTGATCATGGAAAATTTGGAAGTACCGCGTAAACGACAAAAAATCGGTCCTTTAACAGTTAATGAAAAAACATTAATATTTAATTGTTTTAAATCATTTACAGATAAACATTTATGTAAAAGTGTTGATGACACAGTGGAATTAGTTAGTAGTACGCTTGGTGTTGGGAAATCTACGATTTACAGAGTTGTTAAAGAAGAGAAATGTGGCGAGTTTCAAACAGCACGTAAAGCTCCAGGAAAACCAAAATTTCAAATAGAAAATCATTTGAAAGAAAGACTTCGAAGGAAAGTGCATGCGTTCTTCTTTAGAAAAGAATTTCCGACAGTAGACAAAGTTCTTGCCACGGTTCGAGATGATAAGGATTACCCTGAAATGAGTCAAAGCACACTATGGAAACTTTTAAAAGAAATAGGTTTTCTATGGAAAAAGCATTCCAGAAAGTCTATTTTAATAGAAAGAAGCGATATTGTAGTATGGAGAAGAAATTACCTAAGGACTATAAAAGAAATGAGAAACCAAAGAAGAAATATATTTTATTTAGATGAAACATGGATCAACGAGGGACATACACCAAATAAATTTTGGCAAGATGAAACTGTTACAAGTCGAAGACAGGCTTTTTTAAATAATTTATCTACTGGTTTAAATCCACCATCAGGAAAGGGGCGCAGACTGATAATAGTACACATCGGTAGTTCAAACGGTTTTGTTAAAGGTGGTTTATTGACTTTTGAATCTACTCGTACCGGTGACTACCATGAGGACATGAATGCTGATGTCTTTAAAGAGTGGTTCGAACAAATGATAGATCTTCTTCCTCAGAACTGTATAATAGTAATGGATAATGCAAGTTATCACTCGAGACTTACAGAAAAAATGCCCGCAACCAAGTGGTTAAAAAAGATTTACAGAATTGGCTAAATTCAAAGAATATTAAGTTCCATCCCGGTTCTGTGAGAAGAGAACTGTATCATTTGTGTTCCCTTCATAAAGAGAAATTAAAAAAATATGAAATTGATGAAATTGCAAAAAATCGTGGGATGACGGTGGTTAGATCACCACCATATCATTACGAAGTAAACCCGATTGAACTGATATGGGCACAGATAAAGGGAGAAGTTTCAAGAAAAAATAATTCTTTTAAAATGAGTGATGTTAAACAGTTGTTTTTGGAGGCTGTAAATAATGTAAAGCCTGAAAACTGGGAAAGGCAGTAAATCATACGATTAAAGAAGAAGAGAAAATGTGGAAGTTGGACAATATTACTGATGAAATGATCGAGCCACTCATTGTAAATATTGGTTGCGACAGTTCATCTTCTGATTTCGATTCTGATTTGGATTTGTAGGTAAGAAGTAGTTTTTATATTAAAATTATTATTTATGAACGTAACGTTGTTTAAAAGTCAAAGTTTAAACCCTTATACCTACATAACTCGTTTGACACAATGTTCTTAACATACCTTGTGGAAAAATAAAATATTTTAGAAAAAATTGCACTTTTTTACCTTCAGCTGCTTAGAAGTTATAAGCAGGTTATTTAGGTGAAAATATAAGTGTACACCCGATATATTTATTATATTTATACAAAGGTTATTTCATACGAAAATACTCGAGGTATAACTTCACAAAATATTTTAACTGTCTACTAAAAGAAGTGGTACGCCTATGGATTACGAACGCTTTATTATTTTAATACTCTCTCATACATAAAAATAGACTATAGAACCCGATAACTCAATTAGTTCGCGAATTATCGCGATTTGAAATTGCAAAAATTAAAAAAATGAATTAATTATTTCTCGAGAGGCAGTGGAGATGGGGCGTCAATTTTTTGTGAATTAATAATAGTGAATGAAGGTAAAAATCAACTATTACCTCCGACAGGGCCGGTTTAAGGCGTACGCAAAGGATGCGGGCGCCGCGACCAGGGGGCGCCACAGCTCGAAAATTCTCTGAATATAATGTAATAAAAAGTATACCAAAAAATATTTTTTTTTAATTTAATTTTCCATCTATGATAATTTTTTTAAATTTTATTTCTATTTAAATTCCCATTCATATCAATATCTTGTCTCATTATTTTAAAATTCTGTTGTGTAGGTTTTCTTGTTTTTAAATTCTCTTCTTCTGCAATTTTAGGGTACTCAAATTTGAAAAATTTTCCAAAACCCCCGGTATTACGCCCTTAGTATGAGGGGCGCCAGTGAATTGTTCGCATCCACTAGAAAAATGTCTAGGACCGGCACTGCGCGTGCCATGTGGCCTGTGGGGATAGTCTGTGATTTAAGTATGACATTCGACTGCGTCAATCATGAATTATTATTGTCTGTACTGTGAAACATATGAAATTAGAGACAATTCTTTAATAGTATATTCTGTAACAAGGTTGGAATGAGAATTCGACACGAGTGAAGGAACCACGAGTGTCGGATTTTCATTCCAACAGAGTAACAGACTGTACTTTCTCCACGGCCACATAAAGTAGAAATTAAATATAGTAAAATGAAACCTCAATCTCTCAACATTGTGTAGGTAGTATTTTTATATTCAAGCTTGGGTTTTTGCGGTAGCAAATTTTGAGTTATATTATCGGCAATTTTTTTATTTCTGGAGGAGTATTTTCAAATTCTACATCTGACTCGTTTGATTTTATTCTCCTTTTTAATAAATTAAAAGTTTTTACAAACCAATATTAAGACCATGTCAACTAATACTGACAGTTAATTTGACATTCATGGCAAACCTTATTTTTGTAAACAATCACGGAATATAGATTCTAGCTCTAGAGATAGAATGTAATACATATAAAATACATAAGAGACAAAAGTTTCAGAATTTTCTTTCAATCTCAAGAGCGAGAATGTTTCTTTTCTGTTATTATCAGTGGTTTCAAAATAACTACATTCAGTAGTAGTGGCCGTGGAGAAAATAGATTTCAAACTTTCTTAAACACCGATAACAATATGTACCTCTAAATTTTAAAATAGATAACAAAACTAGAGAAGTTAACTCTAATGTGTTAGATATACATATGGGAGTTCCACAAGGGTCATTTTTGGGGCCAATACTGTTTGTTTTTTATGTCAACACTGTAGACTACTTATTAGGTAATAATCAATTATGTTGCATACGCTGTGATGCTTTAAAAGTTAAAAGCTCTTCTTTCTGTAAACAACTTCTAAATATTTTAAAAGTCAAGATTTGTTTTTTAACACTAATAACTTTTAACATTAATAGGCAGAATATTTTGGATAATTTTAGCGTGGATGTGGGTAATTCCAGTCTTAAAAGTGTTCGTTTTCTTGGGATTCCTATTGATGAATTACTTAATTGGAACACTGAAAAAATATTGCTGAAGCTGAAGTTAGAAGAAGATGCTTTAATATTTCTGCTGAAGCTTGAAGCGAAAAAGGATTTTAAACAATTAAAAACCATTCAGAAGCAGTTAAGAGTATGTATTGAGATGACACTGAAAAAATATTTATACATCTTTAAAAACAAAAGTTATTTTGTGACTAACAGACTTCTCAAACAAGACAAGTCAGTTCGCCGTGTATAAGATTGACTAAATTTCTTCTTCGTTTTTTAATTATTTTGTGACTTAGACAGTAGTAGATTTAGTACAGTTATTAGAATTAGATTCTGCCAAGGCACCTTTTCACCACTAGATGGTGACAGTTGTTTAAATGTAAAAATAAGTAATTAGTTTTTATAATATATAGTTTTTTTTGAGTCTGAATGATAGTATAGATGAATAATATTCAGTTATGGTTTAAAGAAAATTTATTTATATAAAAGGTCATTTGTTATTATAATTGGTTGTTTTTGGTTTTTATTTGGTTGAATACATAATATAAACAAATTATTTAAATGATTACAATTTTATTTAACTCGTCTTAACTCTAAAAAATTTTCAATAAACAAAAAAAACGTGTATAGCGCATATTTAAAAATAAACTTCGCCCTTTATTTTCCTAAATTTAGATTATTACTTCGTATCTGTAAATATTGTATATTGGAAAATAATAAAGACGGTTATTATTATTACTATTATTTTTTTTTTTACTTCTGTGTCAACGGCATCGACTACTATGGCCATTAGCCTCGTTTTCTGTGTAGGCTTTGTTACTGTTTCCCAGCGCCACTTTAGGAACAGCACTGTTAATTAGAACCCAACAGTGAATGGTGGAGTGAGGAATCACACCTGGTATATGAAAATCAATTTCTAAATTTTTAATTAATTAAAAATCAGAAAATGATTTCTGCCTTTGGTGTGATTCGAACCCACAACCCTTGGATTATGAGTCCAGTGCTCTACCGCTGAGCCGCTCACCCCCCTATATTATTATTATTATTATTATTATTATTATTATTATTATTATTATTATTATTATTATTATTATTATTATTATTATTATTATTATTATTATTATTATTATTATTATTATTAATTATATATTAAATAAAGAATTAAATTCAATTCAATATTGCAATAAAATAACATGTTTTTATTTTCTAATATTTTATTTTATTTTTTATCCCCTTTCAGAGATTAATACAAAGTTAGAAAACGAGTAAGGAATTTAATTTATCAGATTCGACATTTTCTAATTTTGTATTAATCTCTGAAAGGGATACGAAAGAAGAGAGTGACATTTTGACTAGAATCAGTCAAATAAAAGCTTTGCAACACACAATGCAAATTGTGTATGCAACCCCAATACACCGGGAATTTTTTGCTTTTAATAATTGTCAATACTCTCTTCTAATCATAGATGGCAGCACATCTAAAAATTTTATCTTATAGCGGATATAGTTACTGACTTGTACGAGTTTGGAATTTTATTTATTGTATTCGAAAAGCCTAACTGACGAAGCCGAATGGCAGAAACCGGTCTTAGGATGTCGAATCTGATAAATTAAATTCCTTACTCGTTTTCTAACTTTGTATTAATCTCTGAAAGGGATACGAAAGAAGAGAGTGACATTTTGACTAGAATCAGTCAAATAAAAGCTTTGCAACACACAATGCAAATTGTGTATGCAACCCCAATACACCGGGAATTTTTTGCTTTTAATAATTGTCAATACTCTCTTCTAATCATAGATGGCAGCACATCTAAAAATTATATTTCGGGTTTAAAATTTAATTTATAAGGAAGCGGCTCTAGTACTCGCCAATAGGGATCGTAATAGGAAAATTGGCTGCCTGCCTAAACACTAACTTCTATAATAAACTCTTTATTTATCTATTGACTAAATTATATTTCCCATTTCCCCCATTTACTGCGCTACTGATTACGACATTAATGTAAATTCAAGCGTTGTTATCATCTAACGTCGCTTTACTAGGAATCTAATCATAATTATCCTTTTAAATAAACTACTGACGATCACACGACCACATACTTACAAACAGCCTAATCATAGCCGCCCGTGTAATGAACTTTACGTTTTAAAGCGAGTAATCGCGTCCAAGGCTACGTAAACCGTTGCCTAGCAACAACACACTTCGTACGACATTAGAGAAAAGTAAGGTCATAAACCCCGGTAGCAGGCAACCATAAACGCCTGAGATCGAGGAGGTTCGTCAGTAACACATAGCAGGCAAAACGAACAGGCTAGTCGATGGTATATCGCGACTTGACTGAAAGCGGCGCGATTGGTTTGTTTTTAGAAGGTGGGAGAAAGTTTCCGCCTATCGCTCGGCCTTTTACCGAAGACCATTGGTAGACGGTAACGGTAGCGATTCGGATTTAAGAAGGAACATTATGGGACTTTTTCTGAGTTAATGGTCGGGAATTTTGGAAAATGGAGTTCGGAAGGATAATTTAAATTAAAAGGACAGTGGCGTGGAGGGGATTTTTTCTTTTAAAAGCGAACTTTCTTAATTAAATTAAATTATTAAATTAGTGATATAATAAATTAATACAATTTAATAATAAAACTTCCTCTCAGCAATGTTTAGATGTCCATTCGCAGGTCCGTGCGCAGGATCTGCTCGAGGGGGGAAAGAACCCCCCCATGCGCACGGGCCTGTCCATTGCCAATATTTCAAATTTAGGATAATATTATTCCCAGCGTTGAATTATTAAAACTTAATAGGTAAGAAGACATTACTCAATTCAACTCAACTGCATATTTGATGATTTTTGGGCGTTGACACTGACTCATTGGCGGTTCCAGGAGGGGCTGTGGGGGCTGGTCACGTTTTTTAATATATTCCATATCCTCCCGACCCTCAACCCCACCCGGGTGGAAGACACCCCCCCCCCTTGAAAATCGGCTGAATCCGGCCATGCACTGACTTGCTAGGCCTACAACTCAACACCGAATCCGAACTGTGAATGTACAGGGTGCGCACCCAAACTCGAACTTTAGCCCAGGGTCCCCGCTACCATATGTGCAAAGTGTGCAATGCACACGGTCTCCATACTGTAGGGGCGCCAACACCCAGGTCCAAAAAAAAATTGCAAAAAAAAAAAAAATTAATTTTTTTAAACCGGTTATTTGTTCCTAAAAAAATGTTATTTTTAGTTTTGGGTTATTTTCAATGTGATTTTTAGTTTTGGGTTATTTTCTAGTATTTATAAACAACGTGTCTGTATCCCATTAGTTAAGTAAATGCTTTAAAATGGGGGTGAACAAGAATTTATTTTGTTATGATTTTATTCTGTTTGTTTCATTTTGATATTTTAGTCTACAGATAAATATAACTTCTAAAGTTCAGTTTTTTGCTTTATTTCAAGCACCTATCTTCAAAAAAATAAATAAAAAAACATGATTCAAAATGCCTTAAGGCGCGCCAAAATCCTTTTTTGCACACAGGCGCCAGTAGCCCTTACGGGGCCCTGCGTTAGCCCATTTGTCTTATGGCCCCGGCGGGGTTATATTCTAGAAATTTAAGAAGAAGCCTGCAGATGAAGACCATGGAGAATAGACTGCAGAAAATATGTAATTAACGGTGCAAGATGTTTTCGAAAACAAAATGTCGATTTGAGCCTTACCAGAACGACATAATGGACTAAGAACTATATTACGGAGGAAAATTCGTGATGTCACTCTAAAAAACGGTTGTGAAACAACTTGATAAGGGTTTTGGACGGTTACAAATCCCCTATAGAAATTGTAGACCCAAACTTATTAGACGACACCCTACAGATGCCTCTATTCCAGTTTAACGTAATTTAATCTGGCAATGATGCTGTGGACTGTATTTTCCTTTGATTGTAAAATGTACGATGAATTGTAATGAAAGAATGCACTTTTTAACTTGTAAATTTCTATTAACAACAATTTTGTAACACTTTGTAACAATGATAAAAATTAACAACTGGTTTGTAAATGTTGTGCAATTGCTCAGTGAAATTTTGTTATCAGTATGTCTGTATGCATTTATGAATTGTGCAATTTTTATTATGGACACGAACGTGCCGCGAAGTACTAGGAGAGGTCCACCGACCTACTCGCTAGGAGAGAAAAAGTTCTACTGAATTTTTTACTAGTAAAAGGTCCACCGACCTATTTACTAGGAGAGAAAAGGTTCTACTGAATTTAAAACTGGAAGCTTTCGATATAGTTTGTCCATTTTCAATTGTAGAACAAAATAATCCCGCTTTATTCAAGCCGCTAATACCGACAAAGCCACTTGTCGGCACATCTACAAGCCGCCAAAGCTGATCAAAGTAAACTGTCGGCACATCTGGGAATTTTGTTTCTGCAATTGAAAATGGAAAAACTATACCAAGCTCTGGATAAGTCGATCTCTGCTTATGTGTTTCTGTCTTTTTTGTTTAATTTCCAACGGTTTTTCTAGCCAATTGCAACGCGTTGCTCGTACTTCGCGTTGTTGCCTGTGGGCGTTTTTTGTGATTGTTTTTGTGATTGAAGTTTGCCGCTCAAAGCTAGCCGCGTGCCTAATTAGCAAGTGTTGTAACGGCTTTTGTTACGTCATACTGTTTCTATGCGAGATATGGATAACTTTTGAGTTTGTTTCAAGGCTACCAAACACATAAGCGTGCTTTGTTGTTTCTTTTATTTTATTTTATTTGAATATTATTTTTATTCCCCTTTTCATAATGGACGTAGATGTTCCATTTCGAACAATAAGTATGGTAATTTTCACAAAATATACTATGTGAACTACATTTTATATTATATATGCCTCAAAAGTATGTGAAAAATATCGCCAACGTGAAAATACATTGTGAAAATGAAAATGAAAATGAATTCTGTAAACAAGTAATTACAGAATTCATTCTGTGAATGAAATTAAACTTTTAGGTATGCAGTGGCGGATTCAGAGTCTCAAATTATTACAAAAAAAATGATGCATGTTAGACGACCGATTTTTTCTTCCAGGATATAGTTGCCATAGAAAAAGATGAACTATTAGGATCGTGAGCTCTTATTGGCTGAAACCACAAAATCTATCTATTTTAACAGATGAAAATATGAAGAAAAAAAAATCAGTGGTAAAATCTCAAGTAAACATGAAACCACAGCTGCGAGCTTTAAGGCTACTTTTACACATAAGTATGAAATGGATACACCAATAATTTCTCTATCAAGGAAGGAATTTGTTAAACTTCCCTATGACCTGACAAAAGTTTAAAATTGCCACATAGATTTAATAGGAAAAAAATCACTTACAAATAAATTAATGGATCGGTAAGCTTTGATAGGCCTCAAATTAACATATTTTTCAAACAGCGAAAGAAACTGAAATGCTAAGATCTTTAAACCGTACAAAATAGATGTGACGTGCATCTTTATGAATATGACAAGGTCATCAAGATAAAACGAAAGCTTCAAGTTAGAAAATATTTAGGAGAGGGGTTTCACGGTGTCACTTATGTTTTGTATGAATGTCACTGATTAGTTCATTCCACCGCTATTTATATTTCACCTAAAGAGGATGAATGAATCCTTGAACACTTTACAATATATAACTTGTACGAAATTATGACTTCCTTGATTGATTGACTATGACGATGTACCTGACTGAGGTTTATAAATGCCTCAATACTGCAGACTTAAGACTTATTGTACTATGTCAGTTACATCGTTATGTTCAGGTGAAAATGTTTGTTACCTTTATCAGGCTGAGTAGCCTTTTCACCAGATTTTCTGTTGGAAAGTCTTCCTGTGGGTTTACCGGCCTCAGAAGGTTATATCTCCAGAGTGTAAGTGCCTGGCACTCTAGTATGATATGAGAAGCTGTTTCCTCTTTCGTATTGCATAATCTACATACTACATATGGGTTCACCTTGAAAGATGCCCATTTCATGTAGGTGTTTCCTAAGGTGACAATGTCCGGTTATTAGTCTCTGGACGCGCCTTATTTGATTTCTGCTTAGATTCAGGAGATCATCTGCCAGTACTTTTGATGGTGCTTTAACCATTCGTTTACTGTTTTGTTGGCCCAGCACAAGATCCCAGCGTGACTGGTGTTCTTTTAACATTCACCTAGCCAGCGAAAGCCGGTTCAGGTCCAGTAAATACGGTCACTGAGGCTTTCCTTGCCGGGGTGTCTGCTTCCTCGTTGCCTTTTATCCCTTTATGCCCTGAGACCCATCTAAGTGTTACCTTATATTGGTTAGCCAGAACAAGCAGGGTTTGTAAACAGTTCCAGACCAATTTTGATCTGATTTTGTTACATGCTAAGGCCCTCTATCAATATTTTCCCTCAGACAAAGCTCTATAGTATGTACTTCTGCTTGAAATACTGATGCGTAATTCCCCAAAGGTGCGTTTGTGTTGCATCTGGGTGTTTCATCATATATTCCAGCTCCAATTCCACTTGCGGGTTTTGACCCATTAGTATACCAAACCAATGTTCCTTCCTTACAAATAATTTTCATTGGGTGTAGAACCCTTTTTTATATTTTTTAAAATGTCCGTCTTTGTAATGGATAACAAACTAAAATGTCCCCCTGCTTTATTTCCTTTCCCATTTCAAATGCTACTGACCATTGTCCATTTAAATGAACCCTATCTATTACCCTTTTTATTATAATTTGTTCGAGTTTATTTGAAATTCTAATTTATTCATGTCATTAAGGTGGCTGTGAGATCAGTTAACGCGATTGTCGTGTAACCCCTTTCGGAACGCTGCTTATTTTTGTTATGAATTTATTTTAGTACCTTTTTGCACGCCACAGAGCCAAACATTTATTTACTTTTAACTTTTACTCACAAAGTGACTTGATCATTAATTTTTATTACTATAAACAAAAATCGATAACACCCAGCCTAGTTGGCACTACTTTGCGCCTTAAGGGTAAATATCTGATCGTAACAGAACGAGGGAGAGTGTAATTCCCCAATAACGACCCTCTCTAATGGCTGTCACCCTTCTGTTAATGCCCAGAGCTTTTTTTTGCTATACCTGCTTTATAAAATCCATATTTAGCGTTGGTGATGATTTTATCAACAGCTAAATCTAAATAACAAATTGAAAAAGGCGTTTAATTAATTTTTCTTTGTTTCACAGCAACTTAATGTTTAATATTTTGTATCGTTTATTGATATAGTTTATCCATTTTCAATTGCAGACGTATAAAAACAAAATTCCCAGATGTGCCGACAAGTTGTTTTCATCGGCATTGGCATTTGTTCTGCAATTCCAAACTGTTAAACTGTAAACTGTACTCGGTTTTTTATGGAATTTGGATTTTTAAAATAATTGAATTAGTCTTTTACTGAAACCTCTTATAATATCAAAGAAATGTCTTGTCTAAACTTGTAAATGCAGTTATTAAGTATAAAGTCACATTCTACAGTTATTTGAGCTGTATGAAATTGAATGGAGATAGTTTTTTATAATTTATTATTATTTTATTGCTAAAACACCACCCAAGTAGCATTATAGTGACAAAAACTGATAGCGCAACTTCGATTGGGTGGCTATTACGTAATAATCACTAAATCTACCCCTACATAGAAAGAATAACTTTCTTTTATTTTTGGATAGTTTTTATCACGTAAAGTTCACCGCTGGGAACCACTTAATAGTTTTATATATAATATTTTGGTGCCACTGAAGGTGTTTGAAACGTTGTAACCACTAAGCGAGGCTACCTCAAAGTTTCACAAACATTAAAATGGAAAATAATAGTTACCTACGGCCACCAACCCATATCACTTAAATACCACTTAGAAGTGGTAGTTTTAGTGTCGTTTTGGGAACCATTAATATACCTTTAAAGTGGCGGCACTTGATTATATGATTGCAGTAATTACACCACCACGTAGCTGCTACCAAGAAAGTTTTCCCCATTTTAGTCTCCGCCATATTATAGAACCGTTTCTATTACGTGGCAAATACTTTGGCAATAAACTTTAAAGTAGCTACTGTCGTGGCCTCGATATTAACATCAATTTTTTTAGACTCAGGTGAGCGGTCTGATACATGTGTCATCCGCGTACATAAGTAGTCTACCTTGTGTAATGTACTTGGGAAAGTCATTAATAAATATTAAAAAAATCAGCGGTCCTAGGACACTTCCTTGGGGTGTTCCAATGTCCATATTATATTCGTTTGATAGAAATCGTCTATTTTTACCGTGAATTTTCTTTTTTGAAGGAAGGACATACACCATTCATTCAGGCAACCTCTAATACCAAGAGCATTAAACTTGATTTATTTATTTATAACTCAAAAACATCAGAACGACAATCATCGTCATAGATACTCAAATACATGTAGTACAAAATTAATCCTATGAAACTTAACATTAATTAGGTTAGGTCGTGTTAGAATACAGTTTTGACACAACATATTTTCTACCACCTTCACTCATTGGATAATTTTGTAAGTCTCATAGCTCGTCGAAGTCTTGGCTTAAACAAGGGTTTCGTCAAAGCATCTGCTATTTGTGTATCCGAATCTACCTTTAAAACATCGACCGATTCTTCCTGGACAAGTTCCCTGATAAAAAAATGTCTAATTCTGACATGTTTCGTACGTCGATGAAGTTCGGGGTTTTGTGCCAATTTGATAGACGCTTCATTGTCAATCATTATAATTGGTAGACGCTCCAGCTTCACAATCTGGTCATAGAGTCGCTTCAACCATATAACTTCTCTAGCAGCTACAATTTCAGCCTCAGTGATTGAGATTGCAAAAGAACTTTGCCGTTGACTAATCCAGGAAACAGCATCTCCTGCATATATACAAACAATACCCGTAGTGGAACGGTCTGTGGTATTACTACTGATAATTTTTTACTTTGTAGATTTAAACATTTTTAAACTAGTTGTCAGTTGTTCAGGTATCTAAAAACTCTCTTAACTAATTTAAAATCTTCCGCTTTAGGATCTTCTAGGTTTCGAGATGCTACACCTACAGCAAAAGGGTATATAATAATAAAAGGTTTGTTAAAAAAACGTTTGTCTACTTTGGTATTAAAACCGTACGTTTCTTTAACTTACGAACCAATAATTAAATTATTTTCGTCTGTCCTCTCAGCAAATTCCACGTTCTTTCAACAGGTTATGGGCCCAGGCAATTAATGAAAGAATAAAAAGTAATTTATATATTTGGGTGTATCAAATACTAGTAAAGAAGTGAAACAGGAAAGTATGGCAGACAGAACGGTAGATATAGTGCATGTGAACAAATTTGATGGCAAAAACTATAAACTGTGAAAATTCCAGATGAAATGTGCTCTGAAAGCAAAAGGTTTATATTAAATCACTGATGGTAGTTCTCCAAGACTACATCAAAATACTGCAGAACAAGAACAATGGGACAAGAAGGATGCCTAAGCTATGTTTGCTTTAACAGCAGCTATGAATTTGTGTCAAATAACTTTAATTGAAAATTGTGAAACTTCTAAGGAAATTCTAGTTGTCTCATAAAAACGTCCTCTTTCAATTTCCCATATAAAAACGCTGTACAAACATCAAATTGAGTTAAAACCATCTTTTCACTAGTAGCTATACTTAGCAAGTAGGTACCTGACTTTGCAACTGGACTAAAGGTTTGCTCATAGTCTTCACCTTTTTTCTGTGAATAATCTTTTATTACTAGCCTAACCTTATACTTGTCTATTGAACCATCTGGATATGTCTTAATTTTATAGACCCATTTACAAGAAATTGCTTTCTTTCCAGAAGGTAAATCATCAAGAGTCCAAGTGTTGTTTTCTTGAAGAGATTGCATTTCTTTTCCCATTGCCTCATTCCACTGCTCTTTATCATTTCTTCATGGTTTCTTGATAAGCTAATGGCTCTTTTGACTGAAGTATATCAGTTGCAATGGACATTACAAATTCTTCAAATCTACTAGTTTCTTCATGAACTTCATCATCTGTGTACTCAGTGGAAGCGTGCTGGGTCGATAACCCAGAGGTTCGTGGATCGAACCACGCTCTGCTACCATGTTAAAGTGGATGAGATTTGAAGAAGACTTAATTAAAATATTCAAAAAACCTTTTATGACTTTTAAACTTGATTTATTTATTCATAACTCAAAAACATCAGAACTACAATCATCGTCATAGATACTCAACATTAATAAGGTTAGGACGTGTTAGAATACAGTTTTCAATAGAGTATGGGAATAAATGAAATGAGTAATGACATAACATATCTTCTACCAAATTAGTCCTCTAAAAACAATAATAAAAATTCACTTTTAATGAAACTCGAGCGCTCCATCAGATAATGAAAAAATGTAGATAGAAATATCAAAATATAAGCTCTATAAGTTTGCCACCTCAAGTTAAAATTGGCATTTTGGGTAAATCGGCACTGGAGGGCATTTCTCCTTAATAAAATACCACTTTAATATAGAAGCAGGGAGAAAATACAGATAACGGAGCATCAGATACACTCGGTGTTATGGGCCCATAATGCGGAACAGGAACGCAGTTACCCTGGGGGTGACTTTTATTTCCCTTTATTCCGTTTTCGCATACTCGTTCGTTGTTCGTAGCAATATCAAAGTGACGACCAACAGATGGAAGTGACGTAAAAAGTGCAAGTCACGTAGTGGCCTTTGGTGGACCTTAATTATGGTTTCCTACGGCCACTTCGGCGAGAAGTTCCCATTATTTTGCTTTTTTATGCGTTGGGTTTTGATTAGATTTTGAGAATTGTATGTATTATCGGATATCGTGGAGATGGTGTAAATTGTCGGTTTATTTTTTGGTTTGCAGGTTTATACGATATATGTACGTACAAATCTACATTTTTAAGCAGCCCAATGAGTATATAATTTAAGTATATTTATAACATGACAAATTATTAATTAATTCGCGAAAATCACGGAGTGGGCGACATCTACTTGAACTACTGATAGGGAGATAAATAAAAAGTTGATTGGCGATTGGCTTGAAAGTAGGCGGGAAAATTAAAAAAGCTGTCAGTGTTAATTTTCAATTGGCTGCAGATGTTGTTGACGTTTATCAACTGCTTGTCACAGAGGTTAGTTAAATGCATTAAAGTTGCCTAGTTTCTGGGGATTTCACCCTTTTAGGGCAACTTCTACTGACGCTTGATCTTCGCGAATTGTCACGGTGGACAGGCCCCGTTTTCGGGACGTGCAACAGCAGCGTGTAGGGCACACGTCCCGTCAACAGAAGATCGCTCAGCTCACTCTATTTATCACTATATAAGAAAAACTCTATGTTCAATTGATTTTATTATTTTTTGATCTGCAGTGAAGGAAAATTATAGGTCTGATATTCATACTTGGGTAAAAACCTCCACAAATACCTGTGACCAGACTCTCGAGGTGTGGCAGATATTGATATCATATTTTTTCAAAAATTCTTTCTCTCTCTCTCTCTCTCTCTCTCTCTCTGATCATGAAAACTTAAATATTAAAACTGTCCGCATAATAAAATAGTAGCCGTAAGGGGTAGTCTCACATTATCGGGGAAGGGAAGACAGGTGTCCATTTTAACAGTGTTACTCAATGTTCCTATAAATATTTACCTAAACCCATGATTTCTGAAATTGAATTGGCAACGTTGTATTTTCAACTTTGAATTAATAAGATGGCTGTCATTTGACAAGCAAATTATTTATGTCCGTCAAATGAACCTTTCCTTTTTTATATAAAGCGACAAATTTAAAATTGAATTCTTTCTGATTAAAACGCCAGAAATTAAATAAAGTCAAACCTTTTTACTACTATACTATACAGAAGAAAGGAGTGCAGTATTTAATTTGCAGAACGTAGTACAGGTTCAAGAGGTAGAAATTTTATTTTTACCTCA
Organism: Crepidodera aurea; assembly: GCA_949320105.2. NCBI lineage: Eukaryota > Metazoa > Arthropoda > Insecta > Coleoptera > Chrysomelidae > Crepidodera > Crepidodera aurea. The sequence continues at coordinate 9,813,447 of OX439480.2, forward strand.
TCCTTCAATGCTTATTTGTAGTTAAAATTTAAATTTTAATACATCTGATCGGCCTAATATAGTTTTTGTCTAGATTCTTGTTTCCATGGTTTTTACTGTAATAAATTTGTTCTTTTGACAGATAAGTCAGACGTATCGTATGTATTTTAATTGATTCAGAATTTTGTATTAATATATATTTCAAAATGGCTTCATTCTAAAAATATTATCAGCCCTCCTAAATCCTTGAAGGCAGAATTATTATTAATAGCAAGGCAACATAAAAACAAATTCAAAAAATATATTATGGATGAGATGGCCAGAGAAAAAGGAATTAAAATTCTCAGATTTCCTCCGAACCACGCAGAGTTAAATTCCATTGAACTGATCTGGTTTCAATTATTAAAAGGTTATGTTTCTCAAAACAATAAAACATTTAAATTTCCTGATGTGCGAAATTTATTTTTGAAGGCAGTTTCAGATGTAAATAGAGAACATTGGGGAAAATGCATTGATCATGTTTAAAAATGTGGAAAATTCATTTAGGAAAGTGGATATATCAATGGATAATTTAATAGAACCGATAATAATAAACATCAGAAAAGACAATTATAGTGATGCCAGTAGTTTTAGTGAAGACAGTGACTTTTAAAGATAGTTCTTGAACTAACTTTTTTTTTAATCTTTGAGTTTAGGTAAGTACTGAAGCGTTACTTTTAATGCCAAGAGATTTAATTTAATCCTAACATATAATCCTCCTTGTTATTTATTGGTTAAATTTAATTCGTTCAATGTTAAAGTGTCGGATGCATAAAGTTTATTTTTATTTTTTGTAAATAATATAACTTCAAAATTTAATCTACGAAGTGCGTATATATATATTTGATATGCTGTCACCTTATTTATATTATAGAAACTTATTTTGCAAAGTACGCCTATGGAATGTGACGTTATATCCCCACTTTGACTGTACTCATCTATCCTTTATAGTATATATTACTATAGAAACAAATTATTATTATGTGCCGTTGCTAGGAAATAAAACTAAAAGCTTAACTTTTCTTGTAAATATCTCGGAAGATCGAATTTTCACAGACATGGGACCTACATTTTTCGCCGATTTAGATAGGAATTAGTCTACCCTGAAAGTTTCATTGAATTCTGACGAGTGGATTTCGAGATCCTCTGGACACACATACACACACACACACATACAAACCTTGCTCGTTTAATAGTATTTGATTACGGAATATGGAAATGTTATTAGAGATAAGTTAAATAATTAAACCGCTACTACAAAAAAAAGGTGAAAACCTGCTGATATTTATAAATTATGACATAATATGAAACCACTTATAATAGCAGAAAAGAAACATTCTAGCTCTTGAGTTTGAAAAAAAAAATCTGAAACACTTGTCTCTTATGTATTTTATACGTATTTCATTCTTACTCTAGTGTCAGAATGTTCATTCTGTAACACCTAGCTGTAAATATCGCGTCCGCATCCTAGATAGCCATGAATTTCATGTTTGACAGTTCTACGCGACGTGTTATTTATTTAGTTTGAATTTGCCTGAACAAAGATAAGATGCGTTTTTTGAGGTTTCTTTTTGGTATGTTTTAAGGACGTCCTGAATGTCCAAGCGGGACGTTTTTAAAACGTCCATAAGACGTATTTGTGCTATCGAATGGACATTTACAGGATGTTTTAAAGACGTCCATTTAGGAAGATCCCATGGACATAATCAGGAGCCTCTAGGAAATTAGTAAAAATATTGAACATTTCAAAATCTTTTATTTGCTAATAATAATAATATAATAAATGAAAGAAGTCTAACTGCTTATCACTAATGTCAACTCTTTCATTAACAACAAAATAAACACTATGTTATTGAACATTGTGTATATATAACTCTAAAATACTATACCTATTTTTCTTAATCTTGGAGGAGAGGGCAGCAAAGTTTCCTCTATAGTGACTCTTCACTAGAAGAAATAACTCTTTGCAGTCTCTTTCTTTGAGTTTCGGGCCCAAAGTCCGACGCTAGGTTGCTTGTTTCCTTCGCTACTCTTGCTTTTGACCTAGCTTTCATATGTAGTCATCTGAAATTACAATTGTAGGTGTATAATCTAATAATTTCAGCTATTGTATATGATATCTGAAAAATGTACTGTTTTGATGTATCACAGAGATAATAAAATATTCAGGAAAAAAGTTTAAACATACGCTATACTTACCAAATGTGGCATTCCGGAACACATGTATTTTATGGGTTGGCCAGTGTTCGAAATCGAACATTTTTAACTACGCCCATCGCAGCAAGAGAAATAAAATAACCGAACCTCGCGCATAGCAACAGTGTAAGCACACATAGTAAATCAAGGCCAGAGCACAGCTAAGAACCCGGAAGTAATTAATAGTCCATATAAACATCAATAGTTAAAAACCGCCTTATCGGCTACCTCTTTATCGGCTGCCGCCTTTAGATGCTCCACGGTCAGGGGCAAGATTGGCAGTTGCATAAAAAAAAAAGGATATCAATAGCGCCGAAAACACGTACCCGTGATTGGCCAAGGAAGAATATCGGCGGACCACACGCGACTAGAATAAATTAAATCAAATCAGTAGAACTTCTATCTCCGGGGAAACAGGTCGCACTCAGACTGTTTCTTACGTAATAAATCCCTCAATCTCAACTTATATAAATTACATACTACTACATACGCACTTGCGTTTCACAGTATTTTTTTGAGCAATTGCTAACCTAGTTTTGAGTTTGTTATATTCTTTGTTTTTTCTTTGTAAAGTGTTTTTGTTTTACGTTATCGTTAATACACAAAATCCAAGTACTCAGAGTATAATTTCACTACAACCTAACTACGTATACAGTCCACATCAAAACTCTCTGCCAACTTAATCTACAATAAGTTGGGACAGGCACATCTACAGGGTGTGGCCTAATAAGTTTGGGTCTCCAAATTTGACATTATTTGGAACTTCCCAAAACAGCCAGCATGTGTTTAAGGGCTCACTTTTGCGGATCGATGAAATTAATTTTTGGTGAACCATTGATGGCCAGTGACAAATCACCTTTACTGTCCACAAAACACAAACTGTATCGGAACACTTAACTACGCATGTGGTTGCACTTATTTGGGCTATGGGCGCGGCGCGAAGAGTTAGACATCTACGCTAGTTGTTCGTAATATTAATGTTCGTAGAGATTGATTTACTATTAGGTAGCACTATTTTGGCGCGTTTTTAAGTAGTCAATGGTGGCATTCATAGATTTAACGTTTATTGTTCATCAAAGCAATGAAAACCGTTAATTAATTTTCAAAGTTTGTAGTTCTTGGATTTATAAAAAGTTTATATGGTTTTAATGGTAAAGGACATAGGTTTATAATCGCAAAACATTGATTTGATTAATATTTGTATTATATTAAGGGTACAGTTAATTAATTTTTGATGTTTTGCGTTTATTGCTTAACGTTTTTTCGGTTATTGTTTTAATGCTTTAGTTAATTGTTTCATGACGTGCAATTATTCTCCCAATCACCGAATCATAGCAGTAATGTCGAAAAAATAGACGACGATACTTTATTGATTTTACGTACAAATATTTTTTCAGTGTACAAGAGCTCTCAGGTGTAGATCGAATATAGCAACACCCTGTATATCGTCATAGAATTCGAAAGTTTTACATTATATATTGTAACGGTCAAACAAGGTGTAAACGAATGAAATGCCTAACTTTTGTTGAATAATAATAATAATCATCAAATTTTACAAATAAATAACATTAAATAACCATCTATTTTAATCTGAACCAACATTATACAGAACGTGTGTAATTAAATACAATTTCAAATCAATCTTGAATCTTGAATTCATAAAATGTTAGATTTCTGAAGGTTAATATTAACGCAGTAACTCCATAAGCAACTTGCATCGACGATTTTAAGACAATTACAAATATTTTGGCAAATAATACAATAGTAAAAATCAAAACTGAATAGTCTCAGACAAGTCTGCAATCGTCACATCTAATTAAAAGTTATTATTTTAAACACTATGTGAAAAAGAAATTTTCCACATAACCTCAAAATGAAATATTCAAATTTAAACAAATCATTAATCTAAATTTAGGGGAAAGGCAATGAAAATTAGAAAACAAAGCGTGGGAATTGCTAAAATCATAATATTGTTGTAAAATAAACAATAATAATAGAGTTTAACAGAATTATAACTTCAATAATAACGAAAACATGTATTTTTAATATTAGTCAAAATAGCAAATAATTTATACCAAAATCATTCTTTTAATCTAAGGAATGATTTGGAAATGGTTAAAAGATGTATAAAAGTAATTTTTTTTATATTATAATAATTTGTTTAAGAATTTTCTGTCAAATTACGATCTAGAAAGCTGTTCATAAAAACCAAATTTCGCGAGAAAAAGAGGCTTTTCCTTAAAAACCTCCGAAGTGTCCACTTCAATGCTTGTAACGTAAATAAATAAAAATCTATGTCAAAGTCATTGTAGATCGATGAAAATAATTGTAGAAATTTACCTGTCAATTTCGAAAGTGAGTAGAATTAATTTTTCATCTGAAGATTTGGGAATTTAAATAAAATAGACTTTCCAATCAACATTTCATCATCCTTTCCTGAGGTAAATCCAGTTCCTGAAATTTTTCCTGAATTTGTATCCAGTTTAAAATTGAAACCTGGTAGAATCATTTGGATCACAACGTCGATTTGCAAACAAGCAACTAAAGTTTGCTAAAAGAATTCAGAAAGTATTAAAGGTACCTTTTCTTTTTCTTAAATATCGATATTTAAAACTTTAAAATAAACAATAAGGCCAGAGTACTCAACTAATTTAACCTATATTTTTAATTTATAATAATAAAAACAGAATAACGTAAGAAAGAATTTTACACAATAAATAACAACTATAAAATTTGAAAGATAATAATAATAATAAACATTACACCTACTTTTTTCTGTTTTAAATATTTCACACTGCAATCGCAAATTTTGATTTCTGTTTTTTGATTGTAAATAAATGCACACATATTTTTCTTCTGTGTCGTTATTAGTCAATTTACAGAAGCACGGCTAAGATTCAAGGTTTTTATGCTTCCGGCACAAAAATAAACACGTTCTGGCTAAGATTACGTCAGAAGGTAAAATTAATCTTTTAAGAAAGTTACTTACTCACAAAATAAATTAAAACTTATACAAAGACAAAAAAATTAGGTGTTTTACATTTCGTTTCGCGTGGAACGTTTTTCCTAATTAGCGGTAAGTAACAATATATAGTATGATACATAGTTTGGGGGGTCACCCTGTACATCGATTTTGGTCGTAAAGCGTTTAAAAATAGTGTCAAAAAACGAAAGGTGTTTTTTGGCTTGTGCCCCAAGTCCTGCCAAATAATAATAACCGCATTGCTTCCTGTGACTGCTATATAGCCGTTCATGGTTCGACCAGAGTAATTACTAGTCTCTTCACTGTAACTAATTCGAAAGTATACGCTGAAACTATATAAAATTGTAGTTTAGTATTCAGAATGGCTGTATAATTATTTCTCGAATGTAATTAGATTTTATTTGGGTCTAGGAAAGCGACAGTGCGTGCACGAAATAAGTAACATAGGTGCATACTTCTCTTGTTTTAATAATTTATTACAAATTAGAATTTATATCTTTAAATAAATCTTGCACGTAAATCGCATATTAATAATACCTTTCAACATGAAAAATGTTATAAGATATAGATAAGTGCGAAACTTTGTACTTAATTAATTTATTAAATGCACGAAGAAATATTATGGAATGTCATCATGAATACTTATTATTTATTTGTAACTTTTTTAATTAGCAACAAGCTTCTCGCTTTTCTTAAATCGCCGATGTTTCGATCTTTATTTAATTAGTTTTCTGTTTAACAAATAATTATTTATGCATAAGATATTCATAAAATAATAAAGTCTGTTAATTACATATTAAGGCGGAAGAATATGAGTTTATGTTTTTATCTTTACGTCGTGAAATACCTCGTTTTGTAACAAAATTCGATACCTTTTTAGGAGAAACTGACAGCAAGCCAAATTATTTATTTGTCAAATTTATATATCTTCGTCAAAATATAAAAACATACAAAGTGTTCTAAAAATTAACAAAAATTCTTGCTTTATGCAACACCAAATCGGTCTAGCGGTTCTCGAGATATTGCGATTTGAAATTTCAAATCGCAATAATTATATGGATTTACGCCGCGGCGAGAACACACCTAGAGCCGTGTTCGCTTGATTTTTTTTTCTCCGATAGATATTCATGCCCCAAGCATTGTGTCCAAATTTCAACCCGCTAGTTTAATTTGGGGGGAGAGGGAGAGCAATCACTGATTAATTTTTGACTCGAGCTAACTTTTTTAATTCTTGACCAATCCGGGTCAGCAGAATTAGTCCAGTCATTATGTACATTTGGATCTGCAAATGAATTTAACCCAATTTCCTTAAAAGACATTGGACCGCTCGGTGCGTCACGGCATATGCGGCTGTGCGGCACCAAAATGTGCATTTTGCGTGTACTTACAAACTTTGCGAGGCGCTAGAAGCCGCAATTTTTATCAGATCGAAAAAAAAAAACCCAAATTGTAGGTGTTTTCATACTCTACAAGTTTCGTAATAGATTATTTTTCGATACGAATGATCGGAAAAGAGCTATAAGCGGAAATACGTATCAATGTCTATATTTTTTTAATATTTTTCCCAAAATCTCGACAACGGTTGACAATAGGTGAAAAGTTCATAGGACCTTTTTTGTAGGGCTTTAAAAAAGCGACAACAAATGTCATATGCCATTCGCGTAAAATAACGCAGAGTAGAGTTATTGAAAAAATACAAAAAATGTACCCCTTTTTCAAGATGGCGGCGTTTCCCGGTGAGACTGGTGCCCGACAATTTGGAGTTAAGCTTTGTTAAGCCCCTGCTCCAATGTCTTTTAAGGAAATCGGGTTAAATTCATTTGTAAATCTAGGGCTTATTTTTGGACATAATGACTGGACTAAATGGAAAACTCTTTCATGAGGACACTGCTACATGATGTATTAAGGAGATGATGGTTTTCGCAAAAACGGACAAATGGGACCGAATTTCGGATTTTGCAAATTTTATTTTTCGATTTTCGCAACGAAAGAGTAAAGTGGGTAAAATTTTTTATGCGCCATCGGTTGCGGAGTTTTTTTTTCATTGATTTGAGCCCTACATAGACTCGATCCGATAATCAGGAAGGGAGGGATAGGGGTAAACGCGTTTTGCCCTGTAGAAGGGCAACGGATAGGGTTAGTGACTTCGTGGTAGGCTCATTTTCAAGGGCAATCAGTTCTCTTTCAAAAATTTTTTACACCAAAGCTTAACCTATATTAAGGCCTGCAGGAGTGCGTGATATCTTTATAAAAGCGAGTGCCTTCGCTCAGCCGCCGTGAAATTAGATTCCGGAATAGCATTTGTGAGAGAGCAGAGAGATTATGTAAGAGAGACGAGAGATGAAAGGCATCTAATTTTACAGCGGCTCAGCGAGCGCACTCGCTTTTATAAATATATCACGCACACCTGCAGTCCTCTATGAACTTAGAAAACCATCATCTCCTTAATACATCCTGCAGCAGTGTCCTCATGAAAGAGTTTGCCATTTTGCTGACCCGGATTGGTCAAGAATTAAAAAAGTTACCTCGAGTCAAAAATTAATCAGTGTTTGCCCTCCCTCTCCTCCTCCCAAAAAAAAATCAAGTCTCGAAGTCACTTTCTTCCATGCGAAGAACGCGAACACGGCTCTAGGTGTGTTCTCGACGCGGCGAAAATCCATATACTTTCGAATCGCAATATCTTAAGAACCGCTAGGCTGATTTGGACGGGTTAAAATTCAGTGTTCTCGCGAGCAATTTATTTTATATATAGAAGTCATTTCGATCCGAATAAACCTCAGGGAGTTACGCGCGAAAAACCGATTTTCCATATCTTTACATGTTAATTTACCCCCCCCTACACAGCTCCCTCAGCTTTCATATAGTGATCACGTGAAAGGGGGACCTCGAATCTATGAAATCATAAAAAAATTTTTTCGAAAAGAGCGACTTCGTTTATCGGGTTTTTTCCGCCAGATAGACTCCACTAATTTATTATGAGTTCAAGCAATTCTGCAATTAATGGTATCATTCAAAGAAATAATGTGACTAAATCAAAATAATTTGACTCGAAGAAAAACACAACCATCTGTAATAAACTTAATAAAAAATAAAAAAAATCATAAAAGTACCTCATATTTAAAGGCGGAAAATTAACTGATATTTAAAAATTCGTCACACTGTTCTAAAATATATCTATTGAAAGATTGGGCAACAAAATGTAAGTACAGTTGGAGAAGATTCAAAAAATCAATTGGCAAGGACAATCGACAAGAAATTAAATTCATTAGAAAAGAAACTAAACACTTCGCTAGCCATATTGTAATAGTATATTACATAACAAGTGTAGAAAGTGACTTATTTCACACGAGTGAACGTTTAGCACGAGTGTGAAAATCACTTTCTAACACGTTAGTACAGTATTTTTCCTACGACTAATAATTAAAACAAATTCCAAAGATAAAAATTACTTAATAAGAAACAACAATTAAGGGCCAGTCTTTTCACCTATAGATAGATAAGATTTAACCGTCAGATAACTATTCTACAGATATCTAAGGGATAACTGATACGAGTCTTTTCATTTCGAGTTATCTGATAGATAGCTACCTCTGAGATGTACCAATAGTCACTCTCACAGTGAAATCTAGCCAACTGAAATGACACCGAAGGAAGAGAAACAAAGATAAAAGTGTCATGTGTTAGTAAGAGAAAGAGAACATCGCAAAGATGTTCTATAACTCAAAATAACATAGCTGACGGCCGTAGTTGTTATTACTTTACTATAAGAGAGGGCACCACGGTAAGGTTCATTTGTAGAGCGTGATAAATAGACGCTAGTTATTTGTTTGGGTAGATTTTAGTAAATAAAAAAACTTTAGAAAAAATGTAATTTGTTTTATATTAAAAAATTATTTATATATATATATATATATATACAGTTTTAATCATCATAATCACATTGACACAACAAAAAGCTAATATTTAGATAGATATATAGATTCTTTATTGAAGTAGGATATCCTAAAATACACAAATCGAGAAAAAAAACTACAGTATCTATGGGTATACTTAAAATATATAGGTAATTGTTAAATTTGAAAAAATTTGTTAAAAAGGCACTTTAATATCATGGATCATAAATAAAGTGTATACTGGAATATTTGAATTTGAATTTGAATCAACGAAAAAAATAGTTAAAAATTACATATTTCAGTTAACTTGATTCAATAAGTCTTGGAAATAATCTATAAATGTTGTCCGAGCATTTTCATTATTTTCTTCACCATCATTAAACCCTCTAAGATCTTCCAGAACAAATTCATTTTCTTCAAAATCATTCTCATTTTGATCAATTGCAATATTATGCAAATGTTATTCCACTCATTGAAATGTTCTCTTCTTGATCTAACATTGTAGTCTTGTTCACGATTTAACGCTTCTGTGTCGTTAATTAGTCCAACATCAACAAACATCTCAAAATCTTATAATAAATCCATTTTGTTTTAGAATGACAACAATTTTCACTTTAGTTTGTAAAACACCACTTATGTCTTAATTCCGAACTTAAAAGCAATATTTTAGTCTTTAATAATCACTATTTAATTACTTATCTCAAATAAGAATAATAATGAAGTTTCTGTTAGGTTATGTTATGTTGACAATTCGCACACCTCAATTTCATTCAGTGCGCATGCTCTTGGGTTTTAACTGGTAGATAAAATCACTATCCACCACATAAACAACCAGATAGCTTATCCTGGGGATAAGGGTACTTTAACCGGTAAATAGCGCTATCTGAAGGTGAAAGGACGGTATTCTCTGTTATCCCTCAGTTAAAATTTATTCTTAGGATAAACTAGTTTATCCGAAGGTGAAAAGACTGGCCCTAAATGAACTTAATATGTTTTAAACTTTGTGTCATTGATTTGACAGTTCATGCCTTCTAGATATAAATGCAAAATTCAAAACTGATATGAAATATTCATATATATAGTAACAGTTTTAAGGTCATATCATCACTGATTTAAATGTGACAGATATTGACAACTTTCTGGGCTGAAGACAATAAGATAAATAATTATTCAAAAAATGTTTTACTGGCATATTTTTCACTCCAAGGAAAATCATTAAAAGCTTTGGTCCAAATATTCAATCTACGCACAATGATACAAATAAAGGACAATATCGATATTAAATATCCAAAGTCGATAGCATATTTGAAACGTCAAAGTGCCGGATACAAACCAAATAAAGCTAAAATTTTTACAAGAGTAGAAATAAATACATTCTTAATGGAAGCCCTCGATGATGTTTTATAAATTGTTTAATAAACAATAATACTTGTGTGCTTAATTATATCGTATATTATTGATTATTTTTTTCATCTGTCAAAACAGCCTAACCAATCATTGTGTTTTATACTGATAAAACAGCTTCGTCGTTTTTGTTTTTTGATTAAACTATTTACCTTTTTTGAAATGTCAAATGAAAACATTTAACAATTTTTATTATACTAAAATGTATTGCAAATCTATGTTATAACCAAATTTCAAAATGTATTTGTAAACTAACCTGTTTTTATTAGTTTATTTCAAATCGCCTTTAACATTTTTACATACCTCACTTCAACACTAAACTTTTTGTTCATTAAATATCAGTTTTTGAACACTTAAAATTAATTAAATTAAGAAAGACTTCATTTCATTCTTCTTCTTCGCTTTTATTTACGGCGCCGTTCCGCGGGGTAGCCAATCAAAAAATCGCCTTGGTGGCCCTGTATGTAAAACTATAACAGCTCATCATGAGGTTTCAATTTAAATTTTCGATATTTGTATGTAAAGTTTCTTTTGCATAAATGACTATGTTCTCTGTTTTTAATACAAAAGATTCAAAAAATAATCCTTTCAAATACGACTCGTCCTCTGAAATTTTATAGATTAAATTTTTGATCTTCATAATCAAACGCCTTTATTTTAGGCAAAACCACTCAAACAAACTGATTTGAGATAAAATCAGTTTGTTTTCGTGGTTTTTCCAAATAAAGCCGTTTTCGTGAAAACCAAAAATTTAATCGATAAAATTTGGAGGACTCGTGGTATAACCTTTGATAAATTCGTCATTTGTGCTGTAAATAAATTTTCAAAAAAAAGGTTTAATAAGTGGGTAGGTGGAAAAATCATATGTATTACACGGGAGTAAAGTGCAACTTTTCCTCCCTTGGATGCTTACTAACCTACATCCTGCAGGAGGAAAAGTTGCACTTTCCTCCCTAGTAATACAAATAGCTATTTCATCAGTCATTCCTGCGCTAGCAATACGTATTTATATTGGTGATATTCATTTGCACATATAAATAAATTTTCTCAAAATATAGATTTACTTCAAAACGTCTTAACCCACCCCTGAACTTAACTTTCTTTTGACTAGCCAAAATCGTTTCAAGAAAGATTTTAAATTAAAATTATGCACCAACGACACAATGAGTATAGTATTTCAAAGGCATGATGGAATTTGTGGCATTGTTAGCGTTGGGAGGAGTCGTTTATAAAAAAAATTGTTTGACAATAAAGCCAGTTCACGTGTCCTCTTTGGTTATGTATATTTTGTTTTATTGTTCTCCACTTTTTACTATTTCTTATCTCTTTAACTCTTCAGCAGCATATTCATGAGCTTACGTGGGGGGTAAAGTGATAAAATGTATTATAATTCATTCTTTTAAACCTAAGAATAAATATCACGCTTTAAGGGATTATAAAGTCACTTTAGTTTTTATTTAATTCCATTATTAAGTGCTAAGCTTTTAATATACAAAGAGCACCGAAACAATTCTTAAATAATCTACTGTTATCTATAATTACGCCTATTTTTTCAATTTATCATTTTTCCAAATCTTTGTTTATTGGAGGTTCCCGTCCAGGTTAAATTGGTTAGACCGAGGTGTGTTTGCTCATTCTCTATATATTTTTTTAATATATTAATTGAACCGCATGATCTCAATCTCTCCTGAGTATCTGTACAAAGGTTCTAATAGGTGATAGTGGCTGCGGTTCTTTTATCTTAAACTCTTAAACATACATTGTGATTGTTTAGTATCAAACCATATCTGTAGACGGTCGATGGAACAACACGTCTGTCTCCTAGAAATTAGAACGAGCGTCGCTTCTGTTAAAGAATCAAACATTTAGAGAGAGAAGTAGAAGATATTTGGTAAACAAAATAATACAAAGCGAACAATCAACAATATGAATTTTTTACGAAAACTTTCTACATACAGTACTCACTTATTTCTTAGACGAAAATTTAACTGAGTTTAAACAAAAGGGCACAATGCTCCAGATAGAAATCGTTGAAACGGGAGATAATAACGTTTTACAATTGAGCAGCATTAAAGATAAGTCAACAAAGGCTTGTCTATGAAGATGAAAGAAATACAACAGATCTTCAAAAAGCGAAAAGGAGAAGGCAATACAGTACAAAACTCTGATCGAGACAAAGTTAAACCTCTTTTGGTATGATTCCAGAGATTTATTTTTTAAATTTGACTTTATTTGAAAACTTGATTTCATAATTTAAAATCAAACTCCTTCATTTCCATTAAACATCAAAACTTGCCGGGATATTCCTTTTTAGATATTTACAATACCTATAAATTATGACTTTGAAATTTATTTCACCATAAATTGTCTGAATACGATTACGTAGATAGAGGAAGAAATGTTGGAAATAGTTGACGTCTTCGTCAATCATTAGTTATTACAAGGCTCATAGTTGTTATCTGATTAACGATAAGAAAATGTGAATTATTTTAAAAATAAATACCTTACAATTTTTCCGCTGAATAACCTACTTTTTATTTGTTTATATTGTCGTTCAATAGTACATTTACAGAAATGTACGGGGTGTTGTAGTTTTGTTTTGACAGGTAAATATTCATAAAATTTCAGAGCCTAAATACTACAATGCTCCACGGTAATACTAACCGGAAACTTCCAGTAAAATTTCATGGAAATTAAATAGGAAATGCAAGAAATTCCAGTTAAATACTAGGTAACTACAGGAAATTCCTGTAAAAGCTCAGGTTATGAGCTTCGAATACAACTAACTAGTATTAGAAAACACCACTCCCAGGTGCAGGGGTTTAATCTCAACAAAGTTTGGGGAAAACCTTGACATCCTGAAAAAGTGGCTAAAGAAAGAAACCGTGAAAGATCTGAATTAGGAAGGACATCCCAAATATATCTCCTCTTAACCAGCTAGATCATCGCCGGATTACATGCATCGGTGGTCTAGCGGTTAAGGCTGACGGAATGCTGGAGACGTGGGTTCGATTCCCGCCTGAGGCAGAAATTTTTCGGTTTCTTTCTTCAGTAGTTTTCACTCCTGGTGTACAGGAATTTATTTCTCTATGCTCCCTTGGAATTTAATTCCATTTTCTAGGAAGATTTTCCGCTAGCTTTTCACTTGTACTAACTAGTACTGTAATGTATGAATGAAAGATCTTTAATTCAACGGAAAATTCCTGTTAAATCGATACTACAGTTCCGATTATGGTCTATTTTTATGAATGAGAGAGTAATAAAACAGCATTTCTAATGCAAAACTTAGTACGGTCATTTTAAATATTTTTACGGAATAATCTAAATATTTCCTAAAATTGTCATAAATGTACCTGAGCTAATACAAGTTTTGGGTTTTTTATTGGTCTTTTATAACCATAAGCTGTACAAAACAATAGAAAAAGGTTTGGACAGGCCAAAAGCCCTGTGTATTAAAGATAACATAGCCGTATCTTAAGATTATTTTCAATAAGTACCTATTTGCCAATTTTGTTTTATTTTAATTCCAAGAATTTCTTACAGTAATCGAATTATAAGTAGATAAATCCCTTACCAACAAATTTCACCGAAAATGCGATTGTAGGTTTTCCATTTAGTAAGGAGGTCCAGTTGTGTATTCTTGACAGCTAACTAAATGTCGTTTAGTTGCAACATGCAAGGTGCAGTGTGCAGTCTATTGTGAATTCTAGTGTGATCATGGACAATTTGGAAGTACCGCGTAAACGACAAAAAATCGGTCCTTTAACAGTTAATGAAAAAACATTAATATTTAATTGTTTTAAATCATTTACAGACAAACATTTATGTAAAAGTGTTGATGACACAGTAGAATTAGTTAGTAGTACGCTTGGTGTTGGGAAATCTACGATTTACAGAGTTGTTAAAGAAGAGAAATGTGGCGAGTTTCAAACAGCACGTAAAGCTCCAGGAAAACCAAAATTTCAAGAAGAAATATATTTTATTTAGATGAAACATGGATCAACGAGGGACATACACGAAATAAATTTTGGCAAGATGAAACTGTTACAAGTCGAAGACAGGCTTTTTTAAATAATTTATCTACTGGTTTAAATCCACCATCAGGAAAGGGGCGCAGACTGATAATAGTACACATCGGTAGTTCAAACGGTTTTGTTAAAGGTGGTTTATTGACTTTTGAATCTACTCGTACCGGTGACTACCATGAGGACATGAATGCTGATGTCTTTAAAGAGTGGTTCGAACAAATGATAGATCTTCTTCCTCAGAACTGTATAACAGTAATGGATAATGCAAGTTATCACTCGAGACTTACAGAAAAAATGCCCACAACCAAGTGGTTAAAAAAAGATTTACAGAATTGGCTAAATTCAAAGAATATTAAGTTCCATCCCGGTTCTGTGAGAAGAGAACTGTATCATTTGTGTTCCCTTCATAAAGAGAAATTAAAAAAATATGAAATTGATGAAATTGCAAAAAATCGTGGGATGACGGTGGTTAGATCACCACCATATCATTGCGAAGTAAACCCGATTGAACTGATATGGGCACAGATAAAGGGAGAAGTTTCAAGAAAAAATAATTCTTTTAAAATGAGTGATGTTAAACAGTTGTTTTTGGAGGCTGTAAATAATGTGAAGCCTGAAAACTGGGAAAAGGCAGTAAATCATACGATTAAAGAAGAAGAGAAAATGTGGAAGTTGGACAATATTACTGATGAAATGATCGAGCCACTCATTGTAAATATTGGTTGCGACAGTTCATCTTCTGATTTCGATTCTGATTTGGATTTGTAGGTAAGAAGTAGTTTTTATATTAAAATTATTATTTATGAACGTAACGTTGTTTAAAAGTCAAAGTTTAAACCCTTATACCTACATAACCCGTTTGACACAATGTTCTTAACATACCTTGTGGAAAAATAAAATATTTTAGAAAAAATTGCACTTTTTTACCTTCAGCTGCTTAGAAGTTATAAGCAGGTTAATTAGGTGAAAATATAAGTGTACACCCGATATATTTATTATATTTATACAAAGGTTATTTCATACGAAAATACTCGAGGTATAACTTCACAAAATATTTTAACTGTCTACTAAAAGAAGTGGTACGCCTATGGATTACGAACGCTTTATTATTTTAATACTGTCACGTCGTGACGTTCAGTTCGTTTTTTGGGGTTTTGTAGCTCAGATTTTTATCTGACGCCACGACGAGCTCTAGCCCGCCACGCTGTATTCAGGGTAGCTCGGACTTCTTCAGGGTTTGAATAAAGTCCGCCCGACCCAAAATACAACCTGGAGAGGTTTGCCAAGAAAAACGCTTTATTTTAATTACTGATTAGAACCAGAAATAAAATCACTGATTTAAAAATTATATACATTTATTTACACAAATTTATTTACAAGGGAAACAAAACAAATGAAAAATGATTTATTTCAGAAAACTAAAAACTTTTTATGCCAAAATATAAAAAAATGGAAAACTTAAAATTTGTCTGTTTGTCCAACCAAACAAAAACCAATACAAGCAAAAATGGATTATTACAAAAGTAAGGACTCTATAGTTCCCAAAATAAAAAATGAAAATATATAATTAAAGTTAATTCTTACCACATTTATCTGCTGGGGCACTTCACAAATTCTTTTTATTTTATTTTATTTTATTTTTAAAGGCGCGGAGCTCTTGGCACTTGAATATCAGGAGAGTCCTGAATTCAGAATCTGAATGAATCAATTTGTTCGTCCAGTTACCTTTACAACTCATTTGCTGAGATCTGCATAATCTTTTAGGTTGATTCAACGTCATGATTTTTGTACCTTTAGCAAATTGCTAGTTCAGCTGAATTAACCATATTTAATATTATGCAAATTGAACGGAAGTATATGAAATAAAAGTATGAAATAAAAACTGAAAATTGTTTATAATTAATTAGAATATGATATGTTTTATTAAAAAATTCTCATGATAGAAATAAAGGTAAATGTACTTGCAATTATATTGTAGACGATTTTTATATGAAATTTTAAATAATTATATATTGAATATTGAAAATTGTTATTAAATGGAATTTGGAAAATTATTCGTTAGAATTTGTGACAATACTCTCTCATACATAAAAATAGACTATAATTACTGGAAATTCCTGTAAAAACTGAAGTTCGAAGCCTCGAATACAACTGTCTCTGCACAATGGAAGGATCAGAGGAGAGGGGATGGTAGGTATCTGAGAGGATACTGATCCTGCATAGGCCTATTGCATTTTAGAAAACTATATAATACAAGGATTAAACCCACTAACTTCCAAATGCGAGGCAGATGTTTTGGTACAGAGCTATCTCTATAAATCCACTGATTTTGCACCAGTCCTTTTTCTCTTGTTTCGCTGTTGGTCCCCTCTCTCCAGCTTTCTTCTTTCTTCTGCACTTCTGGTTATGTTCAACACTTCTCGTTCTCATATTGCCACTAACACTGGATGTAACTGCACGTGTTTCTGTACGTTTTTCTGCACAACTGAAGAACTAAACGTCAATCTGTCAATTTTGTCAATATTTTTGAAGATCCCCTACTGTCTTCTGCCTCACTCAACCACTCAGTTTTTATAAGGAGATTTTGTAACCCAAAATTTTAATATTTCCTTACAACTTTTCAAACATTTTTTTTCATACAAACCTTGTCCTTTCAATTAGAAACACAACAAAAAAGAATTAGCCAAATAGGTGCAGCCGTTTTATTTAGATAGATTACAGAAATTAATTTAAATTGTGTTGGGTGCAGTTTTGACGAAATCTCAAAGAATCTCATCTAGATTCCAACAAAAATATTTAATTAATTAGGCATTTATTTGGAATAATTCTAACTTTAAAATTAGTCCAGTAATGTTCTAAAAAGAATATTACAGCAAACTATATCAATAATTTTCGAAAATATAATAAGCAGATCTGAATTCGTTGCTGATGGTATTATCGGTCATTTCGACGATGTTTGTGTACACAAATTCTCCGAAGAGACAAGATCGTAAACGGGTTTTTAAAATGGTGGCCTTCCCAAAAATATCTCGCTTTAGGTGTTCAAGTCGAGATGATTTTCAAAACAAACGTGGCTACTTGGAGTTTTAATTATAATTCTTTATCGTTCAATAAACGTATCGCAAACTTTTTCAATAACAAATATGTGCGAAATAAACATTTGGGGCTTGTTTAAATAAATAAAAAATAGTAAAAAAACTAGCAAAACAAACTATTGCTTCTAAAAATTCGACTTTATGTTCTATCTAAAAAATTATTTTTCACGTAAAAGCTAGAAGGGATAAACTGTATAGTTACATTTAGTGGAGTACCGTTAGATTTATGGCAAGGAAAATTCATATAGTAATAGAATAAATCAAAAGAAGCTAAACAAAAATATTTATCTATATAAATGTCAATGAAATCATCTTAACAATAAATACACTAAAAAATAACAAAAAACCTGGTAGTGATAATATTACTTCGGAAATTTTAAAAGATTTATATCATGAATTGTCTCCCGTTATTGCTTTTCTTATCAATCAATCAAAAAATGAAGGCAAGTTTCCTGATTGTCTTAAAGAATCAATGATAATACCTGTATATAAAAAAGGAAATAAATTAGATGTAATCAACTACCGACCTATATCTATATAATCTCTAGTGTAGGAAAGATTTTTGAAAAAATTGTAAAAAACAAAATTACCTCATTTCTTAATAAATATAACGTCCTCTCAAACAACCAGTATGGATTCAAGGAGAACACCTCAACTTCAGATGCCATTGCAAGATTGACAAAATCAATAAACCATTCCACAGATCAGAAAAAGCCTTCACTATGTATATTTGTTGATCTTGCAAAGGCATTTGATACAGTTGATCATACGAAATTAATGGATGCGTTGGAAAATGTTGGGTTTCGAGGTGTTGCTTACAATCTAATAAAAAGTTATCTAGAAAATAGAAAACAAACAGTCTATATTATCAAATTATAAATTGTGGTGTCTCTCAAGGAACAGTTCTTGGACCCCTATTATTTAAACTGTATTTAAATGATCTTTTTGAACAAGAAATAAATGGTGAAATCATCAGCTTCGCAGATGATACAGCGATATTTTACCGAGACAAAACTTGGAAATCACTAAAGGCTATTGCCGAGAGAGATTTTCAAAAGATTATAAATTTTTTTAACTATAAATCATATATTTCGAAATAGTAGTTTACCTAACAAGTGCGGAAAAGTCACTTTACGCACGTGTTAGGTACACTATTTTTTCTACTATCGTGCGGAAAAAACCCAAAAGTTAACATAAAGAAACATTTATTATTAAATACATATCAACAAATTAATTATTCTTAATATTAATATTGAACGTGCAATTTGTAGCATTCTGCAAATTAATTGCAGAGGCTAAAATGTTTTCCAATGAAGTCAGATTTCGGTTTTCCACTGCTTTGTCAGCACTAATTGTTGTAACCGTGGCGATGGGAACTTGGCTGGAAGAGGTCATTTTGGAAGGCTTTACTGGCGACAGTTGCTGACTAGTGGAAGGGTCAGCGACAGCGTCACTGAAGTTTAATATTTTATTCGATAGGCTCTTTTGGAAACTTGGTGAGCTTTCTACATAACCTTCTGCGACGCTAGAAGATTTCCAACCTCCGAGGCGTTTAATATTTGTTATTCCTTCTCCGGAATCTCCAAGCATTGTGGCGGCGGAACGTCGGAAACTGTGGCCCGTATATAATTCAGGATTTGGAAGCTTCAGATAACTTGCAATCTCTGATGGCATTTTTCCGAAGGTCTTTATTCCGATACATTGTACAGTGCAAGTTCCTTTCTTATATTTCACGAAAAATCGCTTATGTGGGGTTTCAGGCTTTCTTAAACTCACATACTTTCTAAACAAAAGCAATTTTCCATTTTCAGCTTCCTCAGAAATTGCAAAGCTTCTGAAAGAGTAGTTTTTTGTGTCTGGGATATTTATCAATAAAATATTTCCTTTGTCATCAATATGATCTAAAGACATCTTTGTTAATTCTTCTCGCCTACATGCGCCCGCCAAACCAAAAATCGTAGTGACTTTTATATGAAGATAAATTTTGTCAGGCGCTTCATTTATAAACTTAAAAATTTCTTCTTTTGAGAAAATTTTTGCCTTTTTGGGTCTAAATGCAATGTTTTGTTTTTTATATATGCCGTGACCTTGAAAAACTTGCTTAAATCGACGTCTTTTTTGAGTTTAATTACACTTTTCAACATTGAGTACCTGGACCAAAGAGTGTTTGGCTTGCATGTTTTGGAAATTTCAGCGAAATAAGCCAAAAAAACGTCTTCTTTAAAATTCCCTTATTCTGGCACCAGTTTTCAAACAAAATATATTCCTTTTCATACCTATAACGGGATTTTGATGGTAGTAGACCCAAGTTTGCAGTTCTAGCCGCTTCCAAAACTCTGGCAAATCTTCGTCTGAAGAATCCATGAAAAATTATCTTCTAGAAAAAGATGCGACGGTAAAATTGGTTTTGACAAGGTAGTGTTTTGACTGACAGGTTTATTTTTTCTTTGTTGCTACGGTGATTAAAAGTGACAAGTAAAAAATGTCAGATGTTTATTATTATTTGACATTCATTTGATGAGGCTTATACCAGGGCCATTAAAAAATTATTAAATCGTACGTTTCTTTTTATTAAAAATTATGGCAGAATTCTAATAAGTTTCTTAATTTTTTAGTCATTTTGTAAACTACAACCATACAAATATATATTTTAAATATTCAAATGTCAGTATACTCCCCAAAAACTTAACAAATTTACTAGTGCGGAAAAGTTACTCTTTCAACACTAAAATGAGTGCGGAAAAGTGGACTTTTCCGCACGATAGTAGAAAAAGACATTTTACATCCAGTTTACTTCATATAGTAATAATTTACCAGCATATAAAAACTTAATCATAAAAAACAACCAACAACAAAAAATAACTAAAATCAACTCAAAACATTAAATACCTTGGAATATATATTGAGATAATATTATTTATTTATAATATTGTAATTATACAATTTTTACTTTTTAAATTCCTTTTATTTTTAACTTTATCTCTGACATTTTTTTTACATACTACAAAATTCTATATTCAATAACTAACAAAAACTTTCCTAACTACCATCACCAATTTTTTTTTCTTAAGTCCGTTTCACATATTTTTTTTTAATTCGTTTAACATCCACATTTTTTACCCCAAATTTGCATTCATTTGGTATTTTTAAAAAAAATAACAAATGAATGCTAATTTATCTTTAATTTTTAGTTATTTTCAAAATTTTTCCAAAAATCTCTTAAATGTTATTATTATTTGTTATTTTCTTTAATTTTATTTTTCGTTTGTGATAATTTTGACCTTACCTATTTTTATTCCTTAAAATTTCTTTGTGTAATTTAAAACCTTCTTTAATATGCTCTTCTAAATTATTAATTTCTTCCCCATTCTTTTTAATATCTTGTCTCATTATTTTCAAATTCTGTTCTGTATCTTTTCTTGTTTTTAAATTTTCTTCTTCTGCAATTTTCCAATTGTCTTGGGTAATTTCTTCCATACGTTTCTCTATTACATTAATCTCTTTACTATTATTCATTACATTTCTTTCAATTCTTTTCATTTCTTTTTCTGTTTGTTCTGTCTTTGTTTCTTGTACTGTTATCTTCTGTTCTATTATATCTCTTCTAATTTGTTTCGTGTCACTTTTGATATTATCAATTTCTTTATCTTGTTTCACAAATTTCTTGGTTATTTCTTGTTTGAATTCTACCAATATTATTTGATTTTCCTGTTTCATTTCTACTAATATTGTTTGAATTTTTTTATCAGACTCTTCATATCTTTCTTGATTTTTTTTATCCATTCCTACTAATCTCCTATCCAAATCTTCCTTTTCTTGTTTCGACTCTTCATATCTTGCTTGATTTTCTTTTCGATTTTCATCAAATTTCTTATCTATATTTTTAATTTCTTGTTTAAATTCTTCCGATGCCCTATTCATCTGAACCATCATCTCCATTTTCTTCTTAAACTGATCTCTACTTGTTTCTTCCTATAGTATAGAAGAAACTCTGGTTCTTCCTTCATGTTTTTGGGTTCACTCAATTTCGAGCCCCACGTTGGGCGCCAATTGAGATAATATTAGTTATTTATAATATTGTAATTATACGATTTTTACTTATTAAATTCCTTTTATTTTTAACTTTATCTCTGACATTTTTTTTACATACTTCAAAATTCTATATTCAACAACTAACAAAAACTTTCCTAACTATCATCACGAATTTTTTTTTCTTAAGTCCGTTTCACATATTTTTTTTTAATTCGTTTAACATCCACATTTTTCATAATTTTGTCCCATTTTTTTTATACCATAAGAATTTCATATCATACCTAACAATATAGATAATCACTTAAAATGGGATGTACAAATCAACTCTGTTATTAAAAAATTGAGACATCTAGTGTACAAATTTAAATGTTTATCCAACCTTATGCATATTAAGCACTTAAAGATTCTTTACTATGAGTTAGTAGAGTCTCATCTATACTACGGATTAATTTCTTGGGGATCAGCAGGAATTGTCCTATTAGAGAACTTTCAAAAAATTCAAAAGGCTATAATAAAATCTATATATAAAAAACCCCGCACTTACCCCTCTGATGTCCTTTATGCTGAAACTAAGATATTCAATATGTACCAATTGTATGCCAAAACTTTACTCTTACATTTGCACAAACACAACAGGAACGCCAGCTTGATTTCTCATTCATATAACACCAGATATAGAATTGAATCCTTTGCTGTACCTAAAGCAGAAAAAACTATTGGGCAGAGATGCTTTACATTTTTAGGCCCAAAACTCCACAATGAATTAGATTCAGAATTAAAGTCTATAAATTCTATCGGGTTATTTAAAGGAAAAATTAAACAGTGGTTGCTAGTAATCGAACTTCAACGATTAAAACAATTTCTTAACTTAGACATTTCTTGTTACAGTCTAAAGCACAAATAAAAAAATTATGAAAAAATAATTATAATTATCCATTTAATTAAGGTTCTAAATTTCGCAATCATACATTTTTATTTTTAAATATTTTTTTATACTATATTAAAATTAATTTTAATACTACATTTTAATAGGTACTAATAATATAATAACTTTTAATGATATGTGCCAACGTTCAGGTCCTACCCTTTTGTTGGTTTTCATTCATTTATTTATTTAACACCTTAGTATGAAAGGCAGAAACCGGTCTTAGGACGTCGAATCTAATAAATTATAATTCCTTACTGGTTTACTCACTTTGTATTAATCTCTGAAGGGGATAAAAAAGAAGAGAGTGACATCTTGACTAGATTCAGTCAAAATTTAATGTCAATACTCTCTTCTTACCATAGATGGTAGCACATCTAAAAATGTACTAAACTTATTTACAGGGAATGTCGCAAAAACTTAGTTTCGAGAAAAACGAATATTAAAGTTTAAAACCTTGAATAACCTTTATTAATACATAAATTTGAAGCAACTAAACACAAATATATTGACAATATATTACAAGTCAATCTAGTTAAATATAATAAAAATATTTATTGTTATTTTTGTTCATCTACAAGTAAAATAAAGAAAACCAACATGTAATTCACGGTAAAAACAGGGAATGTCCTATAATTAACCACAATATTAATGAGCGCATCTACTCACACAACACTCACATCAAACCGTCTTCCTTGTTTTAATGGAAGATTGCTTGACCTTTTTGTTTTTCTTGTCCGAATAAGATAACTTGTCATAATAGTTTTGTATGTCTTCAGAGCAAAACTTTTTTAGATGTTGCAAATCCTGGAACTTTTTAGTGGATATCGGCAAAAGACCTAAAAGATAAGGGATACCTAATATAAGCACTAATAAAGATAAAAGTATAAATTTTATTACCTTCATACTTACGATCAGGATACAAAAATTCGTGCGCATTCAGGACTGGATTTCTCCTTTTCTCTTTGGGGGGTAATATAACAGATTTTTCACATGCAGCTTATCATTTCCCTTATTGGGCTTGTCGGAAATGGACACTTATTCTTATAATCTAATTAACCAAAATTGCAATTTATGTTTTAATTGTACCGTAAATAATTAAGCTTGTAGTATTTTGTGATTAAATAAATTACCTGTTTTTCAGTTTTCAAATTAATATCTACATATTTATTATATATAGGCATATATAATAGGAAGTATGTATTGTAAGCAATGTGTATGCAGAATAATCTGTTACTCATGAAATAGTCTTGTCAAATACCATTCGGGCATCTAATTTTTCCTGTGAAAAAAATCGAAAAACCACAATGCAAAGTAATATTTTTTAACAGGTGCAAAAATCCTCGTCTTAGACTCGGATTTTTGTTGCCACCAGCACTCATGCTTCTTGTTAAAATATTACTTTAGATTTCGATTTTTTTTCGGAAAAATTAGATTCCCTTATGATATTACTTACGAAAATCTGTTCGTATTACGTAAAAATCGATGTGAACTAACTTGAGCTAACAATTAAAACGATTTTTTTTTATTTTTCTATGATTAATACGAAGGAATTCAAAAATGGGTGTTTAAAAAAACTGGATCGTTCTAGCATAAATATCTAAAAAAATGTATATAACATCCTAATGAGAGGACAACATTGGGAACATTTTAACACCATCCAGAACCGTTTAACATAAGCAGAAAAAAGTTATGGAATAAATAATTTTTTTTTTACGCCACTTTTTTAGCGCCATCTAGACTGTGGTATTTGAAAAAAAATTCCTTTTGCAGAAAGACGTAACATATGTTTCTACAATTGTCCAGCAATTTTTAGTCCTATTGGATAATTATTTTTTTAAGTTTCGGTCTGTTAAAGTTGAGCAAAATTTTTGGTCAATAGCTTGAAAAATATTTAAAGAGGCAAGACTTTCCGAATAATTTCCATTTTTTTTGTTTTTTTATCTTTTGTCTGTAACGAGATATGGCCATTTGAAATTGCACATTTATAATCGAAGTGTCATTTTTTTCGGGTCAAATATTGAAAAAACAGTCATTCCAATGAAAAAGTTTGTCATAACATGACATTTCGGTGATATCCTAAGCTTTAAAATGGTTTATTGTACATCTCGATATTGTGAGCCAAAAAAATGTTACGGCTTCGTGCGTAATTTTCCCATTCGTGCGTAATACGCTACTTACAACACTTGTTACGTAATATACTATTACCACATATAATAATAAACTTACCCATAGGGTACTGAAGTAAAACCTTCATTAAATGTGAACAATATTTAAAAAACCTTGTACTAACTTGTAACTAAAAACTACTCTGGTGAAGCGGTAAAAACATTATTATTTAAGTTGTAATTAATTCAATTCAAACCACTTATTTGAGTGAAAAAAGTGGTTTTATTTCCAATAGAAGAGTAATTGAATTACAAGAAACCACTATTAACTACAGTAATTAATTATTAATTAAAATGATTTGTACAAATGAAAGTGTGTATACATCGTCAGTAATTGTGTAAATATTTTAAGAAGTTAGGCGAGACAAAATTTGTATTTTAATTACAAATAACTCCAAAAAACTTCGAAATCTTCCTGAAGATGGCCTATGAAGGTCAAAACATACTAATTTTAAAAGAAATGTTTAAATTCGAATTTACCTTTCAACTTTTGTCTCTGAAAAATACATTACCGATGCAATTTTTAAAAAAACCAAATAAATACCGATTTAACAAAGTCCATTTTGTTAAATGCAGTTTACTTGGACGCTTAGAAGACAATAAACCTTAAATTAATTTTTTAAACAATGAAAGAATAAAATTTTAGCACTCAATAAAGGATGAAACAAATTTAATACCCCCATAAACAGTAACCACAAATTACTCTGCATTACAAAACAATTCCTCTCCAACCTCGAGAAACTAAACAGGCGATTCAGCTTTAGAGATCATTGCACACAATAATGATAGTGCGGTCATTTTAGGCGTTAAATTGGAAAGTTGGTTTTGAAAATGGAGATCACGATAATATTGTAAGTAGGGACGTTTTAAGCCACAACTTGAGCGTCATACGTTATATCCCTTTATCCGCTATTAAAGTAAACACTTTGTGACAGTTTAAATAATCATTTACGATTTTTTTTTATTTTAACTGCCTTAAATCGTTTTTTAAATGAAACCAGAATGAAACAAATACTACAAAAGATAGGTTAGGTAAAAGATTTGTTGTGACATCTCTTCAATGTCCATGTCCTATGTTGCCATAACATTTAATTTTATGAAATGTTTTCATTTCATATTTAAGAAAAAAAGTGGTAAGAATGGTGAAAACTATAGACTTACTCAAATCTTCTAAATTTCACATGTATTTATCATAGACTTTGGAGTTCAAGATAAGACTTAAATATAAATGTTCTACAGGCGGCACCATGGCGAAATCAATATCCGTTATTAAAGGAACCTTATTTCACCTCTAATAACGTAAAACAATATCAGTTAATAAAGTTTCCCTTATTTTAGCGCTATTGCGCATGCGATGTATAACGTTTAAATAGGTGGCTTAAAACCTCCCTAATAATAGAAAATATAACGTTATTCAAACTTTAAATTTTAGGCTAAATAATTTTGTTCGAAATCGAACATTTTTAACTACGCCCATGGCAACAAGGGAAATAAAATAACCGAACCTCGCGCATAGCAACAGTGTAAGCACACATCGTGAATCAAAGCCAGCGCGCAGATAACCAACGCGGAAGTAACTCACTCGAGATGACTTCAATAAGAAAAGCCGCCTTTGGCGGCGACCGCTTTTATATGCTCCGCGGCCAGGGGCGAGACTGGAAGTTGCATAAAAAAAAGGCACAACAATAACGTCGAAAATACGTATCCGTGATTGGCCAAGGAAGGATCTCGTCTGTCGACACGCGGCTAAAATAAATCAAATCAAATCAGTACATCAGACTTCGTCGCACTTAGACTGTTTCTTGCGTAATAACTTCATCAATTTTAACTTATACAAATTGCATACTATTATTACATACGCACTCGTATTCACAGTATTTTTTGAGCAATTGCAAACACAGTTTTAAGTTTGTTATATTCTATGTTTGTTGTAAAGTTTTGTTTTACGTTATCCTTAATATATAAAATCCAAGTACTCAGAGTATAATTTCGATATAACCTATATGTATACAGTCCACATCAATTTCTCTGCCAACTTAAATCTACAATAAGTTGGGACAGGCACATCTAAAGGGTGTGGCCTAATAAGTTTGGGTCTCCAAATTTGACATTATTTGGAACTTCCCAAAACAAATTTTATTAATTAGTATATACTTGAAGATATAGAAGAATGTTCGAAAAATAAACGGAAGAACCAAAAACTACACATTAGAGCAACACAGTACTAGAGAAATAAAGAATATCAACTTGTGCAAGATAATAAAGAGACATTTGGGTATGCAAAATATTTTTTGGACCTATTAAAAGAGAAAGATCGCGAAATAATGTCAGAAGTAATGGCTAATAGGGGAAATAGTACTGCTGGATGCGTTATTCAAGATTCTCATGAGGATAATAAGAAATATATTAGGCCCATACTAGGAGAGTACCAGGGAGGATAGGAAGAAAAGATACTAGACATCAAGAAGAAGAATTCTAATAAAGTAACCAATACTGAAAGAGTGAGGGGTTATTTATTTATATTTATATATATATATATATATAATTTACAATCAACTAAACTATATAGAGTTATAAGTAAATGTGTGGAACGAACAAGGCAGGTGAGAAGAAATCCTCCTGTATTTACTGTGGTTCAGTGGTTCGATGGATTCAATCATCCTTGTGGTTTGGGGCCTCCATTAGGTCTGTAAGACACTGTCTTTTAAGTCTCCTGATATTGGGCGGATTACTCATGTCAGCTTTGTTTGGAAATATCTTTCAGATAAATACGATTTCATTAGCAGATAATAAGGACTTAGAAAGGTGTTTTTGATTTTGTATAATAAACCTTCTCAAAGGACTGGGCGACGTCAAGAAATGCAGCTATACAATATGTCTTCTCTCACTCGTCTTCGACTCGGGATACTTTGAAAAAAATCATGCTTTCGGAAATATTTCCGATAGTAATTCAAGCTCTAGGGAGATTACAAGTGACAATATTTTAAATAAGGAATTTATAGGTCGTAAACTTTACCGAGATATTAAAAATAAAGAAGAAAATTTAAATGGCCCAATATTTACTTAAAAATCCATTATATTCCAAAGTTATCGGAAAAAATTAGGATTCGCAATAAATTTAATTTAAAAACAGGTTTTTGAAATAATAGGTACATTAAAATCTTTAATATTAAATACAAAAACTTTCAAAAATTCAAAATACAATAAATAGTGTTTACAAAATTCCATGCGAATGTAATAAATTTTATATGTGACATAAATTTAGTTCTTTCGCCAAATTATATTGTGGATGAAAAAGCCGAATTCGAGAAGATTTCATCTTGTCCAATCGTGGTTTAGAAAGATTCAAAATTTAGGTTTGGCCAAAGAATACAGAGATAGAGATGGATGAGGTACCTATTTGGTCTAACATTTTTAAAACCCGAAGACGTTGGTTGGTGAAGACTTTACCAGACTGGCTGATTATTTGGTTGAAAATTTCACACCAACATTTTTTACTGTAGCAACCACAAAACTTGACGATAGTATTTTCCTCCTGGGTACCCTGGGCGGTACCACAGCGATAGTATTTCTGTCAAGTGTCAAATTATCCCTTCCGTTCACTGTAAAATAATACAGATTGGTTTATAGCTAATAGAATACATTCTTTTAGACCAACAAATGTTTATTTCATACTACTAAAATCCTAGGAACATATTCTTTTGGTACATTTGGAGACTCAATATAGTTATTATAAATTAAAAAAAAGTGACGCTATCCTCACGAATATTTGCACAAAATATATTTTCGGTAAATTTTAGTAGCAAAACTTAAATTTAAATGGACTGCTGAAGGTTCTATTAATTTGTCTTTAATTATTTCATGTAACTAAAATTCAAGGAACACGTTTCATTTGTACCATAAATAGGTATCTTACGAAAATGTCATGTTATAATTTTTTATATTACTTTGGTGTAAAATTTTCTTACCGAATCTCCCACGATCTTGAAATATCTCCTCAAGCATGAATTTATTTAAAAAAGTTTTTAAAAATTTATGCTTTCGGAAATATAAGTACAGGGCCCAATTGATTACTTGTCCATATTAAACGGATTTATGGCTGAATGCACTTATATGCAAGCCATAAACGAAGCGAAGAAGAAGAAGAAGAACAGAGCATATCATTGTCGATTTAGTAATTATAAGTGATTTTATTCTGTTTTCGAGAGAAAGTCACAATTGAGCACTTATTAGCATTTATCAGAAGGCGGTTTTTTTTGCACCAAGTATTTACTTTATCTATGGCATTTTGTAAAGTGGCACAATCATTCAAGCAGTTAATTTTTTTATATAATTTCAAATCGTCCGCATTAATAAACAATTGACTTCGAGGCCCTCAATAATGTCATTTATGAATAAATTGAAAAAAAAGTAGTCCCAAAACAGAACCTTGTGGGACGCCAGATGTTGGTGTAAATAAAATGGAATTCTGACCATGACACTCTACGTAGAGGGAGCGGTTTCTCAGATAGGAAGTAAAAAAATTATTCAGGTTCCCTGAGAACCCGAATGCATTCAATTTACCGAGTAATATATTATGATCAAGCTTATCGAAGGCCTTGGAGAAGTCCGTGTATATGATATCAACCTGGGCATTATTTTCGAATGTGTTGGTTATGTACTGGGTAATACAGAAGATATTGGTGGTAGTTGACCTACCTTTGAAGAAGCCATGCTGTAACTCTGTAATTTGATTTTTTACATGATTGGAAGGTGGTTTATTGAGCAGGATTTCAAAAGATTTCGAGAAATTATTAACTATAGTAAAAGGGCGATAGTTTTTGATGTCATGTTTGTCTCCTTTTTTGAAAACAGGTATTAAACTTAGACTGTCTCAAAACATCAGGGGACTGTTAGTATTTTATCGCAATGCTTACGGGGTTATTATGTTCGATACCATTATAGACCATAGTTAAAGGTAGAGACGATGAATGTTTCTTGTTTTTAACAAATTGCCAGAATTTTTTGGGTCCATTTCGATTTGCTGTTCAATATTACGGCAGTACTGTTGATAGTTAGATTCAATTTCAGACCAGGAGAGAAGTACATCTCCTGGTCGTTTGGAATTCAATAAGTGCACGCTGATCGTGAAATTTTTTGTGTCTGCACCAAGCTCTGTGCTTATGTTTGAGTTTTCTTATAATGCTCGAATTATACCAAGGTGGATAGTTTCTTTTACAGGCGTTAACTTCGGGCACAACAGAGTGAATAACTTCATTTAACTTAAGATAAAACTCATTAAATCCTTCATTTAAATCGGGAATATTCTTCAAAAAATCCCAATCAGTAACTGTTATTAAAATTCCTTACTGTACAAATAATCACTAATTAGGAAAATATACTTTATAAAAAATAATAAATCATTTTTGAGTTCTAATTTATGAAATGTTATTTATTTTAATGAAAAAACTGCTTAAAAACAACAAATAAAATACATTTTTATAACAGTAAAATAACATTTTAATTGTAAATATGCATCATTCACGGAATATTTCATTTCCAATTTTATTTGGCTAATAGCCAGCAAATTTTACTAATTTTAACATAAAGCGCCTTGCATAAACATATAAAAAAATCAGTAACCTTTCTCCACTACCTCGCCAAACATAAACACTTCGAAATTGTACTTGAATAAAATTTTTCCTTTCAGTCTATATAAACAACTGTACTAAAATAACCAACAGCGAAGTCTAAGCGTTCGGCAACGTTATAGATTTTCCGATCGGGCCTGTGTAAACGTGGCTTTCCCCTCTCGCCCTCCTCCTTCCCGTCCGTATCGTAATAGAAGCACAAAAGAACCTGTTTACGAGTCACGCAACGATATCGTTTTGCGACGTTGCCATTCCAGGGACTTTGGGAACTTGGTGTATTTTTGTTTTTATTTCCGGAGGTAGCTGGTGGCTTATCAGCACTTGGGTTTCACTTTGTGTATCTAGCAAGACAAAATTATTCAGATTTCAGATTTAAGGTTCGTTTTCACGTGACATAAAGTCGTGACTTTTTATGTCATGACATTAGGAGTAATGTCGCTTTTGTGTTTTCAGAAAATTAAAAATAGTGAAGAAAACGGGTTAGGAAATGGATTGACAGAAGGAAAACTTTAAGTGCATCTAATACTCTCATTAAAGAACTCGTTTTAGAAGATCCAAGAAGTTACTTGAATTTTTTACGTAATATTATTGGAAATGCATTCTCATGCCTCTTCCACCATTTTAATACATTTTCTGAACTATCAGCCCTTCCTTCAGAGATAAATAAATTGTAATTTCATATTTCTAGGAATTTTCATTGACTGGGACTGGTTTTTTCTACGAGATTTTTTAAAGAAAATTTTCTGAATCTTTATATTAGCTATGGAGGGCTGATTTTGTTAATAATTCGTTTTGATTGTCTAGTAACTCCGATTAAGTTGAAAACTATCGTCGACCACTCAACCAAAACACAATTTTAACACACTCTACGCGCGTTTCGCCAACTATGTTGGCATCATCAGGAGTTGATGATAGACTAAACAACTAACTATTTCTAACAACTATTTATACTAAATGACTAACCCCCCTCCCCCGGCGGTGCCTGGCACCGTCATCCCCGGTGACCTAATCAGCCAAGGGTGACTAATCAGCCAAAGATGAGTAACCCGCCCGTAAGTAATTTTACATTGTCTATACTTCCGTACGCCCAAATTTTAAGTGATCCATGTGCTCTTTAAATCTGACCTATACAGAGCGTCTAGTCTGCCCAACATACTTTCTATCGCAATCCCCATAACTAATTTCGTAAATACCACTTTCTTCCAAATTACTGTTTTTATCCTTGGGATTACCTAATAGCTGTTTTAAAGTGTTGTTAGACTGAAAAACTAAACTTGAACCCGCTTTTTTAAACACGCTGGTAAGTCCTTTGGTGTAAGTGGGATTATACGGTATTGAAACGAATTTTTCAGTCTGTTTTTCGTGTTGGAAAAACGTGGTGTTACGTAGGTTTTTCTTAAATTTACGTTTGTTGATTAGTTTGTCAACCAAGTCTTCGTCATAACCGTTTATTGCAGCTATATCCTTAATCAAATTCTTTTCCTTATCAAATCTTTCTTTACTTAGTGGGAAGTTTAATAAACGATGTACTAGGAAATGTAAGCTAGATTACAGTGAAAAAGATTACAATGAAAAAAATCTGATGGGATATACCTAAAAATGTCAAATTCCAACTTATTCTCGTTCCTGATAACCAAAGTGTCTAAAAATAGTAGGTAAACTTTATGGCTGGCACACCACAAGACAGAGGCAGTTATTATCAACGGGAAGCGGAACAAGGAAGGAATAGTATTCGAGGTAGGGGAAACAGAACTGGTCCCAAAAAAGAACATAAAATATCTGGGTGTGTGGATCGATGAGAAGGGGACCTTCCGGCAGCACGTTAGAAAAACCATCGAAAAGAACATTGGAGCACTGTCCAGGGTGCTACCCAATATAGGGGGACCCGGTGCATGTAAGCGTAAAGTCATGAGTCTAGTCGCAGAGTCTATCCTACTGTACGGTGCCCCTATATGGGAGGGCATTCTACGAGTCAGAAGATTTAGAGAAATGGTGAACAGCGCACAACGAAGAGTGCTACTACGGGTTACCTCAGCCTACAGGAGGGCATCAGCGGAAGCAGTCCAGGTGATCGCCGGGACTGCACCACTGGACCTTCTCGCAGACGAGAGGAAGAGGTGCTGTATGGATAACGAGGGAACCGCGGAGGAGAAGAGAGTTAGGGCAAAAGCGCTGACGAGGGTGAAGTGGCAGGAAAGATGGGAGACTGGAAGAGACGTAGCTGCCTGGATGAAGACACTCATTCCAAACTTAGAACCGTGGTTGCGATGCCAGCACAAGAAAGTGGACTACTGTCTCACACAAGCCATAACGGGGCACGGATGTTTCAATACATACACTTTCCGTATTGGAAAATCCCAGACAGAAGGGTGTATGTATTGTGGCGAAAGGGATACCCCATCCCATACTATTTTTGCCTGTACCAGATGGGTCGCGGAAAGACTGCGGGTGGAAACATTATCTATCAAACAGAATTCAAAGAATAAAAATAGGGGAAGTATTAAGCTCCGAATCCGAATCAGTGTACCCCAGGGGACCGTACTAGGTCCGATTTTATTCCTAATATATGTAAATAGTATTTTTAACATAAAAAACTTCAAAGAAAAATTAGTTTGCTATGCTGATGACACATCACTTATCTCTTCCGGGAAATCTTGGAATGAAGCTCAGTCTACTACAGAAACATGTCTAAAAAATATAAAAAATTGGTTAAAACACAATTTGCTTAGTTTAAATATAGGGAAAACCGAGGGGTAAACCGCTAGTTCAATATTTGTACACTAATGGATTTTTGTCATAAAAATTGCCACTAATGGCTAGTAATGGCGGAGTAATGGGTACTAATGGACTAAAAACAAATAAAAACTGAAAATTTTTGGAAAACCGCTGCTTCAGTAGAGAATCAAGCTTTACAGTCTTAGACGTTCGTAGGATTGGTGTGATTTTCGGCTTGGGACGTTTAATTGTTGAAATGTGTAGTATTTTTTGATCCAACCTAAGAAAACTAATACAAAACGTCGAATTTTCCCTGTAATTATGTCTTCAACATATATTATCCCACACACTCGAAGACCTGCTCGAGCTAGTATTAAGTAGAAATACAGAAGGCGGTCATACTGAACAACTATGGGACCTTCAAGAAATTTCTACAGGCAGGGGCGTACCGAGGCGGGGGTGTTGGGGATGTGACACCCCCCCAAATTTTTTTACCGAGTCGGCATTTTCGTCTGAGTCGGCATTTTCATGCCGTAGTCGGCAAATTTTCCTTGACGAGTCGGCATTTTCAACATGACTCACCCCCCCAAACTTATGAAGCTCGATACGTCCCTGTCTACAGGTTTAGTAGCCCCCAATTTATAATCCTACCATAGGACTAGCCTTTTAATACCGTGTATCAGGGTCACCTTTGGTTTAATGCTAAAATAGTGCTAAAATAGTGCATAAGTTGAGCTAGAAGCTAAAAGAAAACAAGTAGCAACTATGATTTGATTCCAAGGCCCAACTAAAGACGCTGAAAGGCAAAAACCGGTTTTGGGATGTCGAATCAAATTAATTATCTACCAGAACCATCATGTGTTGGTGGGAGTTTTAAATTAAATTTTTTAGCTATGAAGATTCCTATTTTTTTCAATTTGTTTAAAACTTTGTATTAGTTCTTAAATAACAAAAAATTTGTCATTTTTTCAACCTAATGAAGATCAAGATGAAGAACCCACTCTTGGAAGAACATCCACAGATTGATCAAAAAATAGAATTTACCTCTCCCAAAGAATTAATTACCGAAATAAAAGAAAATATCAATCCGAAAAAAGCTCCAGGTTTTGACTTAATTACTGGAGAAATTTTAAAACAATTACACAAAAAAGCAATAATTAAACTAACCAACCTAATAAATGCTGCCTTCAGACTGAAGTATGTACCCAGCCTTTGGAAAATTGCGGAAGTCATAATAATACCCAAGCCAGGGAAACCACCACATACTGACCGATCTCATTACTGCCTGTTATGTCGGAACTATTTGAGAAACTCCTACTCAAAAGACTAAAACCACTTATCTAAGAAAGAGAAATCATCCCTAATCATCAATTTGGATTTAAAAATAAGCACTCGACGATCGACCAAGTTCATAGAATAACCAACATGTCATTAGAAGAGAAAAACATTTGTGCTACTATCTTTCTTGATGTAGCGTTTGATAAGGTTTGGCATGAAGGCGTAATACATAAGCTCAAGCTTTTCCTTCCAAAACAATATACAGATATCCTCCATTCATATATATCGGAAAGATACTTTAGAATTAGGCAAGAAGAAGCCTATTCCGATCTTAAAAGAAATTAAGGCTGGAGTACCACAAGGAAGTGTCCTAGGACCTGTCCTATACTTACTGTACACATGTGATAGGCTTCATGATCATATGTCGAGGGTATCCAGCTCCTTGACAATACTGGGTTAGAAAGAAGACTTAAGAGGATCAAGCCCTTTGAGTTAGTTTAGTGTTTTTAGTGCACAAGCAGAGCTTGTGTGTGCACGTTAAAGTTTAGTGCAATCCATTCTACAGAACCTAAGGAACGCCGATGACTATACCTTAGTTTTAAGTTTCAAACTCAATTAGATTAAGTTAGAATTAAATTGCTCATTGGTCACTGTTGATCAGGTTGTAATATACTAAATGCCTTTATGGGTGTTGTTTAATTTTCAGATAATTAAACATGTAAACTCATATTCGTTTATTCGTTCAACCGGCAACGCCGCACCAAAATACGTTGGCGAGCGGCATCAAACCAGGAAGCGGTTTCATCAAAGATAATTTTTTGCTCTATTTTAATGATGGTATTAAGCCGTAAATTTAACCGTCGCGTCTAGACAATAGAAAAAATCTTACACTTGTTTACGCGGCTCACGTTAAAGAATCTTTCGAGAAGGTGTTGCGCAATCCGGAAAGAAAGATTTTGAAGCGACGGAGGTTCGTCGAATTTAAACTCAGTGTGTTTTCAGTCGCGTACCAGACTAGCCGCTCCATTGTCTAAAACAATGTATTCAGAACCTTTTCAGTGTGTGTTTGATCGTCAACCGATTCACTACTCCGTCAAGTGCGACGTAATGCAAGTTCCTTCGCATAAGGGCTTGTTAGGGATATTATATATCCAAAATTCTCTGACAAATTATTCATAATGCCTCCTAGTACGGCGAATCAGTGTGTTGCTAGCTGCGAACCAGGCTAGGACCCTCCAGTGTCTAATTATCACACGCAAATTAATATTTTCTGAATGATGTGGTCATTTCTTTAAATTAACTATAATACTTTGTTCACGATTACTAGTTTAATGTAATCTTTGTTACGTTGTTGTTTTTGTTCATTTATTTATTTAACAAGTCTAATAAATGGTTAAATAAAAGTGTCCATTGTTTTTGTTGGATGAAGTTGAGAAGGCAAACCTACTACAGCACATTTCTTCAATCTAAAATTACAGTCAACTCGAAATTCGAACTACGATGCAGTTTAAAAAGGCGGTAACACATTGTTGGCCGTCCTGGGAAACTGGCACAACATAGGGCTTATTCCAGAACCCTCAACAGGTGTTTAATAATAATAAAAAAAAATTCATAAAACTTTCTCCTAATTTTGTCTATCTAGCTTTGCGACAGGTAACACTGTTCAACGTTGTTTGCCTAATCGGATGTAAAAATGGAAAACAATGGTGAGACGTCATATAAGACGAATGCAGTAATTGTTGGTTGTTGGTATCTGGTTTTGAATTTCTGAGAATAAGTAAATGTAAACAACAAATTTCGTGTAAACATTTACATATGGGTGAAGGTGTAATCATGCAGTTTTAGATTTAAAAATAGCTCCATTTCAAAATCTACACACTGATAAAACAATTTCTTGGTTCAACTTAAATTTAAATTAGGCCAAATGCGTGAAAGAGCCAAATAAAGGGTTTTCTTAAACAAAACTGACGTAAAAAAGGCAAAAATTTCTTGGAAATAATCGAAAATTGTGGACAAGAATAAAAAGGTTCGAGGAAATAGAAGAAAAAAATTAAAGCAGTAAAATATAAAAACAGAAACCAAAGCGTATGTG
Organism: Crepidodera aurea; assembly: GCA_949320105.2. Lineage (NCBI taxonomy): Eukaryota > Metazoa > Arthropoda > Insecta > Coleoptera > Chrysomelidae > Crepidodera > Crepidodera aurea. Next base: position 9,849,904 of record OX439480.2, read on the forward strand.
TATAACTGAACATAGAAAAATACTTTTTTGATTCAGATGGTAAATTCAACTCCAAAAAAATCAGGTCCAGGCTTAAAAAAAATTAGTTCGTTTGGTTCATATAAAAAATTTCACCCTGTATATGGTTTTTGTAAACTCTAATAATGATTTTACAAAGTACACAAATAGACAACAAAAAATGGCGTATTTATTTTTCCCGACATGATTACATACACAATTTCTATTAAAAAACAAATTTGACTATAAATTAAAAGTTTAGCAAAATGATCCATAGATTTCAAAAAATATAACTTTTCCTGCAAAAATTTTATTTTTAATTACTAGTACCACCACAGCTCGTGGCTATATTTTTAATAATACGACCGCTTTAGTTAATTTCCAGAATCGGCTTTCAAAAGTTACAAACTGTTTTGAATAATACTAAAACTAAAACATCGGCATGTATAATATTTATTTAGTGATTCATCGGTATTGTCATTTTATCGAATTCTCAAAATTTTGTTTCGAAAGAAAAATACAGTTTGATCTTTTTAAAATTAAAGAAAAGAAAATAGAACATTCAAAATGAACGAATTTATTTACATTTTTAAAAAAATTTAAAAATACACAAGAGTAGATAATAATAATAATAAGACACAAAACACTAAAACGACATAACGAAATCCAAAAAGAAAATCGTTGATATTTATAGCAGATTTTCGAAATGAAATCCACCAGCTTCTAATTCTTCTATACATCTTCTTTGTCGGAACATCAAATGTCTAATTGACTTCCTGCGTGTTAAGGGATCATATTTCTTTCAATCGATCCCATATGGAATAGGCGACAGGGTTAACGTCAGGGGATCTAGGTAGCCTATCCACCTATTTTCGTAAGTGGCATGAAGGTGTTGACGAACAGCAACTAACAAATGTGGTCAAAATACTGTACTAAACACAAAAAAATAATGTTTCCGGGAAACGAAAAGTTATGTCCTAAACAATTCCAAACAACGAAAATGTCAAATTATCACAGCCTCCTAAGATACACTTAAATTTTCAACATTAATAAATGGTGAGAGGGTAGTGAACCAAATTACGTTAATAATATTTCCTGTTTATTTTTATAGTTTATGTTTGACTCCTTTTTGCAATTTCCCAAATTTAAAAACAAAATGTAAGTAATTAAAAATTACATTTTTGTACAGAAAATTAAATTTTTGCAAGAGAAGTTATATTACTTTCCGGGCCCCTAGCCAAGGGAAAGTATTGTGAACGCGCTAAAAAAAAATTGAGATAACGACGAATATATCTATTTTGAGGTCCCCTGAGACGAATAAAATGATTTACAGATGGAAGTCTGTTTGTGTGTATGTCTGTCTGTATTCTTCCACGATAGCGTCCGCACGCTTAATACGATTGAGCTGAAATTTGTTATATGGGTTTAGGGTGATTGGGGATTAAACCCATTAGTTTTTGGTTGAAATCGCCCCACCAGGGGGCGCAGGACCCCTATGTGCATCGCGAAAAAAATATGGAGTTTGAACACATTCCCATAAAATAAATGAATTGTTTCGCATTATTGATTTTTGTCTATGTGTTGAAATCCAAAATGAAAAAAAAATACCTAATAAAGAAGAAGGAAATAATAAACAATAAAGATATTGCACTTCCAACCCAATAGGAGATAGAAAAGGTTTGTAAGCTTGTAAAAAATTTACGGTGTGGTGAAAAAAGTTAAAAATTGTGAGAACTCCATTGTGCTTTACTAGATGTCACATATATGTGTAACAATAATAATAAAATATTGAATAGAAGAAAACGCAAAGAAATTATTAAGGTAAGAGACAATCAAGGGGTCCGATGAATAACTGATCAGATCTTCATTTTAAAAAAATAGCAACAGACCGTTATCAATATGAGATTCCGACAATCACGCTGTTTGTGAAAAAAATACACAAAAAATAAAAAAACAAGCTATAGTTTTAAGTAAGGTATAAAACTTTCCTAAGGAGGAAATGGTAGATATGCCACGAAATTCCCGGGTTTTAAAACATATCGTGGGATTTACAGAATCCTCTTTTGGATGCCGGCTAACTTCAGTGAAGAAGGGTCGTGGGTGAAGCAAAATAGAATACTAAAATTTTTATCAACATTCAAAAACAAACCAATAATAAGAAGAACTTGTACTTACCTTTAACTGACTTTGCGTTTACCTTTAACTAACCTTGTGCTTACTCTTTTCCAAAATAATTGGGATTTAGAATATTACCAAATAAAAATAGTATATTGTTTTACGAGTGACGAAAGTAACATTTTTTGAAGCGAGAGAACAGTTTACCAGCCGAGGCTGGCAATGTTCACGAGGTTCAAAAAACGCTTTCCACTAGTGAAACACTATACTTTTTCTACAACCCCGTTTATATCATAATAATATGCTAAAGAATGTATTTTATAACTGGAACGCATTTTTTTCATTTTTATTGAACAAAAAAATAAAAAAGTATTAAAACAAATATATCTTACTGCCTGGCTTCATCCAAAATACAGCACAGTTAACGAAAATGAATTTACTTTTTTATGAACTCTCGAATCCACGAATTTTGCATATATTTCTTCATATAGCTTTTTAGATTTTACTAGTAATTAATCCAGAGGTTTCCTCAGCTTGATTTGCTATTTCTGATGGTGTATTTGGAAAATTTAAATCATTTCCCGAATCAGAAATCATGATAATTTAAAAAACTAACAATGCTTTCAGTACACACTGACAAGTCTAAATAATTAACGAGGAACGTCAAAATAATGAAAACCAGGCAACTAGATATGAGTTGTTTTTAAATTTAACTTTCGTCACTAGAAACGAAAGTTAACTTTATGAGAATTTCTCTCACTTGTGACGAAAATCACGTTTTCGCTGAAGGTATTCTATTACAAAATGACGTCTTTTGGTAAAGGGTTGTAACAACAAATTTAATGACCGCGTATATGTGAACGTACTGAACAATTATGGATCAACAAGATTCAATAAAGTAGCTAGAAAAAGGGAATATAAACCGAAAATAGTCTATTATAGTCGAGTCTGCAAATTGATAGCCGAGGCACAGCTGAGGCTAGCAAGCAGGCGATACGGCACGGTGCTTGCTGTGGTTACTAGGATACGGCACGGTGCGAGTCATTTGAGGACGAAAAGTAGTTGCCTTCAAAAACAGTTGACTTTTCATTCGGAAATTAGTACGTAAAACGTCATTTTTTGTAGAGGTCGGCGAAAAAAATATTTAAAAGAAGCAAACAATGTCTACCGTGTGCAGACGATTTATTTTTAAGATCTAGGAAACAAAGGAATTAGAAAAAAATGATGTAGGAAGAAGATATAGGATTGGAATTTAGTATGATTAAATCCAAATATATGGAAAATAAGCAATAATAGATGTTGAGGAGGTTGAACATTTATGTCTTTGGGGGTTTCGATTAACAATACGCGTTTGGAAGTAGACATACGAATTTTAGGTTTCTTTTGATGATTTACTTTATTATTTTTAATATTGATTATAGCGCCAACATACTATTTATTCTACGGGCTACGGGTTTGGATTCTTGGGGGATATTAAGTTGTGTATTAATTTTAATATTTTTTTTAATATAAACTTTATTATTATTTTTCGAAAATTATCTTCGACCCGGTCCTTTCCAATTCTTACTCTTCCACTACCAGTCTCAGGAAACTGGTTGATATTGCCTAGCTCTCTTCTACCTAAACATACAAATTGAAACAGGAAATAATGTGTACAAATGATAATTTAAACAGATTATAAGGTTAGGTCCGGTTTATTGAATGGCCTGCTTTCATCCTACAATTGCAGGAATAAACACTACATAGATGCTTGTAGAGACCCTTTTGTTTGTTTAAAGATTGAATTTTGTTTGAAAGTCCTAGGGAATTTGAATGATAACTTTTATTGGCGTTTACTTAAACATTTTGGATATTTTAATTTTTCTAAAATTCAATCCATATGTTGCGATGAGTAATAGAAAGACTGTACATGTGGCAACAATGTTTCCTCTTTACTCGTGTTCACATAGCCAACTAGAAAAGAGCAGAAACTAAAGTTGCTATTTACGTTCTCTACATACTTTAGTGATTTATCTTCCTTATCAGGAACATACATTTATGCAGAAAACGCATATGTTTGGCTTATACGCTGTCGGCGCTATTAATATTTCATTAAATGAAATTCTTTTAGATTGAAAGCTCTAATGAACAGATGATTCGTAAAAAGTTTTACTTTCCCGCTGCATTTAAATCGTATAATAAATAAAATGTAAAGAAAAAAAAGTTACTTTAAGATTTTATTTTTTTGGTTAGGAACACTCTGGGTTAAAGTGTAATTACCAAGTTTTATTGACTTTAAGAAGAAAAAAATAAACAACAAATTTTTGTCTAGGATGGTCAAATAGAAAAGTGATCTAGATTCAAAACAATATACAGGGTATGAAGAAATGAAATATTTTGGAACCAATCAAATCAATTGAGAATTTGTAAGTATTGTATTTGTATGTATTTCTTAAAAATGTATTTGTTAATTAACAGGGGCCCAGATTCGATATCTACGGAAAAAAACCTACAGGAACTTGTTAAAAAAGTTTCTGGTGCCATTTCAGCTATTCCGTAATGAATTATTATTTTCAATTTTTTCACTTTAGAAATTAATTGTCAGATCAAAAAAAAAGAATTCGTCAAAACTTTTAATAATATTACAATAAATTTTCAAATTGAAGCTCTCCAGAATCAATACATTTTTGAGAGCGTGCCACTAGATGTTTCACTGATTTTCGAATTATTTGAGGGTTATTTCTAACACTATTACATACAGCATTAAGTTTCTCTATTTCTAATTTCTTCATTATAAACTTCTTATTTTAAATGACCCCATCAATAGTAGTCTAGGGGTGTTAAATCAGGGAATCGCGGTGGCCAATTTACTGGACCTCCACGGCCGATCAATCTATTGAGGTAAGTGGCATTAAAATGGCATTCTAACTGGAATTGAAAAGTGAGGTCCAGCACCATCATGCTGAAACCACATACCACAGATATTTAAACATTGCAATAGATCCGTCAAGTACGTGAGGTCCAATCAAATGATTATTAAGGATTCTACACCATACATTGACATGGAATCTGTATTGGGAGTTTTTCTACATACAAAAAATATGTCCATTTCTAGTATTATTAATTCCATCCCTGGTAAATTGGCTCAAATTTATTAATAAGCAGATATAATTTACCAAAAAGACTCATTTCGGTCCTTATACGAATTATTCTTCAGTTCTTTTGGGTTACGAGAGTATTTTATAAAATTTTACTACGAACTAATTAAAGATATTAACAATATGTATGTCTTGGTTTCGTAAATATTTATTATATTAACCCATTTTTGATGGTAGGTACTTTATCTTACAATTAATTTCTAGAGTGAAAAAATTGAAAATAATTTATTAGGGAATAACTGAAATGGTGCCAGAAACTTTTTTAACAAGTTCCTGTCGGATTTTCTCCATAGGTTTCGAGCTCAGATTTTTGATAATTATTATACAGGGTGAGTTATTCTTACAAGAAGTTAACATTGAAGAAAAAGAATATTCCGGTTTCGTTCATAGGGCTACTTGTTAAGGCCTTTTAGTTGAATGCATGTACCAAATTTAAACCAATCGAATATTTTGTCTAAATTCACAAATCACTCTGTATGTAAGTAACGAAGCGGTTTTGGATATTTGTATATGGCATTTTGTAATCATATTGGCAGTTTTGTCGGTTTCATCTCTGAACACCCTGTATAATATTTAATATTCAAGACGGTTTGGACATTTTTGCGATTCATGAATATCAAATTAAATGTACTATGTTGTTTTAAAAGGTTTCATTGCGGCAGGACTTTCATATTCTTCTTGGTGGTTCAATGCAGTTTGTCTTATTGTTTTTTTTGATTTTGCTCTATCTGTTTTTTTATTTTGCTGTCATTTGGTTTTATTATTTTGTTTCTTCCACTCACTAAGTGCAGGGCCGGCCTAAGAGCAAAATGTTTTGTTTGCAAGAATGAAAATGGGTGTAGAAAACCTCCCAAAAAATGTTATTTGTGCTATAAAACGAATTTGTCAGAGCTTAATAATTATTGAATTCGGCACAATCATTGTGCTCCGTAAAAACAATTAAGCGGAGCGTTTAGAACCAGTTGAACAAAAGTTATGAACATATTCAAATGGCTGATTTGCATTAAAAATAATAGTCCAATAAACGAAGGTAATCAGGTCTGTCCGGCACCAAGTTTTTTTAATTTGCTGGTATTCATGAGTACATTCACCCCCGAAAAGCTCAGCTGTCTGAAATTTGTGGAAGGGCGGGAAAATGGCCCATTGGTCTCAAAAATGTGTTTTTTTTTCGCCGATATTTCCGAAAATATGACACTTAGAGAATTTTGGTTTGGACGAAAATGAAGATCAGTTCATTACCTACAAAAATGATCCTTATCATTTTTGTCAAAAACATGATACTTTTCGACATAACCGGCTCCAAAACGCACCCCCATTTTTAGCTCCTGTCCTGCATTTAGAGAGCACACTCTAAAGGAATGACACTCCCAAGCGGATTACAAATTTTTCAATAAATCACGTAAGAATTAATATTTTTTCATGATTCATAGTTCAGATGAAAGAGGGAATCTGTAGCTATAATATCATGTTACTTTTTCCTTTTATCTATTTCTCTGAATTATTGAAAAACCGGGCCAAAGTTTGTTTTTGCTCGATATTTTGACCTATAAATTTCACTAATTTCACCGAATCCTTTTGGATAATGGGGCTTTGCAAGGTGTTAAATATATTCAGAAATATTCAATAAATGATTTTTATGTATTTGCATAAACATGTTTTTTAGGGCGTTTTTTTTTATTTATATATAGTTTTCGAAAATGCTCGGGTCTATCGGGAATTAATAGATAGGTAATCGGTTCTCAACGCACATCATTAGAAAGCTTAGCTTGTCCCTTTGTCGATGGCATTTTTCTTTTTTTTTCATATTTTTTGGTTTTGGGAGGATATTCAAATTTTCCGTTTTTGACCACAATAATTTTGCGAATTTTGATAAGGAAGCACCGTATTTTCAGATGTAGCTGAGATTTTCGGAGGTAAATGTACCTATGAATACCTGCAAATTAAAAAAATTTTGACGGACAGACTTGATGCCCTGGTTTGGGGTTTTTCTGGCGTTAATTTACTGGACTATAAAAAATTTTACCGAATTATTTTTTCATGTTTTTTCTCATTTCGGCGCCCCTTCCCAAATCGCACGCCTTAGGCCGGCCCTGTCTAAGTGGTTCATGCCATATAATGGCCGCTTCACACTTGGCAGCACGACAACGACACGACATGGAGTAGGGATGAATTTATATTGAAAGAGATGTAGTGGCTTCGTCGATTTCAATGTAAATTCATCCCTACTCCATATCGTGTCGTTGTCGTGCTGCCTAGTGTGAAAGCGCCCAATAAATACTTACGTTTATTTTCATCGATTTTAGCAAAAAAAAACAATAGGTATAGTAGAACCCACCGCTTTATGAGAAAGAAAAAACGCTATAAAAACAGCAAAGGATACCGCCAATAGAAGAAATGCTAATTGATCTGGACATTTTTGAGTACTTTAATGTCGAAAACACCGTACACTATCCATATACATAAAAATAAAATGATATTTTGGCTATTAGGACCACTGTGCAAAGATTTCATAACCAACTTAGCTGGAGATCGTTAGGGGTAATTTGCGTAAAATTTCTATATTGATTAACTTTCTTTAATATGAATTTACATTTTAATTTCTATAAAGCGGCGTTCAGACTTTACAAGTTACTTGAATTCAAGTAACTTGAAAGGAGTAACCTAAATTCAAGTGAATGTTCATACTATTTCAATATTTGATTCAAGTCATTTCAAGTTGACATTTTTATTTAAATAATTCCTGTTTCAAGTTACAAAAATTGCGTCAAATGATGTGATTCCTGCTGGAATAAAAGTTGTAAATCAGCTAATTGTGGATGGATTCCTAAAAATCAGAGAAAAAATTCTACCCTTTATTTTACAAAAAAATACCTCAAATACCAAATAGACGCTGACGCTAGTGTGAACCATCCACGGAGGGTTCTAATTGTGAGGTTATTTTGTATAAAAATTTCAACTTGAAATTTTTTCTCTGATTTTTAGTAATCCATCCACAATTAGCTTATTTACAACTTTTATTCCAGCAGGAATTACATCATTCGACGCCATTTTTCTAACTTGAAAAAGGAATCAAGTAAAAATGTCAACTTGAAATGACACTTCTAAACATTTGTACATATCGTTTGGGCATATTTACATATATATTATAAAACTTTTTATTGATGAAATGGCATCAAAAAGGGGCCACGAGGTATTGCCTTTCCGCCCTATTTTTGTGTATTTAACCCCACAGAATTAATTTGGGGACAAATTAAAAAAGAATAAGGCGTTATAACGTGTTTCCCAAATTTGACGGGTTGATAGCAAATTTGGTAAAAGAAGAAATTAACAAAAGTTCAGCTGATGATTGGCAGACAAAAATCATACATGTTATCAAAGAAGAAAATTCTTATATAACGAGTCCGACCAAATTGATTATCAACGTTGATGACAGTGAATCCAATGGTGAGGGTTGAGATAGGGTAGGTAAGCTTAATTAATTTATAACATTTGTGACTTTATTCACCGTGTTTTTAATTTTAGAATTAAAATTTGAGACAAAAATTTTAATTAGCAACGTTTCTAAATCTCACAAGAGATCAGAAAATGAAGCTATAGGCCAGGTGGAGTGGTCAACCTCTATTCAAATCTAATATGCGTTATAGAAATTAAAATGTAAATTCATATTAAAAAAAGTTAATCAATATAGAAATTTTACGCAAATTACCCCTAACGATCTCCAGTAACTTGGTTATTGAATCTTTGCACAGTGGTCCTAATAGCCAAAATATCATTTTATTTTTATGTATATGGACAGTGTATAGCGTTTTCGACATTAAAGAACTCAAAAATGTCCAGATCAATTAGCATTTCTTCTATTGGCGGTATCCTTTGCTGTTTTTATAGCGTTTTTTCTTTCTCAGAAAGCGGTGTGTTCTACTATACAAAGAATCCCCACAATAATATTGCTATCTGTGAGTTGATTTGGATTGATTTTTTATCTTATTTATTTTTATTATAAATTAAATTTATCTTATCTACAAAATTAATTTAATCTACTGTCTACTTACTGGCTTATCTTAAGCTCTTAATTCTAAATTGTTTATTTTTTTGTTTAACGTTTATTATGCCATCTGTCTTGTTGTCTTGATACAAATAAGACGGAGATATCGAGTAGCGTTTTTTGGATCTCATATAATTAAGTTTAAGGTTGTGGTTACCTGGCGAAAACGTGGTGGTGTGGTGGTCGACACTAAACACGAAACTTTGTTCACTGCGCTTGTCTTTTTGAATTGTAACTCGTTCTCTGTCCTGCATATTATCTCTTCCATTTTCCTTGCTTTTTCTCTAACCTGACATAACTGGTAACTTAAGTAGGTACGTACTGAATAATAATTAGGTATAATTATTATATTATTATGGAAATACAAGAATAATGGTTTAACAATACTGAAAGGCAAAAAGTTGGAACGATTGAAAGAAATTTACCAGTATATACAACAGGAATTCGGCAAAGTCTACAGGAAATTCTCCCTATATAAGCGACAGCAGGAATATTTTAATTCATCTAGAAACAACCGAAATATTTACAGAATCGTTACATTGATTTAACTGGAATATTTCAGTTATTTTAACGAACTACCTTACTTTTACCGGAACTTCCTGTTTAATAAACAAACTAGATAGTTGTATTCGAAGCTTCGAACTTTAGTTTTTACAGGAATTTCCAGTATATAATCGGAACTGTAGTATCGATTTAACAGGAATTTTCCGTTGAAATAAAGATCTTTCATTAATACATTACAGTACTAGTTAGTTGTATTCGAAGCTCATAACCTGAGCCTTTACAGGAATTTCCTGTAGTTACCTAGTATTTAACTGGAATTTCTTGCATTTCCTATTGTAGAAAGTATATTTATTTCAATATACAAATCCAAAAGTATCTAATTCATAACAAGTAACAATTAAAATTAATTAGAATTCACAATCAGAAAATATCGTATGCTTCTTGTCCGTAGTCGCGAGACGTCTTAGTGGAATGCAATAACGTGGCGACACCTCGCCCTCGCTTGTGGAACTGCAGATTGCAGGGGCCTTGGTTGCATACTCTACAGGGAAATCGTAATGCTCCACTATTTAACGAATTACTGCGTCGCGTAGCGGATTGAATTGTGGGATTTACAGGATATTCCTGTAACATTCACGGTGGTTTATTCCGGTAGACGAAAACTGACAAAAAAAAGTTTATTTTTATCATAATGGCGATTTCAAAAATGACTCCGTTTATAAAATAAAACTTTAAAGTGATTTTTGAAGGTAATAATAACTTTGAAGTGACTTTGGTTCCATGCGGTATGTGGAAATCACTTATAAATGTGCTAAAATGTGGCAAGAATTACTGCAATCATATAATAAAGTGCCGCCACTTTATAGGTATATTAATGGTTCCCAAAACGACACTAAAACTATCACGTCCACTTCTAAGTGGTATTTAAGTGATATGGTTTGGTGGTAGTAACTATTATTTTCCACATTAATGTTTGTGCACCTTTGATGATTCTCAGCGGTGAACTTTACGTGACTGCAACTAGGCAAAAATAAAATGAAGTTATTCTTACTGTGTAGGGGTAGATTTAGTGATTATTACGTAATAGCCACCCAATCGAAGTTGCGATATCAGTTTCTGTCACTATAATGCTACTCGGGCCCCAGTGAATTTAATAAACTAATCTAATTTAATAAATAATAATATATTAGATGTATTAACAAGTATTTATTTATTTTTAATAAAATACATTATATGATTTTGAATCCACTCGTCGAGCTCGACAAGGCGGCCCTGGAATTTCAACGGTTGATTGAATAATACTTTATGTCGAGTAAAATGAACTGTCCTTATGATTTTTGTTGAAAAATGATGATGTGCTATCAATGTAGTGCCGCATCAGTCATAAGAAGAATGTGAATCCATTAAAATTATACTATTTTTCAAAGTTTTTTTTTTTTTCTGCAGAAAACAAAAAGTTGCGCGTTCAATTTTTTTTAACTGTTGCTTAGTATCATCCTTAAGCTTTAAAGTGAGAAAAATAAAAATTGTCTGATCTGGCTTACAGGGTGTTGTTTTCAAAAAACCAATAAAAATCTAAAAAAAACTAAGTCCGGACCTGAAATTAAATTTTTTTTAAAACGTATTTTATTGAGCTCAGGGAGCACACTCAGTGTTCCAAATTTGATTGGTCTGAGATTTTTACTTTTAGATATACTTAACGTAGAATAATTCACATATTTTCAAATATCGCCCTGTATATCCGTCAAAAACGCAACAAGGCATTTTTTCGTACCAGATATGAAATGGCCTAGGTCCATAGTACTTATGGTTGGACTGTGTACGGTACGTCGTGGGACACCCTGTATAAGAAAATTATGAACGGATTTCAGGAAATAATTTTCTTAGTTGTTTGAAGGCATCCTTATTGTAGGTACTCCTTAGAATTTTCATTTTATTCTCTAATAAAGCTATTTGAATATACGCTCAATTTTATTTTAGACTAAGGAAAAGGAGTGGAAATAAAAACTAATTTTAAGGATGATAATATCAATATATTTTAAATACATACACTTCTACACAAAAACGGAATTATAGTACACATATTTATATATTTTTTGTAAAAGTTTCACTACTTAGCAATCCAATACTATGTAGCAGACAGTATTAAGTAACATTTAGTGTTTCTGTGAAAATGTTTCTACTATTTATATTTATATATTAAAATTTTTGGAAAAAGTCTAAAATGTATATATAGTACAATATTTTTTAAATGTACGTGTATTGTCTGTACCAAAAATAATGAAACAATAACGACCTTTTATTAAAATATATATACAGGGTGTCCCGTTGGTAAACGGAGATATTTTAAAGGTACGTAGAGGTCACAAAGGAGATTCTAAATAACCCATATCTAATGGGTCTGTTGGCTTCCACAACGAAGTTACAGGGTGTTTTATCAATTAAGCATAATTATTCATTTGGCCAGAACTTTTGAATCACTTAGTATATTTTTCTCACGAAAAATGTACTGAAATATTGAGAGATATGAAAATCCAGGTTCGACTTTAGACAAAATGGAAACATATTAAAAATATCAAAACAACACCATGTATATCATAATTTTAATATTTCCTTTTTGATTTTAATTAAGGGGAAAAAACTGAATTGAAAGTTGTTGTTGTTATCCCGCCACCGATTAGAATGGGAAAACTTTGAAACTAAAAGTAAAAGTTAGAGAAAAAAAAAGAAAAATTGTTTTTTTTTATCGTTTTGCTGATTTGCGTAATTAATAAGCCTGTTCCGTGGTATTTTTGAAAATTGGATTTACTATTACTAATTTGATGTGCGAGGTATTATGCTAAAATTATAAAAATAAACTAAGTACTATTGGTAGGGGTAAACCATTTTGTTTTTAGTCTACCTAATTATACGAGTGTAATAGACTCATTAGAGCATTTTTCACAATGCTAAATGTCATTTTTGTTGCCAAGTTTTCATTAGTTCGAAGTACAACTAAATGTTTGTATTTTTTCTTGTTTTTTAATTCATATAAAGTCAAAATTTTAACTTAACAAAAATACTAGTTCCTCTCTTAGAATCTCTTAGAACCTCCAGCCCAAATTTTTCATTTTCAAAAAAACCCCTTTTTAATGTATTTATATTTTAACGGTGTGTAGCTTCCTCATATGCAACTACACTCTAAAAAATGGTTGTGAAAAAACTTGATAAGTATGGTAATTTTCACAAAATATACTATGTGACCTACATTTTACATTATATAAGCCTCGAAAGTACATTGTAAAATTATTCACAGAATAATGTATGTGAAAAATACGGCCAACGTGAAAATACATTGTGAACATTACCGATTTGCAGAATTCATTATGTGAATGAAATTGTACAGGTTTAGTTACGTCAATACCCCTCCACCTGAACAGCGCACTATCCGATTTCTATTTTTAGAACTCGGAGTCTCAGAGGAAAGCTGATGTTAGGCAAATTAGTTGAGGGTTACGAGAGATTGGAACGCAGTAATATTTTTCTCCCTAATCTAAGTAATATTTATTTGTATACCAATCAGTTTTGTGGTGTGAGTCGACCATAAATCGAGGTAGGTGAGTATTCAATTGTAGTTTTTCTAGTGTCCACAACAAATGTTGTATCACTAATGCTATCAATATTTTCTAGGTTAGAAACCAACTACGACACTTTATTTTGTATATCTGGAAAAGACAAATATAAATGATAATTGATACGAAAATTTCTTGATTTTGAATATATAATACCTCAAGGATTTATCCACAATCTACAACTAGGGAATTCATACAGAGAATGTTCCTTAAGATTCAAGAAAAGTGTCGTTAAAAAGAAGGTTTTCAATTTCTTTAAGAAGTTAGTGGCTATGTGAATGTGGTATTTTTCGTATAATAAATATACTAATTCTGAATAATATTATGTTTCTTTATATTATGTGTTTGAATGTCACTGTGAATTCACACCAAATAATTACCAAGTAAATTCACAGATTAATCAGTATTTTTTTTTAAACTGGCAACGCTGCGTTTCAGAAGAAATTAGGGAATAAATATAAACTTTCTAAAATCAGTTTTACATCGATGTTTTGTTGGTTAACAAAATATATTAAGTTCTTCTATTGTCATTATGGAATTTTCATTTTTCTTGCAAAAAATAGAAATATTAAAAGAATTATTATTCATATTATTGGACATCTGTATTTTTCCAATTCACAATATTTATTTTCGTGTAAAAAAATTAATTTGGCATCGATTTTAAAATTTCGCTTAATTTTTAACATTTTTTTTTCTTTTCACACTTTTTTCCGCCTTTCCCCACTTATAATTTTTTTTTCGTAAATTTCTATAATGCCAATTGATGCCTTTTTATCGAGATTTTCATTTTCTTATAAAAAAAACATGATACATCCCCCCTAAATATATTATTTAAACTTAAGGAACTAAGAGAACAGCTCAAACTATTAAAGGGATAAATCTTTTGACCGACTAAGGATGACTTGGCAAAAATTATTTTAAAAAAAAATTAGACATCATTAAACGTGCAATTTCGTTAATATTAATAAATGTTTGTTAGTTACTTTTATTGCCTCGCTTTACTTTATACTGGGCGTTTAAAAAATACATACCTAATTGAATATTTTCCCCTAAGTACGGACCTGTAGGTACATCAGCACAGTGTAAAATTATTTTAAGCCGAATAAACAAGAAATAGGTAAATGACGCGAAGTGAATTTTTGAAATTGTTAAAGAAAAAATGAATTTCATAATATGTTTTTCCAAATTAAATAAAAATTTTACTTTCAGTTGCAAAATTTTTCAATTCGAATCGGTGGTGGGATAACAACAACAACACTCTATTCAAATCTAAAATGGAAATATTAAAATCGTGATACACAGGGTGTTTTTTTTTAATATTTTTATTATGTTTCAATTTTTCCTAAAACCGAACCTGGATTTTCATATCTCTCAATAATTCAGTAGGTACATTATTCGTCTGAAATGTAAGCTTTATGCCAAAAATGGGAAAAATATACTAAGTGATTCAAAAGTTCTGGCCAAATAAATAATTATGCATAACTGATAAAACACCCTGTAACTTTGTTAGAAGACCCATTATACTTACCTTTAAAATATCTCCGTTTACCAACTGGACACCCTGTATAGAAGCTAAACTGCTTTTTACGGTAAAAAATACATATATTTCAATAAAATCAAATAAAAACACCTTTTGTACGTTAAAATCGTTTCATTATTTGTGGTGTCCTAAGTATAGAAAATAGTAACAACTACTTTTAGCCTCTACTATCTACATACATATTTATATCTAAAATTATTAAAACACAAATATTTACAATATTGTTATGTACACATGTTTGAAAATAAACAACATAACAACAACAATGAAAATGAATCATTAATAAAATTTGAAAAACTCAAATATTTCAAGTCTTGATGCAAAGTGTTCTTTAAAAAATATATTTACATACAGGGTATTTCACTATTAAGTAAAACATAAAAAAGTGAGACTTTGACATTAACGTTATGTCTAAATTTGGAAGCAAGTTTCTAGTTTATATTGACCAAATTTGTTTGTTGTTAAATCTTTAACTTTACAGCAAAACACCCTGTAGTACAACACTTTAAGAAGGAACTTATATTTGAAATAAACTTAATAAGAAACAACTGAAACTACCAAACAATATTTAAAATAGTACTGCAACGCAAACGACGGTCACATTCTAACGCTCAACTTACATTTTGATAAAAATTATAATTTAACTATCAAACAGAAATATTCTTAACGGAAGTTGGTCGGTATAAGTTAGAAATCGCAGAAATCTCATCAAAATGACTTAAATAAAGTAGCCATCATCCATACCATACAACTATACCCTTCATAATAAAATTATTTCAAAAACACCAATTGAAATTCATTTATAGTTTATAGATTAGACTGAAATTAACCTCTTCCACCTCGAGCTTTCTGATCTATTGCTGTTATACTCTTTATCTTATTTAGTGTAGGTACCATGTCCAGCTTACTTTTTAATATAAGACTTAATATTAGTCTAGTTGAACATAGTCGCAGAAGCATATTTCATAGAAGAATCTATAAAGAAACTTCTGCGAAGCCCGCATCCACCTTTATATTTCTGAGATTTCTGGTGCTTCTATTTATTATAATCGCTCTGATTTTTGTTTTTAAAATTGCACAAAAGGGCACTGGACCGCCCATCAGCTTTTTAGGCTGATTGATCAGCCTCCTCATTGCCCTTATGCCCCCTGTATCCCGGTGATCAGGCTAGAACCCAGATCTTCTTTTAATTCATATACCATATGGCAATGTTTAAATCTTGCCTATATCTTGCACTTTTGCTGTGAAATTCGTATCTGGAGTGAAACTATACATTTTTAGTGGGTACTGGTTTATTTCTGACTGAACTGGAGGATCCTCCTGCTAGACATCTCTGGATTAATGGATTTACTAAGGCTGTGGATATGCATCGACGAGCTGAAAGTCCTGGGAGACCAGAACAGAGTCCTGGGTGCCCGGACATCAGAGTATCGATGGCAAGGAGAAAGCTGACCGACATGCAAAAAGGGGATCAGGAGAAATACCCGAAATAGAACTGAAAGACACCTGAAAACACGGAAAATCCTTCATACGAATAGCGTGTTCCAAAAGAACAGTTGAACTGTGAGTGATAACAGGACTGGTCAGTATTTTTTTCAGTACTGGTTGAGTGGTGACATATTTTTAAATTGAAGCTTCAATTGAGGATGTTTGTTACCTTTATGTTGGTTTCCTCTCGAAAACTCCTCCAGAGGGCACGTCGTTCCCAGAAGGTCGTATCTACAGTGGATTAGTGCTTTGTGGATAAAATATTTTCAGAAATTTAACAGGCTGTCATACATGTTTATTTCTCCTAGCAGGAATTCGAGGAATGTTATTTACTTGCGGGAAAGATCAGACTGTCCACTTAATGAATTTTGGAAGAATAGTTTTTGTGATGACTATTATTGTTTTTCTGAATCTAAATTTCAGGAATATGTGTAATTTACTATAAATGAGTTTTGTTTCGGTAAATTTAGAGATTAATGATAACTTTTACTTATCCACGATTTCTTACTTACACATTTACTTCAATAGAAGTTTTCATTTTTATTTTTTTGCCCAAAACTCTAAAGTATTCAGTAAAATTCAAAGTTAAAATTTTGGACAATTTTTGAATTCGTACCAATTTAGTATATTTTCAAATTTAAAAAAATAAAAATGCCTATAGTGGAGTAGATCTAGCAAAAAGAGGGCTCGAAATCAGACTGATGAAATAGAGTAATTATTTTTCCCAATCGATGAAGTCAAGATCCCTCCACCATTCCTGCATGAAATGTTCAACCGCGACGACGTTGGGGAAGGGGGAAATCCTCTGAAGTACATGAAAATGGTTTTTCCGACATATAACAAGCCTGGTTTGGTCCCACAAAAAAATACACTTAGCAAAATTGAAGACCTTGACAAAACACGTGAGCTTTTGCTAAATTGAAAAAATGAATTAATTATTTCTGGAGCGGGACAACGTTTTGCTCGGCGGCATTTTTTTACCATTAATTTGAGCCCCGCAGAAACTCGACTCGATAATTAGGAAGCAATCTACGGGCCAGCCAAGTCTTTGCTCCAAAGAAGATTTTTTCGCTAGTACTATCTTTTGGCGAATGAAAAAGTGAACAATTTGAACCAGGGCTGATTGCGCCAGCTCAATTATTACGGAAGTTACAAGCGTTTCAAAGCACATACTGGGGTTCCACAGGGCACAGTCTTAGGACCAACTCTGTGGAACCTGATGTATGATGGAGTACTTAATATCAAGTTAAAAAGTAATGCCATCAGTGTTGCTTATGAGGATGATCTGGCCATAGTAATTGAAGCATTTTAACTTGAGTGGAATAGAAATAAGACCTCAGAGAACAGTAAAATATCTATGTATATATATCGACACTTGCCTTCGCAGACGACCTGGCTTTGTTGGTGGAAGCAAGCGAGGTAGCGGACCTCGAGCACAGAGTATACACGTCGCTGGAAATAGTCGATAGCCTGGCTAAGGCAGCACAGTCTCCAGATCGCCTCGGAGAAGACCGAATCCGTAATTCTCAAAGGACACCACTGGCAGAGCAAGAGAGACGAGGTAACGTTCAAAATCAGGGGGACCCGCTTTAAGCCCCAAAAATCCATCCTCTACCTAGGTATTGCATTTGACGGAAGGGACACCTTTTCACAACATGTTAGACATGCATGCAAAAAAGCAGAGGGAAGAGCCGAGACACTAAACAGGCTAATGCCAAACATAGGGAGTCCCCGGACAAGGAAGAAGGAGGTAATGTGTGGGGTGGCCCACTCGATACTACTGTGCGGAGCTAAAAACGATACGGAACAAGAAGGCGATGGAATCCGTACAGAGGAAATGCCTGTTGAGGGTGGCCTGCGCCTACAGAACCGCGTCTCTGAAGGCACTGCAAGTGATCACCGGAATAGTCTCGATACACCTAATGGTGGATAAACGAGTGAGGGTGCACCAAGGGAACGTCGGACAGGACCAGACGCGAAGGAAGGAAGAACGGGACAGGACCCTGAAAGCATATTTAATTTTTTTCATTCTTTCAATTCCAAATCGCGATATTTCGCGAACTAATTGAGCTAACGGGTTCAGGTTGGAATGTTGGTAAGTATTTTTTTTGTGGGATCAAACCCGGCTGAGATATGTCAGAAAAACCGTTTTCATGTACTTTAGATAGAGGATTTCCCCCTCCCTCATCGCCGCCGCGGTTGAACATTTCATGCAGGAATGATGGGGATCTGACTTCATCGATTACTCGATTTAATCAGTCTGTTTTCGAAAGCCAGATCTACTTCACTACTACCTCTATTCTATTAGTCAGTCGGTACCGATAAAACCAGCAAAAACCATACATATACAATAAAACAACCTTTTTACAACACATATACGACATATCAATCTGTCAAATTTCCTTTCTCCATATTTTATGACTGTATTGAAAACATTTTTGCGAACAAACATCGTTTAAGTCCAAATTGTCCGTTACATACTTATCACAAATTTTTCATGTCCTTTGAAACATCACAAATAAATAAAAACAATTAATGTCTACCTTTTCATACGGAAATTTCTTTCGTTTCTTGTACTTTAATATCAAGAGTTTTAACGGCGCTGATGGTTGTGGTTTCTTTTGGAACCAATGCAGTCGATGTCACCGTTGAACCATTCGTCGTTTTCGTCGCACTTTCTCCAGTATTGATTTGACTATTACCAATGTTTAGTCTGTTTTGATTTTGATGTTGTCGAATTAGGGCGCTAGGGTTTGGGATATTTCGAATATTTTGATTTTGGTTGGGACGCATGCTCCTTATTTGAGGTCTAAACTTGAGTTCGTTAAGTTTCGGCATTTTTTGCAAATTCGGCGTCTTCATTTGTACGGCACTTTGAAGATTCGGTATCTTCAAGGTCTGTAAATTTGGAATTTGTGGTCTCGATTTGTTAATTATACTGTTATTTAAGTTGGGATGTTCAGTCGCTACTTTGGACAACATTTGGAGATTCGATAAAGCGACATTATTCTTATCAGTTCTATTAAGAGCGTTTAATTGTCTGTTTGTGGTAATAGTTAGACCATTTGTGTTTTCAATTTTCGGTGAATTTCTTGGTGACGATTCGGGAGATTTATTGGAGAGATCCAGGGCTCCGATATTGTCACACCTTTCCGGCATCTTTGGAATGATACTAATGCCAGATTTCAGGTTAACAGATTTTTTAATTTTCTCCAAAGGAATGGTTGCTGGTGGTGGTCGTTTCACAGCTATTTTTTCAGATGGTTTTGGAGTTATCTGAATCGGACTAGTAGTTGGAGGGTTTATTAGAGTTATCTCCAAACTAGGTCTTTTATCATTGAGATTATCGTTTTCCTCAATTTTTCTTTTAACGCCTTGCTCAATTTTGCTTACAGTAAAACCTGGTGGACAGTGCGTAAGAATTTTGTTCTTAGCGTTGTTAAAGGCAACTTTCTTTTCAGGTTTCTCCGGATGCTTCGGTTCAATAGTACAACGTTGCCGAAGATTTTCAATTTTCAACTCCAGTGTTTTGTTATTTGCGGTAATTTTGTTGTTTGCAGTCTTGGTTTGAGGTGAGTCATCAGCGTTCGATTTAATTTTAGCACTTTCGATTTTATTTCTATGATACTTTTCGGCAAAAGCTTGATAGGTTTTGTTCGTGATTTGCGTCTTCTGCGCTTGCTTTTCAGTTTGTTCGTTTCTTTCCAAGTGAACAGTAGGCACTTTCTTGCCCCACTCTTTCTCTCCCGAACTTATAAAACCAGTTTTATTGGAACTACTGGACTCGATAAAAGTTCCTACTTTTGGACTGGTACTAGTAGGTTGGGTTTGCTGTTTGGGTAGAACAGCTGACTCTGTAACTTTACTGGATGGTTCAGGAACTTTAATCTTTATTTTTTTAACGTCTTCTGAAACCTTCAAGGGAATTTTCAGCTCAGCAGTTCCGTTTTGTTTTTTGTTATTTACCTCAATTTTTGGCTTTTCAGTAATCGTACTTGTATCTTTGGAGAGTATCAAACTGGGAACTGTCTGAACATTTTTGTCTTCACTTGGAACGTGCTTGTGCCTAACTTGTCTCATTTGAAGAAGTTTTTCCTTTGAACTTAACTCTGAAGTATAAGTTTTATCTTTATCATTAAATTGCGAGCTCTTGTGATGTTTGTGTTTGTGACCGTTATTAGTTATTTTGACTTTTAGTTTTAAGGCTTCTTCGTTGGAAGCTATTTCGGCGTGTAGTTTTCGCTTCTTGTGGGTGTTAAATTCATTTTTAGAATGTTTGCTCTTTTTTCGTTTTTTACTGACATGGTAAGTAGTGTACTGTTCTTCTTCCTTTCTTCGCGATTCTTCGTCGCGTTTCTTCTGCTCTGCCCATTCCCTATCCCGTATCTCTGCGAACCTTTTTATTTCTTCTTGATCGGGTTCTTGGTATTCGAAAACGCAATCTTTTTGCGGAGATTTATCAGGTACTTTTTTCGTTTCTTTGTCGGTTTGGCTCGGCTGTAATTGCAGATGAGCCAAAAGTCTTTTCTTGTGGTCCTTCTGGTCTTCTGTCTCCTCTAAAAAATGTTTTACTTCCACCTTTTCTACTTTTTCTTCCTTAGTAATATTCGGAGATCTTTGAATTTCCGGAGTAGGTGTGACAGGTACAATTTGAAGTTGCTCTCCTTCAAGACGAATTTTTATGGGTCTGATCTTCTGCGGAGTGAAGATGCGGTAGAAGAATCTCATGGGTTTTTCCTGAAACACGAAAAAAAACAGTAAATATACACTCTTAAAAACAAACCAAGATATAATTTTGAAAATGTTCACTCTTTGGATACTTTAATACTAGGTTTTAATCTTTTGTTTGAAGGAGGCAAATTATTTCATAAAAACAATAAATTTTTAATAACAACCACAATTTGACCGCCTATTTATATTAACAATGTGTAACTCGGAGTTAAAATTTGTTTAACAGATCACTTGGGTTGTTTTTCTTCCTGTTGACGCTGGTCTTATTAGGTAGCCCGCCCACTAGGCAGCTGTGGGTTGTTTTGTCCTATGATCAGTCTCCATATTGAATATGTCGTTTGACACAGTTCTGACAATATGCATATTTGGATGTTAGTCTAATGTTGATTTGTAGATCTAGGAAAGCACCAGAGCAATATTATTTCCTCTTGATAGATGTTTGAGATGACTTTAAATACCAAGGTTTTTATGCTTGTTTAGCAAGGCTTTGGAACAGTTTTTAGCTTTGCCAGTTTTTCTTTGGTCCAGTGAAAGATCAAAGAATGAGGCTGTAGGTGTTTGCTGATAGAATATCTTGGATATAATTAAATCTACCAGGTCAAAGATTTTGTGGAGACAGTAAAACCGTTATTATTATGAAAAATAAAACGCCAATAATTTACCGATATGAATTTATGAAATATATATAAAAAATCGCAAATTTACAAGTTCAAAAAATATTTTTTGCATAAAATTGACCGTAGAGTTACTTTCTGAAATATCTACAGGAGAAATCCTTCAAATCCTGTACAAAGATCGCACGAATTCTATTTAGAATAAAAAATTTAAACTTGAGTTAATTTAATTAACATTAACGTTTATTTTAATGTAATTTTTATAGAGAAAATATAAATTACAATCACTTATTTAATTTGACCTTCATCGTCAATACTTATTAATAATAGCTCAATTGTGTAGAAAAAAAAATTGTGTGTAGATATTTGCATTTTCATACACAGTTACTTTAGTTTTTACATTCTGCTTTAAATGACAATGCTACCGAAGCACAACAAAAACGTATGGTTCAATAACCCCGGTTATTTCTTCTAACAGTAATAGAAATGTTGGATAACTGCAATTCGACGAATTTATTAACTTTAAAAATATGCAATTATTGATGCGATGGCTTCATTTTATAAATATATTTTCATAAATTAATATTTTATAGTTAGTGTTTATTACTTGTAGTTAAATTTCTAGTTAATAATTGTTTGATTTAGTGTGTAATTGAATGTTTTAAGTGCAAAAGAGCTTTTCGTAATAATTTTTCAGGGTAATAAACAATGCAAACGCTTTCGAAAAACCTGTAATTTTTTTTATTGGTAAAAAAATTATTATAACGTGTCTTAGAACAATCCTGAGAAATGTCTAGTAAAACTTTATCTTGAATTTAAAATGAATGCTTAAATAATTATATACATTTTTAACTAGCCATAAATTAACCAATTAGGAAGACATATTTATTTAACTTTAATCTGGTTAACCAAACAGTAAAATAGCAATAAATTTAAATAGTAATCTAAAAATGCGAGAATTTAATATTTAATTATGAAATCTTCATACGGATTTACCATGTTCGTAATGTGTATGCATGTATTCTTTGAATGATTCATAGCAAAACTACTTTTTTTTTATATATTTGTGGTTGAATTTTCCACAAAAAAAAATCTTAATCCTGAAAATTTGTATAGTCATTCAACACCACAGACGTTAAAGTATATCTGAATTTTAGAAAATAATCGTAACTACCTCATAAGTAGATGAATAATTTAAAAACAACAATAGCTTGAACATTTTCCAAAAAGTGTTTTAATGACATTTTTTTTTTAATTAATTATTTTATTAAATATCGAAAATTTAAGACTCATAGATATGTAGATAGACAGATAGATAAATAGAGAGACAGACAGATAGAAAAATAGATAAACAGACAGAAAGATAGATATATAGGTGGATGGATGGACAGACATATAAAAAGATAGATGGATAGACAGACAGAGAGATAGATATGTAGTAGAAAGGTAGATAGATAGGCATATAGATAAAAAGATAGATGTATAGACAGACAAAAAGATACATGGATAGACAGATAAAAAGGTACATGGATAGACAGACAAAAAGATACATGCATTGACAAAAAGATAGATAGATGGATAGACACGCAGAAAGATAGATGGATAGACAGACAGAGAGATAGATATGTAGCAGAAAGGTAGATAAATAGGCAGACAGATAAAAATATTGATGGATAGACAGACAAAAAGATACATGGATAGACAGATAAAAAGATACATGGATAGACAGACAAAAAGATAGATAGATAGATGGATAGACACGCAGAAAGACAGATGGATAGACAGACAGAGAGATAGATATGTAGCAGAAAGGTAGATAAATAGGCAGACAGATAAAAAGATTGATGAATAGACAGACAAAAAGATAGATGGATAATCAGACAAAAGATACATGGACAGACAGACAAAAAGATACTTGGATAGACAGACAAAAAGATACATGGATAGACAGATAAAAAGACACATGGATAGACAGACAAAAATATACATAGATAGGCAGACAGACAAAAAGATAGATATATGGATAGAGACGCAGAAAGATAGATATATAGATAGATGGTTAGACAGAAAGATAGATAGGCAGATGAATGGATAGACAGATAGAAGTATATTTGCATAACAGTAATTTGTGATAATTAAATTTACATTGGTATAACATTGGTATAACACAAACTAAATATTTAAGAGCGTTAAAGTTAAAAAATAACTATTAGATAGAGAAAAGTTAAGGAGGCTAAAAATTTATGTATTCATCTAAAGAATAGAAACAATTTTCTATTAATATGATTTTAAGTTGTATTTGGACTTTTTGCAATTCTTCATAACGTTTAAATCTTCCGGCAGCAGATTGTAAAGATATAATGGTGATTTTTTATGTTGATCATTAATAGTATGTTTAAAAAATATTATTTCTTGTGTTATAACTGTGCAAATACATATATACTACTCTTAGTAAATTATTTTAGTATATTTAAAAAGTAGCATGGCAAAAAACATATTTTCCAAATGTTATTACCAAAAATTAATTGATAACTAAAATTTATACATTCCCCAATTTTGACTTTTTAATTACTAACAATCTCACATTCTTTATTCAATTTGCATCGGTTTTAACAATACTTCATATCCCTTTTGTTCCTTTAATAACATTTTCTTACAAACGGTTCTCACCGAAACATCTCAATCGTGCCGTTCAAGTCAGTAGTAACTCGTCGGGGGTACCACATTAATTTCTTGGAGATATTTCTTAATCTAAATTCTTTTTTTTCAATTCTGTGTCAACGGCATCCACTTCTATGGTCATAAGCCACAAAGGCTAACCTGCCCTTGGATATATTTTATATAAATATACAGACAAAGAGTTAGATATATAGACAGAAAGATAGATGGATAGACAGACAAAAAGATACATGGACAGACAGACAAAAAGATACATGCATTGACAAAAAGATAGATAGATGGATAGACACGCAGAAAGATAGATGGATAGACAGACAGAGAGATAGATATGTAGCAGAAAGGTAGATAAATAGGCAGACAGATAAAAAGATTGATGGATAGACAGATAAAAAGATAGATGGATAATCAGACAAAAGATACATGGACAGACAGACAAAAAGATACTTGGATAGACAGACAGACGAAAAGATAGATAGATGGATAGACAGAAAGATAGATAGACGGATGGATAGATAGACGAATGGATGGATAGACAAGCTGAAAGATACATATATAGATAGATGGATAGACATGGATATATTTATATATTTTAATATATTTGCGAAGAGGCAAAGGAATGACGAGAAAATAAATAACCAAACTAAATAATTAGATACAGAAACCAAGAAAAATCGAATAGAAGAATAGCAACATAAAACTTATGAATGAATAGAATGAAAGAGGAAAGAACCAAGTAAAAGCGCAACCTAAAAGAACTAGAAAAAGACAAATAGTGGGATAGTACAGTAGCAGAGACGCTGAATGACTGAATCATTGCAATTTTTATTGTTTCAACCACTTGTTCGCTCATGTTCTGCTTACTTAAGGTAAAGCTAGCAGAACAATCATTTTTGCACACAATACTGACTGTCTACTGTGTGCCTTCACACAAACAGTCTTTGTTATTGTTGCCAGATGAATAGTACAACCATAAAATGAATCATGCAGAGCACGCGCTAGCTGGTGGTCAAAGGGTTAAGGGACTTCATAGTTGCCACTATGCCAAGGGCGTACCGAGGCGGGGGTGTTGGTGTGACGACATTTTCGCCTGAGTCGGAATTTTCATGCCGTAGTAATCATACTCGATAAATATGACTGAGAAATCGGCTAGTCGTATTGTACAGTCGGCAAATTTTCCTTGATGAGTCGGCATTTCAAACATGACTCACCCCCTCCCCCCCAAACTTATGAGGCTAGATACGCCCCTGCACTATGCAAAAAGAAAGCAGACTTGCTAGTTACGGTATTTTGAAAAATTGTTTTAGTAATAGATTGAAACTAAACTGAGAAAATTTAACACACTTTTTTCGAAGTAACCTATGATTAAATTCATTTACAACCTATTTTTAGACCCACCACTGACTCGCGGAATAAATGAAAAGAAGAAGCTTAAGAAATATTTCAAGTGAACGTGGTAGAATATCGCCGTCTCTTTTTTGCTTTTGCCTCTTTATACCTGTTTGTGCTCTGGTGCGTGAATGAAGGACAATGAAGAGAACGTTTTGTTTCCTCTGCCGTTTTTAGTTCCGATTTAACATGGGTGGTGTGATAAATTGAGAGGCATTTACTAAATTGGGGATTACTCAGCTAGATTATTTATTTTGAGTTGGACTAACATAATTAAATTTGATAGGGCGGAGGAGATAAATTTTGACCTCGTTCGGGGTTGTTATTGGTGAGGGTGTAAAATCGTTAAAATATTATTCTTGAAAATTTTACGAAAATTAATCGAAAATATTATTTTTAAACAAAAAATATATTTTAATGAAGTCTAGGATACAAAAATTCCATTTGAATATAATAAATTATGTATAGGAGAAACATCCAGACTTTCTGAAATAAAATTTATTGAAAATATATGAACGTGCTTGAAATTTTGTCCATAAAGTACAGTGGAATTTTTCAACTATTATTTGGGAATCTGAGGCCTTCTAGGAAGTGTTTTAAAGATGTAAATTATTTAACTGTGGTAACAAGTGCAAATGCCTGAAAGCAAATATAAGATGCAATATAAGTTGCCAGTGTGAGGGAAAATGCATTGTAAGATAAATATTTTAATTAGATAATAATAATATTGTGTTTTATGCTTGTAAAAAAATTATTATTATTATTCCTATCATATCAAAAAAGTTTCCTTGCTCTATTGGCAACATTTTTCTCGCTTATCCTAGTTAATTATCTCTAAAGATAAAAAAGTTTTCTCGAGTCACCATTTTACTTTGCAAAATGACGATATTTTGTGTCATTTAGCGAAAAAAAAAATGACGCAGCTTTTATTTGACGTTCTACATTTTTTATTGTTTTGACACTATGTCAGGGAAGTACTGAAAAATATCATATCCAAAATTCATAACGATCGGACACCAATTAACAAAGTTAAGCACTAGTTTGAAATAAATATTTTTTTAACTTTTGCTTAGCATCACCCTTAAGCTTTAAAGTGAGAAAAATAAAAATTGTCTGATCTGGCTTACAGGGTGTTGTTTTCAAAAAACCAATAAAAATTAAAAAAAAACTAAGTCCGGACCTGAAATGAAATTTTTTTTAAAATCTATTTTATTGAGCTCAGGGAGCACACTCAGTGTGCCAAATTTGATTGGTCTGAGATTTTTACTTTTAGATATACTTAACGTAGAATAATTCACAAATTTTCAAATATCACCCTGTATATCCGTCAAAAACGCAACAAGGCATTTTTTAATACCAGATATGAAATGGCCTCGGTCCATAGTACTTATGGTTGGACTGTGTACAGTACGTCGTGGGACACCCTGTATAGGTGGTCGAATTAATATTTGGTATTTAATGTATATATTGTATTTTTTTATTTTTTTTTTTACTTATGTGTCAACGGCATCGACTACTCTGGTCATTAGCCTCGTGTTCTGTGTAGGCTTTGTTACTGTTTCCCAGCGCCACTTTAGGAACAGCACTGTTAATTAGAACCCAACAGTGAATGGTCTAGTGGGGTATATATTGTATTATGAGACTATTTTGATCCCCCTCTTTTTTTGTTTTTCTGGTTGTTGTTGGAGTTGATTCTTCATTTTTCTTTTTTTTGTTGCTCTAGTTTGGTTTGATTCCCCCTCTCTTTTTTCTGGCTGTTGTTGAGTGTGATTTCCCTTCTTTTTCTGTTTTACAGGCTGTTGTTGTATTTGACTGTATCTGGAAAGTAAATCTTCATAAAACCAGCAACCTCGTGAATGTATGGCATCTTGAAGGTTCGCAATTTTCTTTTCAGATACGTTTCTCACATTCTTTTCCGTGTTCACTTGTTCCAAGTCGCAGTTGGGATTGGTTCACGACTTGGTTTTTTTCAAAAGACATACTAAAAAGTGTATAGGATGTTTCTTTATACAAGTACGAAACAAACTTGCAAGCACTTTTTATCGCGATATTGCTGTGGCGTAAATATTGTCTCGTGACGCCTTAAAACCTTTTCTATTCTACCAAAGTCTCTATCTGAGTCTAGATATGAATGGCCAACTTCAGGAAACTTGTGGTCTATACTTTTGAAGAGACCTTTTAATATTATAGCAGATAGTTATTTCAGAACTACCTCTTCCAGCAATGTCCTCTGTCCAGGTTTGCACCTTCTGTTGTGGATGCCACAATTGTAAAACCAAAGTTGCCTGAGATAAACTGCTTTAGAGGTTGTCAATTTGGGCAGCGGGCATAGTCTGCTGCAGATCGATGGTGAAGTAGCAATATTTTACATTGTTTTGAGCCATTTCTCTATCGTTCTTTTGATACTGGAATGAAAATGAGGCATTTTCTTTATGGTATTCATTTCCATTTCCAGGATCACAAGTGCTACACGTGTTACATAAATGACAAATTAAATTTCGTCACGAATATTTTTATATGTACATAGCATATTCATCCATCCACTAAACAAAAAATATGACATTCATACATTCAAAAAACCTAAGAAATATTGTTTGTACGAATATAAAAGGTCGTGACAAGATACAAAGATACAAAACCATTACATCTAAAATTCTCAAAAACTGTAACATAACACATTCATCCACTTGCCCCTTTAATTGTCTAGTAGTTTTTAGCCCTATGGGATAATTATTTTTTAAGTTTTGGTCTGTTAAAGTTGAGCTAAATTTTTGTTTTTTTATAAGACATTTTCAATTATTGTCAATAGCGTGAAAAGTATTGATTTTTGAAAAAAATTTAAAGAGACAAGAACAAATTCCCATATTTTTTTTTATCTTTTGTCTTTAACGAGATATGGCCGTTTGAAATTGCATTTATAACCGTCAATGTCTTTTTTTCGGTCAAATATTGAAAAAACGGTCATTCCAATGAAAAAGTTTGTCATAACATGATATTTCGGCGATATACTAAGCTTTGAAATGGTTTATTGTACATATAAACATTATCAGCCAAAAAAAAGTTACGGACATTTTGTTTAATGAAATTAAAAAATCGTAATTCTCTACACCTTATAACTCGGGAGGGGTTTATTTTCACGAAAAATTGTATTTACCATTAATTCATTTAAAAAGGATAATTTACCGATTGCGCAAGTTTTTTCCCCTCACTTTTTGAATTAAAATAATGACTAATTATGTTATTCACAAATCAATGTGTTTGCTGGGAAATCTCACGTTAAATAATAAGGCCCCGTCATTTCTAACGCGCACAAAAATGTTTAACGTTTTCTTCACTATAATAAATTTTAGATTTTTTAGGTACATATTTTTCCGAAGAGCGTTTTCTTAAAGTTTTAACTGTTTTATATTTTGAAATATCGATATTGTGCTTTTCATTTACAGTTGATTTTAAAATTTAATATATTTCTCATAAAGTGGAAGATTTCCATATTTTTAGCAAATCGCCAAAAAATGCAATTAAAACATTTTCAGAAAAGGATTCCTTTTGATTTCTTTTTACCAATCTCTCAACATTGTGTAGTATTTTTCATATTTATGCTTGGATTTTTGCGGTAGCAAATTTTGAGTTATGTTATGGGCATATTTTTTTATTTCTGGAGCAGTATTCTCAAATTCTACATCTGAATCGCTTGATTTTCTACTCATTTTTAATAAATTAATAGTAGTTTACCTAACAAGTGCGGAAAAGTCACTTTACGCATGTGTTAGGTACACTATTTTTTCTACTAGCGTGTGGAAAAAACCCAAAAGTTAACATAAAGAAACATTTATTATTAAATACATATCAACAAATTAATTATTCTTAATATTAATATTGAACGTGCAATTTGTAGCATTCTGCAAATTAATTGCAGAGGCTAAAATGTTTTCCAATGAAGTCAGATTTCGGTTTTCCACTGCTTTGTCAGCACTAATTGTTGTAACCGTGGCGATGGGAACTTGGCTGGAAGAGGTCATTTTGGAAGGCTTTACTGGCGACAGTTGCTGACTAGTGGAAGGGCCAGCGACAGCGTCACTGAAGTTTAATATTTTATTCGATAGGCTCTTTTGGAAACTTGGTGAGCTTTCTACATAACCTTCTGCGACGCTAGAAGATTTCCAACCTCCGAGGCGTTTAATATTTGTTATTCCTTCTCCGGAATCTGCAAGCATTGTGGCGGCGGAACGTCGGAAACTGTGGTCCGTATATAATTCAGGATTTGGAAGCTTCAGATAACTTGTAATCTCGGATGGCATTTTTCCGAAGGTGTTTATTCCGATACATTGTACAGTGCAAGTTCATTTCTTATATTTCACGAAAAATCGCTTATGTGGGGTTTCAGGCTTTCTTAAACTCACATACTTTCTAAACAAATTTAGCAATTTTCCATTTTCAGCTTCCTCAGAAATCGCAAAGCTTCTGAAAGAGTGGTTTTTTGTGTCTGGGATATTTATCAATAAAATATTTCCTTTGTCATCAATATGATCTAAAGACATCTTTGTTAATTCTTCTCGCCTACATGCGCCCGCCAAACCAAAAATCGTAGCGACTTTTATATGAAGATAAATTTTGTGAGGCGCTTCATTTATAAACTTAAAAATTTCTTCTTTTGAGAAAATTTTTGCCTTTTTGGGTCTAAATCCAATGTCTTGTTTTTTTATATATGCCTTGACCTTGAAAAACTTGCTTAAATCGACGTCTTTTTTGAGTAATTACACTTTTCAACATTGAGTACCTGGACCAAAGAGTGTTTGGCTTGCATGTTTTGGAAATTTCAGCGAAATAAGCCAAAAAAACGTCTTCTTTAAAAGTTTTAATTCCCTTATTCTGGCACCAGTTTTCAAACAAAATATATTCCTTTTCATACCTATAACGGGATTTTGATGGTAGTAGACCCAAGTTTGCAGTTCTAGCCG
Organism: Crepidodera aurea; assembly: GCA_949320105.2. Taxonomy (NCBI): domain Eukaryota; kingdom Metazoa; phylum Arthropoda; class Insecta; order Coleoptera; family Chrysomelidae; genus Crepidodera; species Crepidodera aurea. The sequence continues at coordinate 9,880,706 of OX439480.2, forward strand.
CTTCCAAAACTGACTCTGGCAAATCTTCGTCTGAAGAATCCATGAAAAATTATCTTCTAGAAAAAGATGCGACGGTAAAATTGGTTTTGACAAGGTAGTGTTTTGACTGACAGGTTTATTTTTTCTTTGTTGCTACGGTGATTCAAAGTGACAAATAAAAAATGTCAGATGTTTATTATTATTTGACATTCATTTGATGAGGCTTATTTATATGGACGCTGTTATGCATAAAGCATCCAATCCACATGATATTGAATCTGAGATATTAATGGTTTTACAAAATGTTATATAAAAACATCAGGAGCGTACAATTATCGGATATTAATTTTCTAGAAGATAAATTAATTTTTGATGTATTAAACGTAATTAAACAATAGTCATTTACAAAAATGTGAAATACTGCAAAATCAATCCGAGTATTTTGGATCAGTTTTGCGGATTTCATTATATTTGAATTTGGAAAGTGGATTGGATAAGCAGTATATTTTTAATAAAACTAATGATAAAATGGATTCGGTATTTTTTGCAAAATAAAAATAGTTATTTTTTTGATAGTTTGGACGAGTTATCTTATATTTTAGATATTTGTTGGATTGGATCGTTTATGCATAACAGCGTCCATATCAGGGCCATTAAAAAATTATGGAAACGTTTCTTTTTATTAAAAATTATAGCAGAATTCTAATAAGTTTCTTAATTTTTCAGTCATTTTGTAAACTACAACCATACAAATATATATTTTAAATATTCAAATGTCAGTATACTCCCCAAAAACTTAACAAATTTACTAGTGCGGAAAATAGTTTTTTCCGCACTAGTGCGGAAAAGTTACTCTTTCAACACTAAAATGAGTGCGGAAAAGTCTAGTAGAAAAAAGTTTTTACAAACCATTATTAAGACCAAGTCAACTAATACTGACAGTTACTTTGACATTCATGGCAAACCTTATTTTTGAAAACAATTACTGAAAATTAATTACGTAACTTGTTATAGAATGAAAATACATGCAAATGACATATATAAGAAGCAAGTGTTTCAGAATAAATATTCTCACTCTAGAGTTTGTATATTTTTATTACTAAAATTGATATTGATTAATATTAACCCCTTACCGCATCATGGGTCATATTTGGCACAATTAATATTTTCATACATAACTATTATAAATAAAGCCGCAGACCAAACTATTTTTGCATAGGTGGCCATATGTGGTATATATTTCATAATTCTGGTAGTGTAGCGACATCTCTTAACAGTTTGGTGAAGTTTCATACAATTTTGCAAATGCCCGTCGTGTGAACAGGTGTTATCAGTTTTTATAAATTTTGATCCACGATCATCCGAGTTTCTGTAGCAGATTTTGGTACAAAAAAAATAGCCACGTAAAGACTAGAGTTTTTCGAAGGAATTGCTGTAAGTAGACCCATGTAATTCTTTATTTTTTGACTGTTTTTGATGAGAAATATTGTTGTGTCATATGTGGAACTGTATGCACATTCGCCAAAACTCTCGTGGACATATATGGCACAATATGCACTCCGGACACTAAATTTATTTCAGAAAATGGATACACAAACGTTTTATGGTGCCAGTAGATATGTGCCAATGGATGTACCAGATGGTAGTGAAGACGAGAGACTTTCAGAAGATGAAGAACCGCCTGGTAAATTAGCTCCAGATTCTGATTACAAAGACGAAAATGATATGGACGATAACCAATCAGATATTATCATCCCAGAAACGGATTTAGAATTCAGTTCCGATAGCGACGACGATCTACCTCTGCTCGAACGGTTTCGTAAACTAAATAAGAATAGAAACAAGAATCATCCTACTTGGAAACGGGGTAATTTAGTTACATCGGATGAGAACCTAACATTTCTTGGTTCTACTGACATGCCACCTGAATTGGAAAATGCAGACTCTCCTTATGCATTTTTTAACTTTTTTCTAACAAATGAGATGATTACTGATATAGTTTACCAAAGTATCTTATATTCTGCTCAAACGAGACCACAAAAACCTTTGGATCTTACTGAAAAGGAGCTCGAACAGTTTATAGGGACCTGTATTTATATGTCAATAGTCCAGTTACCTAGTTCCAGAAGTTATTGGAACCTGAACCTAAATCACCGCTTGATCTCAGATGTTATGTCATGCAACAGATGGGAAGAAATAAAACGGTTTTTGCACTTTGCGAATAATGACGATGCTGTTGCAGCCGGAAATCCTGCTCATGATAAACTATTCAAAATACGACCTGTACTTAGAAAACTGAGGGAGCAACTACTAAAAGTTCCAAAGGAAGAGTACTTGGCTATAGACGAGCAGATTATTCCAACGAAAGCACGTTCGTCCATCAAACAATACAATCCAAAAAAACCTCATAAATGGGGGTATAAGGCGTTTGTTCTTAGTGGTGTAAGCGGATTTTCCTACGGTTATGAAATTTTTGCAGGAAAGCAAACCAATATTCTCCCCAATGGTTTTCCTGACCTGGGAATGAGTTCAAACGTAGTTCTTCGGCTAACAGAAACTGTTCCAAGGCACATAAATCACAAGCTATTTTTTGATAACTGGTTCAATAGCGTCCCATTACAAATTTACTTGGCACAAAATGGTATGTTACCGCTCGGAACTGTTAGAATAAACAGAGTGCCAAATAGCAATATGCCAAAAGAGGCTGAACTGAAAAAGGATGGCCGTGGAGCGATGTTAGAGAAAGTCGCCACAATTGATGGAACAAAAATATCTGTTGTCTCATGGTATGACAACAAATTGGTCAACATGTTGTCTACATATGCTGGAAGTACACCAACAGTTGAGGTTCGAAGATTTTCGAAGAAGGATAACAAACATATAACGGTTCCGTGTCCAAAGGCTGTAACAATCTACAACAAATATATGGGAGGAGTAGATCTCCTGGATTCCATGCTAGGATACTATAGAATCAAACTTAGGTCAAAAAAATGGTATATGAGGATATTTTTTCATATTATTGATTTGATGGTTGTCAATGCATGGATACTTTGGAGAAGAAGTGAAAACGAGTTCAAAGATTTAGCTCTGGCAGATTTCAAAATGGCCATTGCAGAGTGCTTGTGTAAATTGAATAAAGCCAGCTCGACAAAGAAAAGAGGCCGTCCCAGTGGAGTCATGGATAACTTGCAAAACAAGAAAAAAAGGGGCCCGACATCAGATTTTCCCATCCAAGAGGTTCGAAGAGATCAATATGGCCATCTTCCAGTATGGTGTGATAATCGGCAAAGGTGCAAATATTTCTGTGGTAAAAAATCTTTTGTAAAGTGTGAAAAATGTGGTGTTCATCTTTGCTTGAACAAAGACAGAAACTGCTTTTATAAGTTCCATACTGAATGACTTTTAGTTGATTGATTTGCTTATACATTATTTTGATGTTTTGTTGTATTATTGCATATTGTGCCACATATGGCAAAAAAAAATACAAAAAAAAAATTAAAAAAAGTTAATAAAGATTTTTTAAATATTTTTACCGAAATCCTGAATTTTTTTTCCACATAGTGCATTTTTTTTACCAAAAACAAAAAATTCATGCGGTAAGGGGTTAACGAATGGTGGTGGAGAAAACCACATTAAAACCATCATATAGATGTTAACAGGGAAAGAATAATTTACTCCAGATGCCTTACCCCCCTCCTGTGCTCTCATTAAATTCGTAAAGCACCATTAATAATCAGGATTATGGTCTGGGTGAGGCTACCTGATGACACATATAATTACTTTCGTCTTGTGATCATGTGGAATGAAAACCAACAAACTAGTATTAATCCTAACTTGTCTTGTCGTCTCTTTAAGAGAACAGCTCACCTAATTACAACCATAAGATACACTGTAAAAGGATTGGCTTGTGACTTACAACTGAACCAGTAACAGGCTAAATAATGATTGCCATAATTTTCATGCGGCTTACAATAAATCTACCATTTGAAAGCGTAAATGGTTCACCTCATTTTTTTTAACGTTAGTTTATTGCATAAACGAGTGTCGCAAAAATTTTAAAGACGTGAAAATAAAACGCGCTACTTTATTTTTTAATTCGTTTATGATTTAGCAGTTCTCAAAGGGTATGTCCATTATTATTACTCCACTTTTTTTACATTAACTTACATCAGTAGTTATCTTTGTAAATTTAAATATAATTAATTCAATTCAACTTCAGGTGTTCCACAGGGCACTCATCTGGACCCATTATTCTCTAATATTTATAAAAACACACTATAATTTTGTTTTAATCACTGTAAAATACTGTTATATCCGGGCGATCTCAAAAACAGAATAATGAGCAGATTAATTAGTTTTTAAACATCACTATTGTGAAACAACCTCAGATGTGTGAAACTTGTGTGCTTCAATCACAGTAGTTTTGCAGGCTCAGGCAGAATGTATCAGAATAAAATTGGGACATTAGGAACGATGGAATAAAAGATGTTGAGATGTCACCATTATCATTTTTCAACCTTTTGCATCTACTGCTGGATGTAGGTGGCAACCAACACCATCCACTGTGATCTGTCTTGTACCTTGTGTGTTTTAATTCCTATAGTGTCATAATAATATTATAATGAGCATCCTAACAGTGATAATGCCAAGAGATGCGACGCGCTGATTCAATTTCCTTCGGTTTTAAAAAAGTACACAACCCAAACTAAACGTCGTATGAAAAAAAAGTTAAAGTAAAAAAGTTTCCTTGCTCTATTGGCAACATTCTTCTCGCTTATACTAGTTAACTATCTCTAAAGATAAAAAAGTTTTCTCGACTCACCATTATACCACCATTCTTAATTTATTTGCGGACTTTTTTCTTCAAGCAATATTCCAAAAGCTGTCCATCCTATACAAGTCTGATCGTCTTTATTTTAAGAAGTTTTTCGAAAGGAATTTAAAAAAAAAGACGGTATTCAAAGAAAGTGGAAAGAGGAATTAGTTAAAGATATACGGGGTGCGCCAATTATTTCCGCTCGATCTCTAGCACCGAAACTAAAAGAAATATCAACAAGATTTTTTGTAGGGGTAGACAGTGTCACTAGGACTACAATTTTAAAATATTTTGATGTATACAGGGTGGCTAATTTTTGTGGAATGAAAATTAATTTGGTTTTTTTAAATTGAACGCCCTGTATAGATTATGTCTTCTGATTCTACTTAATATTAGATTTACGGTAGTTTTTTGTATTTGTAAATCCGACGCGGCGTTGACAAGTTATTCCTATTTTAAGCAGATTTAATGAAAAAACAGCACTTCAGAAATATTAGCACAAAAACCACATTTTTTAAAAAATTCCTCAAAAAAGCTACCATGACGTAAATGAAACATGCATCTATCACAATAATCACACAACATCTTCACCTGTTGCACAGGGTGTTTGCCGATGGCGTGCCAATAGTCTAGTTTTCAAATGGCAATAACTTAATTTTTTCAAATGGGACACGCTGTATATTTTTCTTCAGTTAGAAGCTCTCCCTAATACGCATTAAAAAAATATAGGGTTTTGCACATCTAACTTTACTATTATGACAAACAACATATTTTACACAATTTTTAATAAGAAATCAAGTTACCTATGAAAATGACAGTAGGTATATTTTGTTATGGCATTAATTGTCAACATAAAACTTTGTATTGTATCACGTCTACTATATTTAATCGGTATTGTGTATAAAAAATGGATTTTAATAAGAATTATCGTGTTCAAGAAAATATTGATATGATATGGATACTGGGTGAATGTCAAAAAAATGCGTTTCTTGCTAGTAGGGTCTATCGTCAAAGATACCCAGAAAGACGTCATCCACAAAAGGATGCTTTTGAGAATTTAAAGAATAGATTTGATAGAACAGGAACCGTCAAGTATGAAAAACATTCACGTGAAACTACAGCTGTTACTATTGACAACGAATATAAGGTAATGATCAGTATAGTTGAAGATCCCAATATAAGCACAAGGCAATTAAGCAATCAGTTAGATATTTCCAATACCACAATTAGACGCATAATAAAAAAGAATAAATATCACCCCTATCATATCCAGCTTCACCAAGAATTGTTACCACGTGATTTCGCGCGTAGAGTGGAATACTGTAGATGGTTAATAAACAAGATAAATACAGAGCGTAAATTTTTAAACAAAGTTTTATTCTCCGACGAAGCCACGTTTCATAAGAACGGTTGTGTAAATAGTATGAGGCGCCGTTTGGGACAAAATACAACTTCTTACAATATATATAATAATACACCATATATATAAAAAAAACCATATATATAAAAATATTGCACAATATATAGAAGAATTCCATATATATAATGTTTTCATATAGAGTTCTAATTCCACTAACTACCGCAATAGAATGAGGGCGCCAGTTATACGCACGTGTAAATTAGAATCATAAATGAAGTGTTGCCGATCTGTGAGAAATTATCCATTTTTGGATATTTTTGCACATCATTGAATAATTATTGAGGGATAACTTTTTTGGGTAATTCATGGCCATTTTCAATAAACTTAAAGTCTTTTGTGTATATGTACAATTTTCGTATCAAGAAATATACTGATGTTTTCAGATTTTTATTTCTTTTTAGCAAATCGAATATTTTGATTCCATTCTTAAAAATGATTCGTTCATAAATCATTCACCCACTATACTGTACATCCCAACCTATAATCTATAATATAATATCAGAATCCGAAATATCTGAGAATAATATATATATGGATATTACCGAATGCTTTGAAGAATTAATTACTGATTATAATTTATGTTATCAAAGACAAATTGATACGGATGTAAGGCTGGTGGAAGAATGTTTATTAATACTTGACAAGCATTGTTTTATAATTAAATGTATTAATGAGAAATGTAGAAAGTGAAACAGCAGATAAAGTTAACAATATACATAATATGGTATTGAAAATGGCCATGAATTACCCAAAAAAAGTTATCCCTCAATAATCATTCAATGATGTATAATTTCCCACAGATCGGCAACCCTGCATTTATGATTCTAATTTACACGTGGGGATAGCTGGCACCCTCATTCTATTGCGGTAATTAGTGGAATTAGAACTCTATATGAAAACATTATATATATGGAATTCTTCTATATATTGTGCAATATTTTTATATATATGGTTTTTTTTATATATATGGTGTATTATTATATATATATTGTAAGAAGTTGTATTTTGTCCCAAACGGCGCCTCATAAAATAGACACAACTTCCATTATGATTCGGACCACAATGAACATTTATTTAGAACCACATCACAGTACCGATGGTCTTTGAATGTGTGGGCGGGAATAATAGGTGATTATGTAATTGGTCCCTATTTCTTTGATGGGACTGTAAATGGAGCTATATTTTTAGATTTTTTAGAACATGATTTTCGCAACTTATTGCAAAATGTGCCTCAAAATTATCGCAACGGAATGTGGTTTCAATTAGATGGTGCCACACCACATTACCTATTAGATGTTCGCAATTGGTTAAATAGTGAATTTCAGGATCGTTGGATAGGAAGGGGAGAACCTATAAATTGGCCTACTAGATCGCCTTGCCTTACACCTTGCGATTTTTTCTTGTGGGGTTTTATTAAAAATATTGTTTACAAAGAAGAGGTTACCACAAAAGAAAATATGAAAGACAGAATTACTGCAGCATTTAGACAGGTGACCCCTGCAATGCTAAGAGATGTGCGTAAATCAATGAAAAAAAGGGCAAGAAAATGTATAAATGAAAATGGAAGACATTTTGAACACCTACTATAAATTTTAACTTTCACTATTGTAGTTTTCTTACGATTAAACTTTGTAAAATTTTGTACTTATTAAAAATTATGTAAAATATGTTGTTTGTCACTTAACGTCAATTATTAAAGTAAATAGTAAAGTTAAATGTGCAAAACCCTATATTTTTTTAATGCGTATTAGGGAGAGCTTCTGACTGAAGAAAAATATACAGGGTGTCCCATTTGAAAAAATTAAGTTATTGCCATTTGAAAACTAGACTATTGGCACGCCATCGGCTAGAGTGCTAGAGATCGAGTGGAAATAATCGGCGCACCCTGTAGAACGGAGCAATAATACAAAATATTGGAGTAGGAGAGCTATAAAACACATTCTTCTGTGAAACAAAAGCATCTTGACTATATTTTAAAAATGTTTTTTTGGACTCCTACTTAAAAAAAGAAGAAATTTTCATGTTGAAGGGTTTTGGCTCATTTATAAAATATAAAGTCAAGAACATACTTAACAAAAAGTTAAATATTCACCAAAATATTTCTTATGAATGCAAATAACTATTTTTTATCTCCAATGAAAGTTGCAAGAAATTATAACATATAGATTTCTTGGCATAAGTATATAATTAGCACTCCCGAGATACTTCGAACGCATGTTTAGAATGAAAATAAAACCAGAACAAGTTACATCTCGGTCGTACAAGCCGGTATTGATGATCTATTAAAAAGTTACTACATCGGCATCGTACAAATTCTATCCTGTCCGTCCTCAAGTACTGAGAATCGCATCGTATTCTAAAAATAGTACTAAAATAGTTGAAACGAGCTCGGGATAAGGTCATGTCAGACTATTTGTAAGGCGATAATTGTCATAAATAGTCTCATTTGAATTTCAATTAGTTCGTACGTTCAGGGCCGGCTCAAGATTATTTAGAAACAACTAAATTGATAGTAAAATAATTTAAATCAACTGAAATATGGATATTTAAATCTCTATCTATATTAAGGCCTTCGGGAGTGCCTGATATATTTATAAAAACGCGTGCGCTCGCTCAGCCGCCGTGAAATTAGATGCCGGAATAGTATTTGGGTTCTGGAATAAACCCTATGTTGTGCCAGTTTCCCAGGACGGCCAACAATGTGTTACCGCCTTTTTAAACTGCATCGTGGTATTCTAAGTGGACTGTATTTCTTTGTCTACCCCACTCCATGGACAAAAACAACTAACACTTTTATTTAACGATTTATTTTAAGTTAAATAAATAAATAAATAAACAACAACGTAACAAAGGATTACATTAACTGGTAATCAATGAACAAAGTATTATAAGTACCATATGTGCTTAACAAACACTAGCACATAGGTAAAAAACTAAAAAGACCGCATCAGTCAGAAAATATTTTTTGCGTGTGTTCTGGATGAGTGATGAATAGACACTGGAGGGTCCTAGCCTGATTCGCAGCTAGAAACACACTAACTTGCCGTACTAAGAGGCATTATGAAAAATGAATTTATTTACGAGGTTTTCTGTAACCCCGGAGTATCCGCTCATAATGAGGGCTCGATGCAAACTGAGTTTAAAATCGGCGAAGTTTATCGGTTTCAAATTTATCCCTTCCCGGATTGCGCAACACCTTCTCGAAAGATTCTTTAGCGTGAGCCGCGTAAACAGGCATGTAAAATTTTTTCTATTGTCTAGACGAGACGGTTAGATATATGGCGTGATATTTATTGTGAAATAGAGTAAAAAAAACTTGCCGCTTCCTGGTTTGAACGCTGTTCGCAAATGTATTTTGGTGCGGCGTTGCCGGTTGAATGAGTTTATCTGTTTAATTGTCTGAAAATTAAACAGTATTTGTGAGAGAGCAGAGAGATGATGTGAGAGAGACGAGAGATGAAAAGCTCCTATCCCGGCATCTAATTTTACAGCGGCTTAGCGAGCGCACTCGCTTTTATAAATATATCACGCGCACCTGCAGTCCTCTATGAACTTAGAGCTTTGTGGTAAAAAAATCTTGAAAGAGAACTGATTGCCCTTGAAAATGAGCCTAGCACGAAGTCACTAACCCTATCCCTTGCCATTCTACAGGGCAAACGCGTTTACTCCCCTCCTACCCTTCCTGATTATCGGATCGAGTCCCTGTAAGGCTCAAATCAAAGAGAAAAAAAATTCCGCAACCGATAGCGTATAAAAAACCATCAACTCCTTAATACACCCTGTCCTCATGAAAGAGTTTGCCATTTTGTTGACCCGGATTGGTCAAGAACTAAAAAAGTTACCTCAAGTCAAAAATTCATCAGTGTTTGCCCTACCTCTCCCCCCCCAAATTAAACTAGCGGGTTAAAATTTGGATACAATGCTTGGGTCATGACAATCTATCGAAGTAACTTTCTTCTATGCGAAAAACGCGATCACGTTTCCAGGTGTGTTCTCGCCGGAAAGGACGCTCGGCCCTTCAGGCAATGCAGGTTATTAAAAATGTAGCTGATAAATCGAAAAAAGTTTGGACGACTCTAGTGACATTAGATGTTCCGAAACGCCTTCAATACAGCAAATTGGAGCCTAAACCTGAAGAGGCTGGAGGAAAGGAGGATATCTAAATACCGCTTAAATATTATGATTACCTTGATAATAGATACATCCAAATAAAAAGAGGAAAAAAATATAAAGTTAAAGCGGGAGTGCCACAGGGTTCAATATTGGGTCCCACACTCTGGAACGTGGTATATAATGATGTATTTGAAATTGAATTACAGGGCCAGGCAAAGACCATCGGTTTTGCGATTAATGTAGCGTTATTAGTAACTGCAACTGATAAGCAATACCTTACACATAATACAAACGAAAACCTATGTCGCATAATAAAATGGATGGAAGCAAACGAATTCAAACTGGCGCCGGAAAAAACAGAAGCTTTGATAATTACTGGTAAGAGGAAGGTCTTAAATTTAAATTAGGAGAAGTAGAAATAGAGCCAAAGAATAACATACAATACTTAAGAGTATATTTTGACACACGGAGTACCTTTGGAGAACACATCAAAATGGTTACAAGGAAAGCGGAAGATAGAGTGGGAAAGCTGTCAAGGCTGATGCCTAACAGTGGTGGCCCTACCAGCAGTAAAAGAGCAGTGCTCTGTGGAGTAGTACACTTAATCCTACTATATGGAGCACCGGTATAGGTAGACGTTCTGAAGGTTAGAAGAAACTTCATACTAATGTAAAGGTATCAGCGCAAAATCTTAATTAGGGTAGCTTCTGCTTTTAGAACGGTTTCCGCAGTAGCTATACAAGTCATTACAGCTATTCCACCTATTGACCTCTTAGCCCAAGAGAGGAAATGTATATATGATCGGCAGCTAGATGTAACTAATAGAAACTTAAGGGAAAACACTATAGACCTGTGGCAGGAACACTCTTAAAGGACAATGGACCAAGCGGCTTATCCCAGACATAAGGAAATGGATGAACTGTAAACATCGAAACGTGGGATATTATCTGACACAGTTACTAACAGGGCATGGAGTATTTAGAACATGCGCGAAGAAAATGGGGAAAGATACCGAGGAATCATGCATATACTGTGGCAATATCGACACGCCAGAACACACAGTCTTCCTTTGTGAAAGATAGTCTGAAACACGCAGAAAAACAAGAGACATCATAAACACAGAACTAACACCTGAAAATATAGTCCAAATAAGGGAAAGGGAAAATTGGAGACTCATACAAACCATGGTAGAAGAGATAATGCTGAATAAAGAGGTAGAAGAGAGAAAGACAGATATAAAGACACTATGAACACTATGGACACAAGAGGGTACATATAGGGTGGTTTTAGTGGATACACTCGTCTGGCGAGTAGTCCCACACTCCCATGCTGCTAATTGCACGTGGGGCCTATAAAAGATTTCCACCCGCAAAAAAAAAATATCGTTACAGACAAAAAATAAAAAAAAATTGTCTCATTAAATTCTCACATCTGCGTCTACGTAAACGATATGAAATCCCATTTCAATATAAATGTTTTAAACCAATTAGTGAGCCACCGTTTAAAAATCCCTTTCCGTTACGGCTATGCTTATTAATAAAAACGGAAGCATTTTAATTGCATGCAGACAAACCAAATAACATAATTTTATTAACTCTTCAAATAAGCATTGATGAGTGACCTAAAAATTAAATTTTCTACCACGAACCGTTTTGTACTTTTTATTACTGTCCTCTCCCTTTTCTGACATCAATATTGATTCTAGCAGCAAAACTTAAACCGGCCCTGCTTATGCCTCTTTTTTTCCACAAAGTAAAGATAAAACGGCAACTAGTTATGCCCGTACGTGCACGTGAAAATTAATTGTGTATTGACTGGTGGTGCGTTTACCGTTTTCCTAATTCGTTCGTAAAACATTTTAATGGATAAAAGGAGAGAAAGTATTAGCCGCCAAGGCGGATTTTCTAACGAGATCGTTTCTTTGAAAAATGTTTTGTTTGTGGGATTTTATGCCGTCAGGGTTGTCACTTGTTTTGTGTATTTAGGGCAGATTGGAAAAAGACAAAGACAGACCAGTAAAAACTGTTAAATGCGTTAGGTTTTGGTTTGTGTGATTTATTGTGTAGTATGTTTGAAACAGGTTCATCTCCATGATGATATCCTGCGAAAATTACGAGAATTAATCTTAAATTCGTCGTAAGTAATCTCATAAGGACGTCTAATTTTTCCGAAAAAAATCGAAAAAACACGTTGCTAAGTAATATTTTAACAAGAAGCATGAGTGCTGGTGGCACCTGCACGAATGCATTGTGTTTTTTCGATTTTTTCACAGGAAAAATTAGAATTAGAATGGTATTTGACAAGACTATTTCATGAGTAACAGATTATTCTGCATACACATAGCTTACAAAACATACTCCCTATTATATATGTCGGTATTAATTTGAAAACTGAAAAACAGGTAATCACAAAATACTACAAACTTAATTATTTATGGTACAATTCAAATATAAATTGCAATTTTGGTACACAGTAGGAGTATTGTTTGAAATCTTTGTTAACTCATTGATAACGTTGGGTGTAGGTAAATCATCAATGTTGTTGATGGGTACAGCTGTAGAATGAGAAGCTCGAGGAGTGGCTGCATGATCTTCTGTTTTTTAGCTGGAGGTTCTGAGGCGTCACTTCTAAGAGTGTTGGAATAATGCTCATTATCCATTTGCAGATAAGGCTTAATTTAGTTGACTGCTTCTCCACCTCTAAAGGCAAGTTCTACTGAAGCGATATGGTAAAAATTTCGCTGGAGTCCCGCCGGAGTGTCTTCGTCCCATAATAAAACCATTGCGTAGAATTCTTCCAATTTTAATGAAGCAGAGCTCTATCTCCTTTTATTGGCGCACATCTGCAAATTCCTTCGTTTCGCATTACGAGCTTCCCTACTAGACTTGAAGATAATATCTTTAAATGGATCAAAAATTATTTTCCAGTTCATAAAATACATCTCTTGCATTTGTTTTGCACATAAGCTGACTAGCACTGTTTAAAAATAATATTACAAAATTTATTGACGATAAAATCAGAAAAATTGTTTAGCGTCGTTTTCGGGTGTCCTAGGAGACCATAATTACTTGTTATCAAAGGTAGTGTAATTTTTGGTGACAACAGCTGTCAAGTTTTGCCGCGGGTAAACTCGAAAAAACTGCTGACAGGAGCTGTCATACAGTTTTTTCATCTAGAAACCATTTAGTCCATTGAAATGTTACATGAGCTTTGCATTTTTTAGATGACGCAATTTTATTTTTGGGACATGTGTGGGGGGTCAATAGAAGCTTAACCTCAAGTTTGTGGGGTCGCCATCCTTGTCCCCCGGCCGGCATCTTGGAAAAAGATATCTCGGAAACTATGCGTTTTACAAAAAATTTGTAAAGTCATAATTTGTAGCAAATTGTTTTGCCTACAAATATGTTTCCGGATTCTTATGAGCATTGACGAACCCGGTCAACTTTGGAGCGCTGTAACAGCGTTTTAAATGAATGAAATTAAAAAAAATTACAGGGGTAATTTTTTACTAACTATAGTAACCAATCAAATTACTTAATTTAGAGTCATGTGTCAAATTTCATCCAATCAGCTATGGATTACAGCGATAACACCCTACATGTGGTGTTTTCAGTTTGGTGTTTTCAACAAGTCAAGTTTTTGATTAAAAATTAATTAAACGTCAAACTGACAACTAGTTTAAAAATGTCGCTAAGATTTGGTAATGCATCGGACGATGCAATTAATGATATTATATCAAGTAATATACCAAAAAATACAACCAAATCAAAAAAATATATATGGAAAATATTTCTCGAGTTTTGTGCGACCAGAGAATACGAACTGAATGCTGAAACGAGTTTGCCTAATTTAACATTTACCAATTGTACTTTTAATACCTGTAATTTTTAGTTTTGTTAAATAAAAATGAGTAAATATTAAACGTCAGATTGACAACCAATTTTTTGAAATCTACAAAGTAAAAAATTATCTTATCGAATACCCCTCGGGCCTTGATAAATCCTCAAAATTTTGTCATAGAGAATCCTTCAAGCTTGTTGCTTAAAGATAATAGCATTCTCTATGACAAAATTATCTCGGTATTATCAAGGCCCTAGGAGTATTACTACTGAAAATTTTTCCTCAAAAGATCATCTACAAGATTGGTCTGAGGTAATTTTTTTGTAAAATGTATAAAAAAAAAAGTTATAGAGCAAAAAAGAAAATTTTTATAAAAATTTTCTCACTTTTTTGCTTATAAATTCTTTAATTTTTAATTTAGGGCAAAAAGTTATATAAACATGTTTGTAGGCAAAACAATTTGCTACAAATTATGACTTTACAAATTTTTTGTAAAACGCATAGTTTCCGAGATATCTTTTTCCAAGAAGGCGGCCGGGGGACAAGGGTGGCGACCCCACAAACTTGAGGTTAAGCTTCTATTGACCCCCTACACATGTCCCAAAAATAAAATTGAGTCCTCTAAAAAATGCAATATTCGGTCCTTAAATTGTAACATTTCAATTTGTAATTCAAAATTGCGCGTTTGTGATTGGTGGAAATTAAGACGAGGGAAATAGTCTTGAAAAATTGTATTTAACATTAATTCATTAAAAAAGGATAATTTATCGATTGCGCGAGTTTTTTTTCTTTTTTCCCTCATATTACCTTCTATGGTATAGTGTAGGGCGGAAAAGTAGAAGCGGTAAAAAATAACATATAGACAATTAAGTTTGAAGTGCCAAAAACATATTCCAAAAGAGAAAATGATAATTCGATCACTGCCAACTTCGTTCGAGGTATAAATCTAACGGCACTCCACTAATACGTCATTGCGGTCCCAAAATATTTGGCACTTTTTTACAGGATGCACTTTTATCTATTTTAATTTACTCATCCGCTATTTTTTAATTTTCTTTATACATCTGTTGAATTTATTAAAAACAACATACCATTGGCTATAAAAATTCTTTTGAAACATTTTAATTGTTATTTTAATAACAATAATTCAATGAATCGCCACAGGTATTATACGTTAATTATTATTGTGATATAGTTTCATACTATATGTAAGTTAATATTAAAAATAATTTATTAAAATTATTCTAAACATATGCTTCAATGACTTCATGAATACTTTAGCAATTATCGGCCATCATATAAATTAGATCAAGAATAAAATATTTTATACGTGAGGAGAATTGTATATATAGTACTGGCGTGACATTGAAGCAAACCTCATTACATCAATTTAGTATTATTTGCTACTAATTCTTAAATGTTATGATTATTTAATGTATCTAATAAGTATTTTCTCAATAAATTAAAATTACTAATTTGTTACAGGATATATCAATCAATAATTAATTAATTTTATAAAACCCCATGGCACTTCCAATGCTTTTATGATAAATGTTTTTAAAATTAATGCGCCCCAAATAATCACTGCATGCACGTAGTGAAAACTAGAAAAAGCAATGACCTCACACATAGACAATGCTATACATCTGCAGGTCGACTTTGATTGGCTACAATTATAAATTATGGAAATAACTGTCTTACTAAAAGTCACTTACTGTAAAAGTCTAGAACAAACAGGTTACACATAAGAGACTTTTCTGAAAGACAAACAGACACACTTCAGTACTTCCTCGTGGTTCAATTGATTGACTTGGGAGTGTATAGACAAAAAGAGGAATAACGAACATGACTGGAAAGTCTCAAATAACATTCCAAATCTGTTGATATACAACGATGAATTATTTCTAAAGCTTCTGGATGATACTTATAAAGAAAATCCTATCTCGGGATACATCTATCAGGTATGGAGAGACGTAGATAATGTACACCAATAAGACGATGCAGAAAGTAATGCAAATACAGCCACAAGAGGGAGAAATGGCGCAATCTGTGTTCTATCCTCCCAGTTGCATATAAAATCAATGAGGACAACAGAATGTTACTAAGTTAGAGTTTCTATAGATTTACTCCGCTCGGTTTCTGAGTAAGTTCTTTAATTTTCTCCAATTTGGCGATTTGTAACCAACAGTACCACCAATGTCTCCTGAAGTAGATTTTGATGACCCCCCAGTTGGACTTGTTTTCAACGCGGCACATGAGTTTTGCAAAAACACTTAACCTTGCTTCTGAAGAGAGCTATTCTATATCCAACTTAAAGGCAAGCCCAAGATAATGAGGTCAAACCATGTGCCGTGTTTGGTCAATAAGCTTGGTCACAGTACGAGCTTGTAGGGTATTTCTTTATTGAAACAGTCTTTTATCTTTGAACGCAGATGTATTTTTGAACGCAGATGTATTTGAGTCATTTTACAAGCGTCTCTTTAGGACTGAATCAGAAACCACAGAGACTCTTAGGCTTATAATAATAATAATTATTAACTTAAATGTTTAAGCCAAATGGACGTGGTAGTGTCCAAGGACTTCCGCGGCGCTAATAGTGAATAAGTTATATCGTATGTAACGTTTAAATTCGGTATTAAGACCTTACTACATTAATTAGTTTCCATACCTTGTTTTTCTTGGGTAGATGTGAGCCACTGTAGGGACCGAATTATATTATTTAGGAACCATATATCACATAAGATATGTTATATTCAGCCTCAAGTTTTTGACTCACTTTATATCCATTTGAACGAGCTATTCAGTTTCGTATAAGGTATTTCTCTAATTCAAAACAGACTGTTTACGTCTAATTTATCGATGTCATGTTTCGATCTGTCGTTCCGGTCATTTCTTCTGTTAAATTTGAGGTACTGTACGGCTGTGTTAGCCAGTCACCTGTTATATGATTGGTCAAGTCGCAGAGTTTGATTTCGAAGGAAATTTCGGGCCGGTTTCTCTTTCTTTTCTTGTTGGGTGACAAAGTATAACGTGGTTTAGACAAAATTTTGAGGAATCGCTGGTATTTTATGAAAATTATTTCATACCATTGATTGGGATAGACGAGCGATTCCCGTATTGTTAGACTTGCAGGGTGCCTATTTGATTTGGTGTGTTTACCCTGATCTGATTCTCTTGAAGAGGAATTGATATTTTGTACCAAACCAAGCCACGTTCGTAACGACGCCATTTTTGTCAGGTAAGGCGTTTTTCATGAAAGTCGAGTATTATGTTATTTGGCAAGTGTGTAAGGCCTATTAATATTATAGGGATAGTACCTTCCACGGGAGACGATTTGATTCTCCTAGGATTCACCTTCCACAGAAGCATCTGTCAGGAAAGTTCCCGATTCGCCGAGAATTCCCCTTAACTGTATAAAAGGGTATGTTGAGATATTTAAATGTTTTTATTGTATAAACTGTTAGAGTTTGTAAATTTCTTTCTGGGCCGAGGGGTATTCGATTAGGGGTTTCATGTATATTATTTTAGGGTTCTCGTGTTGGGCGGATGTTAACCACATTCTCGTATTGGGCGGATGTTAACCAGATTCAAGTACTGGGCGGAGGTTACGTACATTCTAGTACGGTGTAAGCGTTCAGCGATCTTCTGACGAGTTAGTAGCTGCAAGTTGCCGCAATTTAATTTTTGAGTTGGTGGAAGAAAATCCACTTTCAAAAGCGAGGGAGTTTTGGAACAACCGCAAGTTTTTCATATTTTTTTTATGTTTGTTCATGTACATTTATTTGTTAATTAGTAATTTTTAAAGGTCTCTAAATTAATATTTTCATATATTTTCTCTAATTAAATTTTTGGAGTTTTGTAAGCGACTTTTAGGGGCGAGTGGTATTTTTTTACGCCCAATTCCAACGACCTTGAGAGCTCTCGCGGACGATGTAACACCCCTATTGTTCGTAATTATTTAATTAATTTAATCATCTTTTTTTTAAACTAGCCTAATTTTCTTGCAATTTTAATGGGATCCCTTGGGTTCCTTTTTCTTTTTTTTTGACCTTTGTAACCTTAATTAAGTGGAAATATTAAATCGTTCTTGAGTAATTAGTTACTTTTCTTTCATTTACTAATAGTCACAAATAGTCTGGAGGTTGAGTGACTAAATTGACTATATTTTGGATGAGGGTAAAACAATCTCCTGGCGCCCATTTTTCTTTTTAATGAACAACATTTATCAATCCACGCCCCACTTCACTGTGGTTAGCCGGCATCCAAAGCGGTTTACATAATCTCACGAAGGAATATCTTTAATCGAGAATAACTCGTGGCACGTATACAAAGGAAGTTGCAGAAGATGTTCTGGCAGGAATTAAAACTAAACAATGAGTCTTGACACCTCTCGGTTGACCTCGAACAAACGTGGCAATCAGATGCAGTAATCCGACAAAAAAATATTTATTTAGTTATTGAAAAGTAAATAATTGCCGTCTTTATTAATAGTAACTTTGTTTTCATGGTTTCAAGACGAGATTAAGCCTTAAATTTAAAATTTTTCACTACGTTAAAATTCAATCACAGAAGTTGGTTTTTCAACAAACCTTAACCGACATCTAATTTGTTATTAGCTACAGTACAGAAAAACCTAACGAAAAAATTTTTATTAAAATTATTTACAGTCGTAATTAATACTTCAAAGATATGCCGCTGTGTAATCGTTAAGATCCTTATCGACGAAAAAAACTTTTAACAAGAATCCCGAATAAATAAGTCTATCTCTGACCAGTGAGGAAACAATCCGATTTTACCACCTGGCGTGTTCGTGGATACTGATGGTATCTCACGTACCTTTCTATAGGTAACGATGCTATTTTTTTTTAATTTAACCTATGCTCCTGAATATAAATTCGAAAAATATCAGTCATGCTATCGATATAAGGAAGCATCTGTTATGTAAATATCTGTGATAACGATAGCCATCAAACATAATAAAAATTAGATTAGGAATTTTTAATTATTTCAGAAACCCAGAAACATTTTAAAACTTTAGACAAGATAAGACTCTTTATAAACTACTTAGAGATGAGATGATTAGTTGGAACATTTATTTGAAATATGGCGAATCCTCAACCAGTACCAAAATTTATTGGAATTCAAATCATTTACACCTAGTTATAACAAATGAAGACATTTTATCCAAATTAGTTTCGCTACGACACTGTTTTGAATCTCTATGAGATATGCGTGCGAAACGTCAGTTATGGTTCTTTGAGTTTCAGTAAATTATAATTTCCACTCTGATTAATTTAAAAGTACTGGGTCAGACCAAAGAAATTCTATAAATCATGGACTGATGAGTACTTATAGATATCGTGCATTAAGGTTTTATTTTTTTGTTATTGGACAGTAGCGTATCGAAAAATATGGTTTATACGATAAATTTAAATGCATTACGATTGATGTTAAATAAAAAAAAACTAAAAATAACAAAATCCCGCCGAATTTTTATAGCGTGGTCTTGGAATGAACGTCTTGCTAGGTTGCCGTTTGGTAACGCTTGTTTAAAAAACGATTTCGGATCTCACATCTATTTATCTTATAAAATAATAAAAGATAAAACAGTATTCAAGAATCGGGTAATTGGACCAGATTTTTGAATATCCCATTGGTGATAAGTTCAAGGTATTCACTGAGCATTAATATTTACAATCTGAAAGCTTATATTGCGAAACTGGTCAAGACATACTTGGTTGATATGGGAAGTCCTACCCAGCCGCCGTATTCTCTGGACGTTGCTCCCTCTGACTATCACCTGTTTCGATCAATTGTACATGGCCTGTAGGCATTCACTAAGCCAAGTAGTTTGAAGTCAAGTTTTTTAAAAAAGAAAGCTTGGCAGGTATGGTGGCCGTGGAACACGTACTCTGTGACGTGCTTAATGAAACATAAACAATTGCCTAACTGCCGCCGTCTGTCTACTGTCTACTTTTAGTTGCCGTTGATTGCCAGATGATCCAGACAAAAGTCTCCGATTCCGACGAACCCAACAAATCGATCACTATCGAAACTCAACTTACTGTTTCAAAAATTTTAAAATTATCTAAATCTAAGATATTTTGTACACTAGGTCGGAAATTCTAAATGAATTTATGCAAAAACGATAGAAAATGAGATTTAGTGTCTAGGTAAAAATATCTCAAGATATAATTACCCGTTTCTAGAGAAATTGCAATTCAAAGAATAGTTAGTATTAAATTTCCCGGATAAATCTAACGAATCGCGTGGCGATCTCATGCGATTAATTTCGTCGATGTTGTCATTTCTGGGTTAAATTCTCTTAGCACGTGCTTATACCAGTCACCAGTTCGACGTAAGTCTGTCATAGGAACTGTTGATTACTTATTTTATTATTATTAGATAAATTAGAGAAATGGGCAAGTGACTTAGACAACAAAATTGACAGAAACGATATTGACGAAACGTTGATATTGTCGCTTCAAGCATCACATGCTAAGATATTAAAACATTATGATAAGACAAACATTCGGTGGGTCTTCTTCTAAAATATTATGGTTTAATTTCAAGCAATTTTTTACACAAATGCCTTGAATTTCGAAAAAAAAACGGCGGAATCAAAATATCATAAATACGCGTTTTCCATGAGGTGTACCGAAATCTAGGCTTAAAATTAATTCGGTCTACAATGTTTTATTTCCAGTTAAAACTTCTATTCAACCAATGCAGATCCAAATATAATCGAATTTAATTGTTGCATTCGGAATTTACCCCAATTTACGTAACTAAATTACATAGAAAATCAAACAAAGTTTATGTAATGTAGCGTAATAAACCTATAAATATTTACTGATAAAAATATTGCACTACTGGCAACCCGGCTAATAAAATCTATTTATAGAATTACGTATATAAAGCTACCAACGAGAATCGGAATTAGCGTAAAAATTGCACGAAGGTACGGAAGCACTTTAATGAAAAATAATTGATTGGAATTTTAATTATAGACGGAATTATTGAGAATGTTTTGTTGACGATCTAAGAGTAAATTCAATTTCAACATTTTTGCAGTAAAATAATTAAATAAATAATAATTTTTTAAGCCATGCGGAAGGCCTAATATAGGGCCGAAACGTCGACAATTTTTAATTAAGGAGAAATAGTATTACTACTGATCCAAATATATATTGTTATAGTGTTAAAATTTTGAAATGTTGGGGGGAATTATGTAAAAGGGGCTTTAAAATTGACAGGGTTGTTATGGGATGTTTGTTTATGGACATTAGATTGTTATTAGTTGTAAAATGTCAGAAATGAAATTTTAAAATAAAGATTATAAAAGTTAAGATAAAGCAATAGAATTTTGATTTTCTTCTCAATTGGCGCCCAACGTGGGGCTCGAAATTCAGTGAACCCAAAAGATGAAGGAAGATAATTATGGAATTGGAATAAGGATGGTATTAATGGAATTAAGAAGACTAGGGGAAGAAAGGCAACAACCCAAAGAAGATTTGGGAAAAATGATGAAAGAAGAAATAAAACAAGAATGTAAAAAAAATAGAAGAGTCAAAATTATACACTGAAAATAAAATAGAAGAGACTAAAAAGGAAATAAGAGTGGAGATAATAGTTAGAATAGAAGAAGTAGAGGTGCTACAAGAGATAAAATTAAAAGAAACTGAGAACAATTTAAAGAAAGATATACAAGAAAACAAAAATAACGTCAATTCAAGAATAGAGAAAATTGAAACTAAAATAGAAACAAATAAAGAAGAGGTTAGAAAAATTGAAAGAAAAACAATAAAAGAAATACAAATTTTAGAAGCTAAAATAAATAAAGATATAGAAGTAAACATGGGAATAGCAGAGGCCGAGAATAATAAAGTAAAAAAGGAATTAAAATTAGAAATCAGAAATTGCATACAAAGATTGAAGAACAAATACGAAAAGAAGGTTGTAAACTACAGGATGAAATAATAACGTCAGAAACAAATGTGACAAAATGGAAAATACAAGAAATAGAAAAGAAAATGTACCAAGAAAAGGAAAAATATAGAAAACCAAATCGAATTTATTCAAGGAATTTTAATAGAAATAAAATTTAAAAAAATTATCCTAGATGGCAGATTAAATTAAAAAAATATTTTTGGATATTGGAAGGAAATTTAAAAAAAAAATTAGTAATTATAACGTAAAAATAATTTGGGGGAATTTGTTATGTTAAAATTTTGAAATGTTGGGGGGAATTATGTAAAAGGGGCTTTAAAATTGTCAGGGTTGTTATGGGATGTTTGTTTATAGAGATTAGATTATTATAAGTTTTAAAAATGTCAGATAAGAATTTGTAATGTCAGATGAATGGAAAAATAAAGGAATTTAAAAAGTAAAAAAAATCGTAGATTTATCAATATCATCTCAATATATACAAAGTAAAAGAGGCATTACTAGGATTCTAGGACAGGTATTTTATAATGATAAGTTTTTTGATACGCCTAACTCTATTGTTGCAGGCTTCGCCGATTATTTTCAAAGTGTGTATGTTCAAGGCCAAGGTGATATTATAAATATGGAAGTAAATAATGTTCCTAGTTGCCATATATTTCGATTTTCTGAGAAAGATATCTTAAACTCTATAGCCAAACTTCCAAATAAACTTACTTCCGGAAAAGATATGTTTCCTAGTTTCATCTTAAAAGATTGTAGCCATGCTTTTATTGTCTGTATTCCCTGATATGTAGAAAATTGCTAGAGTGTGCACAGTGCTTAAAAGTGTTGATAAAAAGGCAATATAGCAAATTATCGGCCAATTTCGATATTGAACAATTTCGCGAAGAGATGTCAGTATATAATCGAATTTATGATCAAATAAAATGCTTGATATCGCCAAGCCAACACGGTTTCATGAGACAAAGTTCTACTACTTCTAATTTAGTCGAGATTACTCAATATATTGTAATAATATTTCAATTATTATTACTTTAGATTTTTAACTTTTATTTAATTTATTATAAATTTTTCTGTAATTTTGACTTTGATTTGATTTAATTTTAAGTAAATGTTTTTGTTAATTTGTAGATTTAATTTGTTACATAATTTTTAAATATAATTTGTTACTATCGCCACGACTATGCGCAAATTGCTGTTATATATCCTTAAATCTTTTTTTATCTCAGGGATTATTTAATTGTGAGTTCAAGTTCTTAGAGCTTCCTTTTAATCTATGCTACTGATAGTCCCTGTACTTTGCAAGGAAATAAAATGTTGGTTCAACAATTAAATGAGTTTATTTTAATGGAAAATATAGAAAAACATGAACAAAGATCAGACTAAATTTACTAATATGAGTTACTTGCAACCACACACATTCATTCAATGATACCTTATTTCTAATAATGATTTGAATTTTGGCACAATAAAATTTTTTTAAAAATTAAGGTTGGTACACCGATTTACTAAGACAGTGATTAATTTGTCTGCCTTAACCACAAGAGACACGTGTCCCACACTTTGTTATTAGTATGAAGCACGTTGTAAGTGAAATGATGAGTTTATACCTTCAACTATTTGTGCTTGTTCTTCTTCTAACTCGTACAACCAGTGATATATTGTAACTAGACTTCTAGTGATGTGATATTTTCAATTTTGTTGATTCTTCAGGTAATATATGCTCGGTTGAGCAAATTGTTCAGAACACAATCCTCAGGATGCACATGAATAAGACCAATACCTTCCAGGCAAGTTTTTTGTTTGAATATTATTTGATATTATCCACTTACTAATCATTAAACATAGTCGCAGTTATAATTAGGCTTCCAGAATATAAATGCTTTTTATTTTATTAACTTCTTCTTGTAAAATTTCGATAAATAATTTCCCAAAATTTTTATACTAGACTCCCTCTACCATTTTTTAAAACTTACTACTCTCTTTTTTTCTGTTGCTATTATAAAGTAAAACAAAAAACTCTCAAATTATTTCTGAATTCATTCTAATTATTTCAAATTTTTGATTCTATGATATTTTATTATCAATTTTATGTGTTTTGATTTTTATAATTTTAATTATAACAATTAACATGCTTTTCCTTTATATTCTGGTGTCTATTTTTATACATTTAATTAATTAATAATTTAGTAACCAATGTTGGTTACTCTGGATTTCATTTTAAACAGTTGTCATAACTTTTTATTTCATTTTGTTATACTGATTGTCCCGAAATTAAATTGTTGGTAAAATTTTGAATTTTGAATATTATTTAATTTTGATTTTAATTTTTAGTTTAATATCAGAGCTCTTCAAAAGGATTTTCACTGTAATATTGATCTCACATTAAATCATTTCCTTCGGTAAGTTAACTTTTAACTTTTATCTTTATTAATAAAATAGCATTTTGTTTATTCTTTTAAATTTTATTTTAAGAATACTATTTCTTTATTTTTAGGTGATGTTTCATTTAATATTTAACCTGATAAGATACTTTTAAGAAGACATATTGGATTGTGCATAGTCTGGGTATTTGGTTTCTTTAGTTTTTAATTGAAATATTATTCTATACTCTTATGTAACATTATTAACTTCACAATATATAGCTGAAGCTCCAAGTAGATGTCTACTTATGACTAAGTTACAACTATTTGGCTTTAGTAATTCGCTTATAAGTTTACTAAAATCCTATCTTTTTAATAGAGGTCAGTTTGTTTCTTATAATGGGTTTTCCTCTATAACATATTCCCCAACGTCAGATGTTCCACAAGGGTCCAACCTAGGTCCCTTATTGTTTTTGCTATTTATAAATGACCTTCCTATCGCGTTACAATCTAAAAATTTATTATTTGCTGGTGATTTGAAAATATTTCTAGAAATTAGATCTTAGTTTGATTGTCATTTGCTCCAATTGGAATTAAATAAAGTTAATGAATGGTGCATAAGAAATCGTCTTCTTCTGAATTTAAGTATATACAAAGTATGTACCTTTAGCCATAAATATTTCCCGTTTTATGCAAATACCAAACTAGATGTACTGAGATTAGAGATCTGGACATAACTTTTGATAATAAATTGGTAGTATCTGTTGTCAAGCCACTAAATCCATTGGATTTATAATGAGGAACTGCAAATCATTTTCTAATGAGGATGCATTGAAAATGCTATTTTTCGCTCTTGTAAAATCAAAACTTGAATACGTTTGTGAGGAGTCCGTATTACCTAAATCACATTAATTTGTTAGAGACCGTTCAGAGGAGGTTTCTGAAATTTTTAGATCGTAGGATCGATGGGACTTACCCCGAAAGGGGGATCGAATAATCTATTTTGCTACATCGTTTTGGCATTGACTACTTGCAACTTAGCAGAATAAATAGTGGTCTGGCTTTCCTGTTTAAGTTGAATCATTATTTTATTGATGCTACAAACTTATTAAGTCAGCTCAATTTTCTTATTCCAAGATTTCATTCACGTCGTAATCTCACGTTTTACTCTGACAATGCAAGAACTAACATTCGTTCTCATTCTCCACTACACAGCATAATGATCAAATTTTAATCAAATTGCAAATGACTGCCACCTTCACTTCAATTCATTAATGCAGATTGATGATAAATCTAAACAGAATTTTTATTTCAATTTACACATAGGGTAGGTTTTTAATTAATGGGTAACTATAAGAATTACATTATTTGTATTATTATACGTAGATAATTAACCGTTCAATTATGTCATTAGTTTATAACAGTTGTTTTGTTTATTTTGTATTATAGTTGCTACTTTCTAGTAATATTGTTCTGTAAATAGATTTTCTGGACAATAAATGATTATTATTATTTGTTAACGCAAGGACGCTAATTGCTCAACTAAAATAAAAATGTAGAAATCGTAAGTTTAATTTGAGTGAACACTTTCATTTTATTTATAAAAAAAACACTTGGTATAATAAAAAAATACTTACCCTTGTCCATTTGAAGGTATATGCGACGTCCATTAAACTAAAGTCCTTTTTCAAAACCTCTCCTTTGTATATAATATCCACCTGGAAATGACAAAAATAATAATGTATTAAAGCTATTTTACAGAGTTTTGGTTACATCCGAAACCACGTTATTTGCCCAACGGTAAGTAAAAATCAATAACGCCGTGTATAAATGTCCGCTGGGCGGATGCTTAATACTTTATTCAGTCAATAAACCGATTTTCTTTTTATATCAAGATTATTGAATACAACTGTCAACAATACTAAAAAAAAAGACTCATGTATATAAGTATGTGGGCAGGTCATTGCAAACCGATTCAGTCGAGCATATTTCGTCTGGTTACAACTTAACTTATGATTTTTGTGTTTGAGGGGAGGTAGCTAACTTCATACTAGTAGAATAGATCTAACTACATGCAGCCTTCCGAAACTGTTCATCCATCTGACATATAACAATTGAGCAAGCAAAACCGTCGATTTAAAACATCCATATGTTTCCAGACAGTGAATGCTCTTAGCTTCAGTTGCAGTATTTCCAGCTTCAGCATATTTTTGATTTATTACGAATGTATCGTTGTAGCCTTACTAGTGATGGTTTGTAATTTTATTGAGCTAGAACAATATGTTTTCAATTCAAAAACGCTAGGACTGACATAAACATCTGTGGTGTTTTTTTGGAACCTATAATCACCAAATATTGGTCACCGATTTTCAAAATACTAAGTTACCTGTGATATAGTTAGAACAAATCTATGTTCGATTAGGTTCTAACGAATTTGACCCTGATTACAATCATATACGATTTGCTGGGTCATCTGGCCAGAGAGAGAGTCATTCCATAATTTTTGATCCAGGATCGATATTTGCAGTTATGTATAGATAAATCACAGTGATAAAAGATACAAACATCTCTATCAGTGGGCATATAACCAGTGAATGGAAGCTCTATTGAATGGATTATCTTACCCTCATCAAGCAAACCTCTTACAACAAGACTCAGTTGTAATAGATCTTAAATCAGATACATTTCGACTAAAAAGCTTCTTTACATATTAAAGGGATAGATATTTTTTTGCATAAAATATTGTCGGAAAATCATCAAGTCACAAAGGGACAACCATCATCTGGCAATGATTTCAGCGTGTTGTAGATAAACTAAGGGACTGTTAATTGAGTTTCCACAAAAAAATGATGAATGATTAAAGTTCTGAACACAGTCTTTGGGCGCTTTCACATTTGGCGACACGACGACGACGACACGACATAATACGTTTTGAGCGTTTTCACACTTGACACGACATCGACACAACACCAATAATGATGAGTAAACCAGTCAAAATTTAATGTCAATACTCTCTTCTTACCATAGATGGTAGCACATCTAAAAATGTTATCTTATAGCAGATATAGCTATTGACTTGTACGAGTTTGGAATTTTATTTATTGGATTCGAAAAGCCTAACTGATGAAGCCGAAAGGCAGAAACCAGTCTTAGGATGTCGAATCTAATAAATTAAAATTCCTTACTGGTTTACTCACTTTGTATTAATCTCTGAAATGGATAAAAAAGAAGAGAGTGACATCTTGACTAGATTCAGTCAAAATTTAATGTCAATACTCTCTTCTTACCATAGATGGTAGCACATATTTCAGTTTGCTGGTACATTTTTTTATAGATTCAGGTAATTGGTTAAACTTTTGGTCTAGATGACCCCGGGGTCCTTTGGCTCTGGCAACTGGGCAAATTACTAACCTCTTTTTTCTTTTCTGCAACTGACAATTAATCAAATTCATTATCCAAATATTCATGGATTTCTTGCAAACACTTTTCCCTTAATATTTTATTTTTTTTTGTTTTCATTACTTTTATCCCAAATGCATGTATTTTTCAATTAAAGTAACAATGTCGAACTTAAAAGCCGTCTTATAACATGAAGGAACTGAACTAAACTAATCAGTTTTGGCTGTATACCTGTGCTAATCCTCCAGACTGAAGGGGTAATGATTAAAGCGGGGGTTTATTCGTCCGAAATTCCTTTACGACCTACCAATAAAAACCATGTGCTATTGTCGTTGCCGGCTGCCGGGCAAGGAGCATTCTTGCCACTGGTGTCGTTCCGATTTTTGAAACAAAATAATTAGTTCAATTCCCATTGTTTAATAATATATAGGGGGTTCTGAATTTTGACTGAATTTTTTTTGGTCATTACCTTTGAACGATTAGTTTGATTTGTCTCGTATTTTAGCAAAACTACTACCATCTAATTAACCGAAGCTAGAAAAATTCAGGTCCGGTCTTAAAACATTAGTTCGTTTTGTTCATATAAAACATTTTACCTTGTATATGGTTTTTGAAAACTCTAATAAGGATTTTACAAAGTACAGAAATAGACAACAAAAATGGCGGATTTATTCCCCCCCCCCGCACGATTACTCAATTTCTTAATTTTTTGTACAAAAATTTAATTTTTAATTACCAGTTCCTCCATGTTTTAGTTCATTTCGAGAATCGGATTTCAAAATGAACAAGCTGTTTTGAATAATATTAAAACATCGCCCTGTATAATATTTCTTTAGTGATTGTCATTTTTTAGAATTCTCAGAATTTCATGTCGAAAGAAAAAATACAGTTTGATTTTTTAAATTTAAAAAAAAAGAAAATAGAACATTAAAAACGAACGAATTTATTTATATTTTTAAGAAAATTTAAGAATATAGGTACAGGAATAGACAATTACGTAAAAGAACTAAAACAAAACTAAAACAAAATTGCATTAAAGAAATTAGTTGATGTTTTATTATTATTATTTTTCAAGCAGTTCAATTAAGGTAACTATCAAACTTAAAAGCCATGTTAAAACACTTTAAGGAACTGAATTGAACTAATCAGTTTTATTTATTTATTGTTTTTACTAGAGATCTTGTTTCAAAAATCGGGACGACACGAGTGGAAAGACGGCAGCCGGAGACGATACTAGCACGGCATGTCGTCTAATATGAAAGCACTCCATTTATTTCAATGTAAATTCAACCTCACCGGCTGGTCCATCCTTTTTATATAATAAAGTAACTGTAACTACAAATCTAAACACTTCTATCGCTTAAACAAAGAAACGTTTGTGGACGTACTGCAATGATTAAAATTTTCCGACGAGTTCGGTAAAAGGTCAGGAAGAGTTATACATAAAATGATGACTAAAACATTAACAGAATGGAGATGCTGATAAACGAAAATTACTGATTAGATTATATTTATTTGCTTACGTTTAAATTTGTTTGCCTGGATACCAACCAGTACATTTAGGTCCATAAATAAACGTCCGATTTACGGAGGTTTATGCACGGCCAAATCAATAAAGTACGGATGAACTAGTAAAACGTAAAATTGAGAACGGAGTTTATATCCACGAGACTCCCTTTATTACGTCGTTGATATCTGTTGTGGCCAACGTGTATTATTTTTTATATTGATAAGGGTGGAGAAAATTGAATTTGTCAATTTATTTCGATATTTAGATGGAATACCGCGATCCCCTTTGGTTAATGTTTTGATAAATATAGAATCATTACTTACGTATAAGTCAAAATTACATTTTTAAGTGTAAGATTTCTAAACGACATTATTATTACATCCGTCCTCGAGTAAAGTCATAATTACATAATTAGAAGTTCTCTTTCAATTTCTATTATATTACAAATTAAGTTATTTCAAGTTTTTTTTTCTTTCGTAGCAAAACACTCTGTGGGAATGTTTTCTATAATTACAATCTGATCATGAACGTGTAACACAAAATCCGCACAATACTCTATTTGTAACTAGCACTGTCATAGAACTAGGTCAAAAAGATTGGTCCTCTTGAGTCTTCTTACTAAATTGGTAGTATCGAGGAGCTGGATGACCTCAACGTTCCCATGTTGGAGCAGCCGTTGTTCATGGCTGCTGGCATATTTAGATATAGTCTTATCAACAGTTTATACTTTCAGGTCCCTATGAAGATCACTGTTGCGACAGTACCAGGGTTCATCGACGATGTTCCTTAATACTTTATTTTGAAAACGTTGGATAACCTGAATGTTACTTTTACTGGCGCAGCCCCAAAGCTGGCTACCATACGTCCAAACGGGTTTCAATATCTGCTTGTAGAGGAGCAGTTTGTTATATGTGGACAACTTGGAGTTTCTTCCTAATAACCAATACATCTTTTCATATTTTATACCAAGCACTTCACGTTTCTTCAGCGAAGTCTAGCGTCGAGTGTCATTCCAAGATATTTTGCTGTATTAGCGTAGGGAATCTGAGCGTTATTTATTCTTATGGGAATGTGTTGGTTTCGTTTATTAGTAAAGTTAACATGAACAGATTTATTTTCATTTAACTTAATACGCCATTTTTTCGTCCAGGTGTTAATCTGGTCTACAGATGTTTGTAATTTTCGGTTAGCTTCTTCATGGTCTTTTCCAACAGCCAAAATGGCAGTATCATCAGCAAATGTTGCAATAGTATCGTGCTCAAGGTTAGGAATATCACTGGTATACAGTAAGTAGAGTACTGGACCTAGTACACTACCTTGGGGTACTCCTGCCTTAATTTCTCTTAGATCAGAATATACATCTTCATGTTTTATTCTGAAATATCTGTTTGATAAATAGAATTTTAAGAGTTTAAGGATCTCATGCCAAACTTTATCAAAAGCCTGGGCCATATCTAGGAATACGGTGGAACAGACTTTCTTTTCCTCTAAAGACTTTTCAATTATGTTTGTGATTCTATGCACCTGGTCGATCCTTGAGTGTTTTTCTCTAAAACCAAATTGATGGGAGGGAATCAGGTTCTTTTCTTCTATTGTAGGTTTTAATCTCTTAAGAAGCAATTTTTCGTAGAGTTTCGAAATAACAGGCAACAAAGAGATGGGTCGGTATGACGTTACTTCTTGCGGAGGTTTACCTGGCTTAGGTATCATTATAACCTCTGCTACTTTCCATAGCTGAGGTACGTATCTCATCCTAAATGAAGTTATTTCAAGTGTAGGCAAACCTTTGTTTGAATCATCAATATAAGTGTTAATAAAATTAGCGTTGTACTTCCTAGACGTGTCCAAAAGGAGTTCATTACCCTATAACTGTTACTAAAGCAAGAATTTAATAAAAAAACCATTTTCGTAAGCTCAAACAGCCTAGCGACAATAAAAGCAATCGAGTCTATAAAGGTGGAAGCTCTTACAGATCTGGATATTAGACTGATAGAAGAGTGGGTACACAGAGAAGATTTCTATCATAAATGCCCGCAGGAGGAATGGACCCTCTGGTGGCCCATCAGAATTTATTTTTTTTATGTTCTGGTTCTCACGAAAGGGGATATCCTGTAATGTTCAGAGAACATCGTGACAACCAAGAGAAAGAAGGTAGGAATTTGTGTTCTTCTTAATTTTTTGGACGTTGTCTGTTTCGGGGAATACCCCTCTAGGCAATGTGTTCCAAAGTCTCGCTATTTGTTGAACGAGTCCTTGGAAAGAGGCGTTTGTCTTGTAGTGGCGCTGGTGCTACATATTAGTGATGTGGTTAAGAATTGTAAGTACTGCTAGAAGTAATTATTACCCGCCCTCGATCTGTTATACTTCGGTAATATAGTGGCTGAAAGAGGGTGAATTCCCAGTAGTTTAATTTGTGTAATAAAACGTTCCAAATAGCTCACCTTTGTCCGCTTTTATTATCAGTCTGTTGGATTCTAGGAGCGATGTCTTCGTCACTCCAGCTCATTCAATACGTCTGACCTCCCTTAGCCAGTATTCTAGTTAATCGTAATAAATATTCTTACGTTATCTTAGAGGAAGCTGATATTTTAAATTTCTTTTGCGGTGACTCTTTTTCGCGATCCGAAACCATGTTATAGATAAACTAAAAATGAGAACATAGCCTTACTGAAGCTTTTTGGGAAAAGGTTCTAGTTCCAGATCAGAACAACTGAAAAAGCTTATGAAAACTTCAGCAGGCTTGTAGAAATTCGAAAACATAGTCTCACTGTAGGTTTTATAGATGAACACACGTAGATATTTTCACTGCGATGTTTGCAGATCTATTGTGGTTCCCTTGATAGTTAGATGACTTGCGCGAGCTTCGTCCTTTTAAGCATGTGTAGGATCCCTGACAATGGCTCTTCAACGTAGCTTTCTACCTCTGGGTATTCCGTTCCTTTCTGTAAGAAACTTGTCCTTGCTGTTCCTTCGTATAGGGTATGAATTGAGGTTTCTTCTTCTGTCTGGCAAAACCTGTATGTGGTTTCTTCTACCAGACCTATGTTATTCATGTGTTTGTTGAGTTTACAGTGCCCTGTAAGCATGCCTACTAGTGCTTTTACAGACCTTCTGTCCTTGCTCAGTCTAGATGCCTCTGTTCCCACCAGCTTTGGGCCTTCCACCCATTTGCTGATTGCTTTCTTAACTGTTGCTTTTGATATGCGGCAAAAGTGTTCCGGACATATACAGACGTAACTGCGGAACATCTAGATGTTCAGAAACTCTAAGTCCTTTATACCGTACCTCATTATATCTCATTTCCTGAAGTAGTCCTCAAACAAGGATCACATGTCACCTCAGAATCTGGGACATAACTTAAAAATATAAAGTTACGCTCTGCCTCCACTAAACACTTGATGTAGGGTCATACACAAAATTATTAATAGGTCGTAAGGACAGAGGACACCTTTGTAATGTCCCTCCATTCCCCACTGTTCTCCGCCTATGAAAAACCGGATGCATCTTGCCTGTTCTCATTTTAAATTTCCATTTTTCATTATCTTTCATCTATCTTCATATGATCAACTTTTACATTTCTATTACTGTGTCTTATGGTAGGTTGTAAAACGGTAGTTTAATTTATTTTCATGCACGTTTCACTTGTTAGCGGACAATTTTATACTCGTTAACTACTATGAAGTGTTCATTAGTATCCTAATTTTTACAAAAAAAAAAAATGCAATTACTACTCCCGGTCGACATAACAGAAATAATTAGGCGATAATTTTCACACGGCTAGAGGTTAACAAAGACATTTTGTTTATTTTGGACGACTGAATTGTTTGGGATATAAATATTTTATTACACACGTAGATCCATTTCGCTGGCCTTATTTCCTTAGAGGATTGTGGGTAGGTAACTGTACGAAAGTTTTATTTCCAAATAGAGTAGCAAAACTTGTTGACTTGCTTCCATAAATATTGTTATGCAATAACATGCTTTGTATACAGAATGTATCGAGTCTGCACATTACGGACATGCAGAAGGATTTTTGGTAAAATGTAAGTTTAACCCCAAAAAAATTTTATGGTTTTATACAGCGGTGATAAAACCCTTTTTTCCATACGCGTCCATTATATGGTGGACTTTGGTACAACCCATAAAAGAGGCCTAGATCAATTTCAGCGTTTAGGAATTATGCGCACTGGTCCTACATATAATTTCTCCTTTGAATTTTGAGATGGAAGAAGAATCAAGTTTTGACCCTATATGGGGTAGTATCCTGAACGGAAAAAAGCGGCAGTAGTGTTGGCCTGGAAAGGTAAGTCGGAGGCTGTAGGTGCCTCTGCCTATAGACCTATATGTCTTCTCAGTGTCCTTGGCAAGCTGTACGACCAAATAATAAAAAACCGTATGGAAACAGAAATCGAGGAGGGTGCTAAGCTCTCCGAGAGGCAGTATGGCTTCAGGAAGGGCAGGTCAACAATACAGGCCATAGAGAGGGTTTCACAGGGATCGGTGCTCGGGCCTCTTCTGTGGAATCTTCTGTACGATTAGATGCTCAACATAGAGTCGCAAGGTCTGACAACTCCGGTATTTGCAAACGACCTAGCTGTCATTGTGGAGGCTGAAGACATCGAGGAGGTTATTAAAAAACAAGCTGGACATAGCTCCCCAAAAAACACAATTTATAGTCCTAAAGGGGAAAAGAAGGAGAGCTATGGTTGTGAAAATTAGTGACACGGAAATCAGACCACAGAAGCACTTAAAATATCTAGGAGTGGTTTTGGAAGGAGGCGGGCTTTACGGCCCACACATTCTCTACGCGACACAGAGAGCTGAGAATAAGCTGACAGCAATAGCTAGGTTAATGACTAATTTAGGAGGACCAAGCAGCCTTGAAAGGCAAGCTCTGTAGGGAGTAGTCCAGTCGGTGCTTCTATACGGAGCCCCAATTTGGCACAAGGCAATGAACACAAAAGTAACGGCAAAAAATGAATAGTGTGCAGAAACGTGCTCTAATCAGAGTAATCAGTGCGTACAGAACAATATCCGCGACGGCTGCGCCGGCCATTGCGGGAGTCCCACCTATACATCTTTTGGTAAATGAAAGAGCAAGGATGCATAGGACCGGCGATGGAGCACAAGAAGCTTGTAGAAAAGAAGAAAAGGCACGAACGCTGCAGCAGTGGCAGGAAGAATGGGTAGCGGAAACAGGAACAGCAGGGTGGACCAAATCTCTAATCAAAAACGTCAAGCAATGGTATGAGTGTCTCCACAGAAGAGTGGACTACTTCCTGCCCCCATTCCTGTCAGGACATGGCTGTTTTGGCTCGTATACATCCAGAATCGGAAAAACAGCGGACGACGCATGCCCGTATTGCGGGGACAGGGACACACCTGAACACACGATGTCCTAGGTGGGCCCCGATACGATTGGAAGCTGAGCTAAAGGTGGGGGAACTAAACAAAGAAAATGTAAAGGACAGAGCCACAGGGGTGATAATACACGGGTTCATCAAGAGAGTAATGGCGGAGAAGGACAGGGAAGAAACAAGAAGGCAAGAAGAACAGTAAAGGCACCAGGCCCTCTCCTCCAAGTAGGCCAAAACGGTGATCCCGGGTGGAGGGTTACTGGAGAAATAAGGTGTTTTCTGGTGGGTATGGAATTCTGAGTCCCACACTACCCCAGAAGATCGTTGGGGGTGTGCGTACCTTACAAAAAAAAAGGTTGTTGGAACCTCCTATACAATATGTCCACAAATGTTTCCAAATACGGATAGACACGCCTGGAAATGGACTTGTCTGGTTTATAGATGGGTTCAATGCAGATGAGGAAACTGGAGCAGTTTATTGCATGCGTCCAAGGATGAAAAACTAGTCTCAGGATACAGAAGCATTAAATAAAATGTGCACTAGCTAGGAGAGGCTCTAACGAAAATTTTACAGCCCTTTCTCAATGCTAGGAAAGTTTTAAGACTAATTATAAACTAATACGATCTTCCAGTCATGTCAAAAAAAGTTTTATATTTGGTCCTGCACTCTCAATCATATAATGTTAGATTTAATTTGGAAGTTAGCCATTTATTGTTCATTATAGTAAGTTGAAACGCATTTTTATGGAAATTTTCAAATCCAAATCATTTTTCTTGAATTATAATAGTTTAATAAGTAGTAAATTAAGAAGCAAATTAAGAGACTTGTGTGATATTAAATGCAGCAAAATATTTGAGCCCCTAAACAGTTTGGAATGATTCCTCTCAAAGATGGTCGATATTTTCTAGTCCTAGATAAAATATACCACATTTCTGTTATGAAACAAAACACCAAAAGTGACATTTTCCTTTGTTTAATTTAATTTTTTTTATTATGATGTATACCGAACTCTTTTCTTCACTTTGAAATTTAAAACTTTAGTACTGTATCAAATGCAAACATTAAAATAAGCTGGATTATATTTCCCAATGCAATATGATTATCTTTCGAATGTATTAGTTTCAAAACATTACGTAATACTGTGACTTACTCGAAACCAGAATATTATTTCACACGAATTCAGTATATACGTTCACTAGTGAATGAAATATGAAAAAATAGACGTTGCTGCGTTTTGTATTTTAATTTTTCAAATTGGGTTGGGTTCTAATTACCGATTTTGCTCCTAAAGTGGCACTGAGAATCACTACAGCAGACGCGTTACATGAAAGATACATACAGGGTGTCCCAACTAAAATTTGCACCCAAATATTTCAAGTTTTGTTCAAATTTTGAAAAACTGCCGAAACAGGTGAGTTTTAACCTAGAGGGGGCTCAATTTTTATCGTAGTTTCAAACTTCTTTTTCATCCCTCTAGCGCCCAGAACCACCCCTTGAAAAATCTTAAAAGGCAAGTGGTATTAAGTGACATATGATTTTGAAGCTGCTTTCATTATCTAATGCAACTCCGTTCTTTTTTTCCGATTTTTCCCAGAAGGTTTCCTCAATTTGATGAGGTCAAGCGGACCTCGGATTTGGTTTCAGCGACCCTGAAAACCTTTGTATGCACTTTTTCAGATTTTTCTAGAAATTTTCCTCAATATGGCCTTCAAATGACTTTGACCCTGACCTGGTGAGGTTAAGCGGACCTCGGATAAGATTCAGCGACCCCAAAAACCCCTAGTTGCAGTAGTGAAGTTCTTGACGCAGACAAATTTGAACAAAACTCGAAATATTTGTGTGCAAATTTTAGTTGGGACACCCTGTATGGAGATATTGGAGACGACCTCGAGTAGTTCTTATCATAGTTGCTAAATATTCGCATAAATTTAGAGCATTTATTTATTTAATTCAAGGAGCGTTCATTATTGATGGCTGCCAAACAAATAGAGACTTTAAACTTAAGCTTTATAAAGCTAGTAATTCCTACCATAGTCATTATTGTTAAACAATAACCGCCATCTATATGTCAGGTCGGGCACTTTTAGGAATACCCTCGTAGTATTGATTATTAAAATATTGTATCGGAGTTGAAAATAAATATCATTATATAAATGTAATTTATTAAACACGAAGCATATATATTCATTTGGTATCGACGTTTAACTAATTGAAATTTTATCGTTATTAATTTGTTTATTTTCTGTGAAATATCTGAATGGAAATAGCTTTACATATAATTCCAGTTTTTGGTACAATATTTGCCTTTTTGCTAATAATACATCTGTATCATTTCAATGATTTTTTGAATTTTAATTGTTGAAATTTGAAAAAAAAGGCTGCATCAACACCAAGTTGACAGTTACGCGAAAGGGGTGAGTTTTGACCTGTGGAGGGGTTGGTGAGGGTCGGAAGTAATCTTAACACCACCATCGTGTTCAACATCCTCGAAAACGGAGGCACAGGCGTTTTGCCGCTGTTAAAAAAAACACCCCTACTGGGGGTGAGTTTTGGCAGGTGGAGGGATTGGTGAGGGTCGGAGTAATCTTAAACACCACCACCGTGCTCAACATCCTGGAAAACGGGGGGGAAAGAGGTTTTTTTACAGGGAAATGATGTGCTGTCCGTTTAACTCCTTTAGGGAGTAGTTTTGGGCCGTTTTAGGGGTTCGGCTGGCGAAAAGAGAAAGTTTGATACCGCCATCATGCTCAACATCCTGGAAAACGGGGGGGAAAGAGGTTTTTTTACAGGGAAATGATGTGTTGTCCGTTTAACTCCTTTAGGGAGTAGTTTTGGGCCGTTTTAGGGGTTCGGCTGGCGAAAAGAGAAAGTTTGATACCGCCATCATGCTCAACATCCTGGAAAACGGGGGGGAAAGAGGTTTTTTTACAGGGAAATGATGTGCTGTCCGTTTAACTCCTTTAGGGAGTAGTTTTGGGCCGTTTTAGGGGTTCGGCTGGCGAAAAGAGAAAGTTTGATACCGCCATCATGCTCAACATCCTGGAAAACGGGGGGGAAAGAGGTTTTTTTACAGGGAAATGATGTGCTGTCCGTTTAACTCCTTTAGGGAGTAGTTTTGGGCCGTTTTAGGGGTTCGGCTGGCGAAAAGAGAAAGTTTGATACCGCCATCATGCTCAACATCCTGGAAAACGGGGGGGAAAGAGGTTTTTTTACAGGGAAATGATGTGCTGTCCGTTTAACTCCTTTAGGGAGTAGTTTTGGGCCGTTTTAGGGGTTCGGCTGGCGAAAAGAGAAAGTTTGATACCGCCATCATGCTCAACATCCTGGAAAACGGGGGGGAAAGAGGTTTTTTTACAGGGAAATGATGTGCTGTCCGTTTAACTCCTTTAGGGAGTAGTTTTGGGCCGTTTTAGGGGTTCGGCTGGCGAAAAGAGAAAGTTTGATACCGCCATCATGCTCAACATCCTGGAAAACGGGGGGGAAAGAGGTTTTTTTACAGGGAAATGATGTGCTGTCCGTTTAACTCCTTTAGGGAGTAGTTTTGGGCCGTTTTAGGGGTTCGGCTGGCGAAAAGAGAAAGTTTGATATTGCCATCGTGCTCAACATCCTGGAAAACGGGGGGGAAAGAGGTTTTTTTACAGGGAAATGATGTGCTGTCCGTTTAACTCCTTTAGGGAGTAGTTTTTGGCCGTTTTAGGGGTTTGGCTGGCGAAAAGAGAAAGTTTGATACCGCCATCGTGCTCAACATCCTGGAAAACGGGGGGGAAAGAGGTTTTTTACAGGGAAATGATGTGCTGTCCGTTTAACTCCTTTAGGGAGTAGTTTTGGGCCGTTTTAGGGGTTCGGCTGGCGAAAAGAGAAAGTTTGATATTGCCATCGTGCTCAACATCCTGGAAAACGGGGGGGAAAGAGGTTTTTTTACAGGGAAATGATGTGCTGTCCGTTTAACTCCTTTAGGGAGTAGTTTTTGGCCGTTTTAGGGGTTCGGCTGGCGAAAAGAGAAAGTTTGATATTGCCATCGTGCTCAACATCCTGGAAAACGGGGGGAAAGAGGTTTTTTTACAGGGAAATGATGTGCTGTCTGTTTAACTCCTTTAGGGAGTAGTTTTTGGCCGTTTTAGGGGTTCGGCTGGCGAAAAGAGAAAGTTTGATATTGCCATCGTGCTCAACATCCTGGAAAACGGGGGGGAAAGAGGTTTTTTTACAGGGAAATGATGTGCTGTCTGTTTAACTCCTTTAGGGAGTAGTTTTGGGCCGTTTTAGGGGTTCGGCTGGCGAAAAGAGAAAGTTTGATATTGCCATCGTGCTCAACATCCTGGAAAACGGGGGGGAAAGAGGTTTTTTTACAGGGAAATGATGTGCTGTCTGTTTAACTCCTTTAGGGAGTAGTTTTTGGCCGTTTTAGGGGTTCGGCTGGCGAAAAGAGAAAGTTTGATACCGCCATCATGCTCAACATCCTGGAAAACGGGGGGGAAAGAGGTTTTTTTACAGGGAAATGATGTGCTGTCCGTTTAACTCCTTTAGGGAGTAGTTTTGGGCCGTTTTAGGGGTTCGGCTGGCGAAAAGAGAAAGTTTGATATTGCCATCGTGCTCAACATCCTGGAAAACGGGGGGGAAAGAGGTTTTTTTACAGGGAAATGATGTGCTGTCCGTTTAACTCCTTTAGGGAGTAGTTTTGGGCCGTTTTAGGGGTTCGGCTGGCGAAAAGAGAAAGTTTGATATTGCCATCGTGCTCAACATCCTGGAAAACGGGGGGGAAAGAGGTTTTTTTACAGGGAAATGATGTGCTGTCCGTTTAACTCCTTTAGGGAGTAGTTTTTGTCCGTTTTAGGGGTTCGGCTGGCGAAAAGAGAAATTTTGATACCGCCATCGTGCTCAACATCCTGGAAAACGGGGGGAAAGAGGTTTTTTTACAGGGAAATGATGTGCTGTCCGTTTAACTCCTTTAGGGAGTAGTTTTGGGCCGTTTTAGGGGTTCGGCTGGCGAAAAGAGAAAGTTTGATACCGCCATCATGCTCAACATCCTGGAAAACGGGGGGGAAAGAGGTTTTTTTACAGGGAAATGATGTGCTGTCCGTTTAACTCCTTTAGGGAGTAGTTTTGGGCCGTTTTAGGGGTTCGGCTGGCGAAAAGAGAAAGTTTGATATTGCCATCGTGCTCAACATCCTGGAAAACGGGGGGGAAAGAGGTTTTTTTACAGGGAAATGATGTGCTGTCCGTTTAACTCCTTTAGGGAGTAGTTTTTGGCCGTTTTAGGGGTTCGGCTGGCGAAAAGAGAAAGTTTGATATTGCCATCGTGCTCAACATCCTGGAAAACGGGGGGAAAGAGGTTTTTTTACAGGGAAATGATGTGCTGTCTGTTTAACTCCTTTAGGGAGTAGTTTTTGGCCGTTTTAGGGGTTCGGCTGGCGAAAAGAGAAAGTTTGATATTGCCATCGTGCTCAACATCCTGGAAAACGGGGGGGAAAGAGGTTTTTTTACAGGGAAATGATGTGCTGTCTGTTTAACTCCTTTAGGGAGTAGTTTTGGGCCGTTTTAGGGGTTCGGCTGGCGAAAAGAGAAAGTTTGATATTGCCATCGTGCTCAACATCCTGGAAAACGGGGGGGAAAGAGGTTTTTTTACAGGGAAATGATGTGCTGTCTGTTTAACTCCTTTAGGGAGTAGTTTTTGGCCGTTTTAGGGGTTCGGCTGGCGAAAAGAGAAAGTTTGATACCGCCATCATGCTCAACATCCTGGAAAACGGGGGGGGAAAGAGGTTTTTTTACAGGGAAATGATGTGCTGTCCGTTTAACTCCTTTAGGGAGTAGTTTTGAGCCGTTTTAGGGGTTCGGCTGGCGAAAAGAGAAAGTTTGATATTGCCATCGTGCTCAACATCCTGGAAAACGGGGGGGAAAGAGGTTTTTTTACAGGGAAATGATGTGCTGTCCGTTTAACTCCTTTAGGGAGTAGTTTTGAGCCGTTTTAGGGGTTCGGCTGGCGAAAAGAGAAAGTTTGATATTGCCATCGTGCTCAACATCCTGGAAAACGGGGGGGAAAGAGGTTTTTTTACAGGGAAATGATGTGCTGTCCGTTTAACTCCTTTAGGGAGTAGTTTTTGGCCGTTTTAGGGGTTCGGCTGGCGAAAAGAGAAAGTTTGATACCGCCATCATGCTCAACATCCTGGAAAACGGGGGGGAAAGAGGTTTTTTACAGGGAAATGATGTGCTGTCCGTTTAACTCCTTTAGGGAGTAGTTTTAAGCCGTTTTAGGGGTTCGGCTGGCGAAAAGAGAAAGTTTGATATTGCCATCGTGCTCAACATCCTGGAAAACGGGGGGGAAAGAGGTTTTTTTACAGGGAAATGATGTGCTGTCCGTTTAACTCCTTTAGGGAGTAGTTTTTGGCCGTTTTAGGGGTTCGGCTGGCGAAAAGAGAAAGTTTGATATTGCCATCGTGCTCAACATCCTGGAAAACGGGGGGGAAAGAGGTTTTTTTACAGGGAAATGATGTGCTGTCCGTTTAACTCCTTTAGGGAGTAGTTTTTGGCCGTTTTAGGGGTTCGGCTGGCGAAAAGAGAAATTTTGATACCGCCAATGTGCTCAACATCCTGGAAAACGGGGGGGAAAGAGGTTTTTTTACAGGGAAATGATGTGCTGTCCGTTTAACTCCTTTAGGGAGTAGTTTTGGGCCGTTTTAGGGGTTCGGCTGGCGAAAAGAGAAAGTTTGATACCGCCATCATGCTCAACATCCTGGAAAACGGGGGGGAAAGAGGTTTTTTTACAGGGAAATGATGTGCTGTCCGTTTAACTCCTTTAGGGAGTAGTTTTGGGCCGTTTTAGGGGTTCGGCTGGCGAAAAGAGAAAGTTTGATATTGCCATCGTGCTCAACATCCTGGAAAACGGGGGGGAAAGAGGTTTTTTTACAGGGAAATGATGTGCTGTCCGTTTAACTCCTTTAGGGAGTAGTTTTTGGCCGTTTTAGGGGTTCGGCTGGCGAAAAGAGAAATTTTGATACCGCCATCGTGTTCAGCATCCTAGAAAACGGGGGGAGGAGGAAGGTACTCTCGATCCGGGTAAATTTTGGTCCACAAATTCTGAAATCGGTAGGGACATATGGTATCCAGCTTTGGGGCTTTGTCCGTAAGGAGTATTTTAATAAATGTATCAGATATTTTATCCACATTGCATGTTTGGCTAAGAAGCGACCATTCACCAAATATTCATTGAAATTCTACGAGAAATATCAATTGCCGAGGATTCGTGGAATGTTTTATAGATTCTTACGACCTCATTTTTTGTAATTTCATTCTATAAATAAACTGATAAAATATAGTATTAGTAATTTATTTTACGATTATTTAAAATGTTGAAATATAGTTATCCAATACTTACTCGATGATCAGCCGTAAGTCCATATTTCATCCTAATAAATTTCTGTAAATGTTTCATAGAAACAGCGGCGGGACACTGCAGGAATCGTTTATCACAGTTTTT
The DNA here is from genome assembly GCA_949320105.2 of Crepidodera aurea. NCBI lineage: Eukaryota > Metazoa > Arthropoda > Insecta > Coleoptera > Chrysomelidae > Crepidodera > Crepidodera aurea. The sequence continues at coordinate 9,922,922 of OX439480.2, forward strand.
AGTATCGTCTTCCAAATTTGCGTCTTTATCACTATTTTTAACACTGTCACTTTCAGTCGTGTTCGTTACACCAATTTCCGCACTGCCGTCATTTATTTCCGTTATTTTACTTTCGGTATTTTCCGATACGATCGATTTTGATTTTTCCTCCACGTCCAAATGAAACTGATAGTATTCTAAGGACAGTGATATCGAATCTTCTGGACTGAAGTACTGACTCTTATCACCAAAGTAGTTTGAGATCTGTAAACAAACAATAATTATAGCGAAAATAATTTTTGGGTCAGAAAGCCAATAGTTTTATTTATTTAATGAAACCATTTAGTGGAAATTAAATTAAAATATTTGATACAGAAAGCACAATTTGAATATTTTGTTTATAGGTGTATAAATTCAATAAAAATGGGACATGGATCTCTCTAAATGGATTCTAGAAACCTATCCAATATCAGTACTAATATGGTGATGTGTTTCTTGGCCAAAAGTGCGGATTTTTCCACTTTCAAGGTGAGAAGTGGTTTTATGAATTTTAGCTGAGTTGCTAGAGCCACATTTAGATCAAAAGCTCTCATAAAATGTGATATCGCTGAAACTAGGCTCTTAGGTACTTTAAAGGATGTAGAAAACGATAAAAAACTTTGCTGCTCTAAAGTATATGCTCAGTTCACAATTTCCAAAATAAAATCGAAAATTTGGTTTTTCATATCTCGAAAAGAAAATTGGAAAAACTAATAGCACCACGTGAAAGAGCGGAAAGCTTTACTAAAATTTATATTATTTAAAAGAAAATTTGTATTACTATAAAAAATTATTAAAAATATATTCAAGCCAGGCGTTTAGAAACTAACTTATCTTTGCCTAACCGCAAAAAAAAACCAAAAAAAAGCATTTTAAAGAGGAGACTAAGCTTTCTTAGAAAGCCATTAGTTTGTTTTGTTTTCTCATAGAAAATTTGCCCGGAAGTTATATAATTTCCTTAAATTGTCACTGATTTTTATCATTAAAAAAATATTTTCTTTTATAAAACTGAAGATATATACAGGGGTGTCGCTAGAAAATTTTATTGGGAGGGGGGGGGCGCACTTTTCCCAACTCGATTCGCACGAATTTGCCAACTCAAATCACAAAAATTTCCCAACTCATTTTTTTAACCATAAAATAATTTGATTTAATCTTTATTTAAAAAAACATTCTACAAATGTGCTTATTAATTTTATATATATAATCAGATTTTGTCCAACTCGGCATCAGGCAATTCCCAACTCATCCCAACTGGCTCCCCCCTACACCCCCATAGCGACACACCTGGATATATATAGAGACATAACAAAAAATCCTTGAGTGGATAAAAAATGTATGTATGACTATCAGCATAGGGAATTCAATGTGTTAGAGAGAACGCGATATTTTGTGACGTATCTCCGTTGTTAGTGGTACGATCTGAATGGGGCAAACGGCATTGTGAAATAGGGGGTTGGGATTAGATAGGAAAGAAAAATTATGCGCAGAGACGTTGCCAGATGGGCCGTAATGCCTAAGTTCGTCGTTATTGGTCCGATATTTATTTCTTTCAAAATACAACGTTGTACAAGTTCAGCAAATGCACAAACAAAATCATTGAAGCTGGACAATTCAATTGAAATTTATTTAGGATGCCTTGTCCTGATGTTGGATTGTTAAATCAATTACGACACATGTTATCAAAAATTGTATTATACGATTAAAATTTTGAGAATAAAACCCGAACTTTTGAAAAACATTGTTGTGCTTGATCTTTGTCATAGTATTAAATTCAAATCAGTCCAATAACAACGAAGTCTCTTTCTCTCTTTTATGTGCGCGACAACTTTTCATGAGACCTAGCCGATGTGCATATTATAAGTCAGATTGGCCGAGCGGTCTAAGGCGCCGGTTCCTGAGAAGAAGTAGAACTGGTTCACGATAGTGAGAGTGGGTTCGAATCCTACATCTGATAGTTTTAGGTATGCTGGTTCAAATCAGTTCCACGCGTCCTCTTTTGGCAAAGTCTCTGCGCATGATTTTTCTTTACGTATCTAATATATGCCCCATCTATATTACAATGCCGTTTATCCCATTGAAATCGAACCAATAACAACGAAGTTAAACGTTACGACCCTTCTGGCAACGTCTCTACCCATGATTTTTCTTTACGTATCTAATCTTCGCCCCATCTATATTACAACACCGTTTGTCACATTCAAATCGGACCAATAACGACGAAGTTAGGCGTTACGGCCCATCTGGCAACGTCTCTGCGCATGATTTTTCTTTACCTATCTGATCCTCAACCCCTCTATTCCACAATGCCGTTTGCCCCATTCAGATCGCACCCCTAACAACGGAGATACGTCACATAACATCGCGTTCTCTCTCTAACGCATTGAATTCCCTATGCCGATAGTCATACATACGTTGTTTATCTACTTCCTTGTATATTTATCATTTTTAAACTTTTACTTTTGATGTAAAAATAATTAAAAAGAAAATAAAAATGGCGTAGAATAACTGCTGTAAAAAAATTATTATTTTAAAACATAAGTAGTATTAAACAGGCAACGTTTTACATCGAAAGTAAAAGTATAATGATGTTAAATGTACAAGGATTTTTTTTGTTATGCCTCTAGAATTTTAGAAATTATAACTTCCTGTCAAATTTTCTACGAGAAAACAAAAAATAAATAAAAACTAATGGCTTCCTGAGAAAGCTTAGAGTCTCCTCTTTAAAATGATTTTTATTTTATTTTTTATTGCGTACATTTTAGGCAAAGATACTATAGTTCTTTCCAGAACGTCTCGTTTGAATATTTGTATTCAGCGACTTGGCGCGCGTAGAGTTTTGGAATTCGCTCTCTTATTTTTAATAATTTTTTATAGAAATATATTTTTTTTAAAATAACTTTAAATAACAATTTTTAGTAAAATTTTTCGCTCTTTCACGTGGTGCTATAAGATTTTTTTAAATCGTTTTTTACACCCAAAAAAGTACCTAAGAATCTCTTGACCACTGGGCTAATTATAGAGATATACAGTTTTATTTTTATTTATTGTATAAATAAAAAAATGGAAAGTTTTGTGTTGAAAATAACTGTAAAAAATGCAAATATAGACATTCCTACAATACTCGATTTTAAAGACATTATGACGTGATACTTCTTCTAAATTTTGATTAGATAGATGGCCTAAAAGTCAACCACAACCTTAAAATATTAAAATATACTACTTTTAACAGTATTTCCAACACCTATCCAGGTTTGTATAATTGACAAGGAAATTTAGACCTTTTTGACATCTAATTGTGGTATATTTTATATGTTGCCAGGTTAATTTATGATCAATTATTACGATGAAATGTTTTTATTTTTAAGATTTATCAAAATGAGGTTAATAGTGATCAAAATTCGGTTAAGATTGATCAAAATGGGGTTGAGATTGATTAAAATGCGATTAAGATTGCTCAAAGTGAGGTTAAGATTGATTAAAATGAGGTTATAATTGATTAAAATGAGGTTAGGAACAGAGGTTAATATTGATCAAAAGAGGTTAAGATTGATCAAAATGAAGTTAAGATTGATTAAAATGCTGTTAAGGTTTATCAAAATGAGGTTAAGTTAGATCAAAATGTGGTTAAGATTGATTAAAATGCGATTAAGATTGTTGAAAATGAGGTTAAGATTGATTAAAATTAGGTTAGGATTGATCAACAGAGGTTAAGATTGATCAAAAGAGGTTAAGATTGATCAAAATGAAGTTAAGATTGATTAAAATGCTGTTAAGGTTTATCAAAATGAGGTTAAGATTGATCAAAATGAGGTTAAGACGGATCAAAATAAGGTTAATATGGATTAAAATGAGGTTAGGATGCGAGGGGTAAACCGCGAGTTAAATTTTTGTATACTAATGGCTAGTAATGGCTCCTCACTATTGGCTAGTAATGGCCGGTAATGGCTAAAAATGGCTACTAATGGCCGAGTAATGGCTACTAATGGACGAGGTCTGTACACCAAATGGAACTCACGGTTTACCCCTCGTTAGGATGGATCAAAACGAAGTATATTGATTAAAATGAGGTTGATTAATTAAAATGAGGTTGATTGATTAAAATGAGGTTATACTTGGTCAAAATGAGGTTAAGATTGATTAAAATGAGGTTAAGATTGGTCAAAAGAGGTTAAGATTCATCAAAAGAGGTTAAGATTGATCAAAAGAGGTTAAGATTGATCAAGATGAGGTTAAGATTGATGAAGATGAGGTTATAATTGATTAAAATGAGGTTAGGAATGATCAACAGAGGTTAATATTGATCAAAAGAGGTTAAGATTGATCAAAATGAAGTTAAGATTGATTAAAATGCTGTTAAAGTTTATCAAAATGAGGTTAAGTTTGATCAAAATGTGGTTAAGATTGATTAAAATGCGATTAAGATTGTTCAAAATGAGGTTAAGATTGATTAAAATGAGGTTATAATTGATTAAAATGAGGTTAGGATTGATCAACAGAGGTTAAGATTGATCAAAAGATGTTAAGATTGATCAAAAGATGTTAAGATTGATCAAGAGAAGGTTAAGATTGATCAAAATGAGGTTAAGACGGATCAAAATAAGGTTAATATAGATTGAAATGAGGGTAGGATGCGAGGGGTAAACCGCGAGTTAAATTTTTGTACACTAATGGCTAGTAATGGCTCCTCACTATTGGCTAGTAATGGCTAGAAATTGCTACTAATGGCCGAGTAATGGCTGCTAATGGCTAGTAATGGCTGAGTAATGGCTACTAATGGACGAGGTCTGTAAACCAAATGGAACTCGCGGTTTACCCCTCGTTCGGATGGATCAAAATGAAGTATATTGATTAAAATGAGGTTGATTGATTAAAATGAGGTTATACTTGATCAAAATGAGGTTAAGATTGATTAAAATGAGGTTAAGATTGGTCAAAAGAGGTTAAGATTGATCAAGATGAGGTTAAGATTGATCAAGATGAGGTTAAGATTGATCTAAATGAGGTATTTTATGATGTGATGATGATAATATACATAAAAGATTTATTTACAGAAATTTCTTAGCTTTTATCATAAAACCAATGTTGCAATTAAGTGTAATTAAAAGATAAAACTTTCCTTAATAATACAAAGAAAATCTTAAATATCCCCAATCCAACGTAACGCAGTGACACCGCGATAGCGAAAAAATTTACATCATAAATCAGTCTAATCGGCTATATACCTTTTGTCACAATTAATTAATAGTTAACATGATCAATTTACTTTTAATTTCCTACCTGACCATTTGTCATCTTAATTTCGACGCATAAATTTAAATACAAATAACTTATATGCACACCCATCCAATCGTCTACACTTAATCTGACAAGAACATAAATTATCTTTAGAAATCATAACAGCATCATCAAAAGCTCGGGATATATCAAAGTGAATAAATAAAAATCCTCACAATCGCACTCACCATCTCCTCTTGGTCATTTATCATATCTCGTTCCCTCTCGATGACGCTGTCATCGCTACAAGAGCTCGAAGCCCTGACGCCGGTGCTCCTGTAGAAGTCTTCCCTCCGCTGGGATTCTTTGGCGAACAATGACGGCACCACTTTGTAGACTAAGGATTGGGTCTGAGGGTCGGCCCTGTAACATTTTCATTAAATTAATTAATTGGTATTTTTATTGGTTTTTAGATTAAAAGTTGCATTTTTTAATGCAATAAAATTGATTCATATCTCTCCTTATCTTGTAACGCCCTATACGCCTATAAAACAATATAGGGCTACATATAAAGGTGGGTTGTCGATCTCAACCTTATGCCTATCGGCGTAGCTCTGTAGTGGAGACGGTCGTGGTTCCAATTTATAATATTGATCGAAAACTTACTTTTTTTCAAAGTGCTCGGGAGGACCTAATTTACCTCTGAAAATCAACAAATGCTGAATGCTGAATGGAATAAAAAAATACTTAAAATTAAGGGCGATAAAAAGAAAACTACAAAAATATTGGTAAACGCAACTAAACAAAACATTGACGAAAGAATATATATATATATATATGCTCTACAGGCCTTGTAGACTCAGGGCAGTTATTTTTCTCCATTCCTCTCTATTCTTAGCTTTCTGTTTCCAATTTCGTATATCCAATTTATTTATATCAGACATCACACTTTCAAACCATCTTTTTCTAGGCCGCCCTCTTCTTCTTTTGCCAATAAGAGTCCTGTAAAGAGCCATTTTTGTCATTCTTTCTTTGTTTAATCTTTCTACGTGTCCCAACCACCTTAATCTGTATGTTTTTATTCTTGATGTTATCTTTGATTCTCCGTATAACATGTCTATTTCTGCATTCGTTCTCCTTCTCCATCCTTCAGGTGTTTTTATTCCACCGAAGATTGCTCTAAGAATTTTACGCTCCCAGCGCTCCAGCTTTTCTTCCTGTTTTTTGTTAGAATCCATGTTTCACTTTCGTACGTTACAGTGGGTTTTATAATGGTATTGTATATTCTTATCTTCATCTTTCTTGAACAGTATTTTGATTTCATCAGTGACTGGAGCATTCCAAATTTTCTGTTGCCTTTCGTGATTCTTGACTGTATTTCTTGTTCTTCGTGGGCATTGCTAGATATTATACGCAATACACTGATGTTCGTTATTATAGATTGTACCATCTGTTTTTACTTTAGATCTTCTGATAATGGCTTCGAGTGCTAAGTTGAATAAAACAGTTGATAACGGATCCCCTTGCCTTACACCATTTCCAAAGACCTAAAGACCGTTGATTTGTACCCATTCCAAGTTATTTTGTTACCCGTGTTCAAGAGAGTCATTTTTGTTAACCTGATCAATTTGCCTGGTACTCCTAGCCATTTCATAGCTTCGAAAAGTTGGTCTCTACTAACTGTATCATACGCCTGCTTAAAATCTATAAATAGAGCATGTAATTCCGTTTTATACTCATAACAGGTCATTTGGATTTCCATTAAAGTGAAAACCTGGTCTGTTAACAGGTCGGTAACAGACGAAAGAATACAAAAAATAAATTTATCAAACCGTTTGACTTCTAAAATCTTCTATGTACCAAATCTAAATCAATTTAATTTCCAGTAGACCAAATCCAAAATAAAGTTTCCAAATAATAAAATCCAAATCAAATTTTCCAATAGTCAACAGAAATCAGCTAGCGATTATACCAATACTTAACAGTATATAACACACCAAAATGTCGCCTACAATTTGTTCGCAGATGGAATGGCACTTTTAATCCCCCAAACAACTTAGGGATGGCAATTTGCCACTATATAAGTGCTTCTTCCAAATGAAAAAATAAACCGACGATTGTCTAAATTTGAAAGCTGTTCTTCAACAACCCTTTTCTAAAACAAAAACCGCGCATCCTCCCCAAATCTCTGAATTTCCGTAACCAATTGGAAAATTTGGCGTCAGTCATGTGACCTTTAGGACCAATCCTAATAGCAACTCGAAAATAAAATCTACATTACCGACTTTCCAAAAGGTCCAAATCAAAATACAAACGAACTTGTCGTCAACGTTCGTTTTACAATTTTTACTATAAAATCTAAATATTAACGCATACCAAAAATTAAATACCCTTTTAAAACTAAAACGGTGGATATATTGGAGTAAAACGCAAAATTACAATAAACTAGAACAGTCAGGAATTGTCATCCATTCCTAACGTCAGTCACTACTGTCAAAATAAAAAAGATTGATACCAGGGGCATCCAAAAAATAATTTAGAGTTTGGGGGAAAATGAAACCGTTACAATCTTGCGAGAATAAAAATGGATGTTTAAATATATTATTTTTATTTGTAGTGCAGGCGAGATGGGTAATCTAATTGCAAAAACGTACAATAATTTTCTGCAGGGTTTTTATGATTGGAACGTAAAAAAAATTCGTCTAACAAGAGAGGGTTAATTTGAGGGGGGTTAAAAGTGGGGCACAATGGTATTTTGCGATTTTCCGCGGAAAATGCAAAAAATTAATAAAAGTTTTTTTTTTAGTTTTTTATTTTTAATTTCCGCAAAAATAACTTAAATCGCCAAACCTAATGTGCTGTTGTGTTTTGTCTTCAAGAGGTACGCGTTTAACTTTTGAGAGAGTCAATGTCGCAATTTTACATACAGAAATTCTATTAGGTAAGTATATCAATCTATTTCTAAATAGCTTAGTTGTAGATAAATAATTTTAAATAACTTAGATAGATTCTATTATGGTCTATTTTTATGTATGAGAGAGTAATAAAACAGCATTTCTAATGCAAAACTTAGTACGGTCATTTTAAATATTTTTACGGAATAATCTAAATATTTCCTAAAATTGTCATAAATGTACCTGAGCTAATACAAGTTTTGGGTCTTTTATTGGTCTTTTATAACCATAAGCTGTACAGAACAATAGAAAAAGGTTTGGACAGGCCAAAAGCCCTGTGTATTACAGATAACATAGCCGTATCTTAAGATTATTTTCAATAAGTACCTATTTGCCAATTTTGTTTTATTTTAATTCCAAGAATTTCTTACAGTAATCGAATTATAAGTAGATAAATCCCTTACCAACAAATTTCACCGAACATGCGATTGTAGGTTTTCAGTTGTGTATTCTTGACAGCTTACTAAATGTCGTTTAGTTGCAACATGCAAGGTGCAGTGTGCAGTCTATTGTGAATTCTAGTGTGATCATGAAAAATTTGGAAGTACCGCGTAAACGACAAAAAATCGGTCCTTTAACAGTTAATGAAAAAACATTAATATTTAATTGTTTTAAATCATTTACAGACAAACATTTATGTAAAAGTGTTGATGACACAGTGGAATTAGTTAGTAGTACGCTTGGTGTTGGGAAATCTACGATTTACAGAGTTGTTAAAGAAGAGAAATGTGGCGAGTTTCAAACAGCACGTAAAGCTCCAGGAAAACCAAAATTTCAAATAGAAAATCATTTGAAAGAAAGACTTCGAAGGAAAGTACATGCGTTCTTCTTTAGAAAAGAATTTCTGACAGTAGACAAAGTTCTTGCCACGGTTCGAGATGATAAGGATTACCCTGAAATGAGTCGAAGCACACTATGGAAACTTTTAAGGGAAATAGGTTTTCTATGGAAAAAGCATTCCAGAAAGTCTATTTTAATAGAAAGAAACGATATTGTAGTATGGAGAAGAAATTACGTAAGGACTATAAAAGAAATGAGAAACCAAAGAAGAAATATATTTTATTTAGATGAAACATGGATCAACGAGGGACATACACCAAATAAATTTTGGCAAGATGAAACTGTTACAAGTCGAAGACAGGCTTTTTTAAATAATTTATCTACAGGTTTAAATCCACCATCAGGAAAGGTGCGCAGACTGATAATAGTACACATCGGTAGTTCAAACGGTTTTGTTAAAGGTGGTTTATTGACTTTTGAATCTACTCGTACCGGTGACTACCATGAGGACATGAATGCTGATGTCTTTAAAGAGTGGTTCGAACAAATGATAGATCTTCTTCCTCAGAACTGTATAATAGTAATGGATAATGCAAGTTATCACTCGAGACTTACAGAAAAAATGCCCACAACCAAGTGGTTAAAAAAAGATTTACAGAATTGGCTAAATTCAAAGAATATTAAGTTCCATCCCGGTTCTGTGAGAAGAGAACTGTATCATTTGTGTTCCCTTCATAAAGAGAAATTAAAAAAATATGAAATTGATGAAATTGCAAAAAATCGTGAGATGACGGTGGTTAGATCACCACCATATCATTGCGAAGTAAACCCGATTGAACTGATATGGGCACAGATAAAGGGAGAAGTTTCAAGAAAAAATAATTCTTTTAAAATGAGTGATGTTAAACAGTTGTTTCTGGAGGCTGTAAATAATGTGAAGCCTGAAAACTGGGAAAAGGCAGTAAATCATACGATTAAAGAAGAAGAGAAAATGTGGAAGTTGGACAATATTACTGATGGAATGATCGAGCCACTCATTGTAAATATTGGTTGCGACAGTTCATCTTCTGATTTCGATTCTGATTTGGAAGTAGTTTTTATACCTACATAACCCGTTTGACACAATGTTCTTAACATACCTTGTGGAAAAATAAAATATTTTAGAAAAAATTGCACTTTTTTACCTTCAGCTGCTTAGAAGTTATAAGCAGGTTAATTAGGTGAAAATATAAGTGTACACCCGATATATTTAGTATATTTATACAAAGGTTATTTCATACGAAAATACTCGAGGTATAACTTCACAAAATATTTTAACTGTCTACTAAAAGAAGTGGTACGCCTATGGATTACGAACGCTTTATTATTTTAATAATCTCTCATACATAAAAATAGACTATAGTACCAAAATTGTCATCGCTGGAATGTTATATGTCTTCTTGTTTCACGCCTTGTGATAATATGACGTCAACATGGTGTTTTAATTTAATTCTATTTCCAACATTTTTTGCACTGTTAATGGACATTTTTAAGTAGTTTACTGGATAATTATTTTGATTACTTACTAATTACTTTTCATTTTTATTAAATTTCTGTAGGTGCCTACCTCGAGTTCTACGATGAACGATTTTGTAGTAGAAAAACTAAGAGAACTAGGATGTCAAGATATTATCGAGAATTTTAAATGTACACTACTTAAAAAATTATAGATTTGTGCAATTAGTTTTGATATAATTCGTTTGTATTTTAGCTCAACAAATTGATTAAGAATTTTTCTCTATTTTAACAGAAATCTATTTAATACAACTTATACCACCGATAGGACCTAGAAAGAAATTTTCTAAAAAATTAGAAGAATTTTTTCTTCACATCAATAAGATTGATTAAAATGAGGTTAAGATTGATCAAAAGAGGTTAAGATTGATCAAGATGAGGTTAAGATTGATCAAAATGAGGTATTTTATGATGTGATGATGATAATATACATAAAAGATTTATTTACAGAAATTTCTTAGCTTTTATCATAAAACCAACGTTGCAATCAAGTGTAATTAAAATATGAAACTTTCCTTAATAATGCAAAGAAAATCTTGAATATCCCTAATTCAACGTAACGCAGTGACACCGCGATAGCGAAAAAATTTCTGTAGGTGCCTACCTCGCGTTCTACGATGAACGATTTTGTAGTAGAAAAACTAAGAGAACTAGGATGTCAAGATATTATCGAGAATTTTAAATGTACACTACTTAAAAAATTATAGATTTGTGCAATTAGTTTTGTTATAATTCGTTTGTATTTTAGCTCAACAAATTGATGAAGAATTTTTCTCTATTTTAACAGAAATCGATTTAATACAACTTATACCACCGATAGGACCTAGAAAGAAATTTTCTAACAAATTAGAAGAATTTTTTCTTCACATGCAGACAAAACTACGGAAAATTTGAGGCCTGATGCTTATTCTGAGAAGAGTTGGGGTGCCATATATAATTTTCCCCAATTAATTCGAAGAATCTGTATTAGCTGGGAAATTAAATTTTTGGATTTTTAAAAACACGAAATATTATTTTAAACAGACTGTTGCGAAGCTGATTCGACGTACCAATGAAGGTCACATAATAAAAGCAAGTTACGGAAAGGACAAGAACGGGTCAGTAGATAGACAACCAATTAATATTAATTCCTAAAGTTTTGAAACTATAAAATTTTGCAGAAGTCTGCGATGAACGGAACATTGTTTAAATTACAAAAAACGCTTTATTTTTTTATTTTCACACTGAAAATTGCAAAAGTTCTGCAAACTAGGAATATCGCTAGTAATAATGTTTTACAACATGCATTAAGTTTGCAACCTTTCAACAGCTACGGAACCTTGTTTTTTTCTCATTTGTATAAGTTTTTTATTATAATTTGTTTAAAAAAATTACAAAAGTTATGCAAAGTGAGTAAGTAAACGGAAAAAAACTGTAACATATACTGGTACATTTGCAACCATTTCTGAAAAACGGATCATTTATTTATCAAACCTTTTTTCTCGGCGCGGCCATTTTCAATACAAACAAGCCTCGAACTAATTACAAAAGTTTTTTATCATGGTTGCAAATAAAGAGAATATCGGTCTCAGTAGATATGTAACTTTGCAACCCCATACGAAAAACGGAACCTTAATTTTTTTACTAATGTTAGTTCTGCCAATTGCAGTTATAGTCCAGTCAATGAATGGGTTGCAGAGTGCGTGAGCGAACATGCAAAAACGGATTTCAGAGCTGTATTTGGAGTAGTTAATTAGGAATTATAGTTGCCTTCAAAATAAGTTGAACAAATTGTTTTGATCGTTTTAACTTATAATTTTTATTTCTAAAGAAATGCTATTCATTCATTTTTTATACATTACTTTTCTACAGATATATAAAGATATATAAAAACACTTTCTTTTTCAAGGAATAGGCCAGTAAGTTAAAACGATCAAAACAATTTGTCCAACTTATTTTGAAGGCAACTATAAATATACTAAGTCACCGAGCGTTCTAGAGATATTTGCTAGAAAAAAATGCATATTTTTGATAAAAGTTTTTTTAACTTATGTTTTTTTTTTTAATTATTTAGCGGCTAAACTTTTAGTTTTACAGCAAACTTTTTCTAAAAGAAGTTGTAGAGGATTTAACGATCTTTTAATTGATATATTTATTTATTATTTTAACCTAAACTAATCAAAAGCTCCAGCAAATTTCTAAATTCGCAAAAAAAAACCAAAAGATATAGGAAAAATGAATTTAAACAATCTTGTAGTAAATTTTATGATATTGGGTGACTTTTTTGCTATGGTGCATATTTTTCGAGATATAAGCGAAAATCCGTGCCTTCCTGCAGCACTCGCACCTCCTACGCTCCGGGACCGTTAGTATATTTATTTCCTAACTACTCCAAATACATCCCTCAAGTCCGTTTTTGCACGTTCGTTCACGTACTCTACACCCCCCTTTTAATCGTTCATTGACTGGACTATTAGAACAACGACTAATATTTTGAGAGAGATTTGAAACCGTCTTTTTCCAAAGGAACATTTTTTTATTCAATTGTTTTGTTTTTTGTTCGCCATATGACCATAAATTCAAATAGTTTTAAGATTACTCATTGATTTGGGAATATAGCTGAATAAATTAGTGCAACACAAAAAAAGGAGACAGTGGTCCAGTTAAATACTTGGTTATCCATTTCTTATACTGGTTTATTGTATGTTGCCAAGTTGCTTTTTTAGTAAAGTACAAATACGAAAATATGTTTTTTTTACCCCCATTTCCGTATTACGGGCGAGGTTGAAAATTAATGAAAACATTGTACGTTAGGAATTCTACAGAAAAAATACAAAAGATCATTGTTTTATTTGGATTTTTGTTAAAATTTAAAAAAGTATGTTTTCTGTATCAAAATTCTATACTGAAAAATCATCTTGCAGATTAAACGAATAGAAACTATATTGATGTTGAATAATGAGCTTTCATAGAAATAAGAAAAAAATATTGTTCCATTTTTTTATCATAGAACAGTCACGTGTACTTTTTGGTGGTTCTAATTTGGGTCTATTATTATTTGTATTGTTTCTCAATGACCTTTAATTAACGTTCGTTGAGTATAAATTTACTTAGAACTTTATTGATGTTCTGAATTTAGTTTGCCATATTTTCTTGTATCCACTCTAGAAGAAATCTCTCAAAAACTAAAATCCTTTCGAATACAATGTAGGTCAAGCTTTTCTTACATCAAAAATGTGTGGGATTCAACTAAATATTTAATTCACAAATAATAATACACTTAAATCTATTTCATCCAATATTCCCTTATTATCATTCAGAACTTTTATGAAGTTAAGAAGTTTTTAATTTGATTCGGTAAACTTTATTTCTCCTCACAAGTAATTATTTGACAAACTGGAAAACTTAATTATCTTTAATGAAAAATTGTTTTAAAGTTTTAGAAAAGTTTTTATTTTTAAGTTAAGTAATGGAGACGTAACTACCAATTTATTTAATAACTCCAAGTATAACTTTTTCGCTTTCCTAGGACCCTGAAGTTTACGTTCGGGTATTCCAACTACCAGTACGTTTCGTGCCAGGAAAGTTTTATATGATTTAATGCTTCGTTATACCCTCAGCGGCATAAAAAATTCCCTCGTACGGTACGGTTTGAAGCGAATTTTTAACAGTTAATTATTTTACTTTGTTCCAATTTTACTTTAATTTGTACCGTTAAGTTATTTTAATTTTATTTTTTATTTTACTAGCTCAGAATACTTACTTTTTTTTTTAAATGATTTATTAATAATAAAAGAAAAAAAATTGAGCATATGAAACTTTTACTTTCAGGTGTGAGTTCCAGCTTTTCTAATAGACATTTAATGAAGTATTTGAAGGGTTAGAGGGCGCCAATAATTCTATTTTAATATTTTTCAAGCTAGTTTAGAATTATAAATATTCTAGCTTTGATCAAAAATAATATGAATACAGAACTTTATCATCAATGAAAAATTAAGATATTTTAGAATGTTGTCACACCGCAAGGAAATATTAAAGAAAACTTAAAGATAAAAAAATGATTTACTATTTATTAAAATTATTTGTTGAAATATAGTTTACAAAAGTTTTACAATTTTATTATAGCTTGTAGCTACGCCATTACAAAAAAAAATACGAAATACCAAAATATAAAATGTAAGAATACAAGTGACCTCAAAATTTCTTAAAAACTAAATCAGTTGAAAAAAAAAACCCAAATATAAAACTAACTAAGATTTACCGACATTTTCACAGTTTTTGGCCAACGCCGAAGAAAAGTCTACATCGACTTTTATATATCGGCAGCTACCAGGAATCGGGATCAATTCCAGTTTCTGGACTTTCGGCTGATTTAGTAATTGAATGTTACTAAATTCCCAAAAATAAACAAGTGCAGTGGCCGACGCTGTAGATTTAGTTCAGAACAACAAATGAACCATCGAATGAGTGAAGAATGAACAATGAATGGATGGATGGACAGTGTGAAATCCGCCCCAACAGGCTATATCACAGTACACTAATTTTAAAGAGACTTTTCAAACTAAGTTCTCAATCGAAAGTGAATAAAATATTTCCTAAATTCGAATTCGAAGCCTCTGTTGTTAGATGATTCCCCACCATTCAATGCGTAGAATCGAAATTAAACTGGAATTTTGTGATATACAAAGTGGCCCAAATTTAAAAATTTGATTTTTAAAATGTTACAACTTTACTATATATACTCATATATTTCAAAACAGTATCCAAGCCTCAAAACCAATACATGAACTAACGCTCTTTTTATGACCTACTGTTTTAAATAAATCGTTTTTACTATTGTTTCGGCATTAGCTTTGCTGTATTTAAAGCATTTTTACCTGTCACTACTCATATTCCATTACAAAGACACATTTGTTATTGTATTTTCTTGCTATTTTCGTATACAAGGGAATCCCCCGCACGCGTATTTCTGGGACTGTACTTTTAACGCGTGTAACAAAGGTTTAATAAAAAAAACAGTTTAACAAAGCGTAATATTTTATGCCTGGTCCAATCATTTAGGACTCTTGCCAGAATATTAACCAAAATTTCAGCACTAGCTCATATCCGAGAGTGGAACAATTTTATCAACAGTTGAAGGATTTGCTAGAACTTACCTGAAACATTGCTGAGATTTTTTCTTGTACACGGTATTGCAGATCGGACAACCAGTCTTACTATTTTCAAAATATCGTAGAATGCATGCTCGACAAACTGGAAAAAAAACGTACATTTTAACATTAAAGATAAATAATTTTAGATATATCAAAAAGACGTAATTGTTTTGGTAACCAACGATTTGTTCTTAGATATTTATACATATAATATATTGGATACAGGCTGAACAAACTGCTAAGGAGTCGTAAAACATTTAATATGGATCAGTAATATACAGTATGTCTCAGTAAGTTGGAACCAAATGGGAAACTTTTTCTTCTTTATAAAAAGTTCTGCATGTTCCAAAATAAAAAATACGAATCAGACATCAAATTTTTTTAGTCGTTATACGAGGTTTGTCAAAAAATATGAATTTTGTTCAAGAGAAAAGTACCTTTATTTTTGAAGTATGAAAAAGAAGTTATTAAAAAAACTTGTTTATAATGACATTTTACGTCAACACACCGATTTTGAACAAGATATTCTAACTTTAAGAAAATTTTCATTTTTAACATTTTTTTATACACCCCCGTAACTGACAATTTTAAATTCATTGAAAAATTTAAGAATGTTCACAGGGACCTTACAAACCCATGCTAGACTTCCGTTTATAAACAAAAAGTTAGCCCGGATTAAAATTTTTTGATTTTCCTTCTATTCCACTAAATATTTTGCAAATTTAATTCCCGCATATTGATTATAATGTGATGCATAATTTTTTATGAAGAATATTTTTTTTAAATAAATAATAAAGAAATTTTTTATTTGTTGTCAACTTTTTCAGACATGCTAACCACACCATCGAACAATATTAACAAAATGATGATGAATTCAAAATTATCAGTTACGGGGCTTTAATTTAATTTAATTTAAGACACGCACTCTTTGTAAAACAAGTTTACAGAACAAAGTAACTGTTCGCCTATAAAAAAAATGATCTATGCGAAAAAGTCTCATTACAACATGTGCCTCATACTTTTTCAAAATTAAAACAAAATAATTCAACAAAGCACATCTGCAGATATCCGCCGGCACTGAGTTTTAAAATATAGCGCAATATCATTCTTAAAACTTTGCAAATAAATTTACCCCAATACGTTAGAGAGAGAAATTCGATAACTAGTGAGACAGAAGAATAAACTACGCAATTTCTTCCGCATAGCAACTAGATTTCATTATTCATTTCAACGTGTTAAACAAAGAAAATCCCTAAGATACGTGTAAAGGGAGATACAGATATTGTTACGTACTATCTTTTGTGTAAAAGAGAAAAATTACTTTTGTACAATATTTAATTCTGTTATTTTATTTATTTTGAATTTTAGTTTTAGTACATAACCTATCAAATTGCTGTTGATTTTTTTATTGCCTTCTGTCGTAATCTCAGACAGAATGTAATTATTTGTTGTTTTTGGGCGCCATCTACTTTCCAGTAGAAAAATTGAGAGTCTTAATCTCAGGTAGTGCTTCAGCTATTAGCCGCGTGATTGTAAAAATCGATAATAACGACTCAGTGAATATGAAAACATTTATTAAAAATCATAAAAATAACGGTTAACCTTTTAGTTTATGTGAGAATAAGTGTTATTTGCCAGAATAAGGTAAGCGTAATAAATTAATACAAATCTTACAATTACTCTCTTACCTTATTCTAATCTAAATTATTCAGTTATTAATTAAAATATAATCTAACCTAATTAAATAAAATACTTGTGGCCTTTTTTATTTTGAATAGTTTTTAAATATCGATATTTAATATTGTGAATTGGTACCTTTAATACGACTTAGATTTTATTTCTAATTCTGGTTACTTTCCTAGTTAATTCAAAATGGGATGGATGCAAAATCTTCCAGGAATCAAAATCAGGAACAGGATAAATCAACACAGGATACAATTGGATCTGGATAGTTTAACATCTTCTCTTGATTTAACTTTAAGTTTCTTGATTTACAAAAATATAACCTCACTTAATTTGACAGGTAAATTTCTTTTAATTTTTATCTTCAATCAGTATTGCTTTGATTTTAAATTTCTTTTGTTTTTATTTCGAGCACTGATGTGAACAGTTCAAGAGGTTTTAATCAAAAAACCTGGCTTGTCAGCGAAAAGTAGTTTTTATAAACCATCATATCACGGCTCTCTAGATTAAAATTTGATAGTTTTTTACTTAAAATTTCTTAAAAATTCAGAAATTATCAATTTGTTTACAATTTTTGCTTATTACCAAATCATTCTCGAGACAAAAAGAATGATTTTGATGTAATTTATTTACAATTCCTACTTATATTAAATTTACACATAGACTTTTTAAGTTCGTCATTATCGATTTCTAAAATTCTATACAACTTTATTATTACTGCCTTTTTTACAGTAATTCTTTGATTTTAGAAGTCCCAACACTTTATTATCCCGATTTATTGTATTTCCCCTGAATTTAAATTCATCATATTGATACATCGTAATATTGAAATTTGAGGTTAAGTTTAAAATTTCTTTTTATTCAAACATCTAAAATAACAATGTTGTCATTGTTATTGGGATCGCAGACTTATCTGAGATTATATTACTTTAAATTTTGCTATTGAAATCTTTGCTAAATTGTTTGTAAATATCCTGAAATTGATAGTAAAAATCTCTTATGGGATTAACGTGTTAAAATCTGACATCTGGAATTTTATATTTTCTTTTGTAATTACTACGTTAAAATTAGTTTCAAACATTATTTTCGAAATTACATTCTGCCCTATTGCGTATTGAACATAAGTTTTGTATTATCTTTAATTAGTTAGTCAACTTCGTCTGCCCACATCTCAGTAACTCTTGCGCGAGCCAAAATACAGAAAGATAGCTTTCAGATCCAATACAGTCCACTATGATCCTAGAAAATATCTCAAGGCTAGTAAGAAAACAGGCTAAAATTCCCACGCAACAATTCAAAAGGGCTAACATTATTTTTTTATATCTTGTAGTATAAAAATAATGTCGGGTTTTGTTGAATAAGAAATATTCCTATTTCAAACAGTGAATACAATCGATACGAAAACATGCGGGAATATAATCCACAACCCACATAAACGTATTTAAAATTCAATGAACTTTATCAAATTTTGTAGCTGCTGATGATACTGTGAACTGAATATATAGGAAATTAACATTTACTATTGACTGAGTATCCGTACTCAACACAACTAGTCAATTATGATTCAATTATATCATATTAGGCTAATTGATTTATAGCTGAAAACCTATATTATAGGAAATTACAGCAGGCACGCTAATACGGTGCAGCGAATAAAGGTGTTTATAATTCTGCTTTTTAGATTCGGCGAATGGTGTCCAAATTGGTTTTAATTTCTATTAATCAGTAAAATAATTTCGACTTCGATATATATTGTTATGGTCTTAAAATTTTGAAATGTTGGGGGGAATTATGTAAAAGGGACTTTAAAATTGACAGGGTTGTTATGGGATGTTTGTTTTATGTTGATGATTAGATTGTTCAGTTGATATGAAAGATGTCAGATTTCAATTTTAAAAAAATAAGGATTATTAAAAGTTAAAAAAGATTTTAGTATATCTTAACAATTTGGCGCCCAACGTGGGGCTCGAAATTGAGTGAACCCAAAATGGATCTTAGAGATGGAAAGAGAATAGGATTAGAAAGACATCAAATGGAAGTGGAACAACACGAAGAAGATGAAGAACAATGGCAAGGAGATATACAAAGAACAGATCGACAAAACGTACAAGAAATAATCATGGAAGGATGAACATGACAAAGAAGAGGAAAAAATAAAGAGACACAAAAGCAGGAAAAGGGAATGAATGACATTTTATAGATTATAATGAATGAAATGGAGAAGAACATGGCCGAAATCAAACAATGTATAGAACAAAATAGAAAATAAGATAAAGAAGAGATCAAACAATGTATTGAACAATTAGAAATTACAATAGACATTATGAGAGAAGATATGAGAAAACAACAAGAGATATTTAAACAAGAATTCAATAAGAAAATAGAAATAGTAACATAGAAGACAGAACAAATACAAACAAGAACGTATGACATAACGAATGAGATCAAAGAGAATCAGAGTCGTTACATAGAAAGAAACAGTGAAACAATCAAGAAAATAGAAGAATAAATGGAACAAGGATTCAAGATAAGTGAAGAAATCAAAGAAGAATATAAGAAATCAGCAGAAATGATTAAGAAATTGGAAGAACAAATGAAACAATTAAGACAAGAACAGGTAGAAGAAAAAAATAATTTAATGAGAGAAATTGAAGAAGCAAGAAGAAAATAGAAAATAGAGTCATCACGACATAGGTGATATAAATAAGATACATTCAATTAAGTTTATCAGATTTGTTCAAAACAATTATAAACATATAAATAATATGGATGAAATTAAAGAAATAGTTCGTAAGTATAAAAATATAAGTTTTTTAAATAATTTTCATGATATAATTAAGTAATTATAACATGAACATAATTTGGGGGAAATTGTTATGGCGTTCAAATTTTGAATTGTTGGGGGGAATTATGTAAAAGGGACTTAAAAATTGAAAGATGGTTGTTATGGGATGTTTATGTAAGAGATTGTTTTGAGTTTAGAAATATGTCAGATAAGAATTTGTAATGTCAGATTGGAATTTTTAAAAAATAAAGATTATAAAAGATAAAATCGTATAATTACATTATTAAAACAATATGTAGGACAGTATTAACATTAATTCAAAAGTTTTGAAACTTCGATGGTATGTTAGTGCATTAATGAGAACACACTATAACATTTTGCAGAAGTCTGCGATGAACAGAACATTGTTTAAATTGTAAAAAACGTTTTATTTTTTTATTTTTACACTGAAAATTGCAAAAGTCCTGCAAACTAGGAATACCGCTAGTAATAATGTTGTACAACATGCAAAAACTGTAACATATACATTTGCAACCATTTCTGAAAAACGCATAATTTATTTATCAAACCTTTTTTCTCGACGCTGCCATTTTCAAAACACACAAGCATTGAAATAATTACAAAAGTTTTTTATCGTGGTTTCAAATAAAGAGAAATTCGGTCAGTGGATATGTAACTTTGCAACCCCATACGAAAAATGGAACCTTAATGTTTTTACTAATGTGATTTGTTTGCATTTTTACAACTGCCAAAATAATTGCAAAACTTCTGCAAAATTGCAGTTATAACAACGACTAATATTTTATGCTGCATATATGTTGTGTGTGAGGGGGGGGGGGAGAATGGCCTCGAAACTAGTCCATTAGCCACAGAATTTTATGCATATATCTTGCGTCAAGAGATCAGCCGTCTTTTTTCAACGGAACATTTTTTTATTCAATTGTTTTCTTTTTTCGCAATTTGACCATAAATTGGAAAATATTTGCAAATAGTTTTAAAATTACTCATTAATTTGGGATTCTAGCTGAACTGTACTGGTTGATTGTATTTTTACACACGTCTGTCTTGTTGCCAAGTTGCTTTTTTGGTAGAGTACAAATACGAAAATTTGTTTTTTAAATTCTACCTCCATTTTCATATTGCGGGCGAGGTTGCAAATTACAGCATTTCTCAAGAACATTATTTTAGTTATCTTTCGCTGCGTTTCAGCGTGAAAAAACGCAACAAAAATAGGCATAATGGTGGCGCATTGTCAAGGTCTCCCACCGCGGGCGCGGGCTCCAATGAAACAGGTTAATAAGAAATATATATCTATATCTATACACAAGAAAAGCTAGAGAAAGACTGCAGTTTTTTACGTGGCCAGGAAAACAAGCTGAAACACAGCGTGAAAAAACGCTAATGTGGTCACAGCCTTATTAAGTATGGGGTTATTTTTCTACGCCCGATAGCATTCAAGCAACCCATGAGCAATCATGCTTGATTTAATGGTTTCCAGGCAGTGTGACGTAAAATACAGCCGAAAAGGATTCTCGTCTTTAAGATGTTTTATAGTGATATTTTTTAGGATGTGCACATTTACTTTTTTGTCACTTCAAAAGTTTGGACATATTTCGGACAACTGGGTTATATCCCAAGCAAACATACAGTGTGTACATAAATTAACTTGCAAAACAATTTTTAGATCGGCATTTTAACGGAAAATATCAAATTTAAATCGTATTTTTAAATACATAAATATATACTTGATGATAATTCAAAACGAAATAAATTAACTTATATTACTAAATTTAATTGAAATCATTAAAATAATTGATAATCGCGATAATATGAAATATACATAAAATAAATTTGTATGAGAAAATAAAAATAATCGTGACCACTCTGTAAATCAATAAAGCAATAAATTTAAATGATAACCCATAAAATATTGATAATTGAGGAATCAATCGCGTTTAATGAATATAGTTTATACAAAAAATGGTTGCCAGTGGAGACGCTAATTATACTTGTCGATTGTTTTGGTCAGTTTTGATAAAAATGTTTTATAATATGTTTACAAAATATAAATCAATATTAATGATATAATTACATAAAATTACAGTCTGTTTGACATTGTCTTTATGGTAACCATACGGACGAAAAATAATAAAATTAAAAAAAAATATGGGAGAATGGGAAGAGAACGACTACCAAGAAGAATATTAGAATGGACCCCAACAGAAAAAAGAAAGAGGGGAAGACCACCTACAACATGGCTACAAGGAATCGCTAAAGCAATGTCCGAAAGGAACCTAGCAGTCGACGACTGGCAAGATAGACAGGCCTGAAGATTAGGAACCCAAAGGCGTATAACGGGAAAAAGGGAAAAAAAAAATATTAATTTGTTGACATTATTGATTAATTTTGATTGGAATTGATTGTACGAAACTATGGTCTATTTTTATGTATGAGAGAGTAATAAAACAGCATTTCTAATGCAAAACTTAGTACGGTCATTTTAAATATTTTTACGGAATAATCTAAATATTTCCTAAAATTGTCATAAATGTACTTGAGCTAATACAAGTTTTGGGTCTTTTATTGGTCTTTTATAACCATAAGCTGTACAGAACAATAGAAAAAGGTTTGGACAGGCCAAAAGCCCTGTGTATTAAAGATAACATAGCCGTATCTTAAGATTATTTTCAATAAGTACCTATTTGCCAATTTTGTTTTATTTTAATTCCAAGAAATACCAACAAATTTCACCGAAAATGCGATTGTAGGTTTTCCATTTAGTAAGGAGGTCCAGTTGTGTATTCTTGACAGCTTACTAAATGTCGTTTAGTTGCAACATGCAAGGTGCAGTGTGCAGTCTATTGTGAATTCTAGTGTGATCATGGAAAATTTGGAAGTACCGCGTAAACGACAAAAAATCGGTCCTTTAACATTTAATAAAAAAAACATTAATATTTAATTGTTTTAAATCATTTACAGACAAACATTTATGTAAAAGTCTTGATGACACAGTGGAATTAGTTAGTAGTACGCTTGGTGTTGGGAAATCTACGATTTACAGAGTTGTTAAAGAAGAGAAATGTGGCGAGTTTCAAACAGCACGTAAAGCTCCAGGAAACTCAACATTTAAAATAGAAAATCATTTGAAAGAAAGACTTCGAAGGAAAGTGCATGCGTTCTTCTTTAGAAAAGAATTTCCGACAGTAGACAATGTTCTTGCCACGGTTCGAGATGAGTCGAAGCACACTATGGAAACTTTTAAAAGAAATAGGTTTTCTATGGAAAAAGCATTCCAGAAAGTCTATTTTAATAGAAAGAAGCGATATTGTAGTATGGAGAAGAAATTACCTAAGGACTATAAAAGAAATGAGAAACCATATTTTATTTAGATGAAACATGGATCACCGAGGGACATACACCAAATAAATTTTGGCAAGATAAAACTGTTACAAGTCGAAGACAGGCTTTTTTAAATAATTTATCTACTGGTTTAAATCCACCATCAGGAAAGGGGCGCAGACTGATAATAGTACACATCGGTAGTTCAAACGGTTTTGTTAAAGGTGGTTTATTGACTTTTGAATCTACTCGTACCGGTGACTACCATGAGGACATGAATGCTGATGTCTTTAAAGAGTGGTTCGAACAAATGATAGATCTTCTTCCTCAGAACTGTATAATAGTAATGGATAATGCAAGTTATCACTCGAGACTTACAGAAAAAATGCCCACAACCAAGTGGTTAAAAAAAGATTTACAGAATTGGCTAAATTCAAAGAATATTAAGTTCCATCCCGGTTCTGTGAGAAGAGAACTGTATCTATCATTTGTGTTCCCTTCATAAAGAGAAATTAAAAAAATATGAAATTGATGAAATTGCAAAAAATCGTGGGATGACGGTGGTTAGATCACCACCATATCATTGCGAAGTAAACCCGATTGAACTGATATGGGCACAGATAAAGGGAGAAGTTTCAAGAAAAAATAATTCTTTTAAAATGAGTGATGTTAAACAGTTGTTTTTGGAGGCTGTAAATAATGTGAAGCCTGAAAACTGGGAAAAGGCAGTAAATCATACGATTAAAGAAGAAGAGAAAATGTGGAAGTTGGACAATATTACTGATGAAATGATCGAGCCACTCATTGTAAATATTGGTTGCGACAGTTCATCTTCTGATTTCGATTCTGATTTGGATTTGTAGGTAAGAAGTAGTTTTTATATTAAAATTATTATTTATGAACGTAACGTTGTTTAAAAGTCAAAGTTTAAACCCTTATACCTACATAGCCCGTTTGACACAATGTTCTTAACATACCTTGTGGAAAAATAAAATATTTTAGAAAAAATTGCACTTTTTTACCTTCAGCTGCTTAGAAGTTATAAGCAGGTTAATTAGGTGAAAATATAAGTGTACACCCGATATATTTATTATATTTATACAAAGGTTATTTCATACGAAAATACTCGAGGTATAACTTCACAAAATATTTTAACTGTCTACTAAAAGAAGTGGTACGCCTATGGATTACGAACGCTTTATTATTTTAATACTCTCTCATACATAAAAATAGACTATAGAAATCCACACCACAAATTTGAAGTAAATAAATAAATGCGAAACACCATGATAAGAACTATTCGAGGTCGTCTCAAATACCTTGAATCGTATACTACATTAATTTTCGGTCATTAGTATGACCGGAGGTCTAAAAAAATACCTTCGAGTGATTCGCATGCCTGAAAGGACATGACGATCGATTTGATAAATACTTACAAACATGAACGCATTCCGTTAAAGCTGTAGCATCAATGAGATAACCCTCGCATAGTCTGCAAGTTATAACGCTATTCAGATCCTTGACAAGTATTTTTCTTTTATCCTTGATATCCATTATGTCGTCTTCTTAGATTACTTCCGTAAGTAGGTCTGCAAAGAAAGGATAATATTTCAGTATTGTATTAGAGTTTCATACAAATGGATATAAAAAATTTAGTAATTTTATTGATTCATTCAGAAATAATTATAATTAAGTGTTACATCGATATTTTTTTATTATTTCAAAGAACATTAGAGATAGAACTACACTTTAAAAAATGGTTGTGAAAAAACTTGGTAAGTATGGTAATTTTCACAAAATATACTATGTGCCTCAAAAGTACATTGTAAAACTAATCACAGAATAATGTATGTGAAAAATATCGCCAACGTGAAAATACATTGTGAAAATTACTGATTTACATAAATTGTACAGGTTTAGTTATGTGAATATCCCACCACGGACAGGCATCAACTCAGCACTTTATTACCCTCAGGTAAACTATTGCACCCCTCGTAGATGCATCAATTCGGCACTTAATGACTTAATACTTATCCCTTTAATTCTTCTTAATTAGAGTCCGAGTTGTTGGAAAATGTTTGGGAATTTTGGGATTATGAATGAAAATATACTTTTTACATGGATGGAACATTTAAATATTGTGCGAAATTTTATTATCAACTATTCACAATTCATGGCTTGTGTCACGGTCATTATATCCCACTTATTTTCTGCCTCCTTCCAAACAAGCTTAGTGAAACGAATGTTTCTCTTTTTAGACATTTATTGACATTGTCAAACAACTTAAATATTTATTTACACAACAAAAGGTTGTAATAGATTTTGAAATAGCCATACACAACGCTGTTAACGATGTTTGGCCGAAAACAAAAATTTTTGGCTGTCGATTCCAAAGCTGGTATCGAAATGTTGGCTTAGTAAACCAGTATAAAACTAATTCAGAGAAAGGAAAGTGGCTTCAACATCTTTTGCTTACCATTTCTTAATCCCGAAAATATAAGTGAATGTTTTGTTAATCATTTTAGGTCCGAAATTCCAAACTCTTCGGCATATATCAAATTAGCTGATTATCTGATTGACAATTATATCTCAGAAGATTCCTTATTTCCACCAACAGTAAGGGCTTCTAAAAGTAGCCTCTACATTATACAACAAACCCTCGTGAATCCTTTCATTCGCACTTTTCTAAAAACTTTTACCATGCCCATCCGAATATTCTTGTTGAATTTCATTGTTTAGTATATATTAAAATACAAAGTATTAATACGCCTGTCAGGATAATAACAAAAAAAGTTAGAGAGGCAGCAACATTCACAAATAAAAAAATTTTAGAATTAAATAATGGAGAAATTACAGAATTTGAATATGTGAAATTAATCGCAAATAGATACAAAATAAAATATTGTAGAATTAAATAATGGAGAAATTACAGAATTTGAATATGTGAAATTAATTGCAAATAGATACAAATTATAATCAATCTATTTTAAGTTTATATTTTTATATTGATATTTCTTTTGTATATAAGTTTAATATACGTTATGTAAATCAAAATTTTATTTTTCCTTCAAAATATTTATAAAAAAATGCACTCTTACAAATAAAATCAATTTTAACTAACGTATCATTATTAGGATTAAAGGATTAAGAAGATTTATTAAACCAGGTAAAAGTGCTCAGTTGAAGTATCTACTTTTATTGCCTTGAAGGGACGGTGCTCAGTTGAAGTCTACCCCCCACCACCTGAACTGCGCACTATCGGATTTCTATTTTTAGAACTCGGTGTCTCAGAGGAAAGCTGATGTTAGGCAAATTAGTTGAGGGTTACGCGAGATTGGAACGCAGTAATATTGTTTTTCTCCCTAACCTAAGTAATATTTATTTGTATAAATTGTGTAGTTTATTTTTTCTCCAACAATTGTTGAAGTAGGTGAGTATTCAATCCACAACAAATGTTGTATCCACAACCCCCAACTATGGAATTCATACAGAGAACGTTCCTCCGCATTTCAGAAATATTCAGTTTAATTGTAAATCATGAACAGAAATGGTTTTAGAAGTTGAAAACGAATAAAATAAGGAGGATCAATATTCACTTGAAGATGACGTTTTACTAAATAAATATTTAGTTTTTTATACTCATAGATAAATACACTTATTCTTAATAAAATGACATGTTTCTTTATATTATGTGTTTGAATATCACTGTGAATTCACACCAAACAATTACCAAGTAAATTCACAGATTAATAAAGAAATCACAGTAATCATTTCGTAAGATTACACAATAAATCTAGTGAGTTTCCGTAGTATTTTTACACAATTCATAAGTTAATAGGATTTATATATAAAAACCTGTATTATCACATGATTTTACGTTGGTAACTGAAAAAACTGTTTTGTGAAATTACAGTTAAAATCATGGGGTATGAGTGGCCCCAGATTTTCACTGTAATTCCTTTGTAGTTGTGAAATTTCTCAAGAAAATGGAAAAATTGTTGTGAAATTAAATTGTGAAAATGATTCAATATGGGGAATTCCTAATGTATTTATTTCTTCACATTCAATTCAAAATTTGAATAATAATGTGAGTTCACGTATTATTGTAAAATTTTAAATAATTAAAAAAAAATCCCAAAAAGTGAAACATGGTTGTTTTTATTTTATTTTGTTCAATAAAAAATATAACGCCAAAATGTATTTATTTATAACGATTTGTTTATTAAGTAAACAAATAAAAAATTGCACATTTATCTAAGCAATACCTTTTTTAAGAAACCATTTTTTTTCTTAAAAATTATTATTTTTGTCAATAATTAGGTTTACAGAAAAAAATTCCATACGTATGCAACCATGTGAAAATTTCATCACTACTGTATTATATATTGTTATGAAAATCAAAATTCTATAGATTTTGAGTATCTTCTAAATCTTTTATTTTAAAATTTCAAAATATGACATTTTCATAACTAAAAACAATCTAATCTCCTATATACAAACAATCCCTTAACAACCCTGTCAATTTTAAATCCCCTTTTCACATATTTTTTTTAAATTTGTTTAACACACATTTTACATAAATTTGTCCCATTTTTTATATATATATTTTTTATCTTAAAAAGAAAGAATAAAATCAAATTTTAATTTCTATTTTTCCCGCTAAAATCTTGTATTTTTCTTTGATTTCTTTTCGTATACTTAAATTCTCTTCCTCTGCTATTTTCAAATCCATTTTTTTTTTTTAATTTAATTTTCCATCTATGATAATTTTTTTAATTTTATTTCTATTTAAATTCCCATTCATTTTAATATCTTGGCTCATTATTTTCAAATTCTGTTCTGTATGTTTTCTTGTTTTTACATTCTCTTCTTCTGCAATTTTTCAATTGTCTTGTATTATTTCTTCCATACGTTTCTCTATTAAATTAATCTCTTTACTATTACTGATTACATTTTTTTTATTTCTTTTTCTGTCTGTTCTGTCTTTCTTTCATGTACTGTGATCTTATGTTCTATTATCTCCTGTCTTCTATTTACTTCTTCGAATTTTTTTTCTATTTTCTTCGCCATTTTTCTATACTATCTTGCATATCTTCTTTGTTTTTATTCATGTCTTCTTTTATTTGCTTTCCCAAATTTGTCATGATATTTATCAACATCTCCATTTGGTTTTGATTTATTTTATCCATTTCTTCTTTATGTTTTAATTGCCCCGCATTGCTGCGCCAATTGTTATGAAAATCAAAATTCTATAGATTTTGAGTATCTTCTAAATCTTTTATTTTAAAATTTCAAAATATGACATTTTCATAACTAAAAACAATCTAATCTCCTATATACAAACAATCCCATAACAACCCTGTTAATTTTAAAACCCCTTTTGACATATTTTTTTTAAATTGTTTAACATGCCCTCTACATAGTTTTTTACAAAGTTCGTCAGTATGAGTTCTCCAATTAAGGGTATTATCAATATGGAAACCTAGTAATCTTACGCTGTGTTCTCCTTCTGCAAGTTCAGTTTTTTATAAAAATGATTTCTTTGGTTTTATCTTTATTTACACACAAAACATTTGCATTGAAGTATTGTTCACTTTGTTCCTGTACTTCGATAGACATCCCATCCAGCGTATCAATGTGATCCAAATATTTTTTCAGTGTATATATATATATATATATATATATATATATATATATATATATATATATAGTGCACACAAGCTAAGGGACAAGTGGAACAAATAAAGTCCGAGTGAAAATTGCCAAATTTGACGTTTAAGAAACCATAAATAAATTTTACTTCTGTCTCTGCACTGTCTAACGGATTTTGTTTGAGTTGCGCTTATTGTTGAAGCTATCATGGCGTTGCAACAGGAAATTTTAGCGAAATAATTTCAATATATTTTTAAATTATCTACTATTTTTTATATTCCTTAAATTTATTTTAAAATTTGTTATTGTACAAGTAACAAGTCGTTTGACATTAGAAACAATGTTATCAAATAATTATTTATATTATAAGGATCTTAATAATGATCATTATGCTACTAGTCGCGAATATTATCAGACGAGGCGTTAGTTGAGCTTGATAACATGACGTGTATTATAAATACAAAACTTTATCTGCTGGCATTAATTATTTTTATGTGCAGTATAATTATCATTAAAAAATGGTAAAATGGTTCTCTTTTAACTGAAAAGCCACGAAAGGTGTAAGAAATAGTGGAAATCAAAGGATCAATCAACGAAAAAAGTTTATAAAAAGCGAATGCCGGATAAAAACAGACTCTGTGATGAGTCTAATAATATATTATGACAAAAATGAACTGTATCATTAAAATGTTACTACTATGAGATGAAGGAACATAAAAAAATATTCACTCTCATAAAAAGCTTTTAAAAAGTCAATAGGATTTATTCATAGTACTCTAAAAACGATAATGAATTTCTCGAATGAAAAAAAAACGCTTCAGTATCCTTTTAATAATTTATTATAATGATAAATATCTAAATTGCCGAAGAATAAAACTACTTTAAGCGTACGATTATTATTGAGGTAACGACTTCCTTTTTAAGTAATAAAATAAGAATGTACATCATAATTACAGACAATTTGAAGACATAATACATCGAATAAATATTTTATCTATTGGTCAAATGTGATTCATACTTTAATAGATGTGAGCTAATTATTTTGCTGTTTTTTTATTATTTAAATAAAAAGTAGGCACTATTGAATTATTAATTTGAAAAATAACTAATAACCATACGTAAGTTTTAAATTTTAATTTTGGAGTTCAACTTATACAGTGGTAAAATTTTAACACTTTCAATGTACAAAATATCAGAAATCTGCGCGACGGCGTATCATCTATTCAATTGAACTACTGTTCCCCTTCCAGCTTCTAGCAACAGACACGTCATGCTTGCCACTCAGTCTACTGAAAGTCAATCGCAGTAGTATTAAGCCGATAATGATTGAAAATAAAATGTTCACGTTCCCAAAGAAGAAAGATACAAATTTTAAAGTATTTCAGGGGTCATTCGATTGGTTAAATTTATTTATAGTTGCATTTGAAAATAGGCCAATTGCGAGTATTCCAACACAGTCCACCATCTCTCGAATTATTAAAAAGTTCGATATGAGATTATCTCTGTTTCACAGATTTGGCTATTGTTTGGCATAAAAAGGTGGTTTATTTGAACCTTTATTACATTAGATTCGTAGTTGTTTTTTTTAGTGACATTTTATTTTCAAAGCTGTTATGGCAAGAAGGAACCACGACATTTATTTTCAGAAGAGAAATTATTGGTTACATTTATTGCAGCAAATAATTTCTCGCATACAATGGAACTTAGGCGTCGCAAAATCTCTTCCTGAAAGTCAAACATACACACCTCCTTTCCTAACATTTTCATACTGCTGCAGCTCAATGCTTTTGCTAGTAAGCTAACGCAGACACGCGCTCTGCTAACGGAGAGTAGGAATACAACAATGTGGTTCAATTGAATAGTTGATACGTCGTCGTGCATATTTCTTATATATTGTGCTGGTCGACTATCCTATGTTCCGATAAAATTTTACCGCATCTGTATGATTTAGTAATATCCCAGAAACACGACTAGGCACTGTATTCAGGTCATTTTATCTGGGATTATAAAAGGGTCTCCTATCATTATATACCCGGTACACTGAGTGGCACAAATAAAGTAAAATATATACTGCTTGGTGTTAGAAGTTATAATGTATTAACAGGGTATAGAAAAACAAAGAATTCTTTAAAAAATTGTGTTTACAAAATTCTACATTGGAGAAACATCCAGACCTTTTCAAATAAGACTTAATGGGCACTAATTTAACAAACAAATCGATGCCAATCTTCTTCTTCTTCTTCTTTTATTCTCTTTTGATAATGAGTTTTTTAAATAGCGATTTAACTAGGTATCGAAAAATATCATGAAAAACTTTGATTATTAATACCTATTCATTTTATCAGTTTAATTTACAGGGTTCTTTCGGAAAAAACTTAAGACAATCCTTTCACCGAAATTACGTACAATTTTGGAGTTCTGAAAAAGTCCTGAATACTTTTTAATTTATGCAGCCGTTTAGGGATTCGGTGCCCCCTTTCCCAATAGAATATTTCTAAACAAAAATTATTGACCCATTACAAATGAATGAAATTAGACGAGAATATTATGAAAATGGATGTAAGACCTAAGTCAGATTTTTTTAATTTTTTCGATTTTATACATAAAGAGAAGCTTGTAAAAAAATTTTCAATAAATTTGGACTGGAGCTTCGCGAGATATGTGCCGAAAACGGCATTTTTGGTATTTTTCGAGTGGATTGCTTCACTATTTTGTAAATATCTCCGGCTCTAAGAGTCGTGGAAAAATAAAAAAAAATTAAAATGACCGTGATGAAGTAGAGTATCGATCCGTATAGTAGGGTTTTTTTTAAATGTATCCTAACCTCAAAAAACGATTTTGCGCACATTACTTTTTTTTACTGAATTGGCAATAAATAACCAAAGAATCCTCGAATTTTCTTAAAAATTGGAGAAAATATTTAACAGCAAATTAAAAGAATTTCTTAGTTGTGTAAATGAAGATTTTTCCAAACATTTCATCCTTGGATGCCTGTACTAATGATGAGTATAAATTAAGTAATTACAAATTGTCTAAATCTCAGATTGTTAGCTGCCCGTTTAACTCAAATCTGATCTATGTTCAAACTAATTTTAATCAAAGTGAACAAAATGGTAAATGCAATAATTCTGAAAATGTTAATAATTTAGACCTTGATGTAAGTGTACCATTAAATAATAGTATCAGTGATAGTGCAGATTTTTTAGAGGAAATTATTCCAGAAACGGAGAACACATAACTACAATAGATCATTTTATATGTAAGACCAGTTCAATTGATCATGTTTCTAATGAACCAATTCAGTGCGAAATAGCCTCTAATATTTTAAACATTTTCTTGTTAAATATTCAATCTGCCCGAAATAAATTAGATGATCTTTACATATTTTAGAAACTTTCCCCAGCTCGTCTTGTTGAATGAGTCATGGATAGAAGAGGATGACTGTTTCTATTTGTATGATTATAATATCATAGCTCGATATAATAGAACTGAAATTGAACATGGTGGTAATGTAGTGTTTCAAAAAAAAAAAGATATTTCTGAAAACCTGGCTTTTCATAATATTGATTCATTTAATTACATGCTTATAGAACAAATATTTGAATTTCTTCTTTTATATAATACTAAGTTAAATATTTATGTGTTGCGCCTTTACCGTACGGATAAAACAGATTTAACACACAAAACTAATATTAATATATTTTTAAGTAACTTAGAAGAGCTGCTACATAAAATACCACCACATTCTAAACCATAGATTTAGAACAATAAGATCGAGTTTGTTGACATTTCGGCTGGGGACAACAACACGTAACAGTCTAAACGCTGTGTTATTGAATTTATATTATCAGTTTCACTGTTGTCAAAGTTATCATATTTTTTTCCGTCATTACCAAAATCCTAAATCTATTTAAAAATTATCTTGGAAAATGCGATATTTTGTTTCGCAAAAATAATTGTACATCTACGTTAACACTAATTTTCGAAACTAATAACACAACAAATTATATTGCTAGATAAATATTGACAAAGATACTTTACCATGATTTAAGTTTCAACCATTTCTGCGAAAATTTGATAGAAGCGGCAACGAAGCGCTTGTTATTTGTGAATGAAGCGAAACCATTAGAATGGTACTAGTATATTTGTGTCGGCCATGTTCAGTACATTGGTGTTTGTTTACTAATGTGTTTTATATCGTGCTAGATTTCCCTTTTTGTTTTTCATATTGATTTATTGGTTTAAATTGATTGAATAGACAAATATGGTTCAACAATGTGTGGTATGCCGCAAACTGGATTATTTAAATCCCGATTTATCATTTCATCGGTAAGTTATATTTAAGGTTATAAACATAGTTCAGGGGCGTAAAATTTAGTATTTTATCGACTGTATACATTCTTTAATAATGCATAAAGGATTGTTTTAACTTATTGCAACGACGAATTATGTAAGTTTCATATATTGTGTTAAAAATGAAATTACATTTTGTTTTTCTGTCAAACTACCTAAGTATTTAGGTAATATTTTTCATTTAAAAAGTTATACGAAGACATGACTTTTAGGATTCCTGCAAATGTTGAAAGGAGAAGATTTGAGGCAGTGAAATTCATACCTACAAATGATTATATTTGTTCTTCATTTCCGTGATAATGACTTTGAATATAAACCAAGTGGAAGGAAATATGTGAAAACAGATGCAAAACCAATATCGAGGTAATATACCTATGTTTATTTGTTTTTTAATAAATTTAGGCTATAAGATTTAAAAATAATTTTGCGAAGCTTTACTAGAATACAAACATTTTTCACTTAAAATATAAGGTACTTCCAGTAATATTGTTTAAACATTATGGCTTAAATTTATGTAATGTAAAAGGTCAAACCAATCTTTTGAGAATATGTTGAATATTTTAAGCAATCAAAAACATTTCCATAATACCGACTGCTTAAACTCTAGTGATTTCCCATGAATCTTAACTTTTATTGAAAATTTTTGTGTTCTGTAATTGTAGTTTTAACTAATTACTTATTTGATTCGATTTGATGTCGTTTCACTGTGAATGCCTTCTCGCCTGCTTCGTGGATTATGAATGTATATAATTTTAATGTAGCGTAGTGGAGAAAAAATAAAATAAAACGAAGCTTGCCTCACAAAAAAATAGTAGATGTAGAAATTTGTTACTTCTGCCAACGTTTTCGTTAGTTGATATTTACTAACTAATTTTTTTCTGTTATAGGTTCGATAAGATTAAAACAGTTTATATATTTTTCAGGATTTATCTAAACGTAGAAGGTTCCTACGATACCAACATTATTTTTTTTTATTTCAGGATGATACAACTAATAATTCATCAGTGTTTAATTTGTAGTTAGTTCCCTATTCCTACCTCAATCCCGAATAGCCTGATAGTCGAACAGCCTGATAAAAACAACATCGACACATTTGCAAGGAAATGATGAATTTTCCCTTAATCCTGCATTGACGAACACTAGGTGTTCAGAGCGGACTAGCGAAATAACTGATCCTAATTTTTTTTACAATTAATTTGATTAAATAAATATATTTTCATTAGTATTTTAAATTTCCTATGTAACCGGTAAAATTAAAATCGTTAAAAAAAATAAATATATTGCGTCACATCCCATTTCCCTCTGTAACGGTACGCCCATGCATCGAAGCATAAATTCGTTGCCATGTTCTGGACTTTTATATATCTATCTCACTTCATCCTTGGGCACGGAATATTTGAAACTTATCAATGACTTGTTGGGGATGTGGTATGAGTAGATACTTCTTATATTTAGGATTTTAGACTCTCTATACAGTGTTACTGTTGCAAATAATCGACTTTTCTTAAATATCACTTTTAATAGTAGATTTTGTGCTATTTGCAGCGTATTTAAAGAAGTTTTGTAAGCTCCCCCCCAAGCGGTTATGCAGTATCTAATTACAGATTCGGCAAATGAATGATACAGTAAAATTAAGTGATTTTTTGACAATATATCACGAAGATCATAAAATTTCCGTATTCTCTCATTCTCTCATTCTTTTTGCTACGTATGATATATGCTCTGTCCACTTAAGGTGCTGATCAACTAGTACTCCGAGATATTTTATAGAAGAACATTTTATTAAAGTGTTGCATTTGCAATTTTTCTCTTGCGGGCATATATTATTATGTATTTTTAAATTTATATTTTTTGGTTGATCTAGCCCGGTTGGCGAAAAGGAAATATATTTGGTTTTTTCAATATTTAAGGTTAGTAGATTATGATTTAGCCACAAATAAATTTTAGATAATCCGTCTTCTGCTTTTTTTTTCACTGTTTCCCAATTTTTTTCTGTAAAAAGTAATGCAGTATCATCTGCATAGCAGATGAGGTGCCCGTTAAACTCCCGAATATTAGCAATACTATTCATATAAACTAAAAATAAGATCGGCCCCAAAACTGTGCCTTGAGGAACACCCGTCTTTACGATGGCTTCTGTACTAAAAATATTTCCAATTTGTACTTTTTGAGTTCTATCAGACAAATAATTTTGCATAAGTTCTAATGCCGTTCCTCTAATACCATAATTGTTTAATTTTTGAATTAACTTTGAGTGATCGAAAGCCTTGGCTAGATCCAAAAAAACTGCAATACATTTTGATGAATCATCCAAAGCTCTCACTGCTTTCTCTAAAAAATCATTAATGGCATTTTCTGTGTTCGAATTTTTTATGAACCCAAATTGCGTGTCCGTAACAATCCCATGCTTATTGAAAAAGGATAACAGCCTTTTTTTTATAGATTGTTCAAAAATCTTCGCATCCATCATTGACTATTTATGTTCAAATTTTGATCTATCTAAAGTAAATTGTCTGACCATGAAGTTGTCTTCTGTAGTATTACGATGGTTAAGCCCGAAACGAAAAAAAAAATAAATATGCTATGTATTTTT
Source organism: Crepidodera aurea (assembly GCA_949320105.2). Lineage (NCBI taxonomy): Eukaryota > Metazoa > Arthropoda > Insecta > Coleoptera > Chrysomelidae > Crepidodera > Crepidodera aurea. Next base: position 9,958,982 of record OX439480.2, read on the forward strand.
AATTAATAATTTAATTAAAAAAAATGTATTTGTCCAGCCAAAATCGGCATTTTTTGAAAAAAAATTGAATTGCCGCCATTTTTGGAAAAACAATAGTAGAGAAAAATTTTTTATCTTAAAAAGAAGGGTTTTTTTGTGTACTTTTGTATAAGGAAATCCAATATTTTATTTCTTTATTTAAAGTGCCCAATTTAGGGAATAATAAAGAAATCAAAATTCGATTTTCATTTCTTTCCAATGTTTATGGCCATATTTATGCTTGATTCTCTTAGAAATACTGTATTTCAGTCCAATAAATGTTTAAATTTTTTTTTATTATTCCCTAAATTGGGCAATTTAAATAAAGAAATAAAATGTTGGATTTATACAAAAGTACACAAAAAATCCTTCTTTTTAAGATAAAAATTTTTTCTCTACTATTGTTTTTCCAAAATTGGCGGTAAATTCAATTTTTTTTCAAAAAATGTCGATTTTGGGAGGACAAATACATTTTTTTTAAATTTTTACCATGTCTTCCCAACATAAAAATACGTATTTTCTCCAATTTTTAAGAAAATTCGAGGATTCTTTGGTTATTTATTGTCAATTCAGTAAAAAAAAAATTAAGTGCGCGAATTCGTTTTTTGAGGTTAGGATACATAACTAAATCAAATTTTCAAAATGTTGTACATTATTTTCGACACACAGTCTTGCTCTACTAACAGTTGTCTCATAGGCTCGATTTATTTGATCTGCTGTTATGCTGTTAATAGCATCTCGAACAGAAATTTCCAATTGTTCTCTTGTAGTGTATGTTCTTTTATAAACAATATTTTTTAAATGCCCCCAAATAAAAAAGTCCATTGGCGTAAGATTAGGTGATCTTGCTGGCCATCTTGTTGAAAGGTAACTCATTTACTTCATCTGAAAAATCGTCGAAAATATTCTCAATTTAATTTTGTAAAAATTCTAAATATCTTTCTCCTGTTAATATAATGGGACCAAAAATTCTTCCATCTAATATGCCCAACCAGACATTAAATCCAAATTTTACTTGTTGATGTCCTTGTCTTATTAGTCGTTGATTTTCTGTAGCCCAATACCTTGTATTATTTTTATTAAATATTCCTAAATTCGTAAATCTAGACTCGTCAGTAAATAAAATGGAGTGATGAAAGTTATTGTTTAAATTGTAATTATTTAAAAGACAATTACAATATGTAATTCTTATAGCAAAATCATTTTCATACAACTCTTGATGAATTTGATACTTAAAAGATTTATATTTATATTTTTTTAAAATTCTTCTAACAGGTTCCCTTCTTAACTGAATTTCAAGTCTACAGAAATAATTGTTGCTTGGATGATTCCTGTTGGGAAATCTATTTCTATACAACTCAGCAGCAGCCATTGAATTTTTTCGACATTCACCAAATATTAGTAACAGTCTATTTGTTCATTAGTATACATTTTTATCAAAAACGATTTTAGATCATTTACTTTATTTTGCAGTTTAAATCACCAGCTCTATGATAGCTGTCAAATTCACCGTCATCTAAATAAGTCAAAATAATGTCATAGTCACCGCCGCCTTGATAATATTAAAAAATTATTTAATGTAATGCTTTAAAGTATGATAATTTTCTTTATGTATAAAACCGAAAAAATTAAAAAAAATTGACTTAGCTCTTACATCCATATAAAATTCTAATTTCACTCCACTACTCAGGCAGTTAGAAATCCAGTGAATCAACAGCCAATAAAATTATTGTTTCAATAATTCAAGTCTCACAACAAACCAAGAAAATAAATATGTAATAATAAATTGAAACAAATAAAATAACATGAAAGAATTAGCAGAGCACCATAAGATTAACTTGCATACATAGAGGGGCAAGAACAGCAGGCAGCTAACACTACTAGCAGGGGTCAGTAGGAAGTGGGCGTTAAGTTGGGAGGGGCCCGTCGTTCTCCCGACCTGGCCAAGCATGACAACGCCAACTACTACCGAATCAATTATCTACCGGTAAATAACACCTGGACCTGAAACGAAAGGATTGTGCATCCACGACGGCTTTGCCTTTTCGTTCGTCATGATTCATTTGTTAGAGGGTCCACGTGACATGGTGATTGATTGCCCGAGATAAGTTGATAGAAAGACATAAATGTGTGGGGGAATTTGGGCTGTTCGTTACAGTTTAAGGGTTACAAGAAATAATCATATTATAAATAATTAAAAAAAATAGAAAAAATATTTCTACTTTAGAAAACAATTGTAATGGCACTTAATCGTGAATTAATTACCAAGTTCTTCATTTTCTTCACAGAGAGTACTTTAAATATCTATTAATAAGCATTATGATATATTATAACGGCAATAAAGCTTCCCACACTGTCATCGAATCAAAATAACTCTTTAAGGACTCAAAAATGATATTAGGAAAGCTCAAAAAGGGAAGCTGTAAATTCACAGATGAATGAAGAAATCACAGTAATCATTTCGTAAGATTACAGTGAGTTTCCATAGTATTTTTACAGAATTCATAATGTAATAGGATTAGTACATAAATATCTGTATTTTCATATGATTTTACATAAACTTCCATTAAAAATAGGCTATAGTCATCAAATTACGGAAGCCGAAAGTATAAAGTATCTTGGTGTTAACATTGATCGCCATCTTCGTTGGGAACTACACTTAAAACAAATTGTTAAAAAAATAAGAGGTTTTTTACCAAAATTTAAATATCTAAGAGATTTCATACCTGTCACAAGCTTAAAAACTATATATTTTTCTCTAATAGAGTCGCAGCTACATTATGGTAAACTATGTTCATATAATACAGAAATTGATTCTAAAAATAATTTATCAAAAACCAATCATTTATCCAATTAATCAGTTATATAGTGAGTGTAATTTATGCGATGTTAGACAGCTATTTTGTAAAAAAAACTTTTATTTGTCAAACAACGAAAAGTTAAATTAACCTCTCATGAACATCCCCATAACACCAGAAATAATGACAGCATATATTACCCGCGATCCGAGAAAACCATTGGATAACGTAGCGTATAAATTATTTGGTTCCTCGCCTATATTCATTGTTACCTTGCCAGAAAAGTTTTAAATAAAGGTTGTGTGGTTATGACTCAATTTTGGTAAAATGCTCTCAAAAGTACAGTAGCGTGCAGATTTCAGGGAATACAACAAAATAATATATTTTTTTAAATGGGATACCCTGTATATTATTAAATTTTTGGAATGATCCTTTTTTCCTGATTTCAAAAATATACCATATGTTACAGCTACCATATACCGTTTTTGAGTTATTAAACGTCGAATATCTTAATTAAACTAGTTACTCTTATCATGGAAAATTTAATATGATTAAAGTGAGCTGTGAAAATAACAATTTGTTATTTTTGATAAGTGTCATTTCTATAATGAAATAATCAAAATGGTTTACAGTGAGGAAAAAAAGTTCAAATATTTACTTGTTATATAGAAAATAACAAAAATAAACGTGCTGCAAAAAGAGCATATAGGGTATTATTTCCAAATCGACCAACGCCATCAGAAAATACGTTCAAAAATATTTACCAAACTGTAAATAATACCTCTAGTTTTAGTAGAAGAAAGCGTGTAGTTCTAGCAAATCAGGAAAAGCAGCTAGTAGTCCAGTAACTGAAGGGTCAAACCTGGGAATAAGTCTGGCATGAGTTCCCACATAGCGCATTTTGTAGGTCACCGCAGGTGTTTTAACATGAGAAAATCCTTAACGCATTGTGGTCAAGGGGAGAGGCTGAAAATGGGCCCCAAAACCTGGAAAATGGGTTTCCCGCTAATATCTGGCTAAATATGCCAATTAGAGAATTTTTGTTCAGACAAAAAATGGAGATCAGCTCATTCTCTACAAAAATGGCCCTTATCATTTTCTTCGAAAATTCAATAGTTTTCGAGATAATGGCACTCAAAAGTCCCCTCATTTCAGCTGCTGCTCTTCCTTCAGGAATTCCGCTTTCTATGAATTAACGCGTAACCGGGCGGACGAATTGTTCAATATATCGGAAAAAAATTAATATTTTTCGATGATTCAAAGTTCATCGGAATGGGAAAACCCGTAGCTACAATTCCATGTGACTTGAAGTCAGTTCGTATTTACCAAAAATATTTAAAAAAGCGGTCAAAGTTTTTTTCAACAATATTTAGAGGCTGCTTCATTAATTTATTCATATTTTCTTTAAAAATAGTCATTTATTCTAATTTTGCCTTAATACTGGGACCTTAGGGGGTCTTGAATGACCTCAGAAATTTGTTTGCAATACTTTTCTGGCGTTCTAATATACAATTAATTTGTTTATTTGCATATTTTAGCCGATTTCGGAGTTCCAGAGAATCTTCGGAACAAGCTCGAATTATAATCTTATGATCCGTTATATTGATTTCCAATGCACATCATTTCAAAGCTTAGATGGCCTACTTTTCAAATATATTTTTTTATTTTTAATAGAGTCTAATAATTTTCGATAAATGAGGAAAATTGGTCACACGAGTCAAACCCAGCCTTTTTTTGTTTATCCATTTCTTGTTCCCCGCTCTTTATTTCTTGAGGATTAATAATTAGATGAAAGTAAATTTCTGAGGTCATTCAAGACCCCCTAAGGTTCCATTATCAAGGCAAAATTAGAATAAATGACTATTTTTAAAGAAAATATGAATAAATTAATGAATTTTTTTGGTAAATACGAACTGACTTCAAGTCACATGGAATTGTAGCTACGGGTTTTCCCATTCCGATGAACTTTGAATCATCGAAAAATATTAATTTTTTTCCGAGATATTGAACAATTCGTCCGCCCGGTTACGCGTTAATTCATAGAAAGCGGAATTCCTGAAGGTAGAGCAGCAGCTGAAATGAGGGGACTTTTGAGTGCCATTATCTCGAAAACTATTGAATTTTTGTAGAGAATGAGTTGATCTCCATTTTTTGTCTGAACAAAAATTCTCTAATTGGCATATTTAGCCAGATATTAGCGGGAAACCCATTTTCCAGGTTTTGGGGCCCATTTTCAGCCCCTTGACCACAACGCGTTAAGGATTTTCTCATGTTAAAACACCTGCGATGACCTACAAATTGCGCTATGTGGGAACTCATGCGCGACTTATTCCCAGCTTTCGATCTTTTCAGTCCTTTTTTAGAAAATTCTGAGTGTAGTATAAATAACTCAGTCGATCATTTAGGTAAAATAAGTTGGATGAAGATCCCGATTTTTTTACTAAAATATTATGGACTGATGAATCATCCTTTTCTACAGCAGGAGTTTTTAATAGGAAAAACCGAAGGTCATGGGAAAACAAGCACAACAGAAAAAGATTGGTATAAAGCAAATAAAAAAATCAGGAAGAAAAGCTGTTAGTGTTTGGTGCGGAATTTTCAGAAATAAAATTGTTGGGCCTATATTTTATGATCATACTTTAACTGGAGTTACCTATCTGGAAATAATTATACCAGAAGCAGAAAATATTCTTATTCAGAATTTTCCCGAAGCCGAACTTGATGATATGATTTGGACGCATGATGGGGCAACTCCAGATAGTATCCTAGCCTAGGGAATAATGGAACAATTTCTTCATTACCGCTATTATTATTGAGTCATTGATTGCTGCTTTTTCTGTTGACAACCGTCAAAATGTTTCTGGTTCCCGAGATAAGACTATTAAGTTGTGGAATACTTTGGCAGAATGTAAATACACCGTTCAAGATGATGGATATTCTGATTGGGTATCTTGTGTAAGATACTCCCCCAACCCTGCTAATCCCATTATTGTCTCAGCTAGCTGGGACCGCATGGTTAAGGTATGGAATTTGACGAACTGTAGGCTAAAGATCAACCATTCTGGACACACTGGATATCTTAGCACAGTTACCTGATGGAAGTCTTTGTGCCAGCGGTGGAAAAGACTGCAAAGCTATGCTGTGAGACTTAAATGATAGCAAACACTTGCACACCTTGGACCACAACGATATCATCACTGCCTTGTGCTTTTCACAAAACAGCACATTGGCTCTGTGCAACTTTTGGACCTTCGATCAAAATTTTGGGACTTGGAAAGCAAAGAAATGGTTGAGGAACTTAAACCTGAAGTTGTTTCATAAAATACCAAGGCCGAACCCCCACATTGCTTGTCTTTGGCATGGTCTACTGATGGACAAAATTTGTTTGCTGGTTATTCTGATAACAGCATTAGAGTATGGCAAGTCAGCGTTTCTGCACATTAAAATGTTTTTTAGGTTTTTTTTATTTAATAAAAAAATAAATAAAAAGACTCAAATAGAGGAAAAAAACATAACATAGTAAATTCTAAGACCAGTTTCTTTACTATATAGAGTAAAAAACCGGATTGTTCATATGAAAAAAGAAGAATAGAAATTAATGAAAAGTGTATGTATAGTGAATTATTTGAAAAATAATAAATAATTTCTTTTTAATTTTATTTTACTTTATTACTTTGCAGATTTTTTTAATGTGATCCTCGTATTTGTTTATGCAACACAAAAAACATGATCAAGATCTTCACAATATCTTAAAAATTTTCCTTCAACTTTTATTCATCGTAATCAAAGACTTTAATCTCCTCATTCATTCCTTTCATTAAAGTTTTAAACTCTGAATACATCCAAAACTAAAGACGCGAGCAATCAAGATTTCTCACAGTCCTCAAACACCGTAAGCCCTTCATTTCCGACCCTACGGTCTTTCTAAAATTAGCCCTTCGCATCAGCAGGGGTGCTGATGTCGCACATTTCCTTTCGGTACGGCTTTCACCCCCAGAAGATGACCAGCTCAAACCATTTTAGTACAGAAAAGTCATCCCTAAGCGTTCGCCATTAGGGCGTATATTCCCTTTCTCTCCCACTACCAGTTTAGTCTGTGTTCGGCTACTCCGCCCTTAATTTTGCGCAGGGGCGGACCGACCGTAAATGACGCTAACAAAATGACTACGGTTTTTGTTGGATTTATGAATAATGTACGAATATTTTGATATTTGTTGTTCACCATGTCATTTTGGAACGCGAGTTTTTTTATAAAAATTGGTTTTTTTATGCAAATAATAGTAATAGGTTTTTAAATGTTTAATTTTCGTTGAAACAGATCTTTCTTCTTCTTACATTACATTTTCTATAACACCAAAAATTGTATGTTTTTATATGTAAATAAATAATATCTATAAAAATGCCTGAATATCAGAAAGAATTTGAACCTATTTTTAAATTAAGTGTCAATTTAATGGAAATTTTTAGTCATAGTTCACTAGTGGCTTCACTATAAGATAATTTGTTAATTAAGAAACTGGAAAAGAGATTTAAAATGAGTAGTCAGATGCTTTTTGATAACTGTTATTTTCAGGATTCTTGTTGTTAATAGTACATTGTTTACCGAGTAGGAAAAAGTCTTCATTCCTGGACGACTGTGAAGACACAGAGTCCAGGAATGTGGCTTTTCCTACGAGGTAAACATACTATTTTTCCGCAAATGGTTTAAAATTCGATAGATATTAATTAATTTTGAAAAAATCGCGAATAATTTTATTCACAAATAAATGGTGCTTTGAAATTCGTAATAAAATTGGTTGCGTTACTATGGAAACGTATTAATGTTGAATTGTCAAACTTGACGCATATAAATTTAATTGCTGGTGTTTTCGAAAGCAAAACAGTGTAAAATGATAAGTGATGATGAATTTTCCATTCCTGGGACTCCTCCAGAGCTGTTTGAGGCAGTGAATACTGCTTCTTTAGAATTATTGCCAAAGAAATCAAAAGAAAAGTACGAATATGCATATACACGTTTTATGGACTATCGCAAGAGTTAAAACACGAGTTCTTTCTCGGAAAATGTTGTAATGTCATACTTCCTAGACCTTTGTTTAGAGATGAAACCTTTAACATTATGGGCCAATTATTCAATGTTGAAGTCAACCCTTGCAATTAAACACAATGTACATATTCAAAACTTCGTTCTTTATTCAAACGGAAAGCTCAAGGTTATAGGGCAAAGAAATCTAAGATTTTAACGAAGGAACAAATCTGAAAATTTATCCAGGAAGCTCCAGATAAAGAAAATTTAATGATTAAGGTAATTTACAAGGTTTTAATTTCTATTTACTATTAACTAGATTAATGGCGGATGGAAGTCATCAAACGTTGCTGAAGGATATATTGAAGAATCACTTAACAATAAGGCTGAGGTGGCAAATAAAATTTTCACTGTACAAAATGTTCAAATGTTAGTACTATCCCGCTTTGTCCAAAATGTTTCTCATAGTTCTAATAATGTTCCTCCAATGTTCAATAGTTGTACTAACTGTCAAATAACTGTAAATATAACAAACTAAATTTAAAATGTATTCTGCAATGCATTGAGGTTTTCAAAATATAAAATTAATTCCTTATAAACAGAAGAAAATGATAACTAAATCAACAAACAAATAAATTTAAAGTGGGAGTAAATGACATTATTATAGGTTAGAAAAATTATTATTAATCTGAAATAAGCCAAAGGGATTTTACATGTCGTTACAACACGTTGAAATTTCATCGTTTGTATAACTTGAGACTTTCGAGGGTTTCATTTTTCCCTTAAAAAATGTCTTTATGCGGTTAAATTTGGATATGTCTTGGTTTTTTCTATAGAAATAGTCAATTTGGAAAGGGAATTGACAGGATTAACAGAGAAGGCTATGCACAGGTGAAATGTTTTTTAGAACCATATACAAGATGGTGGGAAGACACAGAAGAGAAGGAAATAGAGGATGAGAATGAATACACAAAAAACGTAATCAAATAAGTAAAAAATAACGAAAAGGAAATTGCAGAATGTAGGAAAGAAGCTGCAGAAACACGCGAAGTTAATATAGCAAAAGATTCTACACAGCGATTGAATAAAGATGTCGAAAAACTTGTGTGATAATACCAGCAGGTTTTAGAAGTGTCACATTCCAAATATCATAAATAATATAAATCAAAAAGTATACAAAAGTATAAAAATAAAAGGAAAAATGATATAATTGTTTATGCAGACGATATTACCGTGTCAACAAAATTCCAAAATTAATTAAAGAAAATAATAAAAACATAAGAGAAGATTAGTAAACCTATAGGGAATTTTAATTTATCAGATTCGACATCCTAAGACCGGTTTCTGCCTTTCGGCTTCATCAGTTAGGCTTTTCGAATACAATAAATAAAATTCCAAACTCGTACAAGTCAATAGCTATATCCGCTATAAGATAACATTTTTAGATGTGCTACTATCTATGGTTAGAAGAGAGTATTGACAATAAATTTTGACTGATTCTAGTCAAGATGTCGCTCTCTTCTTTTTATCCCTTTATACTAATCTCTTAAAGGGATAAAAAGAAGAGAGTGACATCTTGACTAGAATCAGTTAAAATTTATTGTCAATACTCTCTTCTAACCATAGATGGTAGCACATCTAATAAGAGAAGATATTTTAGGATTGAAGGTAAGCAAAAAAAAAGCCAAATAATGGCGGAAACAGAAACAAACAACAAACAAAGTAAAAGAGCAATATTTAAACGTCGTTTACATGGTCTTAATCAAAATTATAAATGTATAAAACCATTGTCAGACTTACACTTACATAAGGAATAGAGACTTGGAAAACGGAGATATAAAAGTGGTAAAATGGATTGAGTAGAGGAAAGAACAAATAAAGGATTGAAAACCTTATATATTGTCACACATCAGGCCATAAAAAATTCGATAGCTATGATAATAGAACGCCAAAAATAATACTGCAAAATTGTGAAAGCAACCAAGAAGCAAGAAAGTGAAGGATGCCCAATGCTTGTACGCCGATATATCCACCTCTAATACTTACGTGATTAATTTTTGGAAAATGTAATTTGTTTATTTAATCACAAAGAAAGTGTCAATACAAAAAACGTGAAATTTCATTTCGTAATAATACCACACACTGGTTTAGTTTTACCGTAAGCAATTTTTACCTGGCCTCTTTAAATTTAAATTCCTTTCTCTTTTCCTTTGAAAATTCTAAAACAGACCCGTTCTACGCATACATACCGGCCCAGGTCCCTTTTCACACTTGCCTAGTCAGCCACACTTCCACTCCGCCCTACAGCCCTCAGGTCGTCCTTTCAATGACCTTGTTTTTGTCGCATCCACGTGGTTTGGAAGGGCTTTGTAACAGGGTAGTAGGAAGATGGTAGAGGTGGGAGGGGCCCTAAGCCCTTCGTCTAATCGCATACTCAGAGTTTTCCCCCTCACAATTAACTTGGGGTGGATATCGACCAATCGACAGTATACTCTTGCAGATGTACGTTCTTTGTTAGATTTGGCCCTTGACCCTATAGAATATAGATGGATTGTGGGATTGCTATTATGGCATTAATATCCTAGTAAGTAGACAGGATAATCGATACGTTTTTATTTGATTTTAAATTAGAATTTTTTTACAGATAACGTTAAAATTGTTGACGAGTTTTCTAAAATAATTAAACCATACAACGTTTGGAAATTAGAATTTTATATGGATGTAATATGTATATAAAAAAATTCGATTTTCACTTTTTAAATTGATTTATATTGATTCGTTCCCTCACAAAAATCTTACTTTAGAACCTGAAATATTTTTTTAAACATTATACAGTTTTTCTAAGAGAATCAAGAATCAAGTATAAATATCGCGATAAAAAATTGGAAAAAAATGAAAATAGAATTTTTATTTTTTTATTATTCCCTAAAATTGAACACTTTAAATAAAGAAATAAAATGTTGGATTTTCTTAGACAAAAGTACACACAAAATCCTTCTTTTTAAGATAAAATTTTTTTCTCTACTATTGTTATTCCAAAAATGGCGGCCAACTCAATGTTTTTTCAGAAAATGCCGATTTTGGCTTGACAAATACTTTGTTTTTTTAATTTTTACCGACATAAAAATACGTATTTCTTCTTTGGTTATTTATTGCCAATTCAGTAAAAAAAATGTGCCCGAATTCGTTTTTTGAGGTTAGAATGCATTTTTAAAAAACCCTACTACACGGATTGATACTCTACTTCATCGCGGTCATTTTTTTTTTTATTTTTCCACGACTCTTAGAGCCAGGGATATTTAAAAAATAGTGAAGCAATCCACTCGAAAAATACCAAAAATGCCGTTTTGACACATATCTCGCGAATCTCCAGCCCAAATTTATTGAAAAATTTTTTACAGGCTTCTCTTTATGTATAAAATCGAAAAAATTAAAAAAAGTTGACTTAGCTCTGACATCAATTGATGATAAATGAACACCAAATTGCAATTATCGAGCAAAAATAACCTTGTCTTAGTGAAAAGTCCATCATTTTTGAATTATCTACGATCACCAACAAAAGCGTGAGTAGGACAAAGTACCATAAAAATATTTTTGAAAATAGGGAGAGCGTTTCTTAAAAATGTATAACTTACCAACGCTTCAAAAAAATGTTCATACAAGATTCAAAACTATTTTTAAAATGTAGTTGCCTCTTCCCTCAGGTAAATACTTTGTAATATGTCAAACTAATAAAAGTATGACATTTTTCCCAAATTTTTGTAATTTAAATCTATGGTGAGCAATACCAAAAGACTGAAACGAATATTCAAGTAAGTGTATATGCGGGAAAGACTTGCCTGAATGAATATTTTTGGAAAATCAAAGGTAAAGAAATAACCTGCTTAATTAACACATGGCGACCCGTTTGAGTCCTCGAAATTCTGAAGTAAATGCTCTGGAAAAAAGTGAATACTTAATTGGAAAGAAGATCGCTTAAGATTCATACAGATGTCTGGTCTTTGGGTATAATTCTATTTATAATGTTGATTGTAATGTTTTATGATGCCTTTCATGCGAAACAAGTGCAGTAGCACTTATCGCTTATCATTCATTGTATTTATTGAATAAACAAATAAATAAATAAATATTTCCAGGAATTTTCATGCATCAACTGTGACTGGCTTTTTACTACGAGATGTTTGAAAGAAAGCGTGTACATATAAAATTTTTCGGAATCTTTACAATAGCTTGGAGGGCTGATTTTGTTATTAATTCGTTTTCATTGTCCTAGATCTTTTCGCTAAAATTATCTTAATATTGGTTTTTCTAAATATTTTCAAACTTTAACAAAGCTCTTCTTCTTGCAAATCTTTGCCCCATGAACTTGAAGAAAAAGTTTCTACTTTATGACGTTGATCTACTATTAACACGTCACAATACATCCAATTTTCTTTCTTTGTATAGAAAGTATTTGTTCAAAAAAACGACAAATTTTAAGTTAAAATTATTATTAAACCTTTCTAAAAAAACTATTGTAGAGAAACATGTTATTAATTTTCATCTGAAATTCAAATTGTTTGTTAATTTTGAAATAGTTCCTTTAATAAAATACAAAAAAATGTGTGAATAAATTAGTTTTTTTAGTATAAACAACGGCAGACGGTTGTACTTTAATAATAAATATAGATATAAAAAGAATCCAAATTAAAAAAATGAAAATATCTATCTAGGACCTTGTAGAAGGTTGATTTAACTACTATTATTTAGTGGGGGTTGGAGATTAAACTATTAGTCGACTTTAATTTTATTGCACAAAACAACAACAATATAAGGAAGATATAGTTGTTTTAAGAACTCCCATTATATGTTTCATATGTCGTAGTGTTTTATAATTCAATACCTTCCTTATATTGTTGTTGTTTTGTGCAATAAAATTAGTGCTAAGTCGACTAATAGTTTAATCTCCAACCCCAACTAAATAATAGTAGTTAAATCAACCTTCTACAACCTTATTTTTTAATTTAAATCGACCTCTGAACAAACTAAGTCAGAAATGTTTGATTAGTATTAATAATTACATATTCAACCCTATCACGAATCAACTCAAGCCCTTCAGATCTACAGGGTGGGCTAAAAATATAGCATGTTAATATATTATATGGGTGTTTCAAAAATATATGGCCAATTATTAGCAAAAACGACCCCATCTTTAACACTCTGTAAAACAGTAAATCAAAATAAATCAACAGTTCTTTGTATTCAAATGTCATTCTCATATCGTTAGCTGTGCTCACTATTAATTACTTTTTTATATATGGCTTCTTTAATACAAGCTGAAACAGAACTCGAATCAAGATCTCTCAAAATTTTTAAATGGATCGCCCTATAAGTCTTTTTACAATTTGTTAGTACAATTAATAAGCTTTTAAACATTAAGGGTATACGTTAATGGAAACCTGCAAATATTTTATGATAACGGAAATATCATGTATTTCACGTATACAAGTAAAATGGTATTAAAGGGTAGACTTTTTTGCCAATTGGTGGGGTGAAGTCGACTCGGAGAGAAGATTTAACATCACCATCGCCTTCAGCATCCTCGAAAACGGGAGATGACGCGAGTTTTCTCGATCATAGCGTAGAACAAATTTTTCGCCCTATGTGGGTGATTTTTGACCTCGAAAAAGGGGGAAAGACGCGATTCACCATTTTGGGGGTGGTTTTTGGCCATTTGGGGAGTGGGGCCAACTCAAAAAGAATTTTAACTCACGCCATCGTGTTCGGCATCCTTGAAAACGAGGGAGAGCGTAATTTAGGAGAGTCTAAATTTATTTGTATTTTTCAAGTTTTTTCCCGCTCACAAAATGGACTAATAATTCCGAAATTACCATTACAATTTATAGAATATTCTAATGCCTTAGAAAACATTTAATACAATTTAATTTGTGTACGTAAAATACTTGATTTTTCCGTTATCATAAAATATTTACAGTTTTTCATTAACTTATACACTAACTATACTATATCGTTTGAAAGCTTATTAATTGTACTAACAAATTGTAAAAAGACTTATAGGGTGATCCATTTGAAAATTTTGAGATATTCCTTGATTTGAGTTCTGTTTCACCCTGTATTAAAGAAGCCACAGATAAAAAAGTAATTAATAGTGAGCACAGCCAAAGATATGAGAATGAAATTTGAATACAAAGACCTGTTGATTTATTTTGATTTACTGTTTTAACAGAGGATTAAAGATGGAGTCATTTTTGCTAATAATTGGCCATATCTTTTTGAAACACCCATATAATATATTAATATGCTATATTTTTTAACGCTCTCGGTGAGATCTTTTCGATTCTTGAATAAAATATAGTATGTTCCGTTTAAAAAATTGTAAGTTTGTGTTGCCACGTGTTTTTGGAACGCCCTGTATATCGAAACTATTTTCAAAATGTTCACCCAGTAACTGTACTCGCTCACACAAAATTTGAAAGTTTTATCTCTACCACCACGACCTCAGAAGTTTGGCCCACCCTGTATGTAGATCTTGGCTCGTATATTTCTTTCTATAGTAAATTAACTTTAGAGGATTATTTTACGAATTTTTAGTACACAACTTTTTTTTATTGATAAAAACAAAATACGTACGAATATAAATTATTTTTATTCACAGAAAGTTTCAGGCGAGGATTCCAAAAAAAATTTTTGGCTTAAAAACATAAACACAAACTACAAAAATATCCCAAAAACACCGAAGATCATATTTCAAACACGTGAAATCTGTTTCTTTTCAGAGCAAGATGTCTCATGTTGACAATAATAAGTGACTGATTTACTTTCTACAAAAATCCTTACCACCCTGTGATTTCGGGTAATTCTTACAGATTTGAAAGGTCGAGGTTCTTTGTTGATGAGTTTTTCAAAAAGTTAAACCGTTAAAGGACCGAACGAGGAAGTTTTTCAAAAGATTTTGTTGATCAGGGCTCCATTTTGACGAACATTTATTGTGTTTTAGAGTTATTTTGCACAAATTTTGTATACATAAACCAAGGGAAGTGGGTTTTTCATTGACAATGAATTACAATTTTTATTTGCTATTTTTATTCCACTAAAATTCTATTTTAATAAAATAAACTTTAATGAATAAATAGGAGTAACAAAGAAAGGGATAACTACAGGACGTCGTATATCAATATTTTAACATTTCTTTTGTGAAAACAATGTTGCGTTAACTTCACCAATTAGTAAATTTTTAGATTTAGATTCATCTCTAAAAAATATATTTTACGTTTATATTTTGGAATAAAACTCATAACCATCTCGTAATTAAAAAAATACATATTTATAAAATCAGATTTGTAAATAATTACTTACTTTTTAGTTGCTTTATCGATTCAATTCCTAGACTTTTTAGATAATTAATTACAAATTACACCAACACTTATATTGACATTGAATTGTTCGTATATTTCATCACCGTTTTACAAATTTATAAATTTACTATACGCCTTGCAAGTACATGAAAGTCAAATCAAAAATACACAAAGCAGAAAGATAAGATATGACTTCCCCAGAAAACGACTTAAATTTCTATAAAGTTTAAATACCAGTTGACAGATTTAAACCACATTTTAGGGCAACGTTAGAGAAACGTTTTCGCAGCTGTCTTCTTTCGCATATACAAAATTCATGCCTGTCGTACTCACTTTATTTAGAGGGGAATCAGACTGCTTGGTTAGGTATATTATACGTTGATCAATAGTGGCATTACTGTATTAATGCAATTTTATCGTATGTAGTTGAAAATAGACAATTTAATGTATCCTTGATTTTTTTGTTGGTGTAGGTAGATTGCAGACAGGGACTGGGTTGTATGTCTCAGTCTTGCCACAGTGCAAACACCAGACGGATCATCATTTATTCAGAGAGTCACAAGTGCGTTGGTTTTTATTGGTCCCCACGTTTTAAGTCATATTGGTGTATTTAACAAATAAAGATCATCAATTATTCTCTCAATTAGAGGCGTAATTGATGTAATGGATGTGGACTAGAATTGATGCAGTTCACATAAATTGAAGGAGAATAAAGAAGTGACAGCCTAGAAACACTAACGACAATCAGCTCCATCAAAGCGATTGTCCAGAGCTGCCAAGTCAAAATAAATTGACTGAGAACCATATTGAAATGGCAAATGAATTTGTCAAATAAACTTTTCCAAAACTCATTACTAGACCTGGTATGCCAACATAGAGAGTAGGTCAGACTGAGTACCATTGGTTTGGCGAAAGAAGCTCTTTGGAGTTTTTGCCAAAAAAGGAAGAAATGGTTACAGACCATGCGAAGAAAAAGTATTTGATGAAAATGAAGAACATATGCTATTCAGGGTAATAATTATTTAGGATGAAGAATCTATATTAGCTATAACAGCAAATAGGATATCCCCACTAGAACGGCAGAAAATGAGGTGGGATATAGTGCAGATTCAAATAGATGTAATCCGGGTTGTATGTTCAAAGCCTCTTCTACCTCAACTATCCATTTATTTTATGATTATCCTGATTATTATGACCCTTGAGTTCAGAATTCTAACGCCTACCCATACCCCCTTATTTATTACAGTATTTTATCTGTAATGTCGTGTTAGAAGGCCTAACATTATTTTCTTATTCATTCGATTGTGGCCACAGTAATGAACTTTTTAGCCTGTCTCTATCCTGGTGATTTTTTCCATCATTCCTGGTATTTGTCAATTTATTTATAGTAGCTCTGATTGTAATGCCACGAATGCATTCTAGACCATTCATAACTTTAGAGGCTCGTTAATATGACTATCTCTTCAAAATCAACACGGTCCCATATAAGTTTTGAAATCACCTCCATAAAACCGATTGCTCTTATCGCTGCTTGGCTGTCTGAGTAGCTGAAAGGTTACTGATATCTGCTAGCAGAGCGCATGTCTGCGTTAACTTACTAGCAAAAGCATTGAGCTGCAGCCTGCAGCAGAATGAAAATGTTAGGAAAGGAGGTGTTACTGATAGGCATCCAACGCTAGAGAAAACATTTGGTGATTTTGAAAAACCATTATTTTAGACTATATTTAGTCAGAAGTAGAAATAGAAAATGAACTATAGATTTATAATACTTTTACCAAAAATACCAACAAGAGGTTAAGATTCTTTTTTAAATAATACATTTGACTTGGAGTGAGTTTGATTGATGGAACATTGCACTATACCAATTAAAATTTATAAAAAGTTAACAGCCCATATTTTACATATATGTAGTGTACTGATGATCTGACACTCCCTAATACTCTTTCAATCATTTTAAACAGACTTTCTCTCTACCGATAATCATATAGACTCCAATAAATTCCATATCGAGTCGCGAATCGGGGACACCCTGTAAAAGTAGAGAGAAAGTCTGATTTGTTGACTGTAAATTATTTATTTACAACTCTCGCAACACGTGCTGCTTAATAGAAATTGTGCTGGTTGTTAATGATGATATTGCGATATACAAGTGATAATATAATAAACGATAAAATTAAAATGAAAGTTTCACAATGCAGTTATAACGCATGCACGTAAAAAGATTTAACGAGCATAAAAACACTAATGATACCGGTCTGCTTACGAACAAATTTACTTCGGAAAATTGCAATAAATCGATATCACTTATATTGGCTTATGGAATGGGATTGCCATTCCCATTAAATTAATTTTTTAATTAATTTAATTATCTAATATACTATCATAACGCACACCTGCATTTTATTGCAATTTATACTTGTATGTACGTTTTTTAAGGTAAGCATAAGAGTCTCTTTGGTTCCCAGAATCACTGAAAGTTCTTAAATTCTACCTGTTCAAAATGCTGACCTTCCTGGAGGACAGGAAACTGATAGATCTGGGAATCAAACAAGGAATAGCCCTTGAAGTAAATTCAAGCGACTAGCATGACTACTTTGAAACACTGGCAATACCTCGTATCTACATGTTTGGCGAATTGAGATTATTACGTCATACGTCATTGATTGATTGATTGCAGCCTTAAGACTTGATGTACTATGTCACATAGTTATCAGGCTGAGTAGCCTTTTCACCAGATTTTCTTTTGGAAAGTCCTCCTGTGGGTTTACCGGCCCCAGTATAGGTTATACCTCCAGTGTGTGAGTGGCACTCTAGTATGATGTGAGAGGCTGTTTCATCCTCCTAATTGTATAATCTACGTATGGGTTCATCTTGAAAGAAGTCCATTTTGTGTAGGTATTCCCTAAGGTGATAATGTCCGGTTATTAGTCCCGTGACATGCCTTATTTGATTTCTGCTTAGATTCAAAATATCACCTGTCAGTACTTTTGATGGCGCTTTAACCATTCGTTTACTGTTGCCAAACGCCGGTTCAGGAACAGTAAATACGGTCCCAGAGGCTTTCCTTGCCAGGGCGTCTGCTTCCTCGTTGCCTTTTATCCCTTTAAGTCCCGAGACCCATCTATCTTTTACCTTATTTTGGTTAGCCAGAACGAGCAGGGTTAGTAGACAGTTCCAGACAGGAAACTGATAGGTCTGGGAATCAAACAAGGAATAACCCTTGAAGGGAATTCAAGCGACTAGCATGACTACTTTGAAACACTTTCGAAAATATCCTGACAATACCTCGTATCTACATTTCTTTTTTCAACCTACCTTCCCAAGCTCTCCGGCTCTCTTATATTTGTCAGTCTCATTACCTATAAGCTCCCAACATATTTTGTGGTACGGATGAGTCTAGCTAAGAGACTAAGTTGGAGCTCTTTGTTCTATTTAGGAATTATACATTAACTACTGATATGTCTAATATATCATGGTGAAATTTAGACAGATTTATCATCAATGAGACTCTTTTGGGCCGAGATCTTGATGGACTACTACTGTGTAAATCTTTCCTCTTTTTTAGCTATCATCCAAAAGTGTTAGCCCTTTGGCATGTTGGTCTTTTTAACCATAGACTTTCAATGTATTTGGTGGTGCAGAACACGCGTGGCTGATTTTAAACTTCCGGTGATCAGTAACAGGTGGACAAATATTACAGATATTTCTCAGGAACCACCAAGCAAAATTCATAACTGGGAAAACCTAACGAAATAAAGTGGAAGAAGGATAAAATCTTAAATAACTCTCTAAGAGATATCAAGCAATTAGATGTAACCGAGACACAGCACTACCAACCTTAATATTACTTACATTAGTGTGCAAGAGCTAAGGAAATAGAAAAATAGGAGTAAGCCAGCCATAAGGCTAAGTTAGAGCATATTCATAGTTGCTGTTTTTCTGAAGCCAGTCTATTTTGTGTCCTAGGGTACATTAGAACCAGTTTTGATGGTCTTGTAAATTCTTTTTTATTGCTGTCGATTCATTGATAACTCCAATTTCTGACTCAATATAAACTTAAGATATAGAAATTGTCCTCTTGAGGGGGGGGGTCACCCCCCCCCCCTTGCGTACCTGCCTGCTGAGCTATCCGATATAAATATATGCTATTAAGATTCGAGGTATGGCTTTCTCAAACAATAATGTCCATATTATGCTTGCTAGGAAAATATCCAAATCTCAATTCGGTTTGCCTCCAATTAATAACATACTTTGACGTTTGCTTTTATTTATTTATTCCCTGACAAAGCATTATATTAAAATCCGCTCGTAATTCAAAAGTTTTATCCGAAGACAGAGGTTGTTGATCCTCAATAAATTTAAGTAGTCTTGTTATGTTAATCCTCTTTGAATCCCTCTTTTATTAATGCAATTAATGGATGCTCCCACTTTAATCTACTGTTTGCATTTGCCGCATTATTATTGGTGTAATTACTTTCAGTGTCATTTTAATGTGATTACAAGATGTTAACATTGTTTATATTTTTATTGTTGTTTATATTAGATTATTCAATGAACAACTAATTAGGTTTGTTTCTATGATTAATGACGTTATAAAAATATTTTTAATTAGTTTTCTTTAAACTTTGTATCAATCTATTTATTTGTCTAGACCTTAGTGCCAGTGATAAATTTATTGATCTACATTCTCAATGATTTTCGCACCACATTCAAGCGTAATAACCTATAAATCAATATTGAAATTTATCCATTCAAATGAAATTATGTTACCACTTTGATTATGTTTAAGAGGAAGCCCAGCGTCATCTAATTTATATTATTTACTGTCAGATATTAGACAAAATTAGAAGAACATGTGATTTTTTTCTATTGAATCTGAACGTTAGACAGTCAACAGGATTCCTTTGATATGCATATTAATAGTTCTTTTGGCCGTTAATATTTACCTGTTAATTGACAAAATAAACTTGTTTTTGTGTGGGTATAACAAGCATTGCATAATAACCAATGATCTACCTCGAAGTTTACTTTTTCATTATACCAATGAAAGTGACTGCTAAGAGTATAGTTTTTCTAGAATGACGCTGTTTGTATTGTACTAACACTTAACTTCCATTCATGGTTACTGTTTGAAATTCTGTTTCTTTTATTTCGTAAAGAGACATAAACTCAGTGCTGTTAATTTATTTTTTATTTACTTTATCTTTTGACTCTACAGTCCAGGAAGTAAATTTTAACCTACGATAGCTTCCACTTCCTCTCTGTATACAATGTTTTTCGAATTTTACTCTCGCGTGATTATTTACATAACTTTTCAAAATCAATTACCAGATTAAAGTAGCCCTTGAACTCTTATGTGTTTTCGTATCACTGCTGATCATCTGTGGTTAGGGATTAATTGATTTAGAGTACTAAGCAACATTCGTATACTATTTAAAAGTCGTTTAACTTCATCCTGGGGCAACAGGAGCCTTTCAAACTTTCGATTTCCCAGCATAAGATATTTGTATATCTTGACCAATCCATATTAACTAGATTTAATTCGTTTATGCCTCTAATATGTGCCTGTTCCTTTTAATCCCTTGCCTTTCCTGTCACTTCCGATTTTGTAACACTCACAAAGCCCTTGCATTCTTCATCAAAAGAATTCCCTCAATAGAATTCCTATCAATGCAGTGTAATTGCTTTAACGTTTCTATTATGAATGCATATCTAACATGTGGTATATCATTGAATTTGCAATCATCGATACTAATAGAAACATTATTAAATATAAAAATAGACTGGCTTTCATAAAATAAAGGGTTAATAACTAATAAATATCAACTTTCTACAACTTAGGACAGTGGTTGACCGAGATTGTACAAGATGTGAATGGGAAGAGGACCCTTACAATAGTACCTTGCATACTGCGAAGAATGCGTTTTAAGGAAGCCAAGGTATCTGAAGAATGAGCAGCAAGACAAAGTAAAGAGAGGAGTGATTAATAAAAATTATTAATCACATTTCAAATTGGTCACCTCCCTTTTGTATACCTTGGACTATGGCGACTATTAACCAATCACAAATATGTTTTAGTTCCATCTTTATAGGACAATTAAATACTTCTCAGCAATCTGATAATAATACTTAATCTTAAAAATTGTTCACTAAACGTTGTGCCAGTACTTTTTGTTATCGATATTCAGAGCAGACTCTTCATTACGTTACGAAACATCTCGCTCCCCTGGTTACTATCGTGTATTTGTGGTTCTAGAGATAACTAATTTTCTCCTGCTCTTCCCAACTTTCTTTCATTACTCAGCCACTAGCAAGACCAACTGCTCAGTTCAATGATTCATACTCTTATTCGATCGTTGTTTTATATATCCAGTGCAGTTCCATGGTTATATATTTATTAAAATTTCCTTTTGTAGCCATTGGTTTGATACTAAGTCAAAACGATTGTTGTACTTCTAAAGTATTATCAATTTTCGTTGCAGTAATAGTAAAACCTCTTTTGGATAAAGAATTAATTTTCAGTAATCTAAAAAAATGCTCATATAATTCAAGGACTTTCTATTTCTCCAACCGTACTAAACAACTTACTCCCCTTGGCCACCGAAGTGCATTTGTTATTCAGTAGATAATTAAGAAGCTACGGAATTATTGATTGATTGATTATGACGATGTACCTGACTGAGGTTTATAAATGCCTCAATACTGCAGCCTTAAGACTTATGTCAGTTACATCGTTTTGTTCAGGTGAAAAGGTTTGTTACATTCATTTCAGGTTGAGTAGCCTTTGCACCAGATTTTCTTTTGGAAAGTCCTCCTGTGGGTTTACTGGCCCCATTAGTTTATACCTCCAGTGTGTGAGTGCCTGGCCTTTGATATGAGAGGCTGTTTCATCCTCCTCAATGCATAATCTACATATGGGTTCATCTTGAAAGATGCGCATTTTATGCAGGTGTACCCTAAGGTGACAATGTCCAGTTATTACCTCTAGCCACTTACTCGATCCAACATCAAACGCCTATAACCGACTAGTGCCTGGACTTTGGAATTGTCTTTCTACAGATATTCCAGGAATCTCTAATAAATACTCAATACTTGAAATTATGTAATAACAAACCGTATCCTCATTTGCTAACGAAGTTCACGGTATTTAGATGAATAAGTGAATGTAGATCCACAAAGAAAGGTAGTAGAAACGTAGCTTTCTTTTAGATACACACCAAATTTGGGAACAGTTCAGAATTTACAATAATTTGAGTTTTTGTTGGCGATGCTTATGCTGATGCTCCATCTAGCACAACCATAACTTGAATTAGACATTTTATTTGGTGACAACCACATTTTTATCAACTCTTAAAGAAGGTGAAAGACAAAGTCAGTAAATTATGCACTTAGAATAAACACACAACAAAGCAGAACAATAAACAACTTCACCTTATTACGTGTATTTAAATTACTAAAGCAAATAAGAGTTGACAACTTAATTATAGTCGTTAATAACATATTATTACCTACCGTTCAATTAAGTACGGGTAATTTTAGAAAAATCAATTTTCAGGTAGTTATTAATATTTTAAACAACGTGTCCAATTCCTAATAAACATATTCTGACTTAACTACGTAATATTTATTGTTAAAATTCGTTCTGCTTTCGAAGCACAAAAGCTCACCCCGATGAAATTCCCCTCGCTCTGGAATTCATCAGTCCACATAACATCAAGCGATTCCCTTGGCAATATTTTTTAGTTTGCACCCCTTCGTCATTGAAAAGAGAACGCACGTCAACATAGCAACGCGTTGAAAAGAGAGAGAATATCCAACTGAACATCACAGAGAAATACTCATAAGCCCTCTGTTGTGCTTGAAATACTACGGAAACTCACCGAACGAAGACAACGCCGCCGAAACCCGGTGAATAAGAGAGATAGTTGAGTTACCAATAACCGCTGCAAAGAAAAAGACCGCGCATAGGACGTATTCTTTGGTTAGAACGAGAAAGGTGTAAAACAAGAGACCAACGTATAATTTAAGCGAGATACACTTTACCATTACAAATGATAAAAAAGAAACAAGACAGCGGATCGACGAAGAATCAGCGCGGTGACTTTGTGTTAGAGAGAGGTGGACGATCTCGGAGTTATGTTAGCGTGACATGATATATTGTAAATAAAAGAAGTTGAGCTGTTTTCTTCTGTCGCAATTGGTAATTTATTAGGTAGCATTCGCAAGACTGGAACTGTTTATTGAATTTATTACCACATGTTGATAGAAGATTGTCTTTTTTTGTATTTCATCACAATTGTCGCAATTTTTCACTATAACTGTGAGAAATTCGTTTCTTTTGCAGAAAATATATCCATCAATAAAAAATGAGTTAATTGTCAATCAATACTTGTAATCACAAAAGTAGCGTACACCTTTTATAATTAATTAATAATTTTTCATTGTATTCTTTCTATAAGAACAGATATCGTAAGGGATCCCTCTCGAAATGTATTATTCAGAACAGTGCAACAACCGTTTTTTCCCTTTTGAATTTCGTAGTAGGTATCTGTACCCTAACTTTTTCTAAAGTGATGGGTAAAACGAGACCAGATTTTGTTATGTTCGAAACTTGTTCTGTCTCGTTTTAAATCATCTCAAGGTTGCCCCCTAAAACGTTCAAATATTTGATAAAATCCACTTTACATTCATAAATATTTCCAAAACAAAACAATTAGGTAACAATTCCAAATGAAAAAAAAAACACGAATAATTACGATAACGAAAAACATTAATCTGTGACGTGAATAGTCATTACAGTTAAAACCGTTGTAAAACGTAAAAGCTAAGCAGTGTTAAAACAGAGCATTGACATAAAAAAAAAATCACGTTACCTTTAGGTTGCGCATTCAACTGTCACAGACAGTCGCTCCATAACACATTGTGTTAAAAGCCACCTCGAAACCGGCAACGTGGCCCTAGAACCGTTCGGCAACGCCGCATCGCCTACATACAGATATAAATTGTATGTTAAAATATTCCGCGATAAACTCAACGATTTTATCCAGTTATCGCGCTCGGATTTTCACCAAAATTTCACAGTAGACACTTTGAATGTATACGAGACCGGTACCACTTTTGAATTTTGAAAATATCTTAAATTTGAGGTAGATTAGGCGATTTTGGCGACAGCGTGTTGGCGCGCTAAGAATTTTAGGTACACTAGAGAAGCTTGTTTTAGTCGGAAACTCTTCGACCCGCCTGATCCAAGCTCCGCCCATAGCCAATCGTGCTGTAGTAAAGCTATTGACGTCAGGCGATTTCTACCGAGCTCGTCCGATTTCGAACATGCACAGCAAAGGGAGCTTGCATTCCATTTTGTTATATGGACTGCTGGTATTTTGTTTTGAGAATTTATTTTTGGAAATTCTGCTTGTTGTACATCTGAGCGCCGTTTCCTTCACTGCGTTGTCGCCGAGGCTTTGCGCTCTGAACAGGTAGGTAATGCTGATAGGTCGGAAATTATGGTTTATCATAATTACTTTTACGGGCGCAATAAAATTCTGTGTTGTGTTCAGGGCAGCTGTCACAGCTACCATTATGGTTGTAAATTTTATTATATTGATGTGGGATTTATTGACCTATCCATTTTGAAATTTTGTAAGAAAGACGGACATGATGTTTAAATGATATAGAGGCATGCGTAAAATAAACTCAAAATTTAAAAAAATATATTTCATTAAATACTTTTTAGTAATTCTTCAAGAGAGCATCCCATATGTCAGTCAGTAATATTTTTATATGTATTAATACGTCAGATGTCAGAGGATATATTATAGTATATTAAAGAACGAGTTTCATAAGACGATGGTTATTGTATGAGTTCGAAATATAACGAACGAATACAATAAACGGATTATGAAACGAGTTCTTTATGCTATTTTTTAAAATTTTCGCCTATTTTTATTATATAATTAAAAATATTTTAATAGTAACGTAGTTCCTTAATTTTGTAGCAGTTGGTAACAATGATTTGACATTTTTACTTGACAGTCATTTCAAGTTTGATTTTTCATTTCTTGTATTTTAAAGTTTGTAAAACCTATGTGAAAATGAGTGATGAAAATTCGAAAAATTGCGGAAAATAGTATAGGTAATTTAATTCCCGACAATTCTCGGTATCTTATGAGAAAGCATATAATAAGTTTCAAGATTGGTGTCGTGAAAGTAATATTGAAAACATCTCTGAAAATGGGTTACTTGCATATTTTGAAATCCAACGCCAAAAATTTAAATCATCTACCTTATAGACGACTTACTCAATGTTAAGATGTTGTCTAATTTTATACAAAAATGTTGATATATCAAAATTTAATAAATTGCAAGCTATGTTAAAACGAGTATCTACAGGTTACATTCCAAAAAAATCAAAAATTTTAGAACCAGAAGACATTAACAAATTTATAAACGTAGCTGAAGATAAGATGTATCTCGCAATAAAGGTAGGCACAATTTTTGAATATACTTATTATATTAGAGCTTCGTATACAGGGTGTCCCATTAAGAATGGGACATAGAACAACCGCAGATTCTCCAATTCAAAATAAAACGATTAAGCGAAATATGCTTAGATAAAATGTTACTCGTTTCCGAAATACGGGGTGTTGAAGTTGAAAACTGAAAAATTATTAATGGCCATAATTTTTTTAATATACCGTATAATTTTACTCAAATCGGCACACTTGTTAAATATCATAAAATGCACCTAACAGTAAAAAAACAGTTCAGTACGCTCTACCAGTGGCGTACGGCAGGAGTAAGTAATGCTTGTAGCCCTTATAACTGTTACGCCGCTGTCTAAATTTTAATTTTAACTATAATTTTAATTTTTTTGATATTTTCTAAGTGAATAATGTACACTTGCTTGGCCACCACGCAGTCCTGAATTTAATCCTTTACACATTGAAAATTTGTTGAAGTAAAAATTTCATTAGTTTTTACTTTGTTTGGTTTTAAGACAAAATTGTAAAAATGAATATTATTAATAATAATACAAATAAAAAGTACATGTCTATCTATCTTTAATTTATCATTATTGACTTAGAAAATATCAAAAAAATTAAAATTATAGTCAAAATTAAAATTTAGACAGCGGCGTAACAGTTAGAAGGGGTACAAGCATTACTTACTCCTTCCGTACGCCACTGGTAGAGCGTACTGAACTGTTTTTTTTTACTGTTAGGTGCATTTTATGATATTTAACAAGTGTGCCGATTTGAGTAAAATTATACGGTGTATTAAAAAAATTATGGCCATTAATAATTTTTCAGTTTCCAACTTCAACACCCTGTATTTCGGAAACGAGTAACATTTTATCTAAGCATATTTCGCTTAATCGTTTTATTTTGAATTGGAGAATCTGCGGTTGTTTATGTCCCATTCTTAATGGGACACCCTGTATATGTGTATTGTGTTGGGTCATCTTAATAATGCGTTATAGTGGAGCCTGCAGGAGAGAAGAATTAACTAACATGTCTATTGACGACATTGAATTTAGATCAGAATGCATCATTGTTAATATTCCTAAAACAAAAAATTACATACCAAGAAAATTTGTAATTACTGATAATAATTGGATAAATTTAATCAAAAATTATATAAATAAGTGTAGACTTAATAAAGCTATCAGTAAACGATTTTTCTTAACTTATAGAAATGGTCGTTGTGTTAATTGTCCTATTGGAATAAATACTATGGGAAGAGTGGCCAAAGATATTGCTGAGTATCTTAAACTTCCCAATCCAGAATTATTTACTGGCCACTGTTTTAGAAGATCAAGCGCCACACATTTAGCTAATTGTGGTGGAGATTTATTAACATTAAAACGGCATGGTGGATGGAAGTTTCTCTGCCGTGGCGGAGGGTTATGTAGATGCTTCGCTAAAAATTAAAATTGAAATTTCGAGAATGTTCAGTTCTAATGAAAATGATATTAACGTACCTGGATGTTCGAACAATAAAACTTGTACGACAACTAGCGAGAATATTGATAAAACAATCAACCGAAACATTGATGTTGTGTCTAGTGATTCTGGTTTTGTATTTCCTACTGTTGCTGATATTTCATTACAAAACGAAAATGAAATCTCTACAACAATGATCAATGCTCAAGAAACTTCTAATTCTAATCCTGCTGGTCTTGTAATGAATTCTAGAGATACCTCTAATGTAACTATTAATTATAATGTGTACAATAATTGTACTATTAACAGTAAGATGAATTAAGTTATTATTTTTATAAATATGTATAATTTATAATTATATTATATAATGTGTACTTTTATGTTTATTAAAAAATGATTCTTAATTTCTTTGTAGTTAGATTATGTATTTTTTACCTTTATACTTTTGACATTTATACTTGACAGTCATTCAGAGGCAAATTTAGATAGCTGATTTGACATGTAGGAAATTATGCTACCAACTGTGAAAAGGCGTGCTATGGCCTATTATAGCACTTCTTTTAGTGTTATAATAGCTATACTATAAAAGAAAATTTTTAAAAAAGTTTATACTTATTTTACACGTTTTTCATAACTTTGTATTGCTAGAATATTTTCCTCGATTAATTTCTGTTTATGGCTATTTCTTTATTATTTTATAAACTTCTTATTTGATAGTCCTTTAAGGCTTTTCATTCGTTTTGCCAATTGATGTTCTACAAGGAAACATTTTTTTATTCTTTCCTTCTCCATTCTTTCTTCGTCTTTTATCCATTTCCAGTCAATCCAGTCTTCTCGCATCTTCTATCCTTGTAATTATTCGCATTTTAGTAATATAATTTTTTAAATAGAAATTGTATATTTTGATCCGTATAGGACAAATGGACGTGTTAAAATATTTGAAGTACGTCCCCATCGAATACAAGAAATATGATTTGTTGTTTATTTATTTATTTATTCATTTATATAAGAATACAAACAGGACGAGCCCAGTACAGTATTCACTGTTTACTAAACTAATACAAAATGGATAAATCCTTATTAAATGTTACTTTACAATAAAAATAAAAAATATATATTATACATATTATATAAAAAGAAACTAGTCAAGATGAGATAGATATAATTTTTTAATAGTGTTTGTAAAAGTTATCAAAGAGGAAGAGAAGAAGATATCCACATCGGTGAGTGACGATTTAGGTAGTAGAGCTTTGACTAATTTTGAAAAGATTTTTCCTTCGCGTGTTATAGGATGGAGTAATGAAATTAATTTTACTTAAAATTTCGCTAGATTCAATTTGTCCGTTAACGATTTTGTAGATAAATTTTACATCTGAAAGTTGACGTCTGTCTACTAGTGATATGAACTTCAGTTCTCGTTTGCAAATATCGAAGTCTGAAGTATCAAATTTTTTTGAAACATATTTTATAAATTTATCTTGGACTTTTTGTAATCGGTCGATATAACAATTATAATAGGGAATCCAAATAGAAAAACCGAAGCTTAAAACACTATTGACATATGCCATGTATCAAATACTATGAAACGAGCAAGGTTTCTATGTATGTATGTATGTGTGTCCGGAAGATCTCAAAATCCACTCGTCAGAATTTTTTTTTTTCAAATTTTTATACTTTACAATACAATACAAGTATAAAAAAAATGTTAGCACGTTTACATGTCTACTAGTTAAGCATTTAAGATGAATGAGATGTGTAAAAGTTTTCCAAAACATTGTACCCTAAGTGACTTGTATTAGAGCAATCATCTGGAAGAGAAATATCAAAATAAATGCATAATACACATGCAGTTTACATAAATAATATACAATGACAATAAATGGATGTTAATCCAAGAGAAAAAAATACAATTGAAAGCGTTATGTGGCTAGAAGTTTTTGAAACTCGAAATATTTTTGGTAAATAAATATTTTTATCTACTAATGTCAAATAATAAACAGAAAAACAAACCAGAATTTCATTTTCATTATTCAATAGTGTGTTTGTAAAATTGATTTGATTGGTTAAAAAGCGTTGAATAATGAAAATTCAATGCTTTTAATAACCAATAATCATAAGGCAACTAAATTTAACCAATCAAGATTAAGTACAGATTTAAATTTAGTCTGCGACACGAGCTTTAATTTTAACGTCAATGTCAAATGTGATTTTAAATTAATGCGAGTAAAAGTCAAACAAGCTTTATCAAAGTTAAAATGGATATTTCAAGTACTCCACCTGAATTAGTGGAAATTGCAGAAAAAGCAACAAAATATCTTCTACCAAGAAAATCTAAAGATAAATATGAATTAACATATTTAAATTTTTTAAACTGGAAAAGAACGGACCAGGGTGGTTCATTTTCTGAAAATGTGTTGCAAATATGGACGATCTAATGAGGTTTGGTGATTGGATGTCCAGTTCTTGTGCTAAGGGTTTTATTGATAATTCGATTACGTACAAGACAAAAAATTCTGATGGAGTTTTAGAACAAATTGATAAAAATAATCCAACAACATATGCAAGTTCTAGCAATTTGAATTTTGGCGTTGCAGCTGGACCAGCAACAATTAATTTCTCAAATTGCTCTTTGAATTTTAACAAATTATTTATTATAAATAAGGATTTATATTCGTTCCTTTAGCATTTAAAAATGTTTTGTTCTTAATTTGATTTAATAAATGTTTTTATTTATAACTTATCTATTATTTCTGGACATTAGTAGATAAAGTATTATCAATAACGATACTTAAGTACTTTACCTGACTAACCTCAGTAATACTTGTGTTTGACTGATTAATCCTAATATTTTGAAAAGCTGGTCTGTTAGCATTATTTGCGGAGAATGTGTGATAATGTGTTTTATAATAATTGATAATTCAATGAAACTTTCAGGGT
Source organism: Crepidodera aurea (assembly GCA_949320105.2). Taxonomy (NCBI): domain Eukaryota; kingdom Metazoa; phylum Arthropoda; class Insecta; order Coleoptera; family Chrysomelidae; genus Crepidodera; species Crepidodera aurea. The sequence continues at coordinate 9,989,055 of OX439480.2, forward strand.
AGACTAATTCCTATCTAAATCGGCAAAAAATGCAGGTCTTATGTCTGTGAAAATTCGATCTTCCGAGATATTTACAAAAAAAGTTAAGCTTTTAGATTTATTTCCTAGTAACGGCAGACAACACAGAGATAATATATCCTGTTTCTACAGTAAATTTTTTGTTATGTCATTCTGAAAACGACTTTCATTCAAGAAAGTCAAAACGTCATTTAAAGCCCCCTTGTTCTTTAAAATAAGTGGTTTGATTTCCATTAGAAGAGAAACTGATAAATATTAGTTTAATTTGTCAGTTTTTGGCATTGTCAATCATCGATCATCCATGGAAATCACATATTTTTGTACGAGGGGTATTCCAAAGCAACGTTCTGTAACGTAGTCCCGATACATAATGTTGGTCTAGCAGTGATCGACGAAAACGTTGGTGGAGTAATGATGGAAAATTGTCATAAGAAAATAACCTATTTTTGTAAATATCAACGTCAAGGTTTGACTTTATTTAATTTCGCCTTAATAACCAACAAATTTTGACAACTAATGACACGCACTTCTCTGGGTAAACGTTAAGGATATGGGGCCGGCTGGGATTTTCATGAAATTTTCACAGATGTTATAAAACATGATAAATTCAATATAACGATAGAAATTTTTGAGCGGAAAAATAATTTTCACATTTTTTTAAAAAGAAATATATATTGGGATACTCACTCCCAAGACAAACAAATTCAGTGCGTTGAAACGATTATTTAACATATTTTTCCAATACAAACGCACAGGTACATAACTTTTCTACAAATGCCCAAGTAGCAATTTATAACCAGCATAAGCCTGAAAAGTATTAAAAAATGAAAAAATGTTCATTTGACGGACATAAATAATTTGCTTGTCAAATGACAGCCATCTCATAAATTCAAAGTTGAAAATACAACGTTGCCAATTCAATTTCAGAAATCATGGGTTTAGGTAAATATTTAGTGGAACGTTGAGTAACACTGTTAAAATGGACACTTGTCAAAATGTGCTAAAAATATGTGCAATAGTTTTGGTTTTAATCATCTTTTTCTGAGTTAAATATTCGTAGATATGTCTATGCTAGACTTTAATATTGAAACTCGGTTTGTTAAATTTAATACATTTTCGGGCAAATATCGTTTGAATTTAAATAAAAAATGTAAATGTTTCTTATCTTTATACAAAATGCATGGTAGAATCAAAAAATTTTGTAGGTCCAGATATTACCAGATAAGTCATAGGATATTATTCGGACTTCCTATTCTCAAAAAGGTTTGAAGAATTGTTCACGAAATTTTCAGCCAATTTGCGGTGTCCTTTGCCAAGAAATTTGTCAGAAAAAGAGCTTTTTTTCCTTTTTTGGCTTACAGATTTTACATTGCTGATTTCAGTATCTATTATTGACACCGATTCCGGTGATGTGTTGCAACTACCAGCAAACACTCGTTGATTTTCCAGATACAATTATTTTGTCCATCTTATGTGGCACACATTTTTGTCAAATAATGTTTTCTTTAACACGACACGAAGTGCAAAAATATTTACAAGGAAGTAATATTGTCGTGAAAATCGAATTTTTGTTTGTTTTTCGTTTCATATTGCCTCAAATCATTTTGAAATTCCTCAAAGGAACTGAACACCTGATTACAACGAATAATTTGAATGTATAATTATATTCCCATAAGTAAAAGTCAGCACAAAAGAACATAAACGTTTTAACATTTATACTGAACATAACCTCATTTATTTAACGTGCACGGTTGAATGTCGCAGGCGCGGTAAATCGGTGCACGCTGAAAGACTACGTCATGGGCAGTGATGACGTTTTAGCGTGTACATAAGTTTTTTATTTTGTACACATTAGCGTGCACCTGGACCTAGACAGAGCGTATTTTTATATGTACCTAATGTTTGTACTAGATTTCGCTGTACCATGTTTAATTTTACGATTTAGATGTGGTTTTAAATGGAGAATGATTATTTTTGGACAAACGTAATTCTAACGTCAGATGAATTTAAAGATTTATGTTTATTTCTGAAAATATCTGACTATTTGATTGAAGTTGGTACAGGAATTTTAATAAAAGCCTCTCTGAAAAATCCCTCTTCAGTGTCATGGTGGAATAGAAGGAATTGAATTTAAAAAAGAAAATAGATGCATGCTGGTCTTGTTGTCGTGCTGTCATTATTGTATTATTATTTTATATAGGAGAAACATCTAGACCTGTTCATATAAGACTTAACGAACACCAATCATACATTCAAAATAAACAATTATAAACAAAATAATTATATCCGCAAAGTTAAAGAAGCGGCACTGATATGCTTAAATAGTAATGAATGTGTCTCTAATTGTTTGATCGATATTTCAAAAATATAGATGCCTATCCTGCAAAAAGAGTTAATTGCATAAAGGATATCCTCTATATCGGGATAGAATCATAAGTTTTTTCTTTGGGGTTTTTTCTTATGATAATATTAGTCGGTAAATTTTGGCTCCTTAGTATTGCAGAATAGGTACTGAGTTAAATATCGACAGGTAGTCGAGAATTTTTCTTATTTTAGTGGACAAATATTTGTTTACATTCTTTAAATATTTGGCCAGATTTGAGAGTTTTTATTTGCTTAAATAAACTGATTTGATTCGCTCTATATTATTTAATTCCAAGCCCCAGTTCTGTCGATAGATTATGGGGAAACCATCTTATGGGGATTTCTTATATCTAAATACTTTTATAAGCGCAATAAAATTCAGCAATAAACATTATGGCTTGTAAATTTTATTATGGCCTTAAAGACTGGACCATTTTGAAATTTTATGCACCTGAACATTAAATTTTACTGAAATAAATGTAGATGGAACGAAAAATGGACGTTTAAAAATTATGGTGACAAAAAATTTTCAGCAAGAATTTTTTAAATTACCTAGCGAGTAAAAACAACTTGAATGAAAGAAAATATATATATAATAATATAAATTATAATAGATAAACATTAATCATAATATCCATATAACATAAAAATTTACAGACAAATTGAAATACGAATTTATACAGGTCCTTTCATAAGTAATAAACCAAATTTTAAAGTAAAAATATTCATGGTTAAGTCAATATAGTTGGGTCTAATATTGCTCCTTATTGAGAGAAAATGTATTTTTTTATAAAAAAAATATTTTTCTCATATTTTTAGAACAATATACTGGGTGTTGAAAAGAAACGTTATAAATTTTTTTTTCAAGGTCCTGTATCTTCAACAGGAAACCTTTGCTTTCCGTGAAATATCGGCATTCAATTAGGAAACACCCTATATAAAACATTGGCTGATTTATTAACAAACACTGAAAAATATTAATATTAATATTAATATGTTCACTCCTAAATCTACAGTTAAATTTTGGCCCATTACTTATCGAATACCCCGTATATAATATAGAGGGTATCCCAATAGTGTGACAAAGTCTTTAATAGATAAGAAAAATCTCATTTAGAAAAATTGCGAGTGGCCTTTAGCTCCATATTTTAAAATATAACAGACCAACCCAAATATATTTTTTTGTTAATAAATTTTTTAATTTCATTTTTAAATTTATCTTCCACTATCACTAATACAGAGTAACGCAAAAGTTACAACCAGATTTTTCTCGAGTCATGCTTAATTGATCACTCGGTAACTTTAAAGTACAATTGACTTAAATTTTTCTGATATTACGACTTGTTTTGAAACATGATGTAATTTTACGCATTTAATTATGTCAACACTAAATTTGCAAAAGGAAGATTTGATAAAGTTTGAAAATATTTACAAAAACCCAATATTACGATAAAAAGCATTCATTCGACGCCATTTTTATTGCTTGCAAGCTTGGATATTTGTATTCAGCGGGTTGGCGCGCGTAGAGTTTTCAAATTCTCTTTCTTATTTATAATAACTTTCTATAGTAATACAATTTTTTTTAAATAACTTATAATATAATTTTAATTAAAATTTTCCGTTCTTCCACGTGGTGCTATTAGGTTTTCGAGTTTTTATTTATATTTCGAGATATAACGAAAAAACCAAATTTTCGATTTTGTCTTCGAAATTGTGAACTTACACTTTAGAGGAACCAAGATTTTTTCTATACCCTTTAAAGTACATAAGAGCCTAGTTTCAGCGATATCACATTTTATGAAAGCTTTTGATTTAAATGTGGCTCTGGCAACTGGGCTATAAATGTGTAATAAATTAATTGTAGATTGTGAGCATTCCCTCTTTTCACATTTTTTAAAACTTTTTCGATAATACCGATCAATTTTTCATAAAATTACCAATTTGTTTAAGTTTATAGGATTCTCTTGTAAAAATTAGACATTGAAGTTCTTTTAGGAAAGTGGCACTTTTCTTCCTTAGGACACTCAGGTAGTTAGTACCAACCAAAAACAATTTCTCAAATCACTCAAAAGACGAGTAAGTGAAAATATCATCCCTTAGAAATTTTAAATAAACGTTTTTTCAAGGAGGAAAAGTGCCACTTTCAACCTTAAAACTAGGGAGAAAAAGTCCATTTTCAAAGGAGGTGTTAGAAAAAAACTATTTTATCCACACTTCTTCAATCTTCAAAATTTTACTTCTGGTATAAGAGGGCGTTTTGATAAATTCATACGGCTGGTTTCATAAGCCACTAATTAATCAAGCTTGATTAATAGAAATTAAGGTGCTAATAAAAATTTTACCAACCGTAAATTATTTGGGGGTTGCTTTAATAAAAAAATGGATTTCATAAAATGCTTAGGGGTTGGAGAAGCAAAATAAAGTGAGGGGAAAATGGGATGCTATCCCATTTTTTTAAAGTAAATCTTAGTTTTATTTGCTATTCTTTTATTAACCAACGAATTATTAACAAAATCAGTCCTTCAAAGCCAATGTAAAGGTTCCCAAAATTTTGATATAGATGTACTAGGGTGGGATTCAAATCTGGCATTTTACCCACATTTCTCGAAAAATTGTATCAATTTCTGAAAAACTGTTCTGTACGTCTGAAAGCATCACTCATCAGTAATCTTCAGCATCAAAGATATTTAAATTAGTCTTAATTTGTAGACATGACATTTAAAAATCCAAGGTGAGGTAGCGATTTTCCAGAAATTAAAAAAATGCTTATTATCTCGAAAACGGTGAGATTGTTACTGAGGTGAAATTCTGATATTCTGAACAGTCATGACCTGGTCTATCACCAGTTATTGTACAAGGTTTACGGGACACCCTGTATATACAGTTAAACACGCATAATATACCTTATACGTAAATCAAACTCGTGAATCTCTAGTCCGCAACAACGGGTATTGTCACTTTTGTGACCCAGACCAGCTGGTATAACACATTTTGACTGTTTTTAAAATATTTTTTATATAAAATTGTTATTTCTTATTTATATATGGTAACAATAAATTGAACAATAAACCGAAAAGAGGCTGTTTGTTATAATTTTTTTCAGTTTTAAGTTTTTAGTCCGACCCTGATAAACAAACTGGCAAGTTTTTATAATGAATATGATTTTATAATCCAGAAGGTTTGTCTGAATGGCATTGAGAGATACGAAAACAAGTTGTTTGTTTCAACAAACGGTAGCGAAGTTCATAAATTATATACGTGTATTGAATATATTAAAAAATATTATCCAGGTATTAAAAGTTAAGGAATTTTCACTACTAGCACATTTAAAAATTACATACAATGTGGGAGATTGCATACATGACAAAAGAATATTATATAGTTAGAAAAACTTTTTTCCATGTTCAAAGTAAAATAACGGGTGTCCCAGAAGTTTCTGACCCATTTTAACTGCAAATATATCGTAACTCAGAAATGATAGGGAGGTGCGGTTTTCACTGATCAATTTCTTTTTATATAAAGTTTTTTTCAGTATAAATATTTATTTAGTAAAATCTTATATATAGGGTGTTTTAAAAAAACGGTCTTTTTCAAATGCAAATATCCCGGATATTTTTAATAAAATACCCTATATATTATTATTTTATCTGAAAGCTGAACTTTTTCCCTTTCCGAAAATGTATAATTTTGAATTGTTGAATTTTAGACGAAAAATCAGCGAGTTATTTGCTTTTTAATGATGATTGTTTATTAGATAGAGATGTCTAACTTATGTTGATTTTTAGTTTTAAATAAGAGAAAATTGCAACGTTTGCCTGGCTAACTAATACATTTAAAAATGTTTATACCGGATGTTTTGAAAGAAGAAACATTAGAAATCCGATAACTAACTTTTTGTAGAAAATAACAAAAGAAACTTGAAAGATGTATACCAAATTTTATTAAAAATTAACATATAAATTATCTAATTTAATAAAAATCTTTAAGATGTTCCATTTTGATCAATACATTTTTGCAACCTGAACAGAAAGTGCTGAAAAGAATCTCGCAACATTTCCGGGGTAATTTCTTCAAATGTTCGGACAATGTTACATCGCAGCTGTTCCAGAGTCTCTGGAATAGGATTGTAACACTTATTTTTGATAAATGCCCATATAAAAAAGTCTGAAATCGTTAAGTCTGGTGAGTGGGCAGGCCACTCAATTGGTCCGGCTCTCCCAATCCGCCTATTTCCAAATGTTTCTGCTAAAGAATTTCTAGCCACTAGTGAATAGTGTGGTGCTGAAAGTAAACTCAATTTATAACGCTCTCTTGTTCCAGTTGTGGATATAAGTAATTTTGTAACATGTCTGTGTAGACATTACCAGTAATTTTAGTTTCTTTGAAAAAGAACGGTCCATTTTTTTTCTTTAGGAACGCCAAACGTTCAACTTCGGTGAATCTCTTTCGTATTCCTCATTTACCCTTGTATTCTCTGATCCCCATATGCGACAATTATGTTTATTACATTGCCCGTTTAAATGAAATGCAGCCTCATCTGACATTATAAGTAGAACATTGGGAACTTCTCTATATAAATCTAGTAATCGTCTCCGAAAAAAACCTCTTTTTTGAAAATCTCTTACATACATTGTTTGATGTATCTGAATTTTATAAGGAGTTAACTTTAATATCTTCATACATCTCTGAACTACGGATTTTGAAATTCCAGTTGTGAATGATATTTTGCGGAGAGATATTCGATTATTATATTCTTCTAATGTTTCCTGAATACGTAGAAGTCTATTTAAAAAATTATCAGCATCACGTATTTGATATTTCTTCCTTTCCAATGATCCACTCTGCAGAAATTTTTATACTGTTTTTTGAAGGTGGATTTTTCCTAAATACTTCACGAAATCTTCTCTGGGTATTAACAATACAATAACACAGTTTTTGATTTTTCAGGTAAGCTAAATCGGACCATTATTGAAATCAATTAACAACATTCAATTATTCAAATAGGAATTAATTACTTTGACAGTTCATTGTGTCATTTTACTGAGATTATAAAACTTCCAAAGCACACTACCTTACATTCACACCCGTAAATGCCTACATAACTGCCTATCCCTAAAAATCAAATAACTAGCTTATTTTTCATCTAAATTTCAACAAATTATACATTTTCGGCAAGGGAAAGAGTTCACCTTTCAGATAGAATAATAATATATAGGGTGTTTCATTAAAAAAAATCAAGGATATTTGCATTTGAAAAAGTCAATTTTTTTAAAACACCCTATATAAGATTTTACTAAATAAACATTCATACTAAAAAAAAACTTTATATAAAGAGAAATTGTTCAGTGAAAACCGCACCTCCCTATCGTTTCTGAGTTCTGAGATATTTGCAGTTAAAATGGGTCAGAAACTTCTGGGACACCCGGTAGGTATTTATACTTGATTCGGGATCATTTGAGAGTAATAAATCAACTTAAACCCTCATTTTCTCCGCAAGTTTAATCAAAAAACAGGGGCGTAGATACTTTTTATATTTGCTTTTAAAAATTAGAGTAAAAACACTTTTGTCAAAAAAAAATACAAAAAAGAAAATCAAACATAATACTGGCAAAATTAAATCGATTTTTCTCTAAAACGGTGCATCTTGTTGCCTTTAAACAGGAGTACTTTTTTTTAGCAAAAGGTTTTTAAATTCATTATCAAACATGTAAAAAAGTGACATAAAAAAATATGACTGCATGTTTTCATTTCAACACGTATTCATTAACATCCTGTAGAATAATGAACAAAATTTCACTTCAAAAAAAGAATAACTTTTGACAGGTTACACTTAATAATTTTTTAGTTTTAAAATGTCAAAATTAAATGTAAACCGACATTGCAGATCAAAATTTTACTGCACACAAATACAAAGTTTTTAATAATACTTTTTCATAGCAGTTAACGGGAAAATTCGATCTTGTATTCTTCCGAATTACTCGTAACTAACGGGCTTTGGTCATCGTCATCTGAGTTATATAGCCCTTCAATTATTTAAATGCAAATGTAGGGAAAGTGATACCTCAGTTTAAATTTAAAATTGCCCACTGGTATCAATTGTGCAATTTCGTGCTGACCAGTGTTTGGCTTTTAACGGACGTTAAAAATTGTTTGTTTCTGATAATGGAAATTGTTCAAAAGTCATAAAGATGTCTCCCTTTCTTTGCAATAGTGTAAATACGCTCTGTGCATAGTATGAACAACATATCGACTCCTGCTCAAAAGGACATCAATGCATCACGCCGCTTGACTTCAGGTTATGTCTCCCAGACGGTTCTAAGTATAGTACATTCGAACTTTAAGACAACAAGAAAGGAGATGCCGCCTATTTGAGTGTGACGCCGCAGCGCCGGCAACCTTAAAGAGAAATACAGTCATAAATCCCATGGCTCTTTTCTTCAAAGGAAAGCCGAGCGCTTCGGTCTCAGCAGTACCTTTGACGGTGTGTTCGTTTCTTTCTGACTTATTACGTGGACAGACTGTACAAGAGAGAGCAAGGGGTGGTTTTAGTCGATAAGGGTCATTCGCTACTGATAAGAGATGGTCACCAAGCCCATGAGGGTTTCCATGCCACCACAAAAAAAATATTCAAAAATAAAAGCCACATTCCCGATTAGGATGCATTTCCTGTTTGGTGAAGAACTAAAAAGCAAGAATTCATAGCAACATTTGTAGTTGTTTCCCCATGTAAGAATAAACCCGGTAGGACATGGAACTTCATCATTGCTTTTTGATTGTGTATTTTCAGGCAGTTCTAAATTTGTCTGACACTTCCCAGTTTTAGTTACTTGTTCTAAAATGTTCATTAGTTGAAACCAGTACACTTGAAGACCAACTATAACGGCTCTATAATATCAGCGTCCACTAAATCGATTCTAGTAAATAGTAAATTGTGCAATGTTGTAATTTTAAAATAACAAATTAATTGCCTATTCATCACCGCTATTATACTATCCGCTTGTTTACTCGCTTACTTTTACGTTGATATATTAAGATTTTCGTCTATAAAAAAATGCAGTTACGGCCCTGAGGTTTTATTGCATTCTCGTGGCACATTTCACGTGCTGGCGACGTGATAATTTTGTTTTTTCCATTACTGGTTGCTCGCCGTATCGCAAAATGCGATAAACCACTGTTAAATGTTTATGCAAATCGTCGGATTTTCGAGTAGCTGTGACGTCGTTTGTCGTTTCGTATAAACGAACAATGAGCCATTAATTTGATTACGAATGAGTTCACTAAGGGATAAAAATAGATATTTATTAATCCATAATGTCGATGTTTCAAAGTATAGGTATTTACTTTAATGAAGGTTGTAATTGGATGTGGAATTTTCGAGTTCTCGTTTAAAGGACTCTAATTAAAATATATAACACATCGTTAGTATTATTGTAGATTAGACAAGATATCAAAATGGCACATTAATAATTACTAATATCTCATGTTATTCGGACGTGTCATACTTTTAACCTCAAGATACGATGTTTGTGTTTTTGTCGCATGCGGTGATGAAGTTTAACCTTACAAGGCTTTTTTTGCGACAGAGATATAAATAATTACTTTTTAAAAACATTATTTTGCCTATCTCTAAAGACTGCGTGTACTGCCAAAGATTTGCACACACGTGTTATCTTAAAAATCGTGAATTAAGACTGTTAAGAATACCGAGTGAGGTTTTGACCAGCCAATACCTCGGAAACAATTAGATAATCAAAGTTGAGCCATGAGTAGGTCGGTGTTAATGGGTCAATTATGACTACTAATAATTCACATGCGTCCAACGTTCATTCATATTCTTCAGCCAGTTAGTTCCATTTGATGCTGTCTCTAGCGCTATTAACCTAGCAATGACATGGCGGCAGAACCAAATCGGACCTAGTAGGTCAGTTGTCGCTTTTTTGTTACCTAGTCCCACTTTTGTCGCTTGTACCTGTTCCGAGAAAAACGCGTTCCTGAAAAAGCGCTATTAACCTAGCATTGATATGGCGGCAGAACCAAATCGGACCTAGTAGGTCAATTATCGCTTTTTTGTTACGCTAGTCCCACTTTTGTCGCTTGTACCAGTTCCGAGAAAAACGGGTTCCTGAAAAGCGCTATTATAACCTAGCAGGGACATGGCGGCAGAACCAAATCGGACCTAGTAGGTCAATTGTCGCTTTTTTGTTACCTAGTCCCACTTTTGTCGCTTGTACCTGTTCCGAGAAAAACGCGTTCCTGAAAAAGCGCTATTAACCTAGCAGTGACATGGCGGCAGAACCAAATCGGACCTAGTAGGTCAATTATCGCTTTTTTGTTACGCTAGTCCCACTTTTGTCGCTTGTACCAGTTCCGAGAAAAACGGGTTCCTGAAAAGCGCTATTATAACCTAGCAGGGACATGGCGGCAGAACCAAATCGGACCTAGTAGGTCAATTGTCGCTTTTTTGTTACGCTAGTCCCACTTTTGTCGCTTGTACCTGTTCCGAAAAAAACGCGTTCCTGAAAAAACGCTATTAACCTAGCAGTGACATGACGGCAGAACCAAATCGGACCTAGTAGGTCAATTGTCGCTTTTTTGTTACGCTAGTCCCACTTTTGTCGCTTGTACCAGTTCCGAGAAAAACGCGTTCCTGAAAAAGCGCTATTATAACCTAGCAGTGACATGGCGGCAGAACCAAATCGGACCTAGCAGGTCAATTGTCGCTTTTTTGTTACGCTAGTCCCACTTTTGTCGCTTGTACCTGTTCCGAGAAAAACGCGTTCTTGAAAAAGCGCTATTATAACCCAGCAGTGACATGGCGGCAAAACCAAATCGGACCTAGTAGGTCAATTGTCGCTTTTTTGTTACGCTAGTCCCACTTTTGTCGTTTGCAGCGGTTCCGAGAAAAACGCGTTCTTGAAAAAGCGCTATTATAACCTAGCAGGGACATGGCGGCAGAACCAAATCGGACCTAGTAGGTCAATTGTCGCTTTTTTGTTACCTAGTCCCACTTTTGTCGCTTGTACCTGTTCCGAGAAAAACGCGTTCCTGAAAAAGCGCTATTAACCTAGCAGTGACATGGCGGCAGAACCAAATCGGACCTAGTAGGTCAGTTGTCGCTTTTTTGTTACCTAGTCCCACTTTTGTCGCTTGTACCTGTTCCGAGAAAAACGCGTTCCTGAAAAAGCGCTATTAACCTAGCAGTGACATGACGGCAGAACCAAATCGGACCTAGTAGGTCAATTGTCGCTTTTTTGTTACGCTAGTCCCACTTTTGTCGCTTGTACCAGTTCCGAGAAAAACGCGTTCCTGAAAAAGCGCTATTATAACCTAGCAGTGACATGGCGGCAGAACCAAATCGGACCTAGCAGGTCAATTGTCGCTTTTTTGTTACCTAGTCCCACTTTTGTCGCTTGTACCTGTTCCGAGAAAAACGCGTTCCTGAAAAAGCGCTATTAACCTAGCAGTGACATGGCGGCAGAACCAAATCGGACCTAGTAGGTCAATTATCGCTTTTTTGTTACGCTAGTCCCACTTTTGTCGCTTGTACCAGTTCCGAGAAAAACGGGTTCCTGAAAAGCGCTATTATAACCTAGCAGTGACATGGCGGCAGAACCAAATCGGACCTAGTAGGTCAGTTGTCGCTTTTTTGTTACCTAGTCCCACTTTTGTCGCTTGTACCTGTTCCGAGAAAAACGCGTTCCTGAAAAAGCGCTATTAACCTAGCAGTGACATGGCGGCAGAACCAAATCGGACCTAGTAGGTCAATTATCGCTTTTTTGTTACGCTAGTCCCACTTTTGTCGCTTGTACCAGTTCCGAGAAAAACGGGTTCCTGAAAAGCGCTATTATAACCTAGCAGGGACATGGCGGCAGAACCAAATCGGACCTAGTAGGTCAATTGTCGCTTTTTTGTTACGCTAGTCCCACTTTTGTCGCTTGTACCAGTTCCGAGAAAAACGCGTTCCTGAAAAAGCGCTATTATAACTTAGCAGTGACATGTCGGCAGAACCAAATCTGACCTAGCAGGTCAATTGTCGCTTTTTTGTTACGCTAGTCCCACTTTTGTCGCTTGTACCTGTTCCGAGAAAAACGCGTTCTTGAAAAAGCGCTATTATAACCCAGCAGTGACATGGCGGCAAAACCAAATCGGACCTAGTAGGTCAATTGTCGCTTTTTTGTTACGCTAGTCCCACTTTTGTCGTTTGCACCAGTTCCGAGAAAAACGCGTTCTTGAAAAAGCGCTATTATAACCTAGCAGGGACATGGCGGCAGAACCAAATCGGACCTAGTAGGTCAATTGTCGCTTTTTTGTTACGCTAGTCCCACTTTTGTCGCTTGTACCAGTTCCGAGAAAAACGCGTTCCTGAAAAAGCGCTATTATAACCTAGCAGTGACATGGCGGCAGAACCAAATCGGACCTATCAGGTCAATTGTCGCTTTTTTGTTACGCTAGTCCCACTTTTGTCGCTTGTACCTGTTCCGAGAAAAACGCGTTCTTGAAAAAGCGCTATTATAACCCAGCAGTGACATGGCGGCAAAACCAAATCGGACCTAGTAGGTCAATTGTCGCTTTTTTGTTACGCTAGTCCCACTTTTGTCGTTTGCACCAGTTCCGAGAAAAACGCGTTCTTGAAAAAGCGCTATTATAACCTAGCAGGGACATGGCGGCAGAACCAAATCGGACCTAGTAGGTCAATTGTCGCTTTTTTGTTACGCTAGTCCCACTTTTGTCGCTCGTACCAGTTCCGAGAAAAACGCGAAAATATGTTAGCATGACTAGTTTTTTGTCCGATTTGATCCTGCCGCCGATTAAAGAATTATCCCTATTAACCTAGCAGGAACGCGTTTTTCTCGAAACTAGTGCAAGCGACAAAAGTGGGACTAGCGTAACAAAAAAGCGACAAAAAGCGACAATTGACCTACTAGGTCCGATTTGGTTCTGCCGCCATGTCACTGCTAGGTTAATAGCGCTGCTGTCACTCCTATTCAACTTATATTCGGAAGCAATATTCTAAGAGGCTTTGGAAGACGTGGAAATGGGAGTCAAAGTTAATGGAGAGTGGATTAACAATATCCGCTATGCTGACGATACGGTCTTAATCGCTGATAACATACACGATCTACAACAACTGGTCAACAAATATCAACATCAAAAAAACAAAGTTTTTGATTGTCTCTAGAAACCTAAATACGTTTGAAAACTCCACTATAACATTTAACGCAGGGTCCATAGAAAGAGTAGACAAATTTAAATACTTGGGCATCTGGCTTTTCGAAGACTGGGCATCAGACAGGGAAATAAAAAGTCGCATTGAATAAGCTTACCTGTTCCGATTTTAACCTTAACCTGAGACTCAGATTCATTAAATGCTACGTTTGGTTGGTGCTTCTCTACGGAATAGAGGGTTGGACATTGAAGGCGCTGCAATTAACAAATTAGAGGCTTTCGAGATGTGGTTGCATCGCAGAATCCTGAAGATATTTTGGCCGGATAGATTAACAAATGGAGAAGTTCTAAGACGTGTCAACAGACAACGTGAACTGTTTGAATTGATTAAGAAAATAGAAACGGCATATCTGGGGCATATAATGAGAAACACGAAATGTCAATTCTTGCATCTATTGATCGAAGGCAAGATCGTAGGCCGGAGAGGGATCGGAAGGAAAAAAATGTCCTGGATGTGAAATATCAGGATATACAATCGTTGATATACACCGCAAGGAATAAAGAAGCAACGGAAAATGTTATCGCAAACATCCATTAGTGGATACGCATTGGAGGAAGAAGAAGAAGCCATAGGTTATCCAATTTTGGATAAAAACCTCTTCCAATAGTTTCCTCTATGCACACGCTCGCCAGGTGCAAAAGTAAATGATCTCTCCATCCAAATGTGAATACCGATAAAAAATGTATATATTTTAAGAATTCCGAGCGTAAAAGATCATAGGTAACTTTAGATAAACCAGCGACATCGACGCAATTCCAAATCACTATGGACGGAAGACAAAGTTCTCTGTTATTTTATTAACAATTTCCACTTTTTTCTTTAGCTCTAACCAATTATTGTCTGCCTCATAAAAAATTGCTGTCTCATCGGCGTAACCAATTATGTGCTCAGAATTGTTTAATTGAAATATATCGTTTATATATAAGTTGCACATCAGTGGTCCCAAAACTGTACCTTGGGGCACGTCACACTTTATGTATTCAAAATTGCTGCAGTCTTTGCCTATTTTAACTAGCTATTTTCTCTCTTTCAGATAACTCTTAAATATTTCTAAACAATTTCCACTAATTCCAATATTTTCTAAAGTTTGCAGCAACAGACGGTGGTCAACAGTATCAAATGCTTTACTTAGATCTATAAATAAACAAAGATAAGGTTTTCCTTTTTCTATATATGATAAAGTCTTTTCTTTAAACCCAAACTGTTGCTAGGATATTAAGTTATATTTTTCAATAAAGCCACTTAACCGCTTTTTTAAACATTTTTCTAGGATTTTTGATAAGTGAGTTATAAGAGATATAGTTATTAACTGATGTTTTTTCAAGGGAACGATTGGAACATTTAATTGGGAAATACTACTCGGCTTACTCACCAGACTTGGCTCCATCGATGAGACACCCACTTGCTGATTAGCTCTTCACTTCTGCCATGCTAGATTTGTCAATAAATCCGCCATTTGTAGTTATAATTTATAGAAAAAATAAGATTTATTCAATAGCCTGAAATGGAGTTATTTAAGTTTATTTTATAGATGAATTCTTGAAATTTTGAATGATTCTTTAGGGTAGAGATTCACGAGTTTGATTTGATTTTAAGAATTTGATTTGAAATCAGTACAGTACTGATCATGGCCGGATCCAGCAGATTTTCAAGGGGGGGCTGTCTTCCATACGGGCGGCGTTGAGGGTCGGGAGGCTATGGAATATATTAAAAAACGTGCAGCCCCCCCCCCTGGATCCGCCCTTGGTACTGATTACCTTCTAACAGTGAAGATAATGTTTTGAATGGTTTTAAATTATTCCAAATTTATTGAATTATTTCCCACTCTGTATTAGAGATTTGACAAATCAAACTAGTTTGATTTGATGCATCTGTAGGTATAGGGGTAAAATTAACGGTTCATGGCAATCCCTCGAGTTTTACTTGTGTAAAATTTAAAGTATCAATTGAAACTATGACGTAACTGCCTTTTTAAACGTGAACAAAGTATGTATACCCAATTTTCAAACAGCCTGCAGGAATTACTGCAGATCACGCTAACAAAAAAGACGATAAAATAAGAGCAGGACAAGAAGAATAGGACGAGGTTATTTTGAAAACATTTTTTTTAAATCTTCTTCAAATTTTGCTTGTTTTAAAATTGAACGTATTTTCTATTTCCTATGATTGAACACAATAAATAAAACAAAAAAGATACATCGATCACATGTAAAAGTTAAATCGTATTCTCTGGAGTAGGTAGGTAAAACATAAAGCAAAGGTGGGCGATTGGCAAAAGTCATAAATCAACAAAGACCACCCAGAGGGCTACACGTTGTCGACCATGTCGTAAATTTGGCCCCTCTTTTAGCGTTACACTTTGATTATTTGGATCTGAAAGGTAAAAATGACTTCATTTATAATCAGCAATGTTATTAATTAAGCCTTGGAGATGTTAATGCCATAATTATAATAATAACAGAATTTTTGATGTTTGGGATAATCTCCCTAGCGAAATAATTGAAAGTATTAATAGTTTTAAAAACAAAATACACTCTTATTTGTTTGGATCTATATATTCAGTTAGTTTAGGCGTCTTAAATGTCATAAATGTTTTAAATGTATTAATCGAATATGGGCATAATTGATAATATGACTTGGGCCTCTGTCTTTATCAAATAATAATAATTTTCTGTACGGTATTGAGTGAATTTTTCAAAAACAAAAATCGTGGAAGTCAAAATGACTCTTTATTTCTCTGGATTAAATCCACTTATTTTTCTTAAAAAAGCTTTAATTTGACGTTTCGGCTTTTTTTATCGAAAGCCTTTTTCAAAATGACATAATAAAATAAATAAATTTACTATAGAAACAGAACACTTGATATGCAAAAATATGACATCAACATAGTACACTTAGAAAAGGATTTTGAGATTGAAGATGTCAAAATCTGTTATAATCATATTTTTGTGACGTTTCTGGGAAAGAATTTTGAAAGGATAGCGCATTTGCATATTATAAGAGAATTTATACTTCGTCATAAATGAAGTTTTATTATTAATATTATCATAAGGAAAAACCAGATAAAAACTTATGATACTATCCCGATATAGAGAGTATCCTTTTTGCAATTAACTCTTTTTGTAAAATAGGCATCCAAATTTTTGAAATATCGACCGAACAATTAGAAACACATTCGTTATTATTTAAGCATATCAATGCTGCTTCTTTACCTTTGCGGTTATAATTATTCGGTTCTTCAACTACCCAAGTAAATTTATAAATCGTGAACTTTACCGAGACATCAAAACTAAAGATCAAAATTTAAATCCCCCAATAATTCATTTAAATATAGTAAAAATCACTTATATTCCAAAAATATCGGAAAAAATTAGAAGGATTGGCAATAAATTTAATTTAAAAACATTTTTCAAACTAATAATACATTAAAATCTTTAATAGTAAATACAAAATCTTTTAATGAAATTCAAAATACAAAAAATTGTATTTACAAAATTCCATGCGAATGTAATAAATTTTATATAGGAGAAATATCTAGACCTTTTCATATTAGACTTAATGAACATCAATCATACATTAAAAATAAACAATTCGAAAAATCCAAAATATGTGAACATGCATGGGATTTTGGTCATAAAATACAATGGAATTCTTCAACTAGATTATTAAAAGAACCGAATAATTATAACCATTTTGAAAAAGGCTTTCGATAAAGAAAGCCGAAACATCAACTTAAACTTTTTTAAGAAAAATAAGTGGTTTTAATCCAGAGAAATAAAGAGAAACTCAAAATGACATTTGGCGTAAACTTTTGCAAGGATTGTGATTCCCAACAACTATAGAAAAACAAAATAGTAGATATTATTTTACTTATTATTAAGGCCTTTTTATATTTTTAACTATTTATTTAAAACAAATATTTATAAATTTCAGGGTATTTTGTGGGTTCAAAATCTGACATTTTCTAAATTCATTTACTAAATAATTGACAACTTTCTATCCCCAACTACCGTCAAACAAAAAACTCCCTATTACACTATAAAAAACTATAATCTAACTTACACACTACAACTAAAATATTATTGACTGGTTTAATTATAATTTATTAACAATTAATTACGAGAAAACCAGGTTTCTGCCTGTTTGTACTTATAAGAATGGGATGCCAGATTACCGTGAATTAGAAATTTATAACGAACATACAAAAAACAACATAAAAATTAAATTTACTAATAATATAAAGTACCTTGGTATAACTTTAGATTGCCATTTAAGACGGGATCATCATATAAATAACGTCACTAAAACCTTACGATCGTTTATGGGACGATTTAAATATTTATCGAAAGTATTTTATTTATTATTTATTTATTATATCTATCCCATCTAAAAATGCTCTACTAGACAGGTTTTTCTCACAAACCTAAGCGGTATAATTTTGTTTCTGCAATTGAAAATGTAAAAACTATAACCACACTTCCATTGTCGCCTCTTATGAGTGTAACCTCACACCCCACAGTTTAGTTAAATTAATTTAAGACAAAATTTTAATTAGTAACGTTTGTTAATCTCACAAGAGATCAAAAAATGAAGATATCAACCTCTATTCAAATCTAATATGCGTTATAGAAATTAAAATGTAAATTCATATTAAATAATTATACGCCATTCTCCCCTATAACGATATCCAGCTAAGTTGGTTATTGAATCTTTGCACAGTGGTGCTAATAGCCAAAATATTATTTTATTTTTATGTATATGGACAGTGTACGGTGTTTTCGACATTAAACTGCTCAAAAATGTCCAGATTCATCAGCATTCCTTCTATTGGCGGTATCTTTTGTGTTTTTATAACGTTTTTTCATTCTCATAAACAAGTGGGTTCTACTATACATCTATTTGTTCACTGCAACTATTTTGTATTTTGTAAAATGTATCTTTTTTTTTTAGTAAATAAATTATTATTATTATTATTATTATTATTATTATTATTATTATTATTATTATTATTATTATTATTATTATTATTCATTGGTAGAATCTCGTTTATCATATGGTATATTTTAGCTTGGGGCGGAACTGTAGATCTGTATTTGGATAAACTACAAATACTGCAGAAATATTTTTTTTAAATAATATTAGGAAAAGAAAGAACTTACACTTCTGACCAGCTTTTTCGGGAAGCCTTTGTATTAGATCTTCGCCAGACTTTTTTTTAAACTTTAACGTGTTTATTTAAACATAAAAAAGACTTTGATTTAATTTCTCATATACATAATAAAAGAGCCAAGAAAAATAATATGGTAGTTCTGAATGTACAAAAACAATTGGCCAAAGAAGCTGCAAGTATTTAGCTCCTTGTTTCTACAATTTTCATTTTTCGTTTAACTAATTAAAAAAAAATTAACAATTTATTGATTTTTATATTTTTTTATTGTTATTACATATGTATTTCTATTATTTTTTTCTTTCTTAAATTGTGTTAAATTGCTAAATTAAATTATATTAGTGTTAGATATTACTTTATTAGTTTTAATTTATATTTATATAAGTTTATTACGATAAATTTAATTGATACGACGGACAGCCCACTGGCTTTGTGGTACTCTACTCTAGTTTATTAGTAATTGTACTAAAAAATTATATTGAAAGATATTATTGTATTATTTGTACTAATAAACGTTATTATTATTATTATTATTATATTGATCCAAAATAACTGTAAGAATCTGCAAACAAACCAATGGCCAAGGCTCACACAAATATTCATCTACGATGTTATTTATTATTTATTTGACGAAATGTAAAATATTATTTTGGTCACAAATTAATAATAATAAATGTAAAAACAATTCCCAAAAGATCTCCAATTACAATACCCCGACGAACAACTCTTCAACATCAAAAACAATTACGCAGCACAAAAGACCAACCTGTTGATTCGGAGAAACCCTCTTTTCCCCAAACTTTTAATTTAATAAGTCAACCTATCGATTAAAACTTTCAGGCTCCTTCCCTCGCAACTCCGAACTGGCAACTTTCCAACTCCGGAAAACTTCGCATCGCGACGCCGTAAGTCCAGATAATCTCTCGGAAATGTAAAATTTCTCTTCTCGACTCTCGAACGTAAACAACTTCAATTTAGAGAAGTGGTGTATTTCCATTTCAAATTGGAGACGAAGTTGCGGGAAAACTCCTTGGGGTGAAACTACGGTCGTCAAGGCGACGAACAAATTATCGCCCTCGTTCGGCGTTGCGTGCCAGAGCAATATTTGCGTGATGTGACGGATGGGAAGGAAGACAACAAAATAGGCATAAAAGTAAATCAGTCTCAAGTAGATTGTGAAATGATTCCGGCGAGATTTTTTTAACTAAAACGAGCAAATCGACACCTGATATGAACAACATTGTAACTCAAGTTACCATTTTTTCCTTCTATAACTCAAACAGCTTCTCTAAAGAACGATCTTTATTTGAATCCTAGAATTGTTCATTTTCATCTCAATTATTAGACAAAATAATTACATCGTAACTGCAAATTCTACTTCAGTTTGTTGTTTAAACATGGTAACATAAGTTACGAAATCGCAAATTCTTATCATTGATTGAGTTCTATTCATTGAAACATTTTAAGGTAATATACAATGTTGTTCTCGAAAAATGTATTATTGGTTCATTATTCTTTTGTAAGAATGTTTTGTTTTATGATTCCGGCGAGATTTTTTTTAACTAAAACGAGCAAATCGACACCTGATATGAACAACATTGTAACTCAAGTTACCATTTTTTCCTTCTATAACTCAAACAGCTTCTCTAAAGAACGATCTTTATTTGAATCCTAGAATTGTTCATTTTCATCTCAATTATTAGACAAAATAATTACATCGTAACTGCAAATTCTACTTCAGTTTGTTGTTTAAACATGGTAACATAAGTTACGAAATCGCAAATTCTTATCATTGATTGAGTTCTATTCATTGAAACATTTTAAGGTAATATACAATGTTGTTCTCGAAAAATGTATTATTGGTTCATTATTCTTTTGTAAGAATGTTTTGTTTTATGATTCCGGCGAGATTTTTTTAACTAAAACGAGCAAATCGACACCTGATATGAACAACATTGTAACTCAAGTTACCATTTTTTCCTTCTATAACTCAAACAGCTTCTCTAAAGAACGATCTTTATTTGAATCCTAGAATTGTTCATTTTCATCTCAATTATTAGACAAAATAATTACATCGTAACTGCAAATTCTACTTCAGTTTGTTGTTTAAACATGGTAACATAAGTTACGAAATCGCAAATTCTTATCATTGATTGAGTTCTATTCATTGAAACATTTTAAGGTAATATACAATGTTGTTCTCGAAAAATGTATTATTGGTTCATTATTCTTTTGTAAGAATGTTTTGTTTTATGATTCCGGCGAGATTTTTTTAACTAAAACGAGCAAACCGACACCTGATATGAACAACATTGTAACTCAAGTTACCATTTTTTCCTTCTATAACTCAAACAGCTTCACTAAAGAACGATCTTTATTTGAATCCTAGAATTGTTCATTTTCATCTCAATTATTAGACAAAATAATTACATCGTAACTGCAAATTCTACTTCAGTTTGTTGTTTAAACATGGTAACATAAGTTACGAAATTGCAAATTGTTATCATTGATTGAGTTCTATTCATTGAAACATTTTAAGGTATAGTAGAACCCACTTGTTTAGGAGCAGTTTAATGTCGAAAACACCATACACTGTCCATATACACTGTGTAAAGATTCAATAACCAACTTAGGGGAGAATGGCGTATAATTATTTAATATGAATTTACATTTTAATTTCTATAACGCATATTAGATTTGAATAGAGGTTGATATCTTCATTTTTTGATCTCTTGTGAGATTAACAAACGTTACTAATTAAAATTTTGTCTTAAATTAATTTAACTAAACTGTGGGGTGTGAGGTTACACTCATAAGAGGCGACAATGGAAGTGTGGTTATAGTTTTTACATTTTCAATTGCAGAAACAAAATTCTCAGATGTGCAGACAGGTTGCATTGGCGGCTTGTAGATGTGCCGACAAGTGGCTTTGTCGGTATTAGCGGCATGTAGATGTGCCGACAAGTGGATTTGTCGGTATTAGCGACTTGTATAAAGCGGGATCATTTTGTTCTGCAATTGAAGTAGGAAGAAGAAGTTAGACAAATATTGTCTTCAGTAGTGGGGGCTAGGAAAATATTCATACAGTGATACACTGTGCTTGTGTTCGCACTTGATTTTTGATTTAGTAGGTGGTAGGTGATTCGTGGCGTTAGTTTATTTCAGTTAATATTATTCTTGGCTTCCGTGTATATACATACTTTTTTTATTTTAAAACATTGTTACAGTGTACTTCTTATTGATTTATTCGGTGTCAATTTCAATATGTTTCGTCCTTTGGAAAATACAGTTTCTTTAAGTGGATCTAAAGAATCGGAACAATCATTAAATGATATTCCAATGGATTATGTGGTATCAGGTTGTAGTCCCAAAGATTCCTGTAGCTCCGATGAGGAAGAGAACATTTTTGGTGAAAGAACTTCAGAGTATCAAGAAATATCCACCTCGAAAAAACAATATCTTTGTAAAGATGCCCAAACCATATGTATAAATGTTTATAAGAATATTGTAACTTCCGAAGGTGAAAGGAGTGCCATTGAAAAAACATCGTTTTTAACAAATGTTCCCATTAGCACTCTTTATAGAATTATAAAGAATGGTCCAAAAAATCGTAAAGATAGGTGTGATAAAGGATGTGTTAAAACTTTAGATCCTTCAATATCAAAATTAATTGGTAGTATTATTTATGAATCTTACCAAAGAAATGAGTTCCCAACAGTGGATAGTATATTTTCTTTACTAAAAAGTAAAAGGCCAGATTTAAGAATTTCTAAAAGCACAACACAGCGTTGGATATCGAAAATTGGATTTAAATACCAAACTATCAACAAGAGGAGTGCAATAATGGAAAGCCAGAGGATCATAAAATGGAGGATACAATATTTGGAAAAAATTAAGGCATGTCGAAATAGTAACAGAAAAATATACTATTTAGATGAAACGTGGTTCGATACCCACGATACGCCAAAGAAAGGATGGTCTGACGGAACAAGAAGATGTTCAGTAAATGTTCCTTGTAACAAGTGAACTCTACTTACAATTCTTCACTGAGGATCGGACTCAGGGTGGGTACAAAATTGCCTCAAACTCTCTGGAAAAAATTTGGAAGATTGTAATTTAGATTACCACAAAAATATGTCTGGAGAAAGTTTTGAAGATTGGTTTGAAAATCAGCTGTTAAACAATATTGAAGAGAATAGCATCATAGTGATGGATAATGCTTCATATCATTCCTGCTTAATAGAAAAAGTTCCCAATACCAACTCAAATGAGTCTGAGATTCAGGAATTTTTAAGAAATCATGAACTTTATTTCGAAGAAAATTATACAAAAAAACAATTGCTTCAAGTATTAGGCACACAATCATTTGAAAAAAAATTCTTTATTGATGAAATGGCATCAAAAAGGGGCCACGAGGTATTGCGCCTTCCGCCCTATTTTTGTGTATTTAACCCCATAGAATTAATTTGGGGACAACTTAAAAAAAGAATAAGGCGTCATAACGTGTTTCCCAAATTTGACGGGTTGGTTGCAAATTTGGTAAAAGAAGAAATTAACAAAATTTCAGCTGATGATTGGCAGAAAAAAATCAAACATGTCATCAAAGAAGAAAATTCTTATGTAACGAGTCCGACCCAATTTATTATCAATGTTGATGACAGTGAATCCGATGGTGAGGATTGAGATAGGGTAGGCAAGCTTAATTAATTTATAATATTTATGACTTTATTCGCTGTGTTTTTAATTTTAGAATTAAAATTTTAGACAAAATTTTAATTAGTAACGTTTGTTAATCTCACAAGAGATCAAAAAATGAAGATATCAACCTCTATTCAAATCTAATATGCGTTATAGAAATTAAAATGTAAATTCATATTAAATAATTATACGCCATTCTCCCCTATAACGATATCCAGCTAAGTTGGTTATTGAATCTTTGCACAGTGGTGCTAATAGCCAAAATATTATTTTATTTTTATGTATATGGACAGTGTACGGTATTTTTGACATTAAACTGCTCAAAAATGTCCAGATTCATCAGCATTCCTTCTATTGGCGGTATCCGTTGTGTTTTTATAACGTTTTTTCATTCTCCTAAACAAGTGGGTTCTACTATAATATACAAATATTTGGCCACCGAGCTTCGCTCTTAACATTCAAATCTACATTTTAAGCAGTCCAATGAGTATATAATTTAAGTATATTTATAACATGACAAATTATTAATTAATTCGCGAAAATCACGGAGTGGGCGACATCTACTTGAACTACTGAAAGGGACATAAATAAAAAGTTGATTGGCGATTGGCTTGAAAGTAGGCGGGAAAATTAAAAAAGCTGTCAGTGTTAATTTTCAATTGGCTGCAGCTGTTGTTGACGTTTATCAACTGCTTGTCACAGAGGTTAGTTAAATGCATTAAAGTTGCCTAGTTTCTGGGGATTTCACCCTTTTAGGGCAACTTCTACTGACGCTTGATCTTCGCGAATTGTCACGGTGGACAGTGGACAGGCCCCGTTTCCGGGACGTGCAACAGCAGCGTGTAGGGCACACGTCCCGTCAACAGAAGATCGCTCAGCTCACTCTATTTATCACTATATAAGAAAAACTCTATGTTCAATTGATTTTATTATTTTTTGATCTGCAGTGAAGGAAAATTATAGGTCTGATATTCATACTTGGGTAAAAACCTCCACAAAAACCTGTGACCAGACTCTCGAGGTGTGGCAGATATTGATATCATATTTTTTCAAAAATTCTTTCTCTCTCTCTCTCTCTCTGATCATGAAAACTTAAATATTAAAACTGTCCGCATAATAAAATAGTAGCCGTAAGGGGTAGTCTCACACTATCGGGGAAGGGAAGACAGGTGTCCATTTTAACAGTGTTACTCAACGTTCCTATAAATATTTACCTAAACCCATAATTTCTGAAATTGAATTGGCAACGTTGTATTTTCAACTTTGAATTAATAAGATGGCTGTCAGTTGACAAGCAAATTATTTATGTCCGTCAAATGAACCTTTCCTTTTTTATATAAAGCGACAAATTTAAAATTGAATTCTTTCTGATTAAAACGCCAGAAATTAAATAAAGTCAAACCTTTTTACTACTATACTATACAGAAGAAAGGAGTGCAGTATTTAATTTGCAGAACGTAGTACAGGTTCAAGAGGTAGAATTTTATTTTTACCTCATCCTTCAATGCTTATTTGTAGTTAAAATTTAAATTTTAATACATCTGATCGACCTAATATAGTTTTTGTCTAGATTTTTGTTTCCATGGTTTTTACTGTAATAAATTTGTTCTTTTGACAGATAAGTCAGACTTTATTTATTCATAGCCGTATCGTATGTATTTTAATTGATTCAGAATTTTGTATTAATATATATTTCAAAATGGCTTCATTCTAAAAATATTATCAGTCCTCCTAAATCCTTGAAGGCATTAGTAATAGCAAGGCAACATAAAAACAAATTCAAAAAATATATTATGGGTGAGATGGCCAGAGAAAAAGGAATTAAAATTCTCAGATTTCCTCCGAACCACGCAGAGTTAAATTCCATTGAACTGATCTGGTCTCAATTATTAAAAGGTTATGTTTCTCAAAACAATAAAACATTTAAATTTCCTGATGTGCGAAATTTGTTTTTGAAGGCAGTTTCAGATGTAAATAGAGAACATTGGGGAAAATGCATTGATCATGTTTAAAAATGTGGAAAATTCATTTAGGAAAGTGGATATATCAATGGATAATTTAATAGAACCGATAATAATAAACATCAGAAAAGACAATTATAGTGATGCCAGTAGTTTTAGTGAAGACAGTGACTTTTAAAGATAGTTCTTGAACTAACTTTTTTTTTAATCTTTGAGTTTAGGTAAGTACTGAAGCGTTACTTTTAATGCCAAGAGATTTAATTTAATCCCAACATATAATCCTCCTTGTTATTTATTGGTTAAATTTAATTCGTTCAATGTTAAAGTGTCGGATGCATAAAGTTTATTTTTATTTTTTGTAAATAATATAACTTCAAAATTTAATCTACGAAGTGCGTATATATATTTTATATGCTGTGACCTTATTTATATTATAGAAACTTATTTTGCAAAGTACGCCTATGGAATGTGACGTTATATCCCCACTTTGACTGTACTCATCTATCCTTTATAGTATATATTACTATAGAAACAAGTTATTATTATGTGCCGTTGCTAGGAAATAAAACTAAAAGCTTAACTTTTCTTGTAAATATCTCGGAAGATCGAATTTTCACAGACATGAGACCTACATTTTTCGCCGATTTAGATAGGAATTAGTCTACCCTGAAAGTTTCATTGAATTCTGACGAGTGGATTTCGAGATCCTCTGGACACACATACACACACACACACACACACACACACACACACACACACACACACACATACAAACCTTGCTCGTTTAATAGTATTTGATGTTCTCGAAAAATGTATTATTGGTTCATTATTCTTTTGTAAGAATGTTTTGTTTTTTCAATTCTCTTGAGTGCAATGTTTGATCGAAATGTCTATGTAGTTTGTAAAATTGCACAAAATTAAATTTCATTTATTTTCATTAAATAATAGACAAATAACAATTGTATTTGATTCATTTCATATCACTTACGATTCATTGATACTCATGCACGGAAAAATATTATACTACAATGTTGTGGAAATATATTAAACTATTTGTAGTAAAATTTAGTTGTAGTTAAAAAATATTCATAATCGTAGTAATTAAATTATTCACTAACTTCGGTTTAGAGTTGTACAAATACTAATAATTTTCTCTACAAAAAAAAAGTCATATTTTACATCTCTTCTTATGTAATAATTCGTTAATATTGTAGAAAACTATCCTACAATATTGTAGCAAGATTAAGTCACGTGAATAAATCATAAAGATCTTATTGACCAACTTTGGAGGGCTTCAAGTACACGTAAATTGCCAAACCTAATGTGTTGTTGTGTGTTTTGTCTTCAAAAAGGTGTGATAATATGACGTCAACATGGTGTTTTAATTTAATTCTATTTCCAACATTTTTTTCAATGTTTTAACGGACATTTTTGAGTAGTTTACTGGATAATTATTTTGATTACTTACTAATTACGTTTCCTTTTTATTAAATTTCTGTAGGTACCTACCTCGAGTCCTACGATGGACGATTTTGTCGTGGAAAAAAATAAGAGAATTCGGATGTCAAGATGTTGTCGAGAACTTTAAATATAAACTAATTAAAAAAAATTATTTTAGCTCAACAAATTGATGAAGAATTTTTCTCTATTTTAACAGAAATCGATTTAATACAACTTATAGCACCGATAGGATATAGAAAGAAAGTTTCTAAAAAATTAGAAGAATTTTTACTTTACATGCAGACGAAACTATAGAAAATTTGAGGCCTGGTGCATATTCTGAGAAGGTGACAGTTGGGGTGCCTTTCATAATTTTCCCCAATCAATCCGAAGAATCTGTAAGTATTAGCTGTGAAATTGTATTTTTGGCTTTTTAAAAAATATATTTTCAACAGACTGTTTCGAAACTGATTCGACGTACCAGTGAAGGATCACAATAAAAGTAAGTTACGGAAAGGACAAGAAAAAGGTGCTGAAAGAGTAGATATTCTGAATTATTCGGAATTGCATGATTTGTTTAATAACTACAAGAGGTGATTGTAATTTTATTTCAACTAGGTGAACTTTGTAACGTCAATACCATACAGGTAGGTACTTAAATAGAAATCAAAAACTAAAAATGTTCGTTAGCTAAGGGGTGTTTTATTTCGTTTTGTTATAAATTTGATACAATGATTTGCTTTGTAATGTATTTCCAAGGTAATTGATGTTTATTTTTGTTTAAAAAAAATAAGTTATTGTTAAAAATTAGTTAATGTTACATGTTTGTTTTTCATTAAAAAACAATAAATAGATAATTTTTATTCTATATTAAATGTTTTATCGAGAAGCTTTTTTGATTGGGTTCTTCAGTTAAAATTATAAGTTGCAGAAATTATCAATATACCTATGTACATATAGGTCATTAGATAAACGACTGCTATAATATGGATGGAAAGTCGAGCTTGTCTGCTCCTTACTGACGAGGCACAATAATGCCGAAACCGGTCTAACGATAACGGGCTCCTTTAATAACAAAATCAAAGTTGTTGGTTTAATGTCCTGATATCTCAGGTTCCAACCAACGTCGGGACTTCTATAATTCAATACCTCTTGGGGCATATAGCCCAAGGAGTAGTTGTTTGAAGTCCAGACGATGTGGCAACGTTGACATTTCAATGTCTAATTCCTGGGAGATTTGACTATTTTTCATCCCCTTTGTGCAATTTGTTTACTCCCATAAATATTTGGTAGACGAAATATATTAGCTCTAGTAATATATTAATTATAATTTGTTAATACATTACAAATTCAATTTTAATTTATTAGGACAGCTTCGTGTATTTCAGCTGAATTTGTAAGGCAACTTATACATCTATATCTGTCTAAACGAAATATACGAAACGTTGCTAATATTTTAAAATTAAAATTTCACGCATTTTTAACTTTTTGTTATTCACAATGTAGTAACAATTGCTACAAATTGTAGTAATAATTGCCACAAATTTTAGTATTAATTGCCACAAAACGTAGTAATAATTGCTACAAATTGTAGTAATAATTGCCACAAATTGTAGTAATAGTTGCCGCAAATTGTAGTAATTTTTTTACAAGATTTATTAAATATTTCTACAAGTTGTTCGAATTTACTACAAATTCTATAAAAGATTTCTTATGAAACACATTTTTACTACAAATTGTAGAGAATTACTTATGACCTACACAACAGTCAGAATTTAAGGTGTAACAACAGACAATACCAACAGTAATTTTACTTTTGCCACAGAGTTAGCAAACTTAATATTTGTCATAGATTTTTTATTCATACAATGCCTAAAACATGCAATCTGTTACCACTAGATATTAGGCTTATATCACTAAACATAGACGATTCTAATTTCTCTCTCTTTCCACTGGATTAAAACCACTTAGTTGTTAAAAAAAGTTTTTTTATTGACGTTTCGGCTTTCCAGATCGAAAGCCGTTATCAAAATGACATAAAATAAATAAATTTACTAGAAACAGAACACTTGATAATCTTGCAAAAATATGACATCAACATAGTATACATAGAATAAGATTTTGAGATTGAAGATGTCAAAATCTGTTTCAATCATATTTTTGTGACGTTTCTGGGAACGAATTTTTGAAAGGATAGCGCATTTGCATATTATAAGAGAATTTATACTTCGTCATAAATGAAGTTTTTCTTATTAATATTATCATAAGAAAAAACCAGATAAAAACTTATGATACTCTCCCGATATAGAGGGTATCGTTTTTGCAATTAACTCTTTTTGTAAAATAGGTATCCAAATTTTTGAAATATCAACCGAACAATTAGAAACACATTCGTTATTATTTAAGCATATCAATGCTGCTTCTTTAACTTTGCGGTTATAATTATTCGGTTCTTTTAATAATCTAGTTGAAAAATTCCATTGTATTTTATGACCAGAATCCCATGCGTGTTCACATATTTTGGATTTTTCGAATTGTTTATTTTTAATGTACGATTGGTGTTCATTAAGTCTTATATGAAAAGGTCTAGATGTTTCTCCTATATAAAATTTATTACATTCGCATGGAATTTTGTAAATACAATTTTTTGTGTTTTGAATTTCATTAAAAGGTTTTGTATTTACTAATAAAGATTTTAATGTATTATTAGTTTGAAAAACTGTTTTTAAATTAAATTTATTGCCAATCCTTCTAATTTTTTCGGATAATTTTGGAATATAAGGGATTTTTACTATATTTGAAAGAATTATTGGGGGGTTTAAATTTTGATCTTTAGTTTTGATGTCTCGGTAAAGTTCACGATTTATAAATTTACTTGGGTAGTTGTTCTTAATCAAGACAGATTTAACAAGTGATAATTCATTATTTAAGATATTGTCATTTGAACAAATTGTTTTTGCTCTATCGGAAAGAGATTTGACAATACCTCGTTAAACACAAATTGAGTGGTTTGAATTAAAATTTAGATATCTATTTGTATGTGTTTCTTTTCTAAAAACTGATGTATCAAAACAATTGTTGTTATTGTGTATTAGTACATCAAGAAACGGTAATTTTTTATTATTTTCAATTTCAATTGTAAATTTAATAGTAGGTTCCGAATTATTAATAGTATATAAAAATGTATCAATATTTTCCCTATCGTGTTGCCAAATTGCAAAGATATCATCTACATATCTAAACCAGACAGAAGGTCTTAAATTTTGTTTGTTTACAATTTTCATTTCAAAATTCTCCATGAAAATATCACACAATTTTGGTGATAAAGGAGAACCCATTGCCATGCCAAAATTTTGCTGATAAAAATCACTATTTAATTGAAAATATGTAGTTTTAATACATAGTTCCAATAATTCTAGAATTGCTGAGACGCTTAATTTAGTTCTATTTATTAATGTATTATCACTTGTCAACTTTTTTCTCACAAGATTAAGAGTTTTATCGACAGGAACATTTGGAAATAAACTGACTACATCAAAACTAACCATTATATCTGAATTTGTAATTTTGATTTTTGATAATTTTTCTAAAAAATGTTTTGAATTTTTGATAAAGGAATTAGTATTTCCTGATAACGGATCTATTATTTTAAGTAGAAATCTTGCTAAATTTTGACAAGGTGAATTTATAGAACTTATTATTGGTCTTACTGGTATTTGTTGTTTATGAATTTTGGGTAAACCATAAAAATGTGGAGGTTTACTATAATGAGAAGTAAGAGATCTTCGTTCTTTATCACTTAGGAATTTTTTATTTTTATATAAAGTTTTGTAAATTTTGTTTTCAATACTAGTAGTTGGATCTTTATTTAATTTTCAATAATTTCGTTAATTTTGTTATCATAATCTGTTTTGTTCATGACAACCGTCGCGTTACCTTTATCTGCCGGTAAAATCTTAATTGTATTGTCATTTTTTAAATTTTTAATTGATTTAAATTCTGCGGAGGTTAAATTTTGATTAATTTTGTAAGATTTTTCTAATTCAATTTTGCAATGTACCTTGTATTCGTTGCTTAAGTCAGTTGGTAAATTTTGAGAAGCGTTTTCTATAGAACTAATAATATCAAATTTTGGTACATATTTTGGAGTTACCGAATAATTTAAACATCAAAACTAAAGATCAAAATTTAAACCCCCCAATAATTCTTTCAAATATAGTAAAAATCCCTTATATTCCAAAATTATCCGAAAAAATTAGAAGGATTGGCAATAAATTTAATTTAAAAACAGTTTTTCAAACTAATAATACATTAAAATCTTTAATAGTAAATACAAAACCTTTTAATGAAATTCAAAACACAAAAAATTGTATTTACAAAATTCCATGTGAATGTAATAAATTTTATATAGGAGAAACATCTAGACCTTTTCATATTAGACTTAATGAACACCAATCGTACATTAAAAATAAACAATTCGAAAAATCCAAAATATGTGAACACGCATGGGATTCTGGTCATAAAATACAATGGAATTTTTCAACTAGATTATTAAAAGAACCGAATAATTATAACCGCAAAGTTAAAGAAGCAACATTGATATGCTTAAATAATAACGAATGTGTTTCTAATTGTTCGGTTGATATTTCAAAAATTTGGATTTTTGCAAGATTATCAAGTGTTCTGTTTCTAGTAAATTTATTTATTTTATGTCATTTTGATAACGGCTTTCGATCTGGAAAGCCGAAACGTCAATAAACAAACTTTTTTTAACAACTAAGTGGTTTTAATCCAGTGAAAAGAGAGAGAAATTAAAATACAAACCACTATGAGCTTCCGAAATGAATAGACGATTCTCTACTGAAACAAGAAAATATATCTTCCAAAATTACATTGAATTTGCAAAAATTTTAGAATAAAAAATAAAAAATTAAATTTTAGCACTTAGACAACAAAATTGACAAAAACAATGTTGACGAAACGTTGATATTGTCGCTTCAAGCATCACGTGATAAAATATTAAAACATTATGATAAGACAAATAAACAAATAAATTCATTTTATAGTAAAATACATAAACATTAGGGTCTTCTTCTAAAAAATTATGGTTCGCAAATGCGTTGTAGGAAAATGTTTACATTAAGATAATATCATCCTCAACAGTTTGAAAGCTTGGCTGGAAAAAGCTTGAAAATTCAAACTTTTGTAAGAAAAGCTTGGCTTGGCCACTATAAAAGCTTGGCTTGTTTTTTCAAAGGCCTGGCTTGAATTCAAGCCAAGCTTTTAAAAGCCTTTGAATCTCTGAACTGAAAGTATATTTTTAATAGGTAATCTCCAAAAAAATGCGTACACCAAGGAACTTTGAAACAATACAAACACAAAAAAATTCGAAGGTTTCTTTAGCGAAAAAATTTAAAGTAACTAAGTATTTATTTAAATTTAAAACAGCCAAAGATTAAAACACTTCACGATCAAAACTTTCATTTGCCGTACGCTAATAATAACCTCTATGTAGAAATTCAGCAAATTCTGGCTGAAAGCCAATCATGTGCGAGATTTTAATGATTAGCAATTTATTTTCTTTCATCGCGGAAAGTTAACGATGCCTATCAATT
This sequence comes from Crepidodera aurea, assembly GCA_949320105.2. Taxonomy (NCBI): domain Eukaryota; kingdom Metazoa; phylum Arthropoda; class Insecta; order Coleoptera; family Chrysomelidae; genus Crepidodera; species Crepidodera aurea. The sequence goes on from OX439480.2 coordinate 10,021,545, forward strand.
TGAGGCCTTCCCAAGGTAACAATTACCCACTTCGGAATGTTAATTGACCAAAGACACAATTAAACTCGTCATCGAAGGTCGTCAAAAAAAGTACCACACCTTGAGTATGTATTCGTATCTACTGGTTTTCATTGCACGGGGTTATGCGAATTTAGTAGTGCACGTTTAAAATGCGTGCTGAAAATTTGAATCAAGTAACTGATTTTGGTTTTAAACCACAGCAATTTATAAATAAACGGTGGTAAATTTTTTATTGCGATAATTTAACTACAATGTTAAAACGACATCGATAAAAAAGTGCATCCTTTTTTATCAAAGGTAATCCAAATTTAATCTATAAAATTTGAGAGGACGAGTGGTATTTGGAAAGTTATTTTTTGAATAGTTTTGTATTAAAAACAGAGAATAATATACACTTTACACACAAATGTTCAATATTTTCTTTATGAATATAAATTGAAACAGCAAATATTGAGCTGGTATAGATTTAAATACAGGACCACCAAGGCATACGCGATTGCGTTAGGCTTAATTCGGACTTTGACATTTATGATTTATGAATTTCTATGTTTGCTCTGCGATTTTCATAATAAATATTGTACCTTCCTTATTTTCTTCGATCAACCGATTTGCGCTCTCTTGAAATAAAATTTTAAATTCATATCATAACATTTTACAATTAATGAGAAAAGAAATATTTGTTTAAAAAAAAGATGATAAATATAAGAAAAATAATAAACCATCTTCTCGTCACGCATTAGAAGGTTGGAATCATCGTTTAAATACTTTGTTAAGATCACATTCTAATGTATTCCAATTAGTGAAGTGTCATAGTCTGGCCAATTGGATATCCCCAAGGCCATAAATTTAAGGAAAAAAAAAATAGTGAAGTGTCTACTTAAAGAAGTAGAATATTCTGATCATGTTTATGATAGATCCACTTTATATTTAGAAGGAAAACGGCGCAAGAAAACCTAGAATAAATAGAAAATTCTGTAGGTATTTTATTTTATAAAAAACAAAAAAAAAATAAAAAACAAGAAACAAAAAAAATCTTTTAAACACACCAAAGGTTATATTATGTATAAACTTTGCCAGTCCTATAGTCTATTTTTATGTATGAGAGAGTATTAAAATAATAAAGCGTTCGTAATCCATAGGCGTACCACTTCTTTTAGTAGACAGTTAAAATATTTTGTGAAGTTATACCTCGAGTATTTTCGTATGAAATAACCTTTGTATAAATATAATAAATATATCGGGTGTACACTTATATTTTCACCTAATTAACCTGCTTATAACTTCTAAACAGCTGAAGGTAAAAAAGTGCAATTTTTTCTAAAATATTTTATTTTTCCACAAGGTATGTTAAGAACATTGTGTCAAACGGGTTATGTAGGTATAAGGGTTTAAATTTTGACTTTTAAACAACGTTACGTTCATAAATAATAATTTTAATATAAAAACTACTTCTTACCTACAAATCCAAATCAGAATCGAAATCAGAAGATGAACTGTCGCAACCAATATTTACAATGAGTGGCTCGATCATTTCATCAGTAATATTGTCCAACTTCCACATTTTCTCTTCTTCTTTAACCGTATGATTTACTGCCTTTTCCCAGTTTTCAGGCTTCACATTATTTACAGCCTCCAAAAACAACTGTTTAACATCACTTATTTTAAAAGAATTATTTTTTCTTGAAACTTCTCCCTTTATCTGTGCCCATATCAGTTCAATCGGGTTTACTTCGCAATGATATGGTGGTGATCTAACCACCGTCATCCCACGATTTTTTGCAATTTCATCAATTTCATATTTTTTTAATTTCTATTTATGAAGGGAACACAAATGATACAGTTCTCTTCTCACAGAACCGGGATGGAACTTAATATTCTTTGAATTTAGCCAATTCTGTAAATCTTTTTTTAACCACTTGGTTGTGGGCATTTTTTCTGTAAGTTTCGAGTGATAACTTGCATTATCCATTACTATTATACAGTTCTGAGGAAGAAGATCTATCATTTGTTCGAACCACTCTTTAAAGACATCAGCATTCATGTCCTCATGGTAGTCACCGGTACGAGTAGATTCAAAAGTCAATAAACCACCTTTAACAAAACCGTTTGAACTACCGATGTGTACTATTATCAGTCTGCGGCCCTTTCCTAATGGTGGATTTAAACCAGTAGATAAATTATTTAAAAAAGCCTGTCTTCGACTTGTAACAGTTTCATCTTGCCAAAATTTATTTGGTGTATGTCCCTCGTTGATCCATGTTTCATCTAAATAAAATATATTTCTTCTTTGGTTTCTCATTTCTTTAATAGTCCTTAGGTAATTTCTTCTCCATACTACAATATCGCTTCTTTCTATTAAAATAGACTTTCTGGAATGCTTTTTCCATAGAAAGCCTATTTCTTTTAAAAGTTTCCATAGTGTGCTTCGACTCATTTCAGGGTAATCCTTATCATCTCGAACCGTGGCAAGAACTTTGTCTACTGTCGGAAATTCTTTTCTAAAGAAGAACACATGCACTTTCCTTCGAAGTCTTTCTTTCAAATGTTTTTCTATTTGAAATTTTGGTTTTCCTGGAGCTTTACGTGCTTTACGTACTTCTTTAACAACTCTGTAAATCGTAGATTTCCCAACACCAAGCGTACTACTAACTAATTCCACTGTGTCATCAACACTTTTACATAAATGTTTGTCTGTAAATGATTTAAAACAATTAAATATTAATGTTTTTTCATTAACTGTTAAAGGACCGATTTTTTGTCGTTTACGCGGTACTTCCAAATTTTCCATGATCACACTAGAATTCACAATAGACTGCACACTGCACCTTGCATGTTGCAACTAAACGACATTTAGTAAGCTGTCAAGAATACACAACTGGACCTCCTTACTAAATGGAAAACCTACAATCGCATTTTCGGTGAAATTTGTTGGTAAGGGATTTATCTACTTATAATTCGATTACTGTAAGAAATTCTTAGAATTAAAATAAAACAAAATTGGTAAATAGGTACTTATTGAAAATAATCTTAAGATACGGCTATGTTATCTTTAATACACAGTGCTTTTGGCCTGTCCAAACCTTTTTCTATTGTTCTGTACAGCTTATGGTTATAAAAGACCAATAAAACACCCAAAACTTGTATTAGCTCAGGTACATTTATGACAATTTTAGGAAATATTTAGATTATTCCGTAAAAATATTTAAAATGACCGTACTAAGTTTTGTATTAGAAATGCTGTTTTATTACTCTCTCATACATAAAAATAGACTATAAGTGTGGATGAAAGTGTGAAGGGAAGATTTATTATGTTTCTTATAGTATCATGGGCGATTCCCAACTCGGCCTAGCTAATCTTATTTAAATTTAATAATATCTTCGGGTGCCTTTAAAATTCCTAACTCGGCCAAAACCGACAGGTATAGGAAATTAATTCGGAACCCAAAGGTAAAGGGATTAAATAAATAAATGGTATTTATGTAATTTTAAATTTAAGAGAAATCAAATCTATTTTGAGAAAGGGGAATTTGATAACAGATATTGGTTTTTCATTTAGTTTCATTTCGTTTTTTTTGTGTATAAACAAGGGTGGAAAAGTGGTGTCAGAGATTTGTCTGAAATGTACAGTCAAAGAGGAAAAATATTATTAGTTTTAATAATTTTAAATACAAAGAACTAAATCAAAAATTGTCTTGGGGGGGAAACAAAGTGGAGATGTATTAAAGATTAGAACCCTGGGTGAAACAAGTCTCAACGAAATCCAAACCCACGAACCCGAACCCGAAAAAAATGTTTTGGAAAGACAAGCTATGACATCTTCAGTTAAAAGAAAAGCCGAGGGAGAAATTTCCGAAAAACCTGCAAAACTTATTAAAAGTAACAAATGTGACAAATTTAACAACTCAAGATGTAAATTGTGTAAGAAAAAACATTTATTATGCTAGGAGAAAATTATTTCCAGCGTTGCCTAAATCTAAATATTTTAAACAGTTATTTTCAGTTCATTGATTTATAAATGGACATTATATTCCCTTAGTTTTTTGCTTATTAAAAGATAAAAGTGAAAATTCAAAATCTTCGCTTAAAAAATAATTTTGAATTTCTACCGCAAGAAGCTGTGATAGATTTTGAAATTGCAATTCATAATTCAATATTATAAATTTGGTAAGTTTTCAATCAGAGATTTATCTAAAACAAAACAGTATAAGTACTCCTCGAAGATTTAATATGTCAACAAAAAAGAAGCAGGAGGTCGCGTTATATTTAATACGATTATTTCCCGAGTCACAAAAAATTCTGTACGTACGTATAAATTATACTAGTTTTGCTCTTTACTGTCTTGGCAGGTACGTTTAATTTAATTATATTATCAATTTCTTGAAGATTTTTACTCCCGAATCTACTCATTGTTAATACTTTTTAACAAAATGTGTCAAATTTAATTCTGTAATAAACTTTAATGGTAAACTGTCAAAATTCAGATGACGCGCGCCTACTATGTTTGTCGTAAAATGGACGGTATTACATAGAAAGGAATGAATGAATATATTGGATTTGTGTATTTGCTACTAAAGATCGATACTTTATTAACTATAAGCAATTTTATAAAACCATTAGTATAGGTTTTATTTGAAAAATTTGAAATTTACGGACGGCTTCGTTATTATTGGATACCGTCCTTCAGGTGAATATTGAGGACGAATATTTACCACCAAGGTGAATAGTCGCTTTATTTTGTTTTGATTGGCTGCGTCAAATCAGTTTCCAAGCACGTGATTGGTTAAAAATTGATATTTGACAGGCAAGGGAAATAATCAAAGGTAATACCACCAGTCCTCCAAATTTTATCGATTAAATTTTTGGTTTTCACGAAAACGGCTTTATTTGGAAAAACCACGAAAACAAACTGATTGATAAAATCACGAGTCCGCAGGACGAGTGATTTTATCTTAAATCAGAAGATCAAAAATTTAATCTATAAAATTTCAGAGGACGAGTCGTATTTGAAAGGATTATTTTTTGAATCATTTTGTATTAAAAACAGAGAACATAGTCATTTATGCAAAAGACATTTTTCACACAAATATTGAAAATTTTCTTTACCAATTTAAATTGAAACCTGAGCTGTTATAGTTTTACATACAGGGCCACCAAGGCGATTTTTTGACTGGCTACCCCGCGAAACGGCGCCTTAAATAAAAGCGAAGAAGAAGAATGAAATGAAGTCTTTCTTAATTTAATTAATTTTAAGTTTAGTGTTAAAGTGAGGTATCTAAAAATGTTAAATGAATGTTGAAATAAACTAATAAAGGTTAGTTTACAAATACATTTTGAAATTTGGTTATTAACATAGATTTGCAATACATTTTAGTATAATAATAATTGATAAATGTTTACATTTGACATCTCAAATAGGTAAACACAGTTTAATCAAAAAACAAAAACGACGAAGCGGTTTTATCAGTATAAAACACAATGATTGGTTAGGATCCTGAGTTGTTATTAATGTTTTGACAGATGAAAAAAATAATCGGATAAAAACTTCTCTTCCTCAATATCTAGTAAACGGACGTCACTTTATTTGTCAACTTTAGTTATAATTTCATAGCAATTAAGTGTAAGAGTTGGCAAAACTGCATAGCCGACTATTTTTATTGTATCTAAATTTCGAGTTTATTTTAGGATCAATTCGTCGAGACTTAATTTTGGCATTAATAATCTGAATAACTCCCGAGAGCTTTAGCTCGAGGGAGTTATTCTTTGATCGATTGTCGTTAATACAAAATGATTCAAAAAATAACCTTCCAAATACCACATGTCCTCTCAAATTTTATAGATTAAATTTTTGATCTCCATACTCAAACGCCTTTATTTTAGGCAAAACCACTCAAACAAACTGATTTGAGATAAAATCACGAGTCCGCAGTTTCTTTTCGTAGTTTTTCCAAATAAAGCCGTTTTCGTGAAAACCAAAAATTTAATCGATAAAATTTGGAGGACTCGTGGTATTACCTTTGATTATTACTGTTTGTTTACAAAAAAACATACAATATGAATCGGGTTGGAAATGTTTCTGAACATCACTAAAATCTTGTTAGTAATTTAAGAGACTCTGATTCATATCAAAATGAAAATACGACATATAGAGAACCCCACGAAGAAAATATTAAAATAAGTACGCCACTCCAACCAATCTATAATAATTGTGTTATTAATAAATGTTCTTTTAATTAATTGTTCTGTTAATTATTAATTGTTCAATAAAAATAAAGTTTTTGTTCTTTATTCTTATATGTTCTGTCGTTAATTTATCTTATCAAAGAACACGCGAACTTTTCTTTTATGGATAAATTTCTTTTTATCTCAACATTTTTCCATCAATTAATTTTACGAGAAAAACTGATAAAATCGCGAGACCGAAGGACTTCGGAAGGATTAAAACCTATGCAGTTCAGGTAAGAGATTTCGAAAGTTGTGCAATTCGAGAAAGAGATTATAGACACCTGGCTAAACAAAATGGACCCTTCTTAATTTCGGTGCAATTCGAGTGCGCCCGAATCAGCATATCTTCATCAATTTTTTGTAAAAATAATTGAAAATAGTATCAAAACAGATTTAAAATAAAAATAGAAGCAACTCAAAGTAGTTTTAGAAGTGGCAGAAGTACAAAACACTTAATATTTACATTAACAACAAATCATCGAAAAAATTTTAAGTTACGATAAAGACATAATAAAGTAATAGAGAATGTATCTTAGTATCAAATAATTAAATTCAAAAAAAACATCACGTTGGATTTAATAAATTTAGTCTTTAATTTTTCCGAATTTTACAAACCTCCGAAAAAAATCTAATGTCGGCATTTTAATCTATAATCATGATCTATTTGCATCCTGGTAAAACCTGTATTGATGGTTGGCTGTTTAGTCGTTCAATAAAAATACTTGCCTGTCATTTCAAGTGGGTTTATCAATTCATTATGGATATTTTATGGGTAGAACGTCACTTACATCACGATATATTGGTATAAGGTTGAAACGAAATATAAAACAGATTGTTTATCGACAAGAAAATATTTATTGGTAAAATATGATATTTTGATGAAGTTTTTATATAAATTCAAATTTATTTAAGTGGTCGTAAATTTAACTCGAGCGGTAAGTAACATTAAATATACATTTTACTCTGATGAAATTAAAATAAAAAATGAATTAAAAAATACATTACCTTTAATACTTCGAATTTAATATTGAAAAATGTTATGTATACAGGGCGTTTTTTGATTTTTCCCATTATTGTTTTTTTGCATTTAACTGTATACATGGTGTTTGGTTTTAAAATGCACATACGTTAGAGGAAAAGAGATTTCACATTTAGTAGTAGACTAGTCAAATGGTGTTCAAAAGTGCCTGTTTCGAAACGTGAGTCCGGTAGAAAATTTTGCGACGGAATTATATGTTTTTGGGGGTGCTGAGCACCAAAATATTTCGAAATTTTCGGAGTTTTTCTGGTTTTCCGCTCATTTCTTGCAAATAAATCTTTATTAATCCTTTTGGATCATTTTACAATGATAAAGGATAGGTCAATACAATACAGTTTAAAAAAAACAGAGAACAAATAAAACGACACAGTAGTTAGTTTTACATAAAATCCCTAACGTCATAATAACATTTTTGAATCAAAAAATTTTTTAAAGCCAATTTAAAGCTGTTAATGGATCGTATGTTTTTAATTTCTGAAGGCAGCTTGTTATACAATTGTATTCCTGCATATTCAGGACTGCGCTCATACAAAGTCGACACATGCTTTTGCGAACGCAACATATTTCCATTTCTGGTAGGGTAGTTATGGGTATCATTTACTTTTGCAAAACAGGAATTATTTTTCTTTATGTATATGATAGATTTGTAAATATAAATTGATGGTAGTGTAAGTATGTTATTATTGACAAAATGATGCCTACATGTTTGACGATAGTCTAAATTAAAAATAAGTCTAATTGCTCTTTTCTGAGCTACAAAGAGTCTATTTGCATTAGGAGAATTACCCCACAGAGTTATGTTATAGGATATATGTGCATATATAATTGCATAATATACCTGTAGCAATTGATTAGTTGTAAATGTTGGTTTTAACTGAATTATCGCATAACATGCGCTGTTTACTTTTTTACATAAGTAATTAATATTTGACTCCCAGCTTAAATTACTATCTAACACTACTCCAAGGAATTTAGTTGTTTCTGATAATGCAATATTAGTGGAATTGACTTTAATTGTTACACCCATATTTATTTTATTTCTTGAAAAAAATTGAAGAGCAACTGTTTTGTCAGAATTTAAGATTAATGCGTTGTTACTGCACCATTTAGTAAAATTAGATGCTAATAAATTAAGTTTGCTTTCTAAGACATTAGGAGATTCTGCATGACAAGCCAAAGTTGTATCATCAGCATACAAAACAATTTTATCCGCAGATATATGTCTGGGGAGATCATTAATATAAAGCAGAAATATTAACGGTCCTAGAACAGAGCCCTGTGGTACTCCACGAGGTACATTTTTTATTTCTGATTTATAATTGTCAACCTTTACACATATCTGTCTTGCTTCCAAATAAGAACCTAACCATTTTAAAAACAACCCTCTGAATCCCAAAGCATATAGTTCCTTTTGTACTATGTCTAAATCTATTATATAAAAGGCTTTGGATAAGTCAAAAAAGAGTACACCAACAAACTGTCCATCGTCCAACTGACGGTGTATATAATTGAAAAAGTTTGTACCTGCACTCTCCGTTGACCTATCTGGTAGAAAGCCATGTTGACAACTTGATATTATATTGTATTTCTGTAGAAAAGACAGCATATTCTGATAAACACATTTCTCAAAAATTTTTCCGAATATAGTAGGTATGGTAACAGGTCTGTAATTATTTAATGATGTCTGGCTTCCTTTTTTGAAAATGGGTGTTATAACTCCTACTTTTAGAGCATTAGGAAAAACTCCTTGTAACACAGATGAATTAATTATATGAGCAAACGTTTCAGCAATGTGAGGGGCCATCAATTTAATTATTTTGGTTGAAATGCAGTCAATGCCTTCTGTATTTGTATTGTTCAAAGATGCAATCATTTGTAATACTTGGACTTCAGTTACTTCCATATAATGAAATGTCTGTGGTACAAACATAGTGGTATAATTGTTAAAATTAGTACTTTGGAAATGATTTTGAACTGCATTACTGGCACTTGATGAAAAATGATTTACGAACTCGTTGGCAATATCATTTTTATCAGATACTAATGCACCATTAACTTGAATTGCACTAATGTTAGTACAGGTTTTTTTACCTAATTTAGAATTTACAGTTTTCCAAATTATTTTTTGTTTTTCTTGCATGTTTTTAGTGACTAAACTATCTTGAAAAAATTGTTTTTTGGTTTGATTGATTTTCTGATGGTAGAGTTTCTTTTGTACCTTGCATTGCTCTAAAATGTTGTTATCGGGAATATTTTTTGTAAGCCAAAACATATGCTTTAAGTTATTTCCCATTTTTATAATATCATTATTTACCCATTTTGAATTATGTTTGTTTTCTTTAATATTCTTTGTTATCATTGGTCATACTTGGTTTAGATCATAAGTAATTATATTCAAAAAACTATTGAACATCACTTCCACATTTTTGTTACATTCATAAATACAGGAAAAATCTTCTTTAGACAGTCTTAAAGATAAATTAGATAAATTTGTATATGACATATCTCGGAAAGTAAATATGCCCAAATCATTTCCTTTTGAGAAACCATATTTTTTATAATTGACCTTTACCAAAATTCCAAAATGATCACCTAGATGCAGATCTTGTACTACTTCATTGTAGTTGTATTTATAGTTTGTTAAAAAATAATCAATTTTCGTTCTAGTAATTTTGCCATTTTTGTCAATTGCAATCCGTGTAGGGTCTTTATTCTGACACTGCAAATTGAAAGTTTCCATAAGATCCATTAACAACTTTTTTTCATGGCCTTCATATAAAAAATCGATGTTAAAATCGCCACATATCATTATAGCGTCATATGTATTGTAAACATTTTTTAATACATCAAACAATTTTTTTAAAAATAATTCAGCTGAACTATCTGGTGTTCTATACACACAGAGTATAAAAGTTTTAACATTATTAACGGTAAAAGTAATTCCACAACATTCAAACAAGCATTCTTTAGAAGTATTGCGGATGAAATCAATTTTTTTTAAATCTAATATTTCTTTAACAAAAATAGCAGTACCTCCATGTATTTTAATTTTGCGGTAATATCCATCAGCTACAATAAAACCTTTAAAATTTATATTATTTATTGAGTTTTCATTACACCAGGTTTCAAATACACACAAAATATCTGGTTTTTCTAATTCTAATACTAATTCTAGTCGATTTGATTTATTATTTATTGATTGTACATTAACTGATATAATTTTAAATATCTGCAGTGTAGTTGGTGGATAATTGTTTAAGTTATTTGCTGACTCTTCAAGTTTTGGTAAACATTTTCATCAAATTTATTTAAAATATTAGTATCATTATCTTCACTAGGAGGATTTAGTTTAAGGAAATCTTTATCACAATCATCAGAGATGAATGAATATCGTGGTATTCAAAGTTGAAGATTATAAAGTTCTGCGTCGAATGACCTCTCTAACATCCCAACCTCATGATTTCTTCTCCAATATATTGTTATCATTTATAAAGTTTTGTGGAATTGAATTTATTTGTTTTTATTTGTAATTATAATTTTAGAAAATTAAATTATTTTATTTTTATTAATTTACCTCTTGTTGCAAGGAGAATTTTTTTTTATTTAATTTAAATTATAGAAGTAAATTTTATTTCCAAACTCACCTTACCTCACCTGGTAGAAAAATTATTATTTATTTGGGCGCCATCTTCTGTCAAAAAGAAACATGAGATCTCTTAAAATCAGGAATCGGTTCTTAACACAGCTCAGTTTCAAAAATAAAGAATGCAGATCCTTTTAAAAATTACACCACAAATTTCCTTTATTTAAAACGTATTACATGTATGTAAGGAAATAAAAACAAACAATAATATTAATTAAAAACTAAATGTAGAAAAATCTTATATTAAAATTTGTCCATTATTTTTATTCTCAAAAGAAAAAGAAGAATTCTAACCTTAAATAGAACTCTTTCTGTTTCAAATTGTATTATCTTTTTTATTATTAGGCCCTTAGTCTTTTTAAAATATCTAGATATTTAATATTTGATATCTTTAATTTTACTTTGGGATCCCTAGGGATGGATAGTAGTAAATGCAGGATGCTGGGCTTAATAATTCAGGGAACAGGAATCATATCACGCAGACAATCAGGAATCAATTTTCTCCAGATCCATAGGTTTTTAACATCGGGAATGAAAATTTTTAGTTTGTCAGGAATCACAAAATCATGCAAGAACTAAGTTATATCATGCAGTTCTTGCTAATACACACTTCTTTTCAGGTAAAGTTTTTAATTTCCTTTAATTGTCACTTTTTTCATTTTTTTTTTAATATAGGAGCGATGTGCACTGTTTGATGGTCTAAATTGGAAGAGACTCCAAAATTCTGTGAAATCAGTTGTTTTAAAAATAGTCAAATTTCTTGAAATTTTACTTCAAATAATAAAAATTAAACATTTTTAAACCTAAATCTAACTATTACATTTTGTAGTACAATTAAAAAGATAATTTTTGCTATAATTTCTGATTCTGATCATTCTTTACTTTATACTAATGATTTGAAATTTTCTACTCTGTGCTTTTTAAATATTCAAATTATTATAGATATTTATGTCAGAATAGTCTATTTTAGTTTTATTTTATTACTTTCACTCTAAAATTTGGATAAATTGCTTAAATTAATATGTAAAGTCTTATGGGACTTCAATGTTAAATTTTAAATTTGGAAATTTCAAGTTTTCTTTAATTAAATAAGATTGTACTTCTTGTAAGCTATTACTCTCACACAAAATTTAATTTGTTAAAATGTTTTAAAGTGAGGTGACTCGAATTTTGATGAAATTTTGAAATCTTTTTTAACTTTTGTTATTGCTTCGAACAATTCAAAAACTATCTTTGCAACATAGGTTCTGATTTATATTAAATAACATTTGTATTTATTTTGGATCGTACTTCATTAATGACATCTTCTAAATGTTTCAAAATAAAAAGAAAAATAAACACCAAGGTTTATTTCTAATGAATAAATTAAATCCTTTTCCACAAAAATTCAAATTAATTTTAATTTTGTTATTACTGTTAAGCGTAATTCTTTGTTTTACTATATCAATATATATTGAAAAATTACTTCTTTTATATCTACATAATACAAAAGAAGGAGGGGAGAGTAACTTAGGGTTGGGAAGGGGGGTTTGAGAGAGGGGGGGGGGGGGTTCATATTAACAGTCGCAGACTTGTTATTATTGGACAAATTGGTCAAATAGGCGTTTAGAGGAAAAAAGGAGAACTGATCAGTATATGCGTATATATTGATCCAAATTTAAAATTTTGGTGCTCACTGAACTCAAAGTTTGATGCTTTACAACTTTAAATTTACCAGTTTTTTATATAAATTTGCTGTTTTTAAATCACAGACGTCTAACCGTGAGTATATTGCAGTTTTCACAAAAGTTGGTAAAAACTGGCTTTTTTCAATTGACGATGGCGATCCTATAAATTTTGAGGTAAGGATGTTAGAAAGGTCATTCGACGCAGAATTTTATACTCTTCAACTTTGAATACCGCGACATTTTCCGTACGAGGCGTCGCTTGCAAGAAATGAGCGGAAAACCGGAAAAATTCCGAAAATTTCGAGGTTTTTTGCATTTTTCGTTCTGCTCCGGTCCTGCTACGAGGCAGCAAACTTCAGATTCGTGTTCAGCACCCCGAAAAATATATAATTCCGTTGAAAAAATTTCTACCGGATTCATGTTTTGGAAAAACTACCATTTGACTAAACTATAGAACTATTAGAGATTCACGAGTTTGATTTGATCAAATCAAGTCTAGCAGTGCTGTGAATCAAATCAAACCAAACTATTCGCTTCTCGTCCTAACTGATACGCCCTCTGGTGAAAACTGCGAAAACTGAGCTAAGGAGTAGTTTTGACATTTTGGGTTATTTCTTTAGCGTTGTTAAGTAATTTTCTAGTGTCTAGTGTTTTTGTCTTGTTTTTACAAATAATTTTGATTTGTTGATCTTTTTTATTGTTGTGTACCTAAGTGTTCATCATGGGGGAAAAGAAACACTGAACTAAGTTTTCATTCGTTTCCAAAAGCAGGAACGTCCAAAGTTTTTTTTGAAACCAAACTTGGCAATAGACGCAGTGGATAGGAAAAGATTGTGGATCACAACATTAAAAATTGGCAAGAAAGTTTCAAATACCATGAGAGTGTGTTCTCTACATTTTGCTGAAAGTGATTTTATTCAAAAAGGTATGGTAAAAATATGTAATTATTATTTACCACTTTGCTTTGATTTATTATTTACAGTTAGAGTAAAACGGAGAACATTAAAGCCTCATGCTATTCCTAGCAGAAATTTGCCAGTAACTTCAATTGATCTACCAGGATCATCTTCCAGACCCAAAACATCTAGAAGAATTCAGACAGGTGATGAAACAATTTCAAGTGATATTCAAAATGAAATAGTGCAAGTGTCTCTGCCTTGTGAAAATATGCTTGTTGTTGAAGGCCAGAAAGGTAGGGAAGCAGCAGAAACCTTAATTGCCCTACTTAACTTTACAAGAACATAAGAGGTTCTCCACTTTTACAGTGTTAGAAATAGATAATTTCCCAGTAATTTCATGTGGATTAGATTCCAATGCACTCGTTTGTAAACACAAACCATATATTTCTATCCACTCATAAGTTTCTATGGCCTTTCCCGCTAAAATAAGATGTCCTGCATTCAGGACATTTTCACCTTCAACCACAGATTTAGAATTAGCCGATCCGCCCAAATAGTTCAAGTACCCTAAAATGCTTAACTTCATTTCTAAAAAATAATGGAAACAATAATTTGAGACTAAAATGTATTTGAGTAAAACTCCTGACTACTACTCACGTAAATACAACTGGAAATATCACACTTTAAAAGATATAAAATAAATGTTTATAAAATAAAATGAATGTCACACTAAACACTAGACAAAAACAATACACAATTTACACCTAGTAATAATTCAAAAAAACAAAACTGATACCAAATAAACAACTTAAATACACATGAAATATCCCATAAGAAAGCACGAAGTAAACAAACTACTACTCTACCATCTATGGTAAGAAGAGAGTATTGACATTAAATTTTGACTGAATCTAGTCAAGATGTCACTCTCTTCTTTTTTATCCCTTTCAGAGATTAATACAAAGTGAGTAAACCAGTAAGGAATTTTAATTTATTAGATTCGACATCCTAAGACCGGTTTCTGTCTTTCGACTTCATCAGTTAGGCTTTTCGAATCCAATAAATAAAATTCCAAACTCGTACAAGTCAATAGCTATATCCGCTATAAGATAACATTTTTAGATGTGCTACCATCTATGGTAAGAAGAGAGTATTGACATTAAATTTTGACTGAATCTAGTCAAGATGTCACTCTCTTCTTTTTTATCCCTTTCAGAGATTAATACAAAGTGAGTAAACCAGTAAGGAATTTTAATTTATTACTATCGGCCCTTTCTTCACATAAATATTTTGTAATTTCATATTTTCAGGAATTTTCATCCACTGTAAATATTTTCAAACTTTAACGAAGCTTTTTCTAGCAAATCTTTGTCACATAAACTTGAAGAAAAAGTTTCTAGTTTATGACGTGGATCTTTAATATTAGCACAACACAAGGCATCCAATTGTTGCGCTTATAATGTTTGACAATTTTTCATCAATTTCATTCCTATCTTCTTTAATATCTAAATCTAAGGCCAATTGTTCCAGTTTATCCAACAACATATTTTTCATTTCTGTAGTTCATAGTGGTTTCCTGGTAATACAATTTCTCTTCTAATGGAAATAAATCTGTCTTCACTAAGAACAACTACCCAAGTAAATTTATAAATCGTGAACTTTACCAACACATCACAAATAAAGAACAAAATTTAAATCCCCCAATACTTCATTCAAATATAGTAAAAATCCCTTATATTCTAAAATTATCCGAAAAAATTAGGATTGGCCATAAATTTAATTTAAAAACAGTTTTTCAAACTAATAATACATTAAAATCTATAATAGTAAATAAAAAACCTTTCAATGAAATTCAAAATACAAAAAATTCCATGCGAATGTAATAAATTTTATATATGGGAAACATCTAGACGTTTCCATGTTAGACTTAAAGAACAGAGAACACCAATCATACATTAAAAATAAACAATTCGAAAAATCAAAAATATGTGAACATGCATGGGATTTTGGTCATAAAATACAATGGAATTCTTCAACTAGATTATTAAAAGAACCAAATAATTATAACCGCAAAGTTAAAGAAGCAGCATTGATATGCTTAAATAATAACGAATGTGTTTCTAATTGTTCGGTTGATATTTCAAAAATTTGGATGCTTATTTTACAAAAAGAGTTAATTGCAAAAAGGATACCCTCTATATCGGGAAGTTTTTAATCTGGTTTTTTCTTATTTATTTATTTATGTATTTATTTAACAAAACAGAATACAATACGGGACGAACCCAGAAACAGTACTCACTTTTCAATATACAAAAAATTATAAAATGAATTACAAGTTATAAAAAAATTACAAGTTATTAAGAACTAAGTATTATTGAATATGACCCTTGTAAAATTTTTTTAACGTCGTATCAAATGTTGTTATGGAAGAAGAAATATCTAAGTTGGTTAAATTTGCCAAAGTATTGTAATTAGAATGATTATTTCCCTTGCCTGTCAAATATCAATTTTTAACCGATCACGTGTTTGGAAACTGATTTGACGCAGCCAATCAAAACAAAGAATCTTATTAAATATAACGCGACCTTGACAAATTAGCTACTATTTTTATGGCTACTAAATTTCTCGTATATTTTACAATTTGTCTCGACAATTTTGGCATTAATAATAAAAGATTATTAATGCCAAAATTAAGTCTCGACGAATTGATCCTAAAATAAACTCGAAATTTAGATGCAATAAAAATAGTCGGCTATTTGTCAAGGTCTTGGGATATTACTGTCGATAATAATTAGTAGAGCTTTGATTGATATAGAATAACTGGTGGTTTCTAGTGTTATGTCTTAACGATATTTATAGAATCGACTAGGTTTTTAAGAATTTTAAATATGAATTTTATATCATACAGTTGCCTTCTATCTTCAAGCGACGTTAAACAGATTTTTTTTATTAGATTAAAACTGTTAGTTTGAGGATAAAATTTGAAATTCAAGTACGCTATAAATTTCTCTTGTATTTTTTCGATTTTGTTAATGTAGATATTATATAGAAGGTTCCAAGTAACTGATCCGAAACAGAGTGAACTATTAACATTTTGCATGTTTTGAATATAAACCCAAGTATTTTATAGGCCTTAGTACAAATATACTGAATATCTTGATCAAACAATAGTTTACTATCGAAATAGATACCGATGTCCTTAACCATGGAAACTCTGGTTAAGGATACGTTATCAAATGTATAATTTGTTAATATTAAGTTTTTATTTCTTAAGAAAGTTATAATATTACATTTTTTACATTAAGTTAAACACGATTGTGGTGGCAGTATTGGAAAAATTTGTTAAGGTCTTGTTAAAGGAGACAAGCATCTGATAGGCTTGTAATTTTCTGATAAATCTTCTTCAGGTCATCTGCATACATTAAAAATTTGGCAAAAGTAAAGCATTTGTTTATGTCGGGACCCAGATGAGACCCCTGAGGAACTCCTGAAGTAATATCTGTAAAAGCAGAAGTATACATGCCTATCTTGACAGCTTGAGTTCTGTTGATAATATATAATGAAAACCATCTGAGCAAATTTCCATGTATACCGAGCCCAGCAAGTTTACTTGTAAGGATATTGTGATCTATTTTATCGAATGTCTTGCTGAAATCAGAAATCATTGACTTGATATGACTCATTCAATGCTATCTAATAAAAATTGCGAATAGATAAATAGATTACTTCTTATGATAATATTATTAAGAACGCTTCATTAAAGATAAATTCTCTTATAATATGCAGATGCGCTATCCTTTTTTAAAATTCGTTCCCAGAAACGTCACAAAAATATGATGGAAACAGATTTTGACATCTTCAATTTCAAAATCTTTCTCCGTCTCCTATGTTGCTGTCATATTTTTGTAAGATTATCGAGCGTTCTGTTTCTATAGTAAATTTTTTATTATATATTTTGTTATGTCATTTTGAAAACGACTTTCGTACAAGAAAGTCGAAATGTCAATTAAAACACCCTGTTTCTTTAAAATAAGTGGTTTTATTTCCATTAGAAGAGAAATAGTAACATATTGTAACATATTTAGAGTACATTATTGATCCCCTTCTAACAGTGTAAATAATGTTTTGAATGGTTTTAACTGCAAGTTTTTTGAATTATTTGCCACTCTGTATTGGACTGTATCCCCACCCCTAGTACGTTTCATCGCATAACATTGACAAATTAAAAGCGCGGTAGGTACAGTGTTTCTATTTTCAATTGCAGAAACGAAGTTCGCAGATGTGCCGACAAGTCGCTTTGATCGGCTTTGGCGGCTTGTATAAAGATAAACACTTTTCACTATTTCAAACAGTTTGATTTGAAATCAAACTTCCGAATTGTATATCAAGTTTGATTTGTCAAAAACTAGTTTGATTTGGTGCATCTCTACTATCAACCTTATGAAAATAACTAAATGAAAAAAACTGGATTACTCGCTGTCGGGCTGTGGGTTATAACAGGTAAGTTGGAATAGTATCGAAATACATACAATTTGTTGAGAAATTAAGAAAACCAACGTCATTTTACTATAAGAAAATTGCCGATTTTTTGTAAGACTGTATTAGCAATAACCTTTCATCAAAAAAACATACATAAACATAATCATATCGTATGTTGCACGGACCATTAATTCAAATAATGGACCGAATGAATACGAAATGAGTATTCGTCGTAAATAAATTGATGTGTGTATGTACTTCAAAGGATTTTTGAATAACAATTTAAATTGCCGTCTAGACTGACGCACATTATTGTTCGCTGTCGAGTTCACGGTTGGTCTACCACTCAAATATGTTTTATCTCATCAACACAAAATCCTCGCGTGCCATGTTGCTATGAAATCCAATTTTATACGTGAAAACGTTTTTGAAATTTAGTTTTTATGAAATTTACAAAAGCGACTTGCTTATATGTTCAGACCCAATTTTGAATCCAGAGCCGATTTGGGTAATATAATGTATAAGTACACGATATACTATTGGGCTGTTGAATAAGGTCTCTCCGTTAGGCAGTACATACAACAGGAATTCTGCGAATTCTACAGGAAATTCCCCCTATATAAGCGACAGCAGGAATATTTGTTAATTTTACGTGACGATTCAGGTCTTTTAACTCCTCTAAAAACAACCGAAATATGCTGTACTATTTACAGAATCGTTACATTGATTTAACTGGAATATTCCAGTTATTTTAACGAACTACCTTACTTTTACCGGAATTTCCTGTTTAATAAACAAACTAGATAGTTGTATTCGAAGCTTCGAACTTCAGTTTTTACAGGAATTTCCAGTAATTAACTGTAGTATCAATTTAACAGGAATTTTCCGTTGAATTAAAGATCTTTCATTCATACTTTACAGTACTAGTTAGTTGTATTCGAAGCTGATGTATACACACCCTGTATAACACCAGTACATTAAAACAATAAATAGTGAACATAGATTCATAATCACCAGTTTAATATTATTAACGACGAAGTTTTATTTATCAGGCTAAATTAGGTATACTGGTAATTTCTTTATCAAAAATATTAAAACAAAACGATACTTATTTCTAAAAAAAATCTAAACACCTACCTACCAATCATTGGCTCAAAATTATGGTCTATGTTCACTGATTTGAAGTGCCGCATGTTCCCAAAACCTAGATTTTCGAATTTCTCATATGAACAATCAAGATTCAACCAACAGGAAGAGGATAATAAAAAAAGTATTAGGTAGTTATTTTTTATTGGTCTGTTATTGTATCATAAAGCATTTGCACCCTAGGGCTTTCAATTGGCACATCGTGTTTAAAAAAACACTTTTCCAAAAAGTTCCAAAACATTTTACTCTGTTGTGGAAAGTCTAAATTAAATAAATAAATAATTTTAAAACAAATATCGATTGCTTTAAGTAGATGGAAAAATTTGAAACGAATTGCGTCGAACTACACACATATATTGGAAAGTTTAGTGATGTCGTTTCCCAAACATAAAATAAATGGTTGAATTGCAGATCTTTGTGATTTTCTATGCACAATGTGCTCTTCTAACTCTTGTTGCGTTTTTGCATAAAATAAAAACGATTCCTGGGAATCCTTTATAGTACATTTTATGTGTGTCGTCTTTCCAGCAGCATTTTTTGAACAAAATTTGGCCGATGGAACCAAATACCCGTGAATGGCCAATAAAAATGAAGCATATCTTCCATCTAAAGAAATACAAAATTATTATGCTACTTTTTGACATATTATAATTTCAACATACTTTCATCGCACGTTTCATTAGAGGCGTCATCTAACAGTGCTCTAGCAGCTTTATCTTTAATATGCCCCTCTTTCTGCAAGAATGACATCATTTGTGGAAAACATCTTTCAAAATTTTGTAAGAAGAAATCCCCATTTTCAAAGGCGACGTTATAATCCATATCAACCTAAAAAAATATTTAAGTTAAAAAAACAGCGATTTTCTATTTAGCATGTTAGGCATAGAATTTTAGTGTATAATGTATGTCAAAAAATATTTACCAGGCGGTATCCCCAGGGTTTCTTATAGAACGGCCATTTTTTTTAAAATCTCCGCGCTACTTTCCATCGTCTTAATATCGTTCAACCTAAAGTAGACACAAGCCTTCCAATAACTGTCAAATTCTTCGGGCGACAAATTTTCAAATTTCAATGCTGTAACACAAGTATCCGCATCCTGCTCTGAAACTAATTGAAAATAGTCAGTTACGATTATTAAATACCAAGCAAATTCTTGGTATTACCTTAGAGGATACATTACATGAGTGCTCTTTCCTATCCTAATTTACAATTAATATTTCTTACCAAAATCATTTCAAAATGGCAACGTCTAAAATAAACAGCACTTTTACAGATTTTATTAACTAACAATATTTAAGTTCAGAATGTACCTTCCTTCCTTCCTTTGTCGATGTCCAGTTCACTAATTTGGCACAATTATTAGTTCACTATCCACAAAACATAAACTATATACTATATCGATATCCAAACACCTAATCTCTGCAAGTGGTTGCACTTATATGTGCTTCGGGATGGGTCCGGCGCGAAGTGTTAAAAGAGAGTTGAAGTTGTGCCAAGTACGTAAACGTTAACACCCGAATTGACATCTACGCATGCGCATTTGTCTGGAAATAACGTTTACGTGAAAAATAGGATTGCGTACGTACGTAAGCTTGCGTTCTCTCACGGATACCTTAAAAATCTACGTACGTTAACCGAAGATTATACGAGTGACACCGATAAATGGCGAATGTCCCAATTTTGAATTTTGACTTAAAGTAAATTATTCATAGCTTCAAAAAGACTTTCTTTATTTTTTTTTGTTAGATTACATTCAGTTATAATATAATATATAATAATAGTTGAGAAATTCCTATAGAAATAATAATAATAATCCTTTAATTTAGCTCTTGGCTAGTATTATTTTTACATTTAGGTTTACAAAAGTTTTACAAAAAAAATAAATAGTTACATACTTATATTCGCAACCTACATGTTCTTTTAAAGCTCATTAAATTATTGCAGTTTTTAATAAAATCAGGCAATTCATTGTATTGCTTTAATCCCTTATAAAACAGACTATATTTTGACTATATAACTATAGTGCTTACTCTGTCTAAATAAAAATTGTTTCTTTATATATGTCTTTAACAAACCTACAATTATTTACAAGTTGAGGCACTATAGTTGATTAATCATTTTATATATAAATAACATGGTGTTAAGGGTCACTCAAGAAGTTACTAAATATTCGTTTTTGTTTCATTTGATTTATATAATTTAGGAATTTAAGTGTGATTTAGAAGTTCTCAAAAGAATTTCTTTATTTTTCTGTTATTAGATTACATTCGGTTGAGAAATTCATATAGAAGTTACTAAATATTCGCTTATTATGTTTCTAAAGGTTATTTATCATATTTCAGTAAGATAATAAAAAATTTTCAAGTTAAAACATTTTTTATTATATAAATATTTATTTATTAATCACAATAACAATAACAAAACAATATTACAGAATATTTATCTCCAAAACTACAAAACAACGAATCTTTACATTTTTAGAAAATATACTCAATAAAATTACATTTACAAAGTGTAGAAATGTTCAACTAAATTTAGTTGATGGCGCTTTTTACATCTTAAAACTAGCAAAAAATGCAAACAAAATATTGGTAATAAAACAAACATTAAAGTTGTTTTTGCTTGATAAAAGGTATGCTACTTTAATATTGCGATACTAACTTTACAAAAATCAATCTATGTACATTTACTAAAATTTAATCAGCACGATGGATTTTGAAAATCTGTGTGTGCTGAACAGAACATTAAATTTCCCAAATATTGTTCCAGTTGTGTGGAGGCTCAATCGCCCATAAAGCTCTGCTCGATTCCCAACAGGATCATTGTTGAATACATGTGCAAGATTACCTCATCCATTTCATCTTCTTCGAAATCTGAATTCCCAAATTGTGCTGCATCAAGAATACCTTCCATCTTAAATAAAATAAATAGAGCCTAATTGAACATGTATAAAGACGTGCTTACCATAAAAATGTATCTTCTATTTTAGTAGAATTTCAAGGAATCCAATTCCAATAATTATTTTGTTTTTCATTTCTATAACTCATAGTGGCTTTGCACTTTAAATACTCTTCTTAATGGAGAGTAAAACCACTTATTTTATTAAAAAGTTTTTTAATTTTAACGTTTCGACTGTCTGCTCACAGAAAACAACATAAAAGCAAAATAATAAAAAATAAATAATTAACGGTTGACAGTTGACATCTACTTTACGTACGTACATGAACACTTCAACTCAAATTTCATCCAACTTTATTACGTTATATTTCGTACGCTATTTTCTACGTAAAGGTTTACGTACTGTGTTTACTTCAACTCTCTAAAGATTCATAATATTAATGTTCGCAGACATTGATTTACGATTACATAGCATTAATTTGGCGCGTTTTTAAGCAGTCAATGGTGGCGTTCATAGATTTAACGTTTAGTGTTCATCAAAACAATGAAAACCGTTAATTAATTTTTAAAGTTTGTAGGTACATAGGTTTATAATCGCAAAACATTGATTTGATTAATATTTACATTATATTAAGGATACAGTTAATTAGTTTTTGATGTTTTGCGTTTATTGATTTAACGATTTTTCGGTTATTGTTTTAATGCACTAGTTCATTGTTTTATGACTTGAAATCATTGTCCCAATCACTGAATCATAAAATTAATGTCCAAAAAATCCATCTAATTTTTTTCAGTTAAAATAGGATTTGGCTGATTCCATAGGTTTCCAAGTTATTGGTTTTCTTGTAAGTGCTTCCATTTTTAGAAATATCAAAATATCTAGAAAACTAAAAAGATTAGGTATAGGGAATACTTAAGAAAGTTTATCTTATTTTTAACGTATAATCTATAAATGCCATAAAATGTAGGGTATAAGAAATAATATAACTTTGATACGCCACACTTTTTTGGAACAACCTGTATGTTTCAAAATAATTTTAAAATGTAGCCTTTATCAACCCACATATCCATGAATAAACAAAATTTTTAAAATATTAACCGTTTAGACAATGGACCGTTTTTTTTACAACTTTGTGACTCGCCCATTTCCTTATGCTCAAATTGACAGATTATTGAAATATACACTTTTCTGGATGTACTTAACTTACCTTTCCTTAATCTGTCGCGCTCGAGTTTTTCTAAGGATCGATTTTTTTTACTAATCTGACGGGCTGCCCTCAACGCACCCCCCTATATTAAGGGTTCATATATGGTAGGGGTACATTGCAGGGAGCAAGGTTTCTCCCCATATGTATTTCTGACGCGCTCGAGTAACGCGGAAAATCCCCGCTTGGCCTCCCCTACTACAATAAAATCAGAAAAATTGTTTAGCGTCGTTTTCTGGTGTCCTAGGAGTCCATAATTACTTGTTATCAAAGGTATTGTAATATTTGGTGACAACAACTGTCAAGTTTTGCCGCGGGTAAACTCGAAAAAAATGCAGACAGGAGCTGTCATACAGTTTTTTCATCTAGAAACTATTTGTAATTCAAAAGTAGGCGTTTGTGATTGGTGGAAATTAAGACGAGGGAAATAGTCACGAAAAAACAACTTATTCAACATGCCTATATTTTTTACATACATAGAAAAATGTTTTTAAAAATTATTCTCTTCATTTTTATCAAAAAATAATAAAACAGTAATCTAAAAAACGTTTTTTACATTGAGAATTAAAAAAAAATACATTTACTCAATTTCCTCATATACTGAATTGAAATAATTAATGAGATTATCCCAAACAGTCTTCAGCAAACAGCCAATAAGAAACCCACATCTCATTCAAACCAGCTAAAATGGCCAAATAAGACCGTCGCGTCACCGGCATCTCCCTATCTTTCATTACCATTCATTTCCTCCCACATCGTTCTCCCTCGATTTCTTTCTGCCATTCAGCCTGGCATTCTTGTCTTTTCGTTTGATCGACCCGACAGATTAATAGTCAGGTAGACAATTACATCTCTGATAGGAAGCCCGTTTTTTCAAGGAAGGCAGATCTGTTTCTTAAATATTAATAAAAGTGCGCCATATTTAAAAAAACTTCAAAATCTATGTGCAAGATACAAAAATTATTTTATTTATTTATTAAATAGGTAAGCCTAATATAGGTACAAAAAATACAAATGTATAAATGTCTTACAACATTAAAAGTATAGCAAAGTATACATTGCCATTCAAACATATGAGTACTCCAACAAACTCAATTAATTAATACAAAGACTATTGTCCAATATGATACATTAAGAAATAAATTGAAAAATCATGATTGGTCCTTATTTTATTCATTTAAGGATAGTAAACCAGTAAGGAATTTTAATTTATTATATTCGACATCCTAAGACAGTATTCTGCCTTTCGGCTTCATCAGTTAGGCTTTTCGAATCCAATAAATAAAATTCCAAACTCGTACAAGTCAATAGCTATATCTGCTACAAGATAACATTTTTAGATGTGCTACCA
Organism: Crepidodera aurea; assembly: GCA_949320105.2. Classification (NCBI taxonomy): domain Eukaryota; kingdom Metazoa; phylum Arthropoda; class Insecta; order Coleoptera; family Chrysomelidae; genus Crepidodera; species Crepidodera aurea. The sequence continues at coordinate 10,046,116 of OX439480.2, forward strand.
TCTATGGTAAGAAGAGAGTATTGACATTAAATTTTGACTGAATCTAGTCAAGATGTCACTCTCTTCTTTTTTATCCCCTTCAGAGATTAATACAAAGTGAGTAAACCAGTAAGGAATTTTAATTTAATAGATTCGACATCCTAAGAACGGTTGCTGCCTTTCGGCTTCATCAGTTAGGCTTTTTGAATCCAATAAATAAAATTCCAAACTCGTACAAGTCAATAGCTATATCTGCTATAAGATAACATTTTTAGATGTGCTACCATCTATGGTAAGAAGAGAGTATTGACATTAAATTTTGACTGAATCTAGTCAAGATGTCACTCTCTTCTTTTTTATCCCTATCTTGACTAGATTCAGTCAAAATTTAAAGTCAATACTCTCTTCTTACCATAGATGGTAGCTCATTTAAGGATGTTGAGGCGTTGACACATTATATTACAGCTCCTTTAAAAAATACAATTGAAAACTGCTCTAAATCATATAAAATAAAACATAATGAAATTAAAAGAAAAACTGGATAACAAAAGGATTAATTAAGAGTATAAACCACAGAAACGAGCTTTTTAAACAGTACAAAATGAATAAAAATGATGACATGCTAAAGAACTAATATTTGAGATACCGAAATATAGTTAATACATTAATAAAAAACGCTAGAACGTCATACTATAAAAAAAAATCGAGCTTAGTAAAGGTGATAGTAAAATAATTTGGAATACAGTAAATGAATTATCAGCTGTCAAAAAACAAAATACTATAAACCAAACACAATATGAGAATAGAACAATTACTAGTAAACCAGTAAGGAATTTTAATTTATTAGATTCGACATCCTAAGACCGGTTTCTGCCTTTCGCCTTCATCAGTTAGGCTTTTCGAATCCAATAAATAAAATTCCAAACTCGTACAAATCAATAGCTATATCTGCATCTATGGTTAGAAGAGAGTATTGACATTAAATTTTGACTGAATCTAGTCAAGATGTCACTCTCTTCTTTTTTATCCCTTTAAGAGATTGAAAATTTAATGTCAATACTCTCTTCTAACCATAGATGGTAACACATCTAAAAATGTTATCTTATAGCAGATATAGCTATTGACTTGTACGAGTTTGGAATTTTATTTATTGGATTCGAAAAGCCTAACTGATGAAGTCGAAAGGCAGAAACCGGTCTTAGGATGTCGAATCTAATAAATTAAAATTCCTTACTGGTTTACTAACTTTGTATTAATCTCTTAAAGGGATAAAAAAGAAGAGAGTGACATCTTGACTAGATTCAGTCAAAATTTAATGTCAACACTCTCTTCTAATCATAGCACATCTAAGAACAATTACTGTTAAAGTTGAAATAGCAAACTTATTCAATGAACATTTATACATTGCTAGGGAAAAAACTCGCTGATAAAATTAAGGCACCCGCAATTCCACCACTACAAGGAGCTCGGACGCAGCTTCCAATATTTCTTTCACCTAACAGAAAATGAATTAATTACAATTATAAATAATTTAAAAGACAAAAAAGCTGCCGGAGTTGATGGAATAAGGGCGGAATTACTAAAAGAAATCAGAAACGAAATTTCACATCCCCTCACGTTTTTTATAAATAAAATAATTGAATATGGAGAGAATGGCCTGAAACACTCAAACTTGGAATTATAAAGCCACTATTCAAAAGTGGGAAAAATGATGAAATCCTCAACTACCGACCCATTTCTCTAATCTGTAACATCGCAAAAGTTTTTGAAAAACTTTTGAAGGTCACAATAGTCAGTTGCCTTGATAAAAATAAACTTTTATCTGAAAAACAATTTGCATTCACGGAAGGAAAGTCTACAAATGACGCGATTTGCTCACTCAAAATCTATAATAGCCTGTACAGGAAGAATCATTTACTAGCTGTTTCTTGGATCTCGCAAAAGCCTTCGACCCTGTGGACCACATACAGCTTTTAAAGGATTTGCAAGATCTATGATTTATGTTCGTATTTTAAATGGAAAATCACAAAAAGAAGGGTCCGCGCCATTCTGTATTAAATCTATGAAAATTTGCTCCCATTTGTTTTTAAATAATATGCTTTCCCACCCTTTTCTTAAATATCTTATCATCGTTTCAGAAATTTAAAGCTGTCGCGAAACATTCCATCGCCAAGTGTTCCCAGTGGGGCGCATATAATTACAATTTTATATTAGAAAATAGGAGTGAAATTTGCTTTTAAGATCATTTACAAAACTTAGATTTTTCTGTCGTACTGACGAGTTTAAAAAATATTAAAACAAGGCGTTTACTACTGTAAATAATAACATATATATTCTATTTTATTATTGCAATATTTTTTGTAATATAGTTTTGGTTTTTTTAATTGTGACATTACTTTGTTTTTTATGATAAATACAGTATTACTTTAAATACCTATGCCCCTTTTATCGAATACTGTGCGCCTAGAGATAAAGAAAATAGAAAGAGACATTATGAAAAATAATAAAAATATCCAAATATTGGAAGAACATTTAAATGAAGAAATAAAAATGAATTTTGAAATAGCAGAAGAAGAGAATTTAAGAATACGAAAAGAAATCAAAGAAAAATACAAGATATTAGTGGGAAAAATAGAAATTAAAATTTGGTTTTCTTATTTCTTTTCAAGATAAAATAAATTAAGAAAACAAATTTTGGAATGTTGTTATGGTTTAAAAAATGACACAAAATTATGTTTTAAAAGATGACAAATTTAAAATAAAGGATATTTAAAAAGTAAAAATATCATATAATTTCTATAATCATCTCAATATTTAGCCTATTTAGAAATACGGCCCTGCTGTTGGCGGCTTTAGTTGCCTTTCTTAGTTAAAATAGTTTTTCCATAATTCTTGTAAAACTCCATACAATAATTTCTGGTTTTTTCTATAATTTTATTCGAAATTATCGGCACATTTCCTACTTATATTTATTTTAACCATGATTTTTTAACTTATTTGCTTTTTTCTTTATACTTTTCGTAATCTTTCTGGTCTTTTAGTGTTCAGTTATTTCGTCAATTGTTTTTTCTTCTTTTACTTTACATCTAAACTACTGCAATCTTTATAGATCCAATTTAAATTGCTGCAATTTTAGAATTCTATCCGCAATGTAAGTTTGGTCACCAGACTAAATTCTCGGAATTACCAGAATCGAGGATCGATCGAGAGTGCTTAGACGACGTTATAGAGATTGATATCAAATGCATGGGTCAGGGGTTGAAAGGGGCCTGGTGTGCGGGGGGGGGGGCACTATCTCTCGGGCTTGGGTTTTATTTGAGTCTCGGGTATCGGAGAGAGAGCCCAGACGTCCATTACTGATTCTTTATGACCTCCCCCCGATACGAGCCGTCACTCAAGCGGACAGGAGGGCTGTTTGGTCAAACGAGCCGGAAATGTTACTTTGTTTGTTGTAAGCGACGTGCGAGATAACAAATATCTTGTTTAAGCTAGAGGTTAAGGGTGGAAGTAAAGTTATTGATTGTGGTATTTTTAAATCTTATTCCATTAAAAGTAGAAGGCATATGATAATGACGTAATTAAAAATTATTTTATTTAGTACAATAATAAAAATAAATCAGTATTGAATAATTCATCGGGTTCGTTTGGGGATGAAATGGGAGTATGAATAATTGGTTTTTAGGTTTGAGCTTAACATTTTCGATGCTCCGATTTATTACATATACATATACAAGTGGTTACCTACACTGATAAAAAAGATTACGTAAGATCACATAATATTACATTGGCCATTTGTAACCAACGTAAAATCATGTGAAAATACAGATATTTATGTATAGTAGAACCCACCGCTTTATGAGAAAGAAAAAACGCTATAAAAACAGCAAAGGATACCGCCAATAGAAGAAATGCTAATTGATCTGGACATTTTTGAGTTCTTTAATGTCGAAAACGCCGTACACTGTCCATATACATAAAAATAAAATGATATTTTGGCTATTAGGACCACTGTGCAAAGATTCAATAACCAACTTAGCTGGAGATCGTTAGGGGTAATTTGCGTAAAATTTCTATATTGATTTTCTTTAATATGAATTTACATTTTAATTTCTATAACGCATATTAGATTTCAATAGAGGTTGACCACTCCACCTCGCCCATAGGTTCATTTTCTGATCTCTTGTGAGATTCACAAACGTTGCTAATTAAAATTTTTGTCTCAAATTTTAATTCTAAAATTAAAAACACGGTGAATAAAGTCATAAATATTATAAATTAATTAAGCTTACCTACCCTATCTCAACCCTCACCATTGGATTCACTGTCATCAAAATTGATAATCAATTTGGTCGGACTCGTTATATAAGAATTTTCTTCTTTGATAACATGTTTGATTTTTGTCTGCCAATCATCAGCTGAACTTTTGTTAATTTCTTCTTTTACCAAATTTGCTATCAACCCGTCAAATTTGGGAAACACGTTATAACGCCTTATTCTTTTTAATTTGTCCCCAAATTAATTCTGTGGGGTTAAATACACAAAAATAGGGCGGAAGGCGCAATACCTCGTGGCCCCTTTTTGATGCCATTTCATCAATAAAAAATTTTATAATATATATGTAAATATGCCCAAACGATATGTACAAATGTTTAGAAGTGTCATTTCAAGTTGACATTTTTACTTGATTCCTTTTTCAAGTTAGAAAAATGGCGTCGAATGATGTAATTCCTGCTGGAATAAAAGTTGTAAATAAGCTAATTGTGGATGGATTACTAAAAATCAGAAGAAAAATTTCAAGTTGAAATTTTTATACAAAATAACCTCACAATTAGAACCCTCCGTGGATGGTTCACACTAGCGTCAACGTCTATTTGGTATTTGAGGTATTTTTTTGTAAAATAAAGTGTAGAATTTTTTCTCTGATTTTTAGGAATCCATCCACAATTAGCTGATTTACAACTTTTATTCCAGCAGGAATCACATCATTTGACGCAATTTTTGTAACTTGAAACAGGAATCATTTAAATAAAAATGTCAACTTGAAATGACTTGAATCAAATATTGAAATAGTATGAACGTTCACTTGAATTCAGGTTACTCCTTTCAAGTTACTTGAATTCAAGTAACTTGTAGAGTCTGAACGCCGCTTTATAGAAATTAAAATGTAAATTCATATTAAAGAAAGTTAATCAATATAGAAATTTTACGCAAATTACCCCTAACGATCTCCAGCTAAGTTGGTTATTGAATCTTTGCACAGTGGTCCTAATAGCCAAAATATCATTTTATTTTTATGTATATGGATAGTGTACGGTGTTTTCAACATAAAAGTTCTCAAAAATATCCAGATCAATTAGTATTTCTTCTATTGGCGGTATCCTTTGCTGTTTTTTCTTTCTCATAAAGCGGTGGGTTCTACTATACTAATCCTATTACCTTAGGAATTCTGTAAAAATACTATGGAAACTCACTAGATTTATTGTGTAATCTTACTAAATGATTACTGTGATTTCTTTATTAATCTGTGAATTTACTGGGTAATTGTTTGGTGTGAATTCACAGTGACATTCAAACACATAATATAAAGATGTAATTTTAGTATAAAAAACTAAATATCTTTTTGGTTTGATTGAAATATATTATTTCCATTTCAGTAGGTACAACAGAAGTATTGATATTAAGAATGAGTATCACAAAAGAAACAAAGTTTGATATTCACAAGTACAAAACATATTGAAATTAAATAAAGTTGAACCAAACAATACGATTAATACGTCATCTTGAAGTGAATATTGATCCTCCTTATTTTATTCGTTTTCAACTTCTGAGACTCATGATTTACAATAAACTAAAGATTTCAGAAATGCTAAGAAACGGGTGTCTGCAATGAAATATTCAGAATAAATATTGATTATCGAATTTCAAAAACAATGAAAATAGGGAAGGTCAAAATATATCTGATGCCCCCTGTAAAGATCCTACACTGAACGAAAAAAGTACGTGTAATTAATAAAAAAGTACATCAAATCAATGGACGTCAACATTAATTTTCAGCCAATGACAGCTATAATCAATACAATAAACGTTCGTACCTAAATTTTCATAATCCTTAAGTTACGATTTTTGTACGTAAAATCAATAAAATATGAGCATAGATTTATGATCGCAATGATATGCCTATGATAGACGGTTATCAATGTTACGAACGATGGATATTAATCTATGGTTAATGTTTTTAAAAACAATGAAAAGTAAGTGTACATCTATGATCTCTCTATATTAAAACCATAAATAAAAAGCATGGGTTATTAACGTTAAGGATGTTCGACATTAATCTATAACACCAGTACATTAAAGCAATAAATAGTGAGCATAGATTCATAATCACCAGTTAAGTATTAATATTATTAAGTTTTATTTATCAGATCTCGCTAAATTAGGTGTACTGGTAATTACTTTATCAAAAATATTAAAACAAAACGATATTTTTAAAATTTAAAACACCTACCTACTAATCATTGGCTTATCTATGTCTACTAATTTGATGTGTCGCGTTTTCCCAAAACCTATATTTTCGAATTTCCGATATGAACGATCAAGATTCAACCAACTGGAAGATGATTATACAAAAAAAATGTATTAGGTAGTTACTTACTATTTTTAAGTATATGAAAAAAATCTGTTGTGTCGCCACAAGACTTTCCCGGCAGTTATAAAATAAAAATTAAAATGTCCAAATCAAATGATATTTGGTATCCCAAAAAAAAAACGTTTCAAATTTTTTTAATATATAAAAGGAAAGCCATTTCACATGTCAAAAAAGAGTAAAACAATTTTTTAGGCTCGTAATTTTGTTTACTTTTTCTTTGACATGTCAAATGTCATTTGGATTTTAAATTTAAATTTTTTTTTCCATTGCTTAGTTTTAAAATTAAGGAATGAAAATTTCAGGATGTATTTACAAGCCAATAAGGCACCTAAACTCCAACTTTAGGTCTTTTATTTTATGGTAATGTACTGCGCCCCCTGGTGGGAAGATTTCAACCAAAAACAAATGAATTCATTCCGTGATGATCCGATTTTGGACGCTTCGGATTGCGATTTTTTAGTTTTAAAACAATTTTTTTTAGGTTAGGTTCAAAATTAAGGAATGAAAATTTCAGAATGTATTTACAAGCCAGTGAGGCACCTAAATATCAAATAAAAACTTTAAGTCTTATATTTTTTTACGATGTACATTGGGCTCCTGCGCCCCCTGGTGGGGCGATTTCAACCAAAAACTAATGGGTTCAATCCGCGATCACCCGAAACCCATATACCAAATTTCAGCTCAATCGGATTAAGCGTGCGGACGATATCGTGGAAAAATACAGACACACAGACAGACAGACAGACAGACAGACAGACAGACAGACAGACAGACAGACAGGCAGACAGACAGACTTCCATCTGGAAATCGTTTTAATCATCTTAGGGGACCTCAAAATGGACATATCCGTCGTTATCTCAATTTTTTTTTAGTGCGTTCACAATACTTTCCCTTTGCGAGGGGCCGGGAAAGTAAAATTTAAAAAGAATTTTAAAAAGAATTCCCCACTTTCGAACGCGACATTATAATCCATATCAACCTAAAATAAATATTTAAGTTGAAAAAACAGCAACATCTTAGACATAGAATTTTAGTATGGGTATCATATGTGCCAAAATAATATTTACCAAGCGGTATCCCAGTGTTTTTTTAACTATCGGAATGTACCTTCTTTTCTTTGTCGATCTTACTGTCCACAAAACACAAACTGTATCAGAACACCTAACCTCTGCATGCGGCTGCACTGATATGGGCTATGGGCGCGGCGCGAAGAGTTAAACATCTACTAATACTAATGTTCCTAGAGTTTGATTTACTATTAGGTAGCACTATTTTGGCGCGTTTTGAAGCAGTCAATAGTGGCATTCATAGATTTAACGTTTAGTGTTCATCAAAACAATGAAAACCGCTAATTAATTTTCAAAGTTTGTAGTTCTTGGATTTACAAAAAGTTTTTATGGTGTAATGGCAAAGTACATAGGTTTATAATACCAAAACATTAATTTGATTAATATTTGTATTATATTAAGGACACACTTAATTAGTTTTTGATGTTTTGCGTTTATTTCTTAACGATTTTTCGGTTATTGTTTTAATGCACTAGTTAATTGTTTTATGACGTGAAATTATTCTCCCAATCACCGAATCATAGCATTAATATCTAAAAAAATGACGACGATACTTTTTTGATTTTACGTACAAATGTTTTTTGAAATGTTGAAAAGTGTTTTCTATAATTTCAGCATTGAATATTGTAAAATTAAATAAATTTATAATCAATACTACATTCTACATTCTATTTAAACAAGATGTTTAATATATAACTTCATTTTTACCATACTAATAAAATCCTGTAATTTTTCTACATTTATTGATATTTCAAATAATCAGTCAGGCAAGGGCCTTTTTGAATTTTGAATTAAAAAAACAACTTAATATTAGAGGGATTAATTTTTTTTTAATTTCGGCATTTTACTTTGTTCATACTAATTTATTATTATTTTTTTAAAGTTGTTTTTCTTTTAAATCCGGTACTGCGCTGGAGACCTAATTCAAATGCAAACAACAGCGATGGATTAATTAGTATAAAAGAAACGATACGAAAGGACCGTAAAATACGAATAAAAAACAATGCATTCATAATTAAAAAGGCCATTTTTTTAACCTCTGAACTTTCCTTTCAATTCTGTTGTAAAAGGCATACATTAACTCGGTGAAATTATATCAGCATTCTGAATTTTTAATCCAGTTCGTGCGAGAGATTCGAGTGTTGCACGGTGATTCATATTATGGATCGAAATGGACAAAACTCGCGTTTTTAATTTAATACACAATATACACTCTATTAAAACATTCTTTCATTTTCTACGACAGACTGATACTAGTCGATTAGTTTCTATAAAGTATTAGTAAAAAATTATTTATGGAAAATTACTACACAGAAAAAAAGAATCTCTTAAGTGGCAACCGGAGTTCTTGTGAGAAGCAAATTTCACTTCTATTTTATGAGGATTTTCTAACATAAAATTGTATTTATATGCGCGCCACTGGGAACACTTGGCGATGGAATATTTCTCGACAGCTTTAAATGTATGTAACGATGTGGCAGCACTTTACAAAGATATTTAAGAAAAAAATGGGAAACCATATTATTTAAAAACTACTTGATATTTATTAAAACAAATAGGAGCAAATTTTCATAGATTTAATGCAGAATGGCGCGGATATTTCTTTTTGTGATTTTCCATTTAAAATTAACAAAATAAATACTTTTCGAAGGTTTACAAAGAAATCAAGGTATCTCCACCCTTAGTTTTGTAATTTCTTAGTATTTCCTGAAAATTTCACAAAAATCAGACTAAAACCAAAGGCATAAAAGGTTATTAAAATTTTTCAAGGGGTTCGGTTTGCTCTTAAATCAAATATATATTCTTAAATTAAATAATCTTCCCCCAAGAATAATAATTTTAGATTGACCAAAATTCATAAACAACAAATACCATTAAGACCAATAATAAGTTCTATAAATTCACCTTGTCAAAATTTAGCAAGATTTCTACTTAAAATAATAGATCCGTTATCAGGAAATACTAATTCCTTTATCAAAAATTCAAAACATTTTTTAGAAAAATTATCAAAAATCAAAATTACAAATTCAGATATAATGGTTAGTTTTGATGTAGTCAGTTTATTTCCAAATGTTCCTGTCGATAAAACTCTTAATCTTGTGAGAAAAAAGTGATAATACATTAATAAATAGAACTAAATTAAGCGTCTCAGCAATTCTAGATTTATTGGAACTATGTATTAAAACTACATATTTTCAATTAAATAGTGATTTTTATCAGCAAAATTTTGGCATGGCAATGGGTTCTCCTTTATCACCAAAATTGTGTGATATTTTCATGGAGAATTTTGAAATGGAAATTGTAAACAAACAAAATTTAAGACCTTCTGTCTGGTTTAGATATGTAGATGATATCTTTGCAATTTGGCAACACGATAGGGAAAATATTGATACATTTTTATATACTATTAATAATTCGGAACCTACTATTAAATTTACAATTGAAATTGAAAATAATAAAAAATTACCGTTTCTTGATGTACTAATACACAATAACAACAATTGTTTTGATACATCAGTTTTTAGAAAAGAAACACATACAAATAGATATCTAAATTTTAATTCAAACCACTCAATTTGTGTTAAACGAGGTATTGTCAAATCTCTTTCCGATAGAGCAAAAACAATTTGTTCAAATGACAATATCTTAAATAATGAATTATCACTTGTTAAATCTGTCTTGATTAAGAACAACTACCCAAGTAAATTTATAAATCGTGAACTTTACCGAGACATCAAAACTAAAGATCAAAATTTAAACCCCCCAATAATTCTTTCAAATATAGTAAAAATCCCTTATATTCCAAAATTATCCGAAAAAATTAGAAGGATTGGCAATAAATTTAATTTAAAAACAGTTTTTCAAACTAATAATACATTAAAATCTTTAATAGTAAATACAAAACCTTTTAATGAAATTCAAAACACAAAAAATTGTATTTACAAAATTCCATGCGAATGTAATAAATTTTATATAGGAGAAACATCTAGACCTTTTCATATTAGACTTAATGAACACCAATCGTACATTAACAATAAACAATTCGAAAAATCTAAAATATGTGAACATGCATGGGATTTTGGTCATAAAATACAATGGAATTCTTCAACTAGATTATTAAAAGAACCGAATAATTATAACCGCAAAGTTAAAGAAGCAGCATTGATATGCTTAAATAATAACGAATATGTTTCTAATTGTTCGGTTGATATTTCAAAAATTTGGATACCTATTTTACAAAAAGAGTTAATTGCAAAAAGGATACCCTCTATATCGGGATAGTATCATAAGTTTTTATCTGGTTTTTTCTTATGATAATATTAATAAGAAAACTTCATTTATGACGAAGTATAAATTCTCTTATAATATGCAAATGCGCTATCCTTTCAAAAATTCGTTCCCAGAAACGTCACAAAAATATGATTGAAACAGATTTTGACATCTTCAATCTCAAAATCTTATTCTATGTACACTATGTTGATGTCATATTTTTGCAAGATTATCAAGTGTTCTGTTTCTAGTAAATTTATTTATTTTATGTCATTTTGATAACGGCTTTCGATCTGGAAAGCCGAAACGTCAATAAAAAAACTTTTTTAACAACTAAGTGGTTTTAATCCAGTGGAAAGAGAGAGAAATTGACCAATATACTTCTATTTTCAACTAATTTCGTTGCTTGCTTGTTTACATGAATTTTTTTGAAAAGAATTTGGTTGACCCGAAACATCCGTACGCATAATTCTCTCGGCTCAAGAATAACTTTTCTTATCAAATGTATTCTGATGACGAAAGCACGTACACATGACTCCCTCGACCAATAAGCAGAATTAAGTATTGGCGCCGAAGATGCGGATAGAATCGCAGACGCATGTGGATATTTGGATATGAAACAACGTCATAGCCGTCATAATGAATAGTGAACAAGCGCGTTTGTGTTTTTGATGGTGCATAGGTCCGCGCTCTGTTTTGTTTAAAATTATCCAAAAAATGTGGATATGCAATATTACATCTCAAAAGAATATAATCTGTAACTCATGGCAGAGATTTACGAGTTTGATTTGATTTTAAGAATTTGATTTGAGTTTGATTTGAAATCAAATGAAGCCTAGCAGTGCTGCGAATCAAATCAAATAAAACTGTAAAATTTTAAAGTTTGAAATATCAAATATTTTGATCAAACTAGTTTGAAAGTTTTAATAATTAAATCGTTAGTTGGTTCACAACAAAACGTTTACCTAATAAATATTTAACAAAAATATCTGTTGGTCTGGATATTATAAATGTTGATTTACCTCCTCCAATCGACCATTACACTCTTCTATATGTAACGAATAACATATATCGGCACGGCAACTCCATTATAATTTTCAATAACAGTCACAGAAGTTAGCAAATAGCGGAAGCATTCACAAAGAAATAAATCGAAAACTTCTGCAAAACAAAGCTACTGAAACTTTCTCTATAAGGCTCAAAGATCTTCGTAACGAACTGGAAACTCGTAAAAATAATGGCGAACATGATCTGACAATTAAATATTTTCAAGGTATCTCAAAAATAACGAAATTTCGTCAATAACTCTTATTCTTATTAAGAAACTTCAGAAACACATTTTCAAAAGTTTTCACAAACGAAACTCCTAATGCCTAATATCACTCTTGACAATATTGTTTTCACAAATAATAAAATCAAAAAACATCTATTAAGCCTACGCACAAATGCCTCACCTGGTTTAGATGGTCTAACACCGTACTTTCTAAAAAGATGTGCAGATACTCTTCAAGCTCCATTACGCTTAATAATGCAATCGTCCTTTACTATGGTCTATTTTTATGCATGAGAGAGTAATAAAACAGCATTTCTAATGCAAAACTTAGTACGGTCATTTTAAATATTTTTACGGAATAATCTAAATATTTCCTAAAATTGTCATAAATGTACCTGAGCTAATACAAGTTTTGCGTCTTTTTTTGGTCTTTTATAACCATAAGCTGTACAGAACAATAGAAAAAGGTTTAGACAGGCCAAAAGCCCTGTGTATTAAAGATAACATAGCCGTATCTTAAGATTATTTTCAATAAGTACCTATTTGCCAATTTTGTTTTATTTTAATTCCAAGAATTTCTTACAGTAATCGAATTATAAGTAGATAAATCCCTTAGTAAGGAGGTCCAGTTGTGTATTCTTGACAGCTTACTAAATGTCGTTTAGTTGCAACATGCAAGGTGCAGTGTGCAGTCTATTTTGAATTCTAGTGTGATCATCGAAAATTTGGAAGTACCGCGTAAACGACAAAAAATCGGTCCTTTAACAGTTAATGAAAAAACATTAATATTTAATTGTTTTAAATCATTTACAGACAAACATTTATGTAAAAGTGTTGATGACACAGTGGAATTAGTTAGTAGTACGCTTGGTGTTGGGAAATCTACGATTTACAGAGTTGTTAAAGAAGAGAAATGTGGCGAGTTTCAAACAGCACGTAAAGCTCCAGGAAAACCAAAATTTCAAATAGAAAATCATTTGAAAGAAAGACTTTGCATGCGTTCTTCTTTAGAAAAGAATTTCCGACAGTAGACAAATTTCTTGCCACGGTTCGAGATGATAAGGATTACCCTGAAATGAGTCGAAGCACACTATGGAAACTTTTAAAAGAAATAGGTTTTCTATGGAAAAAGCATTCCAGAAAGTCTATTTTAATAGAAATGAGAAACCAAAGAAGAAATATATTTTATTTAGATGAAACATGGATCAACGAGGGACATACATCAAATAAATTTTGGCAAGATGAAACTGTTACAAGTCGAAGACAGGCTTTTTTAAATAATTTATCTACTGGTTTAAATCCACCATCATGAAAGGGGCGCAGACTGATAATAGTACACATCGGTAGTTCAAACGGTTTTGTTAAAGGTGGTTTATTGACTTTTGAATCTACTCGTACCGGTGACTACCATGAGGACATGAATGCTGATGTCTTTAAAGAGTGGTTCGAACAAATGATAGATCTTCTTCCTCAGAACTGTATAATAGTAATGGATAATGCAAGTTATCACTCGAGACTTACAGAAAAAATGCCCACAACCAAGTGGTTAAAAAAAGATTTACAGAATTGGCTAAATTCAAAGAATATTAAGTTCCATCCCGGTTCTGTGAGAAGAGAACTGTATCATTTGTGTTCCCTTCATAAAAAGAAATTAAAAAAATATGAAATTGATAAAATTGCAAAAAATCGTGGGATGACGGTGGTTAGATCACCACCATATCATTGCGAAGTAAACCCGATTGAACTGATATGGGCACAGATAAAGGGAGAAGTTTCAGGAAAAAATAATTCTTTTAAAATGAGTGATGTTAAACAGTTGTTTTTGGAGGCTGTAAATAATGTGAAGCCTGAAAACTGGGAAAAGGCAGTAAATCATACGATTAAAGAAGAAGAGAAAATGTGGAAGTTGGACAATATTACTGATGAAATGATCGAGCCACTCATTGTAAATATTGGTTGCGACAGTTCAACTTCTGATTTCGATTCTGATTTGGATTTGTAGGTAAGAAGTAGTTTTTATATTAAAATTATTATTTATGAACGTAACGTTGTTTAAAAGTCAAAGTTTAAACCCTTATACCTACATAACCCGTTTGACACAATGTTCTTAACATACCTTGTGGAAAAATAAAATATTTTAGAAAAAATTGCACTTTTTTACCTTCAGCTGCTTAGAAGTTATAAGCAGGTTAATTAGGTGAAAATATAAGTGTACACCCGATATATTTATTATATTTATACAAAGGTTATTTCATACGAAAATACTCGAGGTATAACTTCACAAAATATTTTAACTGTCTACTAAAAGAAGTGGTACGCCTATGGATTACGAACGCTTTATTATTTTAATACTCTCTCATACATAAAAATAGACTATAACAGTTCTCTTCTCTGCCCTCAAGCTGGAAATTAGCTTCAAGAAGGGCAAGAATCTCGACAGCAATAACTATCGCCCAATAAGTTTATTACCTGTTGTCAGTAAAGTCATAGAATCTATTATCTCTGAGACTATAATGGATTTTCTCCTCGAAAAACATATTATCCCGAGCCAAAAACATACTTATGTGCAGATGATTTTGCAGCTCCATTACGCTTAATAATGCAATCGTCCTTTACTAACAGTTCTCTTCTCTGCCCTCAAGCTGGAAATTAGCTTCAAGAAGGGCAAGAATCTCGACAGCAATAACTATCGCCCAATAAGTTTATTACCTGTTGTCAGTAAAGTCATAGAATCTATTATCTCTGAGACTATAATGGATTTTCTCCTCGAAAAACATATTATCCCGAGCCAAAAACATACTTATGTGCAGATGATCTTGCAGCTCCATTACGCTTAATAATGCAATCGTCCTTTACTAACAGTTCTCTTCTCTGCCCTCAAGCTGGAAATTAGCTTCAAGAAGGGCAAGAATCTCGACAGCAATAACTATCGCCCAATAAGTTTATTACCTGTTGTCAGTAAAGTCATAGAATCTATTATCTCTGAGACTATAATGGATTTTCTCCTTGAAAAACATATTATCCCGAGCCAAAAACATGTATTTATTCCAGGACGGTCAACACTTATCAACTTACTTCATTGCGTTTGTGACTGAACATCGTTCTTGAATAATCGACAACCTAAGTGATTTACAGTTCCACGTATCCAGTAAAATATCGCTATACGCAGATGACTCCAAAATATACGACAACCCAATTACAAGTCCTCAGTTTATCCAAAATGACATCTTCGATACATCAGTGGTCCTCAGAGTGGCTACTTCCATTAAACACTGATAAATGTGTATGCTTCATGTCGGTAAAAATAACCCTCATTTTCCTTATTTTATTAATGGTCAAACTTGAACCACAGTAACTTCTCATGATCTAGGTGTTATCGTGAACAGGATCTTATGGAAGAAGCAGATTTAGCACTGCTCATGACAGAGCAATGGATGGAGGACAATGGCCTGCAACTCGCCCCACAGAAGCCGTAATAATGGGAGGTAAAAGGAATAGAGACGGAATCCGGTTTACGTTGAATGGAATAAAAATCGTTCCAAAGAAAAGCGTAAAATACCTAGGGATATGGTAGAGCGGTACAGGAGCATGTTGGGGCGTGCACAAAGAAAGGGTCTACTGAGACGCGCAAGCGCATATCGCACGGCGCCAATATCCAGTCTGCTGGTACTACTTGGACAGCTCCCGATGGATCTATTGATAAGGCAGAGGTGTATGACCATGGATGGAAGAAGTAGAGAGAAGGCGAGGGAGGCCTGCATGGGGGAGTGGCAAAGGAGATGGGCAGAGCATACTGGAACGGCGAGGTGGGCCCAAAGGTTAATTCCTGATGTGAGGCGGTGGTATGCGTATCCATATCGTAAGACGAACTACTTCTTTACCCAATTTTGGACTGGACACGGCAGTTTTACAACATATACGAAGCGGATAGGGAAGACGGAGGGGGATACATGCAGATACTGTCCAAACATAGACACACCGGAACACACCATATTCCACTGCGGGAGATGGGCGCGCAAGAAATTGCTGGTGGAGCAGGAAGTCGGGGAAAGGGTCACGCCGGACAACATTATAAAGCAGATGACAAACAGCAGGCGGAGCTATGATAAAATATACGACTACATCACAGGGGTGATGAAGACGAAGGAGGCAGAGGAGCTGGCAGGACAACGAAGGCAATGAGAAAAGGCAATGAGAAAATTCCGGCCATTGTATACCACCTATGTAAGACCAATTCTTGAATGCGCCGGCCCAGCCTGGTATCCGAACTTAAATCGTGATAGAACATTACTTGAAAACGTACAACGGAAAGCCACCAGAGTTTTGTTTGGACGCGTTAGACCTTCATATGAAGAAAGATCGTCCATGGCCAATCTTACCACATTTGAACTACATCGGTTGCGAGGCGATCTAATTGTAGCTTTCCGAATTCTAAAATATAATTTTGGTGATCTAAAACAACTTTCATCCTAAACGCAGATACACAACCACCATTTCAAATTGAAGACAGCTAGATCAAGACAAAACTTTTTACCCAACAGAATTTTTTATTCCTGGAATAATTTAGACCACGAGACCATCTCAGCATCAAGTGTCAACTTCTTCAAAAACAGACTAGATCAGGTGCAACATATTTAACAGTTTCTGACCTTAATTTCCCACTTTTATGTATATAGATATTTTTTTGAAAATGCTTTACTTGACATAGTACATCCTTCATATTTATTTATTCAATAAATACAATAAATGATAAGCGATAAGTGCTACTGCACTTGTTTCGCATGAAAGGAATCATAAAACATCATCATCAACACTATAAATAGAATTATATCCAAAGACCAGACATCTGTATGAACCTTGACTGATCTTCTTTCCAATTAAGTATTCCCTTTTTCCAGAGCATTTACTTCAGAATTTCGAGGACTCAAAATATGTTAATTAAGCAGGTTTTTTATTTACCTTTGATTTTCCAAAAATATCTATTAATATCCATATCTATTCCTGTTAACTATTTTCATAACTGTTTTGATGATGACGTCCATATATTCTTGAATCTTCCGTATGATTTATTTCCTTTTTATACTCTTAGTTTTACGTCTACATCCGTTTTTTCTACTTCTCTTGGTCTTCGATCCCTATTCTTTCGTCCCTTTGATATTTGAGATACGTCCTTGCTTCATAACACTCTTGATACTAATATATGTATATCCTTTCTGATGTTGACAGGCAAAAACTCGCTTTGTAGAATCCAATGCTTTTTTCATATTAATCTGACCTTTATTGCATATTTTTATTTAGAAATCACACCTTAAAAGATCTGGAATATCCTGTAATATGCAATTTCCCCCTTTCGTCCATCTAAGTGGAAAATTGGACCGGTATATTGTGTAAGTCCACAATCAAGAGTGGATATCTCTTTTTACATAATACATTGTTGTTACGTCTGTCTGCCAATTGCCGTATACTTTTCCTAATATTGCTTATTATTATTCAACGCTGGTCACGTTCACGTCATCGATGATCTCGAATTGTGTGTATCTACTCGATTTCTTTAACTTGTTTGAGAAAAAGTTTCTTCCATCGGAAGAAATTTGCGTGTTCGGCGAAAGGAACTGATATTTCATTCTGTCTAATTTCTTATTCCACGTAAAACAATAGAGAGATTTTATAGAAAATGAGGACGCTGTTTCTCACATTATCTTTAAAACAAATCATAATCTTTTTAAGTAGATTAAGGTATCCATGGTATATGAGAGAAATCATCTAAATAGCCTCCTGTCCTCAAATACAAAAAGTCTCAGATCAGCTAGAGCAGTACAGTCACACAAAATAGGCTAGCCTATATGCTCGACAACTTGTATCGTCTATTATAGGCATGGGAAACAATCCAGGCTTCATGTGTCGATTCGGTTTACCGATATGATTTTGAAGAAGCAGCTTCATACAGAAATTGGCTCTTTTTTGTAGGTTTACGCATACGTGACTTATTTTGACGACATCCGTTTACTAGGGTCCAAGCTGTCACTGGTTTTTGCTTTGTGTTTTTGTTATTTCTGAGAGCGCCAGTGCTAATTAGGGATGGGTGGAACAGCCGTAATTGAATAACAGGTACAACCTGTTCCAGTTCTAAAATATACCTGTTCCAAAAACCTGTTCCAGTTCCCACGTATTGCAAGTTGTATACCCTTAACTCCTGACGTTTTCATAACCTAACATTTTTGTCTATGTTTTTTTTTTTTTACTTCTGTGTCAACGGCATCGACTACTATGGACATTAGCCTCGTGTTCTGTGTAGGCTTTGTTACTGTTTCCCAGCGTCACTTTAGGAACAGCACTGTTAATTAGAACCCAACAGTGAATGGTCGAGTGAGGAATCACACCTGGTATATGAAAATCAATTTCTAAATTTTTAATTAAGTAAAAATCAGAAAATGATTTCTGCCTTTGGTGTGATTCGAACCCACAACCCTTGGATTATGAGTCCAGTGCTCTACCGCTGAGCCACCCACCCTCCCATTTTTTTCTATTTTCGCCGATATTATCAAAGTAGCTATTTTTAAGAAATGTAAAAGGCCTCTTCTACGAGTAGGGATGTGACATTGGACGTCAGTGACTGTTCCATGTCTCTAATAATACCTGTTCCAAGAAATATTTGTAAAAACCTGTTCCACAAGGAACAGATACTGTTCCAGTTACACATCCATAGACTGCTAATTCAGATTCAAGTTTAGCAAGTTAGCAAGTTAGCAAGTTAGCAAGTGCAAGTTAGCAAGTTAGCAAGTTAGCAAGTTAGCAAGTTAGCAAGTTAGCAAGTTAGCAAGTTAGCAAGCTAGCAAGTTTAAATTGACAAAATTACCTTCGTTTGACTTCTGCTATTATATTATTTTTACATTACATATCTGCTCTCGCAGCTAACCTTATGATTGTCAAGGGCAAGTAGAGCTTGCTTGACATTCTTCTAGTTCAAGGACTAAAGTAGCTCTGTGTATTAGATGTAGATGTAAAAAGGGGTGGCCCTGCGGCCTATTTCTACTGCGACCTTTGCAGATCTATTGTGGTTCCCCTGATAATTAGATGACTTATGCGAGCTTCGTCCTTTTATGAGTAGGATCCCTGACAGTGGCTCTTTAACGTAGCTCTCTGCCTCTAGGTATTCCGTTCCCTTCTATGAAAACCTGTCCTTGCTATTCCATCGCATTCGCATAGAATATGGATTGATGTTTCTTCTTCTGTCTGGCAAAACCTGCATGTGGTTTCTTCTGCCAGACCTTCATATGCTTGTTGAGTTTACAGTGTCCTATTGCTTTTACGAACCTTCTGTCCTTGCTTAGTAGGTCTGCCGTGAGTGTAGGCGATGGTTTCTTAAGAAACCTTTTTGCCTGTCTCTGTTCTGTTGATTGTTCCCACCAGCTTTGGGCTTGTTTTTCCACCCATTTGCTGATTGCTTTTTTAAATGTTGTTTTTGCTATACCGCAGAAGGGTTCTGGACCATAGAATGCCATTGACGAGCCTTGACTGGCCAGTTCGTCGGCTTTTTCATTTCCTCGATGCCCTTTGTGTCCTGGAACCCATGCAGGGTCACTTTCTTGCGGCTAGCTAGTTCATTCAGGGCACAGGCACAGTCCCACATAAGTTTGGAGATTACTTGGATGACATTTAGTGCTTTTAGTGGTGCCTGATTGTCGGGGAATATAACAACGGACTGACCTATGCTGTCTTGTCTGTTTATTTCTCCTATACAAAGGTGTATTGCTACTACTTCTGCTTGAAATACTGTGGTGTCTTTTGACAAGCTTACCGGAATCATTATCCTTGGTTTTTGCCCGTATATTCTTACTCCGACTCCTTCTTCGGTCTTCGAGCCGTCTGTGTACCAGATTATTGCTGCACTGTGCATTAAATTTTGCACGATAAAGTTGATCCACGCTGGTTTTTGTATTTTGCAGCAAACTATCAATCTATACCATACACCTAATGACAGCTGTGCAAATGCACATGCAAGGTCTGGATGTGAGATCAACCTATAGCTCTACTGCCTTGCCAAACAGCAATACATATCTTGTTTATTTTGTATTTTAAATGTTTGCCCCAGTCCAACTCCTTATCAATACTACTCCTAGATACTTGACTTCGTCAGTAAGTTGTAATGTTGTTTCGGATAGAGAATGTAACTAGTAAACCATCATTCTGTTCGGTTTCAAATCACCAGGCACGGTCCTGTGCTTTTTTGAATGTTCGCGCCATCGTTACATTGACATCGTGCTTATGTTGGTGATTCGGAGTTTCTCAAGACACATCGTGCCGAGTTCGGGCTTCCTCTAAAGACGATCTAGACGCCATTATTATTGAATTTTTTACATGAAAGAAGCTTTGCTTTTAGCTAACGGTTTTCTATAATATTCAACTTGTTCATTGTAGTTATATTTATATTAAAAGTATTGTTTTGCATCCCACATTCTTACTGGTCCTTCGAAATTCCCCATTATCTTGGTTCACAACCCAAATTCACCGGCGTTGTACCAGGACATTTAACACATTCTACTATTTTTGAGTAGGTCTGCATTAATTTGCAGTCACATTTTCGAATTTTCCGGCTGAGTATGAACCAGTCATCGGCATAACAGACTGCAAAGAATCTGTTGTCATTGAGGAGTTTTATCAGGCTCTCAAGTATTATTAATCGTTTGCTGTTTATACACTCAACATACAATGGTTTTATCTTTTGTTTTGCTATTAATCCATATGATTTTCAAGATTTCTACTTATCTTAATCACTTAATACAGATATATGGTTCCGATATTATGTTTTTACTGATTACGCTGTTTCTGGTTTTTTGAATTTAATGCCGCCTTTTTTATAGATGTAATATTAAGCCTATTTCCTTTGGTATTCTTTTATCTTTACTGCAAAGATCTAAAAGTATTTTAGATCTCGTTCCTTCCATAGTTTTAACCATGTTCACAGTATTTGTATTTATTGCTGGTACCTTACGAATTTTGGAATTTTTATCTTCCCTCATTTTCTTTAGTTTTCTATAGTTTCTTTTGGTCTGGCTTAAGCTATTTTGATTTGTGTCCTGCATTAAAAATGTTCAATAACCTCTTAGCCCAGTTGCCAGAGAAGGATATCGCACAAAAGTGATATCTCGTCTGGACTTATGTAATTTCATGACCTGTTGGGGCATACAGCCCAAGGAGTAGTTGTTGGAGTCCAGACGTGGTGCAGTGTGACATTTTCGAATGTTGCATTTCTTGATAGCTTGTGGTTTTAGTTTTTACAGGCTCTTATTTGTTTTGATCTATATTTTTAGTTTTTAGCTTAGAATTAGTTTTTCTACTCTCCATTAGGTGTCTTAAATGTCGGAAATATTTTAAATGTATTAATCGAATAAGGGCATAATAGGACACCATTTCGTTTGTTCGTGGCATTTTTTTTTCGTCCTTATAACACTTTATTGATCATCATCATCATCATCATCATCATCATCATTGCAGTTCAATCCTGTAGAATTATGGCATCGCTTATAGCGTTTTAAATCCCTTCAATGAGGTGGATTATTCTTCTCTTTCCCATTATAGATTATAGCTTCTCATGTGTCTTCACTGCCGTTGTTATTGTTTTCCAATCTTTTCTGTTTTTACATGTTATGATCCAATCTTTTATATTCAGTGTTTTAATATCTTCCTTTACTTCTTCGATCTAGATTGCACTTCTTCTTTGTATTTTTAAGGGTTATTTCTAGTAAATCTATCAGTTTTTTTGGTATACCCATTGTTTTTAATTTCTTCAAAATCTTTAGTCTATTGATGCTATCAAAAGCGGTTTTGAAGTCTATAAAAATTATGTGGATTTCTTTGTTATATTCCCATGTTCTTTGCATTATTTGTTCTAGCGTATGGATTGCATTGTAGCTTTTGGTTTATTAAGTTTGCAGTAATTTTGTAAGCCGTGTTAAATAATGTTATGGTTCTATAATTATTAGTTTCCTTTGTCGCCCTTTTTATGTATCGGAGATATGATACCTAAATTCCATTCTTCTGGGATCTTATTTTGTGTCCATATTTGCTGTACCAGAAGTTGTAGTTGTTTGTGTAGTTCATTCCCTCCATATTTCAGTAACTCTGCTTCTATATTATCATCTCCTGGTGTTTTCCTGTTTCTTATTCTTCTTATTTCTTTCTGGATTTCTCTTTCAGAGGGGCATTCTACTTCCAGTGAAAACATAGCGGAAGATGCGCTATGTTTTCTTCTTTTTCTCTCTCTCTCTATTTCTTTGATATTCTTGAGATTCAATGTTTCTTCCAAATGCTCTTTCCATATTCTTCCTATCTCCCTTTGGTCGCATTCGGTCTGTCCGTTTTTGTTTTTAATCCCTCTTACCTTAGGTTTCGGTTTAGCATTAAGAATATTTAGATTTTTATAGAATTGTTTTTGGTTGTTTCTATGTTTATCATTTTCTATACCTTCTAGTTTATTAGCCATCTGTTTTTTGCAACGTTATAGTTTCTTCTATTCTGTTCTGTTGGTGCATTTAACCATTTAATTCTTGTTGTGTTTTTTTTGATCTAGCTTCATCACATTGTGTATTTTTTATTTTTGATCATCGTTTTCTGTGTTCCTATAGTTTCTTTCGCTGTTTTGGTTACTGTATTTTTTATCGCCGCCCACCTTTGCTCCATTTGAGATTCTATACTATTTGTTTTAAGCTATCTGTCATTTTTTCTTCATACTTTTTTTGATTCTGTAGTATTTTGGTTCTATTTTATTTATTGTGGCTATTACAAGGTAGTGATCTGTGTCTGCGTTTGCACCCCTTGTGTCTGTGGTTTTACTATATAACCCCTTAGTTGCTAGAATGTGGTCGATTTGGTTTTCTGTTGTTCCGTTTGGGTGCCTCCAAGTAACTTTGTGCTTTCTGGGGTGTTCATACTTTTAGATTTACATATCCAGATAATTGGCATAGTCTCTGTCCGTTCTCGTTAGTTGCTCTATGAATTGTCCCTTTTCTTCAAAGGTTATGTTCAGCGTGTCATAGAATCTATCTTTGTCCTGTGGTTCTGCTTCGTTTGTTATGCTAACATAATAGTATTAAATGTTTTATTTCGTTATTTAATAATTTTTCACATTTTTTTCTTTTGTTTTCAATATAATTTACGCTTTTTTCGTCACACTTTGCTTTTATCTGTGCCATTAGTAGTTCTGAAAGTAAACTAAAAATGTTCACACCATTTATTCAAATATTAATCGATAGTTCGTGCCTATCAAGCAAATCAACAGCAACCAGCTTCTTCAAACATATCAAAGTTAATAAGGCACAGAAGTCAAGTGGCAGAACGAGTGTTCATACTTTCAAACGCGCGAGGGAAGCTGAATGAAACCGTAGTTCATTTAATTGAGGGCAAGGCATTGTATAATGTACGAAGAGGAGGAAGCAAAACATGAACTAACAAAGACGTTCTAACAAATCTGCTCGGAAAGATATAAAAGCTATTCTTTTGTGACTAATGATAAAGTTGGGTCTTATTAAAATTGAATGAGATTTGTTAGAGAACCGAGGAAGTTAAACTTTTATAATGAACCATTTTTTTGTGATGGCACTTTCATAACAAAAGATATTTATGAATATCCGCATTTTTTAAAACTTAAAATTTTAAATAATTATTAAAAAATCAAAATAAGTCACGATTTCCCGATAGCATAGAATAGTTTAAGAAAAATAGAATATTAGTGCACAGTGTGTTGGTGCATTGTCCAATAATGTCAACTCTTTACACCAGCGGTTCTCAAACTTTTCAAATTTTGTACCACATTAATATGAAACAAAAATATACATGTACCACCATAAAACCAAAGGCATATTTTTGAGACGAGAATATTCTGCTTTCTGTATGAGCTTCACAACATTTCTAATGCTGATATCATAGACTAAGATATTAATTTACAGGTACAGGAGGAAGGAAGTATTGTGAAAGATATAGACGGCATACAACTCTTGAATTAAATAACTTCATTCAAAGATATTTAAGTAAAAAACAGCCAATCGAGATATTAGAAATTATAGTCAAAAATTATTAAAAATTACTTGAAGAATAATATGACACAAGAAGCGTTTTCAGATTTTGCTATGAATCTGAAATGTCGAAAACATTGATTTCACCCGTTTCACCGAAATTTTTTATCAAATTTGCTTCTCAGAAAGCCAGAAAACTTATTTTATAGTTAATTATTTATATACTTTTCGTTTAACGAAATTTATGCTTTAGTACATTTTTTTATTAGATTATATTTTCTAAGAAAATACTGTTGTTTTGCAAAGGTAATATTTTTGTTTGTTTATTTGTTTATTATTCTGTCGTTATCTATAATGTATGCATGTATAATATTTTTGTTGAAAGAATTGACAATTGCTGAAGAGTTTCTAAGAACAAAACCTAGTTTTCAATAACCACTACTTAAAGTTAAATTTATATGTTGAACAAATGTAAGTTTTTCATCAAATAATACTCAAAGGTCTTTAACAACCGATACTCTTTCAATTATCTCATTGTCAGTTATTGTGAATTGCAGCTTTTGTTCTACTAAAAGTAATACATTATCATTTATCCAGGATTCAACAGCATTAAGATCTTCTTCTGGATTTGAGATGATGGAAAATGAAGAATTTACAATTTTTTTAAATGGTTCCTAAGTCATTGATAAAAAGACTTCCGGAATGGCAATTTTCAATGGGGGAATCGATACAATATTCGATATGTCAAACTTTTCAAGATGGAAGAATGCGAATCACCAAAACGATTATACCTACTACTTCGGCAAGGGTATATCATTATCAATACATAGTAAATTGCAACTCCTATTGGTTAAAGTTATAATGAGTTGTATAATCATTTTCAACGCCGGTTTCCAAGACGGCATGTTTCCAACGGTGCCTTTGACATTATAGAAAACAACTTTTAAATTTTTGTTTCATTGGACTTAAAATCTCGAAGTCTTCTTATCTATCTATCTATATCTGTGATGGGGGTGTTAGGTAGATCTTCCTCTTCTATTTGATATTCTCCGAGGTATCGTACCCTTGGATTTTGCAGGGTAATGCATTCTGAGAGAATGTGGATAGAGGTTTCCTCCTCTTCCTCGCAGAATCTGCATTCTTCTTTGTCTACTAATCCGAGTTTCTTAAGGTGGCCTCTCAGCCGGCATTGCCCTGTTAGGATACCCGTTAGTTTTCTGAGCTTATTTTTACTTTTACTGATGCAGTCGTCAGATCTCTTCTGGTTATAGTTTCCCAGTAGTGTCTTGGCCTGCCTCATTCCTTGTAGTCCTATCCAGTATTGGGATCTTTTCTTATTTACTTCTTTTCCAAGTTCATCAAGTATTGTACTGGTGCTTATTCCGCAGAAGGGTTCAGGTCCCAGAAATGGTGTTTCAGTCCCTTTTTTTGCGAGTACGTCTGCTATTTCATTACCCTCCACTCCAGTGTGTCCCGGAACCCATAGGAGGGTAACAGTGTTGTTCTTGCCTAGTTCGTTTAGATTCTCTAGGCATTCCCAAACCATCTTGGAGTTGATTAGGTGGGAGTTCAAGGCATTAATGGCTGCTTGGCTGTCTGACATGATGATGATCTCTTGTCTGCGAAAATTTCTTTCTATGTTGAACTGGACACATTTTCCGTAGGCGTATATTTCAGCTTGGAAAATGCTCGGAGATTTGACTAAACTTTCGGAATATTTGGTTCCAGGTCTTCTTAATATACCTTCCACTTTTTATTTTCTTAACCAAACTTATCCTCATCCTACATATGGCATGTTGCAACTCTAACCCCGAACTGGCTTTACTATTGCGTTCGGTTTTTGTCAGTTTTTTAATATTTTAATACGAATCGTTCTCTATCCATTGGCGATAGATAATGCTGCAATAAAAAGAGAGAAAAGAGCATTCTTTACTCATGAATTGAACAGTAAGAATCCTAAGAACCTGTGGAAATCATTAAAAACTTATCAATTTATTCCAACTAAAACAAACGACATTCCTAATAATCTAAAAAATCCACTAGAGGTAAATAACTATTTTATCAGTTCAATAAATAATATGCAACCTCCTCAAAATTTAATTTCATTTTATAGGGATAATAAAGTAGTCGAGAGTGATTTTACCTTTCAAGAAGTAAATGATCTGTATGTTTATGAGACAATATGTAATATTAAAACTAATGCAGCTGGTGAAGACGGATTAAATATAAATCTCATAAAATTATGCTGCCCTCATATAGTTCCGTATATCACCCATATAGTAAATTTTTGCTTAATTAACAATGTGTTCCCAGCTATATGGAGCAAAGCAGTTGTGAAAGTATTGCCTAAAAAAAATAATCCACAAACTTATAAAGACCTACGACCAATTAGCATTTTATCAAAAATTCTGGAAAAAGCCGTGGAAAAACAGCTAAGAGAATATATTGATTCGTTTTCATTATTGCCTGAGACCCAGTCCGGGTTTAGAAAGGGTTATAGTTGCACAACTGCTCTGCTCCAAGTTACTGATGATATTATAAGAGCTATAGATAAAGGACAGTGTACTCTGCTTGTTCTTCTAGACTTTAGTCGCGCTTTCGACACCATAGACCATAATTTAATGTTAGCTATTTTACATTATATGGGACTCCCGGATAACGTGGTAAATTTTTTTAAAAGCTACCTCATTGGTCGACAACAAATGTTCGTAATAGATGGAAACCACTCTAATTATATAAATCTATACCGAGGTGTTCCGCAAGGCTCTATCCTGGGTCCCCTTCTGTTTGCTATTTATACGTCTCACCTTGAAAAGAACTTGCGGTACTGCAAAATTCATCTTTATGCGGATGACACGCAATTGTATTATAGTTTTAAACCTGACAATATAGTAGACGCATGTCATAAGATTAATATGGACTTAGAGGTATTTATTAAAATTGCAACGGAACACTGCTTAAATATTAACTGCAGCAAATCTAATGTTTTTGCTTTTGGTACTAAATCTAGACTAAATACAGTTAAGAACTTTATTAATGTAAAAATTAATAATGAACCTCTCAAAGTCGTACCAGAAGCAAGGAGCCTAGGTGTTACATTAGACTCTGACTTAAGGTTCGAATGCCATGTAAATAGCTTAATTAAAAAGGCTTATTCTGTTTTAAAAATAATATACGGTAACAGATTTTTTATGACAACTGAATTAAGACAAAGGTTATGTGAAACATTAGTTCTATCGGTCTTCAATTATGCAGATATTCTCTATGGTCCATGTTTAACCAGTCAGTTTAAAAGAAAAATACAAAAGGCACAAAATTCTTGCCTACGACTGATATTTGGAATACGAATACATATATCATACAAATTAAAAGATGCTGGGTGGTTGAACATGTACAATAGAAGGATATTGCATCCTGCCTGTCTGTACCATAAAGTGGTTATCAATAAAACACCCTCTTACTTGTATAAAAAAGTGAAGTTTCGAACAAGTGTACATAATGTTAATATCAGGAATAAAGGTACCCTGTCTCCACCCAGTTTCACACTTGAATTTTTTAGACGTAGTTATAGTTACCAAATTTGCTTTGCTTATAATAATGTTCCCAAGCTCATCAAGGATTTGAATTTGCGAGGCTACAAAAATAACCTCAAAAAATTTCTCCTTGCTTCGCAGTAAAATTTAAAACTACATATTATTACATATAATTCATGAAAACATCCTCATTGTAAACAGATAATTATTGCCCCATCGACAGATTTATAGCTGAATGAATAAGGTATGTGCCAGTAGATATTTAAACTTTTATTATAATTTTTATTTTTTTAATTATTATAAATTTATTTAATTGTTTAAGCATAGTAGTATTTGTATAAGGTTAAATGGAAGAACAGTTTATTGAATTTTCATTCAAATAAACTGAACTTCGCCTTTTATTTTTCTAAGCAATCCTCTTGTAATGCTGTTAATGTAAAAAAATTTTGTTTTTTGTTAGAAAAATAATAAAGTCGTTTATTATTATTATTATTATTATATATTTAATTGATATATTTTGTTCATGTGTTTTCTATCTCTGATTATAGTCTTGAAAGATCAAAACTAGTTACCGTCAATGTTTTTTTTTACTAAAAAACTTCTATATGAAACCTTTAGTTGACTACTTTGTTAAAGAAGACTTCTTAATTATTTTAAAAATAGTTAAAAATCTGAATCTGAAACCACATGGTTTAATTTTATGTTTTAGAAAATTAAAGACCCATTATTTTCAACACTAATCATTTATCATCTTTCATTAATTCACAAAGAACCGCTCCCCTCCTAAGGCATGACTAGCAATAATTTTCTAAATTGATCAATTATCGATTGATCGTTCTCGCCCACTGCACTGTCTTCCTGATTGCGGTTTCGCTCAACTAATCAGCAGAAAAACCACGAAATAACAATAGACAACCTCGTGATAAAAGATACGAAGCGTCATCGTGTGTTTTGTGTTTTGTGTGATGTCTGCGTGTGTATGTGTGTGCGGAGGAGGAAGGTTTGATAAAGCACAGCATGACGATCGGCTAGGGAGAGACGACAATGCGTAGGCGGTCGGTCGATCAATAAAACACAGAAGCGCGAAGGACAAGCCAAGCGAGGATAAGACGGAAACATGCGCGTCAGCATCGCTTGGCAAGAGGGAATCGTAGCTATTTTATTTAATTGATAAAAAAAAAATGTATGCGAATGTGGGAAATCTCTCTCAACTGTGTCAAACTGGAATGCCAATGATCTTTTACAATAACAACGACACACTAAACACTTGTCTGGAAGAAACGCTTTCACACTTGACAACACGATACCGACACGACAACGGCAACGATGCCGGTGGGGTTGAATTTACATTGAAATAAATGGAGTCCTTTCACATTAGACGACATGCGGTGGCGGTGCTGGTGTCGTCACCGGCTGCCGTCTTCTCACTCGTGTCGTCCCGATTTTTGAAACAAGATATTTAGTAATAACAATAAATAAATAAAACTAATTAGTTCAATTTAGTTCCTTAAAGTGTTTTAACATAGCTTTTAAGTTTGATAGTTACCTTAATTGAACTGCTTGAAAAAAAAACACTGTATTGAAAAATAATATGAAAATAATTAAATACTATTAAACGAGCAAGGTTTGTATGTATGTGTGTCCGGAAGATCTCACAATCCACACGTCAGAATTCAATGCTATTTCCAGGGTCTACTAATTCCTATCTAAACCGGCAAAAATGCAGGTCTCATGTCTGTGAAAATTCGATCTTCCGAGATATTTACAAGAAAAGTTAAGCTATTTCCTAGCAACGACAGACGACACAGAGGTAACATAACCTGATAAATAATATTAGTTTAATTTGTCAGTTTTTGGCATTGTCAAAAGTAGTTAATTGTCAATCATCGATCATCGATAGAAATCATATCATATTTTTGAGCGAGGGGTGTTCCAGAGCAACGTTGAGTAACGTAGTCGCGGTATAGGTACTGTTGGTCTAACAGTGGCCGGCGAAAACATTGATGGAGTGATGAATGGCGAGGGCAAGGCGGCTGCGGTACGGAGACATTATTTGGCGCTGACAAATTAATAAAAATGAGCTTTTCTCCGCTTCGAAAGAGTGAAAAACTCAAATAATAACTTCCGTTAAGAATACGATTGTGAATATATGCAAATCTAGCTGCTCACTTTACTCTAAAATGAAAAATTGCCATAAGAAAAGAACCTATTTTTGTAAATATCAACGTCAAGGTTTGACTTTATTTAATTTCTGGCGTTTCAATCTGAAAGAATTCAATTTTAAATTTTTTTACAATGCAATAGAACATTCCATAATAACCTACAAATTTTGACAACTGCCATCAGAGATGTGCGTGTCAGTTTCTGATTGGTTAACATAATTTCAGTTTTTGAAACAATTAAAAAATCACGCACAACTCTGAGCTATGTACATAACACCGTGGCCGCGACGTTCATATACCCAGAATGATATAAGATTCTTCAAAATCTCAACTTGGTTGCACTATGCAAAGACATCAATTCCCAATAAAGCTAGCATTTGCAATGACGATTCACAAAGGGTCAAACTTTTGATTATGTTGGGGTTGACTTAAGAACGCCAGCATTGATGGCTATATGTTGCTTTTTCGCCAGTTAAGACGAGAAACAGCTTGAAAATTTTATTACCCGCAATAAAGTATCGTCGTCAATTTTTTGGACATTAATTCTTTGATTCGGTGATTGGGAGAATAATTTCACGTCATAAAACAATTAACTAGTGCATTAAAACAATAACCGTAAAACATCAAAAACTAATTAACTGTAAATATAATACAAATATTAATCAAATCAATGTTTTGCGATTATAAACCTATGTACTTTACCTACCATTAAAACCATAAACACTTTTTATAAATCCAAGAACTACAAACTTTGAAAATTAATTAACGGTTTTCATTGTTTTGATGAAGACTAAACGTTAAATCTATGAATGTCACCATTAAAAACGCGCCAAAATAGTGTTACCTAATAGTAAACCAATCTCTACGAACATTAATATTACGAACAACTAGCGTAGATGTTTAACTCTTCGCGCCGCGCCCATAGCCCATATGCAGAGGTTAGGTGTTCCGATACAGTTTGTGTTTTGTGGACAGTAAAATAATAATTATTGTGCTAAATTAGTTAATTCTGGAGATCCACAAAGAAAGGAAGGTACATTCTGGTAGTTACAAAAAACACTGGGGATACCGCTTGGTAAATATTATTTTGGCACACATTATAATAATAATAATAATTTATTCATTAAAAATACAATTATAAGTACAATTTGTTAATATTCTAAAAATAGATGAAATGAATAAATTTGTTCTCGATAAGTGAGTACTCACTTGTTTCGAGTTAGAAATTACAGCATTTAATTTAAAATAACAAATTTAATTTAAAATTGACAAATAAAAAATATATATTAAGTACAATAATTTGTTAATAATTTTAGTTTGAAATACTTATTCGTAAAAAGAAACAAACAAAACAAGAGAAAAAAAAAAAAAAAAAACAGTTTAATCTGAAACGTGACACATCTAGGAGACTTTTTCATCAATATATTTATGAACTATATGTCTGGGTCTTTGTGTAATAAATTGTTTTAACTTAATTTTAAATATAGGAAAATATGTTATTAATCTAAAGAATTCCGGTATTGTATTATAAAATTTTGGAGCAAGATAATCATATGCGTGTTGAGTGATGGATTTTATCATATGAGGGATTGGATGCTCTGTTTTGTGGCGTGTATTGTACGGGTGAGTGGGCCTTATTGTTAAGTGTTTGTTGGTGTGATATTTAATAAGTACACAGTAATAGTACAATTGTCTTATGTCCATAATTTTGGTTTCCAGGTACAGTTGATCTGAAGGATATCGAAAACTCTTATCAAAAATAAGTTTTAGAAAACGTTTTTGTGTAATTTCTAATAATTGTATATGGGTTTTCATTGCAGCTCCCCATCCAACTATTCCATACCGTAAATGACTCTGAACCAATGCGTAATATAAAGACTTCAGGTGGTGAGTGGATAGGACCTTTTTTAAGTATCTAAATCTATATAATATTACTTGAAGTTTCTTTATTACAAATTTTATATGCAAATCCCACCTGAGATGTTTGTCTATAATAACACCTAGATATTTAATGTGATTTACAGGGGTAATTTGATATGGAGCATTTCCTATTTCTATTGTTAAATTATCAAAATTTGGTAAGCAAGATTTGTTACAGCTGAATGGGATATAATTTGTTTTTTCTAGATTTACTGTAAGTAACTTGTAATCCAACCATTTTTTTATATTTTTAAAATCAATTTCAGTTTTTGTTTTAAGATTGTCCCAAGTTTCAGCTGTGTAAAGGATAGCTGTGTCATCAGCGAAACCTATAACGTGACCTTGACTTGGTAATGAGAATAAACCATTTATGTAAATATTAAACAAAACAGGCCCCAGGACCGTACCTTGCGGTATCCCAAATTGAATTGTTCTAGTTTCGCTGATGACACTATCCACTTTTACACATTGTTGTCTGTTTGTTAAATATTCTTTGAAAAGGTTTAAACACTGTCCTCTAATACCTATATCCTCTAATGATTTCAACAAAAATTCATGATGGATAGTATCAAAAGCTTTGGATAAATCAATGAAAACACAAAGGCATGATTGGTTTTTATTTAAGGCGCTATTTATATTTGAAGTAAGAGTTAAAATTGCATCCTCAGTTGACGTATTTTCCCGGAAACCAAATTGTTGATTGGAAATTATTTTGTATTTATCTAAATATGCAACTAATCGTTTTTTAAGTGCTTTTTCAAATATCTTAGATAAGTGAGGTATTAATGAAATTGGTCGATAGTTCATGATATTGGTTCGGCTTCCTTTCTTGTATAAAGGGATTATAACTGATTTTTTAAAAGCGGAAGGCCATTTACCAGAATCAAAACAATTATTTATTAAAAATTTTAATGGTTCAGTTATAAAATAAGCAACTGTCTTAATGGTTTCTGCCTTAATGTTGTCTATACCAACTGCTTTTTTACTTTTTAGATCATTTATAATACTACATAATTCCTTATTGTCTAGCGGTGTTAGAAAAAAAGAGTTGCAAGTAGTTTGCCTAACTGGCGAATAGTTTTCATCTTTTTTTATATTGTTTGCTAGTGTCTGCCCTATACTTACAAACATGTTATTAAAATTATTAGCTATATTATTTTTATTTGTAATTATTTGACCTGTTTCGTCTTGTATAGCATTTATGGAATGTTTAATTTTATTGGGTTTACTTAAATCTTTCACCACATTCCACAAATTTTTTGGATTATCGTTATTGTTTTCTATTTGCTTTGCATAAAAATTATATTTTGTTTTTGTTATTAAAGAATTAAGTTTATTTTTGTAAGCTTTATATTGTGTTTTAAGTTGTAAATTATTCGGAGTTTTTCGTACATTTTTAAACATTTTATTTTTTGTGTTAATAGATTTAAGCAATGCGTTAGTCATCCAAGGGGTGATTTTAGTGTGTTTTCTTTTAACGAGCCGTTTTTCGCTACACTCGTTGATAGCTTTAGAAAATATTGATAAAAAATTATTAGTTGCGATATCTGGATCAGGCTCACTGTATATGGAATCCCATGATATGTTTGCTAACAAGTTGCTCAGTCTATTTGTATCAATAACTTCTATAAAATGTTTTTTTTGTTTTTGCCTTTTAATTTGTGTATCTAATATTGTTTGTAATATAGTAGTTGAATGGTCAGTGATATCAGTTTGTAGAACGATTGGTATAATTTGGTTTATAAGTTCGTTTTTCGTTTTTACAAATATATGGTCTAAACATGATTTTTGTCTTGTTGGTGAGTTTATTGTTGATAAATATCCAAACTCACTAAGTAGGTTTATATACTGTATTGTATTTTGATCGTAATTTAAAATATTTATATTCAGGTCGCCGATAAAAATGTAAAAATATTCATTGTTAGTTTCATGTGTTTCTAAAAAATCTTGCAAATATGTTATAAATGTTCTGGTATCTGTGTCCGGTGACCTATAAACTGCATATACAATTGCATTATCAGTTTCATTTAGCTGGATCTTAAGTTGTAAAATATTTATATTGGGAAATATTTCTGTTATTGTATAACTGTAATTTAAATTGTTTTTGATATATACTACAACACCGTCATTCTGATTATATTTACTCTCGTTGTATACCTATACTAAAATTCTATGTCTAAGATGTTAAAATAAAAAATTGCTGTTTTTTCAACTTCAATATTTCTTTTTGGTTGATATGGATTATAATGTCGCGTTCAAAAGTGGGGAATTCTTTTTGAAAAATTGGGGAGCTAGAGCCCTATTAGATAACTCCTTCAAGGAAACGTGCGATGAAAGAAAGTTAAAATTATAATATGCCAAAAAGTAGCATATTAATTTTGTATTTTTTTAGACGAAAAATATGCTTCACTTTTATGAAACAACAAGAAACATTGTAACAACTAATCTACCTATAACTAATTTTATTGGAATGTAAAAATTACATTAAATGTTCAAAATGTCCTCTCTCCGTTTTGTTGTAGTAATAATTGACACCTTTTTCTTACTGATCTTACACAATTGAGTATGTGCACTGGCTTTATTTTTCTAAATGCGGCATGAATATTTTGTAATAAATCTTCCCTACTCTCGAAGTTAGTCTTGTAAATATTATTTTTTAAAAATCCCCAAATAAGTTAGTTGTTACAATGTTGTAATCTTGTTGTTTCATAAGTTTATTGTTTTTATTTTTTATTAATTATAATTTTTTTAAAGGTGTTTCACCTGATAACATCCATAAATGGTTTATTTGCACTGTAGCTGCAACCATTGAAAATAGATATATAATATGTCATATCAGGTGAATGAGAATTAAAAAAGGAAACGAAAAACGTCAAAATATACAGGGTGTCCCATTTAAAAAAACATAAGTTTGCATTATATTTCCTTAGTGAGCCCCCTAAAAAAAATCTGTGCGCCACTGAACTCTTTAATATTATATCTATCAAAAGTTTTTATAACGTTTTTTTATATTTTTCTTAATTAAGAAGTTATAGTACCTTGTAGTTTTCGACAGTTTTCAATAATTGCCCTTTATCTTCCAACTGCAGGGAGTTACTAAAGATCTTAACTGCTTCTCTTCTATCTCTTCTAGTTTACGAGATACCCTGCAAAACACACCAATTTGGGACACCTTGTACAGAGATCATAGATGTATACTTACTTTTCATTGTTTTTAAAAACATTAACCATAGATTAATATCCACCGTTCGTAAAGTTGAGAAAATTTACGTAATAACGTTTATTGTATTAATTATAGCTGTTGTTGACGTCCATTGATTTGATGTACTTTGTTATTAATTACACGTACTTTTTTCGTTCACGCAATGTGATTTGGAAAGAGATCTTAAATACGTTGCTTGACGTTTCTCAAACATATCCTATGACACTTTCGTTTCAATCAGTATCACACCAGTGCAATTCAGGAAATTCCATCAATACCATATGCGGCACCAGCGCCAGCGCCCAGCAGCCGGCCAATTGATTTAACATCAAACGAATACGAATATTATAATTTGTCGCGTGAATGTGAAATCACTTTGGCTGAAATGATCACAAGAAAAATGTATAATCAGAACCTCAATGGTTTAAAACAAAATCTGGATGAGCGTGTTAATCTCTGCAATCAAGTTTTGCAACCAATGATAAATCAGAGTTTAGTTTCTAACGTTCCTTTTATGAGACGATTTCTTACGAAATTTTAAATAAATTGTATCGAAAGTATATCACAGGGGATGGAAATTGTATGCCACCCTTAGAGGTGAAAATATTCCTTCCGTTCTAATATCACCTGGTACTTGTGCCGCTATGAAAGAACAGTCAAAGAATGCCTATGGCCAGTTAGAAAACAATTTTTATTGGGTAGACCGAATTCCCGAATTAGCCACAGCAATTGCATTAAACAAAGCGATTGCTATAATAAACACATCAATTAATCCTCGAAATGAATTACGAACCACTACGCTTGAGATTTTTAAACCTAATCCAAGGTCTGATTACTTAAACATTATGTTTTTCGCCTACCATGTCTGAAAATGAATCATATCAACCCTAAAAATCAGACCGAAAGTAATATTTCCGGCCCTTGGGCCGCAAAAATCAAAAAGAACACGATTTTCACTATCAACGTACCTTTGACTTTGACATTTCACATACATTTTCATTAAACGTCAGTGTAGAATCAAGAGAATTAAACTTTAAAATAAAAATACGTTCTGATTCTGAATAATTGTGATTCTGTGAATTAGTGAAAATGAATAGTACCTAATTCAGGCAGTGATGAAGAATTTACGAATACTCCACCAGACTTGCAAGAAGAAGGTAGGTAGTAATGTTTCTCTAAATTTGTTACTTAACAAGACAACACGCAATGGTACGAAAAGTCCTATGAATTGTTTAACAACTGGAAATAATATATAATAAATAAATTGGTACATTTTTATTACTTGTTGTTGCTCATTAAATTCTGTCTGTATTTATAAAATTAAAGATTTTTGTTATATTTTCCTATTTTTTGTTTTTTTTTGGTAGGCGAAAAACAGTTGTGTGTCACACATGCAGAAAACGCTTTAGCAGCCCTTAGCTATTAGCTGCCCTCGGGCTGCTAAAGCTCATTTTCTGCCCTTGTGACACAATATACTATTGTCAAGTTAGAAAAGCAACATTTTGAAGCTTTGATTCCAATAGAAGCTAGACTTGGTCAGTATATACAAGAAGATAGGTGTGAGATAAATGTTTTACCTAATGAGGTATAAAATGAAAGATATTTTATACTGTTTATGTTTTTGATAAGTCATTTGTACTGGCAAATATATAAGATCACATGAAAATTATACAAACAATATATGATAGTAGTATACGAAAGGAAATTGCGGGCCTGTCCGCCGTGACTATTCGCGAAGATCAGCAGATGTCGCCCTAAAAGGGTGAAGTCTCCAGCAACTAGGCAACTTTTAATACATTTAACGAACCTCTCTGACAAGCAGTTGATAAACGTCAACAACAGCTGCAGCCAATTGAGAATTAACACTGACAGCTTTTTTAATTTTACCGCCTACTTTCAAGCCAATCGCCAATTAACTTTCTATTTATCTACCTTTCAGTAGTTCAAGTAGATGTCGCCCACTCCGTGATTTTCGCGAATTAATAATTTGTCAGGTAATAAACCGTTGAGGTTTTTCATGGGTTTTCTCCTATATAAAAGGCAAGTGCTGGGTCAGTAACATCCTTTCAGTTTTTCTCAGCACCATTACTTTTACTACATTCCCTCAGATCTGATCCCCAGGCCCCTTAGTTTAATTTATATTGTTGATACCGATATAGTGCATAAAAGAAAGTTAAAATGTATTAAAATGGTTTTTTTATGCGATGATAGCAAAATAATGCATTGCAAAAATTAGTGTATTTTTCCAGTTTACTTTGCCTAATGAAAAATCAAGAAGAAGAAGATTGAGTCACCTAAACTCCCAGTATCTACATCCAAAGACATTACAATAATTACGAGACCTATATAATGAATGCAAACGATTAATAACATATTGATGATTATTAAAGATAGCAAACAACAAATTACATCACTTTCTAAAAGTGTCCTACCTAAAAACGTAAAAGAAACTTTGTAAGTAGTTGATATTTACGATACATTTTAAAGGTTAATTAAACTTTAAATTGTTTTAACACAAAGAAGGCAGTGAAACCATTCATTCGAATGTAACACAATAAATAGCGATTCCATCGACGTCACCACGTCTTCGGCCGAGAATCGCTTCAAATAAATCTGTCATTACGTTCACCGTCATTCATTACGCTAAACAGACTGTAAATTGGAAACGCAAATCACACATTCGTCCTTTGAAGTCAGCCACGTTTATTTTTAGTAACATGTGTTTAATTTACTCTTTGAAGTTTATTGACTCCCACGTCGTAGTTAGTTTATGTGAAAAAATATTAGATATGAGTTAATCGCAAATGCTTTATTTATGTTATTGGATATTTATTTGGAAATCCTTTTTTGTTATATCATTGAATCACGGCAACACTTGGCAACGAGATATTATACGAGAGCCGGCAACGGCGCCAACCCTATAGACATTATTAACCTATCTCGCTCTAATTGTTTTTCTTTACAGTACTCAGTTTATTTTAAGAATTGAACTTCCAACTTGTTTTATAATTTAATACTTTCCTTAATTAGTTATTGTTGTTAATCATTTCAGGTTTATTCAAATTGTGAATTAAAGTTCTCAGTGCTAATTCGACTAATTGTTTAAACCTCACCCCCGATTAATACTTGATAATTAAAGTGCCACACTCGCGCCCAACGTGGAGCTAAACATTAGTTTGAAAAGTATTAGTGACTTACTTTTGCATAAACAATAAAACTTTTGTTCGGAAGTGATTAAAATTTAATGTTAAGACAGGTCTGAGGCAGCGTGATCTGAAAAGACGCAAGAATTAACCGAACCGGACTTCTTTACTTCAAGAAACACCAAAGGATAAGCAGATGACATAGTAGTAATGACACGGAGTAGCGCGTAGTTAAAAAGGGTCATAGTTGCACTGGAGGAAAAGGCAAGAGCATACGGTCTAGAAATAAACTGCGAAAAGACTAAATATATTAAATGGATCGACGCAATCTTTAAGAGCTGAAGGTTTACAACAGGTATGGGAAAACAACTGGAGTTCGAAGAAGTAGAGAGATTTACCTATTTAGGAACCGAGTTCAAAAGAAAACCTAATTTAAAAGAGGAAATTAAATCGCGATTAATAAAAAGGACCAAGTGTATACATAGCTTAAATAGCTTCCTAAAAAGTAAGCTGATATTCAGAAAGTTAAAAGTACATACATATAAAACAGTAATACGCCCTATTGTGTTATACGCTTGTGAAGTATGGTCACTAGGAAAGGCAGAAATAAAGGTGAGGTTTGGGAAAGGAAACTCCTAAGAAAAATGTTTAGGGAAAGAAAGTAGACGGAATATGGGAGCGGAGAACTAACCAGGACTTATCTCTGTTTCTGTAAAGTTAGAAGGGTCGGTCACCCCACAGCACGTAGGCCACATTTGGCCCATTGTGCATCCTTCTGAGGTTGAGCTTTCCTTCTAGCTCGTCAACCAGCCTACTTGTTTGAAGTAGGTGATGACGTCGCCTGAAGGTAGCTCCTTGATGTTGGCTTGTGTTAACCTCTGCTCGCCGAAAAGAAAATGTCTTATTTGTGAGAGTGTCGGGCATTCGCAAAGAATGTGTTCAACAGTCTCGTCTTCCTATTCACATCCTCTGCATAGAGGAGTGTCAGATAACCCCATCCTGTGGAGATGTTTTCATAGATGACAGTGGCCAGTCAAGATACCCGTGGCTGTGCGCAGGTTCTGTCTGTTCATAGTCATGTATTTTTTGGCTGTTTCGCTGTTCGGATACTGTAGAAGTTCCTTGGCTAGCTTGCAGCTAGTTTCGTCGTTCCGTCTACCTACCCTTAAACTTTTCAAGGGAGTGCTTCTTTAGTAGGTCCGCCACAGCTGATGTCGATAAGCCTATGAAAGTGCCAGGTATCAGGAGTTTTTGGGAGGCTGCTTTCTTAGCTAACGAGTCAGCCTTTTGATTTTCCATGGCCTTTGATCCAAGCTACAGTGACCACGTTGTTGTTGCAAGCTTCGATCAGGGCCTGGTGACATTCTAGTACTAGACCTGATGTAATGCGTGGTATATTCAGAGCTAGTAGTGCCTGTCTGCTATCCGTAAGGATGTAAATATTATTACCAGTAATGTTCCTCCTGGTAGTTTCTTTTGCGGCGATGGAAATAGCAGTGAGCTCTGTTTGATTCAGGGATCTGGAATAAATTCCACAGCCTGATCCCTCACTTGTTTTAGACCCATCGGTGTGGATGCACAAGGCACCTGCTGCCAATGTAGCCTCTTGTACGTTTTTTATTATTACCCTGTAGGGCCTGTGAAAGGCATATCTTGGTGCAATTGAATCTGTGTTGGTTTGTAGCAGTGGGACCTCCCCAAGGACCCCGTGCCACAAGTCACACCTCGATTTACCGGATCCTACGTCAGGTTGTATACCAGTAGAGCGTAGCCGTGTCATGGTCATCACAACAACCTCCTTAACAAATATTTCAAGGGGGGTGAGACAGAATCACCTCCATTGCTCTAGTTGATGTGGTTCTCATGTCCCCTGTTATGTTGAGGCATGCTATTCTTTGGATTTGATCCAATTTCCGTACGACTGTCCGCTGGCTAGTTTTGACTCCCCAGGCAATCGCACCGTACGTTAGCATAGGTCTTATGATAGCAGTGTAGATCCAGGCCGTAACCTTAGGTGACATTCCCCAGGTGCAACCAAACTATACAATGAACCGATCGTAAGAACAGAAATAATTAGATGATTATTTTCAAATGGGTCTATTGCTGGTTACCAAATGAATAATACATTTATGTGTCTTCGTAAACTATCGCTGGTATTAACATATAACATCTACAAAATTGATACTAGCATATTATATGATATAGCATTTGAAATAAACAGAAGCCGCCAGATGATGGTATTCAACCTCTCAGATTATTCCCATTCCAAACAATTTGCGTCGTCTTTCATGGTATTTTATTTATTTTCGATTCACGTTAATTCCTATTTTACTGTAACCTATATGGAAGTCACTCATTCCTTAGAAAATGAAATTGAAATATGTGTTGTATAAATATATATTACACTGTACCAAAATATTCCAAACTGTATCATAGTACGCTATTACCCCTTCACCCCCTTTCATCATTACTCCTCTAATACCAAACAAACACTGTATGATGCCGTATCTAGCGAAGCATATATGATATAGTATTTTGGTAAAAGTGAGTAGACTGTGGCTGTGTTGATTAGAATAGGAACTGTCAATCTAAAAATCTAAAATCTATTTTAAAATTTTGATTTCATATTCACATAGAGCATCAAAATGTAGTATACAAACTGTGATTCACTATTTCATAAAAATTTTAATGTTTCTTCTTTCATTACAATTTGTTCGGTCTATGGCAATGAATGCTAAAAGAGCATTCTCAACTGGTTATTATTATTATTTTGTATTTTATATTGTTTAATTTAAGATGTCTGATGACGGAAAAAAAACTGTCTGGTTACCAGTATAAAAGACGAAGGATGGAAAAGGAAAACCAAGGGAAAAACAAGCTGGCTCTTTAAATAATTATTTACAGAGTTCGTCTGGTAGTACCAAAACTAAGGAGGACTCAAAGAATCCCAAATCAAGTTCGGTTATAAAAGAAAACACGGAATCGTCAGAGAGTGATGATGACCAAAAAATAGACGATATTTCTGAATCAACTGGAACTGGCACAATTCTGTCGTCATAATGAAAATTGGCACCGACCT
Source organism: Crepidodera aurea (assembly GCA_949320105.2). Lineage (NCBI taxonomy): Eukaryota > Metazoa > Arthropoda > Insecta > Coleoptera > Chrysomelidae > Crepidodera > Crepidodera aurea. The sequence goes on from OX439480.2 coordinate 10,087,404, forward strand.
GGCACCTACGGACAGCTAAAATATTTGAAAAATTTATTTGTAAAAAATTTGTAAACAAGAAATGTAAATTGTAATTTTTTAAACGAACGACTGTGGATAGCCCTGGGCGGCAAATCTTCAAATCCGCCTCTGGCTCTTAGTGCTTTAGTGTTTATTCCGTTGACAACAGAAATAACTAGAAATTGCGTCATTGCATCGCTAAAATAAATGACCTTTAGTAAATAATAGAGAGTTGAAGTAAACACAGTACGTAACCCTTTACGTAGAAAATACCGTACGAAATATAACGTAATAAAGTTGTATGAAATTTGAGTTGAAGTGTTCATGTACGTACGTAAAATAGATGTCAACTGTCAACCTTTAATTAATTGGTCTGTATTTTGCTGTTATGTTGTTTTATGTGAGCAAAAAGTCGAAAAGTCAAAATTAAAAAAATTTTTAATAAAATAAGAGGTTTTATTATATCCATTAAGAAGAGTATTTGAAGTACAAAGCCACTAATGAGTTATAGAAATGAAAAACAAAATAAAATATATATTGGAATTGGATTTCTTGAAATTCTACTAAAATAGAAGTTACATTTTTATGGTAAGCACGTCTTTATACATGCTCAATTAGGCTCTATTTATTTCATTTAAGGTGGAAGGTATTCTTGATGCAGCACAACTTGGGGATTCAGATTTCGAAGAAGATGAAATGGATGAGGTAATCTTGCTACATATATTCAACAATGATCCTGTTGGGAATCGAGCAGAGCTTTATGGGCGATTGAACCTCCACACAACTGGAACAATATTTGGGAAATTTAATGTTCTGTTCAGCACACATCATTTCAAAATCCCTCATGCTGATTAAATTTTAGTAAATGCACCTAGATTGATTTTTGTAAAGTTAGTATCGCAATATTAAAGTAGCATACCTTTTATCAAGCAAAAACAACTTTAATGTTTGTTTTATTACCAATATTTTGTTAGCATTGTTTGCTAGTTTCAAGATGTAAAAAGCGCCATCAACTAAATTTAGTTGAACATTTCTACACTTTGTAAATGTAATTTTATTGAGTATATTTTCTAAAAATGTAAAGATTCGTTGTTTTGTAGTTTTAGAGATAAATATTCTGTAATATTGTTTTGTTATTGTTATTGTGATTAATAAATAAATATTTATATAATAAAAAATGTTTTAACTTGAAAGTTTTTTATTATCTTACTGAAATATGGGAAATAACCTTTAGAAACATAATAAGCGAATATTTAGTAACTTCTATAGGAATTTCTCAACCGAATGTAATCTAATAACAGAAAAATAAAGAAATTCTTTTGAGAACTTCTAAATCACACTTAAATTCCTAAATTATATAAATCAAATGAAACAAAAACGAATATTTAGTAACCTTCTTGAGTGACCCTTAATACCATGTTATTTATATATAAAATGATTAATCAACTGTAGTGCCTCAACTTGTAAATAATTGTAGGTTTGCTAAAGACATAAATATTCCAGAAGATCAAGAAACAATTTTTATTTAGACAGTAAGCACTATAGTTATATAGTCAGAATATAGTCTGTTTTATAAGGGATTAAAGCAATACAATGAATTGCCTGATTTTATTAAAAACTGCAATAATTTAATGAGCTTTAAAAGAACATGTAGGTTGTGAATATAAGTATATAACTATTTATTTTTTTTTTGTAAACCTAAATGTAAAAATAATACTAGCCAAGAGCTAAATTAAAGGATTATTCATTTCGGAAGCTCATAGTGGTTTGTATTTTAATTTAAAATTAAAGGATTATTATTATTATTACTTCTATAGGAATCTCTCAACTATTATTATATATTATATTATAACTGAATGTAATCTAACAAAAAAAATAAAGAAAGTCTTTTTGAAGCTATGATTAATTTACTTTAAGTCAAAATTCAAAATTGGGACAATCGCCATTTATCGGTGTCACTCGTATAATCTTCGGTTAACGTACGTAGATTTTTACGGTATCCGTGAGAGAACGCAAGGTTACGTACGTACGCAATCCTATTTTTCACGTAAACGCTATTTCCAGACAAATGCGCATGCGTAGATGTCAATTCGGCTCCTAAGGTTTACGTACTTGGCACAACTTCAACTCTCTAATATCCGATCTTCTACCTATACCCAAAGCTACAAATCTAAATCATGCGAGTTAGTCAAGGACTGCATTATATCAAGATTCACATCACTCCAACATTCCCGAGTCCTTATTTGTTTTCCTCGTTAACACCACACCAGACAGTCTAGTCTCCGACACTGAACTAAAAGATAATTCTACGGCAAACATGTCGCTATAACGCGCGACAACCAAAGCAAACTTGTTTGTTAATTAATTTTCGTTGACTCTCGTCTTCTCATCTCCTTCTAAACGTAAACATCTCTAACGTTAACGCTACTTTTGTTCTTGTCGTTCTGGTCGAGCTTTCCCTCTTTTAATGACGCCATTATAATTCAATACTAATTAGCGGAATACGCTTTCGCTTTGGTGAATGCCCGTAATTATACGCTGAGGTTATGCAGACTCGGTCGACCGAAGACGAATTTGGAAAAAAGTTTTATAGTTACTGGTTTGTTGTATAATAGCTTTTTACACCAATAATATTAACGCGTTTTTGTTTCAACGTAATTGTCGCTTGTCGCAATGAAAATTTACTGCTAATCGTTATTTTCCTTTGGATAATTTCAATTACATAATTACTTGATCTTAGGTCAAAAAATAAGATAAGATATTACATCCCATTTTTTCATTGTTTATAAAGATAATTATAGTAGAACCCACTTGTTTATGAGAATAAAAAAACGTTATAAATACACAAAGGATACCGCCTATAGAAGGAATGCTGGTGAATCTGGACATTTTTGAGCAGTTTAATGTCGAAAACACCGTACACTGTCCATATACATAAAAATAAAATAATATTTTGGCTATTAGCACCACTGTGCAAAGATTCAATAACCAACTTAGCTGGATATCGTTATACGGGAGAATGGCGTATAATTATTTAATATGAATTTACATTTTAATTTCTATAATGCATATTAGATTTGAATAGAGGTTGATATCTTCATTTTTTGATCTCTTGTGAGATTAACAAACGTTACTAATTAAAATTTTGTCTTAAATTAATTTAACTAAACTGTGGTGTGTATGGTGTTTTCGACATTAAACTGCTCAAAAATGTCCAGATTCATCAGCATTTCTTCTATTGGCGATATCCTTTGTGTTTTTATAACGTTTTTTCATTCTCATAAACAAGTGGGTTCTACTATAAAATCTACCTTTTCATCTATTTTATAATTTCTAACCATTTCGCTGCTACAAAATTAATGAAAACAGACAAAAACAATGAAAAAGCACGTGTATCTTAATTAGTTTATCAATTCTCGGGGTAATTATTAAGATTAATTAGCCTACAGTTAACAAAACGGGGAATGGAGAAGTAGGCACAATAGAAAGGGTTGATTACTTTATTGTACAAACTACAATGAAGACAAATTGTTATAAAAAGGATAGTTTTCGAAAATTATTGTATAATAATTGTGTGTGAAGAAAATGCCCAAAGGGCCCCAAAAAGGTTGGAGATGTGTGAAAAATAATCAGTCAAAGACAAAATATATTGGAAATTGTGAAATTACAGATGTTCTAAAGTAGATTTGTCCATTTTTAAAAATAGTAAAAGGTCTACTCCAAAATGTTTTGATAATAATAACTGTTTTATACAATTTTTTCCAAAAATTTAGCAATAAATGTATACGTACAAGTAGAAACTAAATTATATAAGATAAGATAAAACTTAAAATTCAGAGGAAAAGTATCAAGATTAGCTTACAAAGTATAGAGAATTTGATAAAGATAAGGAATTAAGAAAGAGCAGTTGAAAAGTCAAATTAAACAAGTTCTAGAGCGCTGGAATATGAAGTGTGAAGTATACAGGGTGACACAGCAACCATGTAACAGGCTACAGTATCTGTGTTTCTCAAGATACAATTATATAATTTTAGGGCCTTAAATGGGACCTTAGTGGCCTCATTTTAGTCAGTTTGTCTCACTTTTACTACTTCCGGTTTTACCGGAAGTGATACCAACTTTTGAATTTTAAACGGGATACCCTGTAGATTATTACATTTTTGGAATCTACAGAACAACCTGATTTCATCAATGTATCATACTTGGTATCTCAAGTGAATAATTAAGGAGCTACACACAAAAATACGAAAAATCAAAATTGGCTAAAATAACATACCAAAGAAATAAACAATAAATAATATTTATTCTTCATTTGACAATTTTAATAAAAAAATATTTACAAACTAAATCAAATTTTCAAAATGTTGTCCATTATTTTCGACACACAGTCTTGATCTACTAACAGTTGTCTCATAGGCTCGATTTATTTGATCTGCTGTTAAAAGCATCTCAAACAGAAATTTCCAATTGTTCTCTTGTAGTGTATGTTCTTTTATAAACAATATTTTTTAAATGTCCCCAAATAAAAAAATCCATTGGCGTAAGATCAGGTGATCTTGCTGGCCTTCTGATAGGACCGTTATTTCCGATCCATCTATTTCCAAATCGAAAATGTAAATAATTTTGAACCAGGCCAAAATTATGAGGGCAAGTCCCATCTTGTTGAAAGGTAACTCTTTCATTTACTTCATCTGGAAATTCGTCGAAAATATTCTCAATTTCATTTTGTAAAAATTCTAAATATCTTTCTCCTGTTAAAGCCCCATCAAATATAATGGGACCAAAAATTCTTCCCTCTAATATGCCCAACCAGACATTAAATCCAAATCTTACTTGTTGATGTCCTTGTCTTATTAGTCGTGGATTTTCTGTAGCCCAATACCTTGTATTATTTTTATTAAATATTCCTAAATTCGTAAATCTATACTCGTCAGTAAATAAAATGGAGTGATGAAAGTTATTGTTTAAATTGTAATTATTTAAAAGCCAATTACAATATGTAATTCTTCTAGCAAAATCATTTTCATACAACTCTTGATGAATTTGATACTTGAAAGATTTATATTTATATTTTTTTGAAATTCTTCAGATTCCCTGCTTACATCAAAAACTGTCTTTCTATTTCTCTCAAGGAAGATGTTGGGTAATAATTTACATATGCAAGTACATTTGTCTCAACTTCTTCACTTATTATAGATTCGTCATTTTCAGCAATCGGTTCCCTTCTTACCTGAGTTTCAAGTCTCCAGAAATAATTGTTGCTTGGATGATTCCTGTTGGGAAATCTATTTCTATACAAATCAGCAGCAGCCCTTGAATTTTTTCGACATTCACCAAATACTAGTAACATGTCTATTTGTTCATTACAAGTATATATTTTTATTAAAAACGATTTTAGATCATTTACTTTATTTTGCAGTTTAAATCACCAGCTCTATCATAGCTAACTGTCAAATTCACCGTCACCTAAATAAGTCAAAATAATGTCACCGCCGCCTTGATAATGTTATTTGAGCCAATTTTGATTTTTCGTATTTTTGTGTATAGCTTCTTAACTATTCACTTAAGGTACCAAGTATGATACATCGATGAAATCAGGTTGTCATGTAGATTCCAAAAATGTAATAATCTACAGGGTGTCCCGTTTAAAATTCACTTCCGGTAAAACTGGAAGTAGTAAAAGTGAAACAAACTGACTAAAATGAGGCCACTAAGGTCCCATTTAATGCCCTAAAATTTTACAATTTTATCTTGAGAAACACAGATACTGTAGCCTATTACATGGTTGCTGTCTCACCCTGTATATAGAGAGGAAGTTAAAAAAATAAACAAGAAATAATAATGACACTAATGAATCCTGAAGAGAACCGTTACTTACTGGAAGGGGTATCATATCGCCAGTGTTTATAGTAAAAAATAGCTTTAGACTAGGAAATCTTCAGCGTTACTACGCAACATAGCCTTGGAGGACAAAATCAGGAGAAGTGATCAGGGAAAGAACTGCAAAAATTATATAAAAATTTGGTAGAAAGAACCAAAGATACTAGCGCTATATGGTAATAGGGAATATAAAAAACATAGACCAAGAAAAGTAGATGCCATTGCAAGACAAAATTCCTGATTAATACAAAGCATTTGAAAAACCCGACATAAATGTAATTTCAAAATCACTCCAAGTAATAAATTACATCACAGTCACCAGATCTACGAGAATATATGGGACAAAACTTGGATTATAAAAAAAAGGAGAATAAATTTAACTTCTCCGAAAATTATATTTTATAATCATCCGGAGACGGAAGATTAAAGGGCAACTCGATTATTTATTCAAGTAACGTTAGTATCTTTAATGAAAATATTAATGTAAGTTTTGCATATTCGGACGATCTGGTAAAATATCTGGTTAAAGAAGAATTATCGTGTCGTTCAACTGTAGATTTAGAGTATGAGTTAGAACTTCTGGCTCATAATTTCTTTAGGCTGGTTGCGAAATAAAATGTTGTTAATGCGCCTGTTAGCTGTATTATGTCTTACTTCGGGCCTTAAGGATATCATAAAAAGACCATTTCCTAGCAGCTGCAGCGGAGGACGCAAGAAAAGGAATAATAGATACAATCAAAGAAGAACTACAGGAAACAATAAGTGCAGTAATATGTGGTTCATGCTGCGGGTGCAGAAAATCGGGAATGCAATGCAATTTAGCTTGTGGCCAGTGTAATTGGCAAGCTTGCCTCAATGCTGTTTCATTGCAAAGTGAACCCGAGGAAGAGAGTGCATTTGTCCCGGAAATTCTAGAAGGCCTGGAAACAACGATTTAAGATGACAATGATACAGACATGACGGAAGATGACGATGAAGAAGAAAATTAAAACTTTTGTTCTTTAAATTATTACAATATTTAAAAAAGCATAGGTACAATTAGAGAGTTGAAATATGAACTGACAAAAGAACAAAGAGTTAATGTATTACACAATAGACGGGGTATCATGGTTCAATTCCGTACTATGATCGTATCACGCTCTACAGTCAAGTCCCTGACAGAACACCCCAAGAGAAACCTGACTAAGGTTAACATTGTTCTAGCGCTAGAAAACATGCAACAATATTTAAGACCCAAGTCAACTTGAGTTGATGGAAATCTGCAGGGATATAAAATCGATTTAGGAAGGATGCTCAGAATGGTTTTTGAACAAGCACAGAGATAATTCCTTGAACAATTAGGCATAATTTTTATCGGCAGCTTAAGGGTTGCTGAAAAGTCGCTGTAAATCTCAATATTCACATAAGGCTCTGGTTTCCCGGTCCATTTCGAGGTAAAATTAGACATATACTTGCTCAAATAGGAAAGTTACTCTGAGGAATAAACACAGCAAGTTAATAAAAGCAAATGTTCCTTTAGCTGTGAGAGGTTTGATTGTTTTATGAGACATTGTCAGGTAAGTGCATCAAAAAATACTGTGTGGCGGAAGGGATATAATTCCAAACGAATATCCTATGTTCACAGACCGATCTTGCCAACATTACATATCAAGAGTATGATGAAAACTCTTCATAACATAACCGCAGATGGGCATATTGAATTAAAGAAGATCGTACGCCAAGTTCAAGAAAGGTTCTACTGGATCCAAGAAGTGTGACTAGTGATCCTTTAAAAGATTGATCATTTCGTCACAGAAGTAAGAAGGGTTTGAGACTAAAGCTAAATAGCAATTGGGGAGTTTCGTAACTCGTCATGAAGAGGATCAATGATCTAATCTGTCAGATGTCAACGAAGAGCGTGCACGGGGTTTTTTTACATAAAAATATTAGCATTAAATATTCTTCTTTCTGGATACGATTAGCATTATCATTAGTGCCACATCCTGCAGTCCTGTCAAGGTTGGATAGGTCGTAAGGGGAAGATGACAAATTCTGCGTACTGGTAGTTGTTTCTCAGGTATCTTTGAAAGATTGTGGTTCAGTGTCTTTCTAAATTCAGTAATCACAATCTTTACTATTTTTTGTAATAATATTGTTTTTTTTTATGTACAAATCTAGTAGTTGGATAAATCAAGAGTAAAAATCCTCACCGCACCCGTACTGCGAACAGTGAAAGCGTTGTTGCTAACTTTTCAAGTTCCGCTCTCTCCATTGCCACTTCCTGCCTCAACCATAATTATCACATACATTCCGTACTCGTGCTTATCAACGAAACGACCTTACGTACGGTGTGTGACTTGTTTCAATAGCATTATTTATTGAAAGAAGTCAGGGCCGGTGTTATCTTGACTAAGCCAATAAACTTGTTCGTAAGAAACTATAAATAAAACATATTTTTGTTCAATAAAAGTATATTTACAATCTCCAAACTGCTTGAATGCAGGGTTGCCAATCAAAAAATTATGTTTTACCCACCTTCACAGCTGAAAATACCCGATTTTACCCCCCCCCCCTAGGTTTTAAAGTGCGCCAAATTTGAAAGACAATATGTATTTGGTATAATTTATTGCATAAAATAATTCTAAACAAATACAAACAAAATATTATATTCAGGTATTGTTGAGGGTTCTGGAATAAACCCTATGTTGTGCCAGTTTCCCAGGACGGCCAACAATGTGTTACCGCCTTTTTAAACTGCATCGTAGTTCGAATTTCTAGTGGACTGTAATTTTAGATTGAATATATGTGTACTGTAGTATGTTTGTCTTCTCAACTTCATCCAACAAAAACAATGAACACTTTTATTTAACCATTTATTAAACTTGTTAAATAAATAAATGAACAAAAACAACAACGTAACAAAGATTACATTAAACTAGTAGTCATGAACAAAGTATTATAATTAGTTAAAAGAAATGATCACATCATTCAGAAAATATTATTTTTGCGTGTGTTCTGCGTGAGTGATAATTAGACACTGGAGGGTCCTAGCCTGATTCGCGGCTAGCAACACACTGATATGAACTGATTTGAGAAACGACATGTATTTACGTTGTGTTGGACAACGGAGGGTTCTAGCCTGATTCGCAGCTAGATACACACTGAGTTTAAAATCGGCGAAGTTTATCGGTTTCAGATATATCCCTTCCCCGGCTGGCAATTGTTCTAGAAAGTTCGTTAGCGTGAACCGCGTAAACAAGCATGTAAAATTTTTTCTATTGTCTAGACGAGACGGTTAGGTTTACGACGTGATATTTATTGTGAAATAGAGTAAAAAATTATCTTTGATGAAACCGCTTCCTGGTTTGAATGCCGTTTGCAAATGTATTTTGGTGCGGCGTTGCCGGTTGAACGAATATGAGTTTAATTATCTGAAAATTAAACAGGTATATATAAATTATAAAACAGATAGAACATTTTAGTGTTTGGATTAAATGAAAGAAGTCCTCCATTTTCTCGAATGCCCTGTTGGAACAAATAGTGTCAGTGCCAAGATTGCTTCTAGATTCCGTTTTTATGTTATTTAAGTCAGTGAATACTCTTTCAACAGATGCATTTGAGAATGGAAGAACCAATAGCAGATACATCATTTTTTTCAAATTGGGAAATAGTGGATCTCCTACAGGATTTTTTAACCCAAAAGCTTTTGACCAATATTGTTCAACTGGCAAGGAACACCTTAGGCAATAATTATCGTAGTCTAATAATGCATGATTTCGCCACTCATTGTCAAGATCTTGACTTTGTATGACACTCTTTAATATGGGAAATCGCCCCAGAACATTGTTCAAATATTTATTTTCAAAAGATTGAGCTACTGCAGGATCTACAATACTGATTAAATCGAAAACAGGGTCATTGAATATAAATTTAGATTTAATTTGGGTAACCAATTCCAAATAAAAATTCAGACAGGTCAATAAAAAGTGGTGACTCTCAGTTTTTGGTACATTTAGTTTTTTTAATTCTTGAAACGTCTCACTTTCTTCAATGCCTAAATAAAGTTTCTCAATTTGTACAAAATATTCGGGGTTCCTATGATTTAGTTGAAAAATATCCTTTTCTTTATATTTAATGTTTCATGTCAATAAAATTAGAACACAGATTCTTAAGTAACTTTTCAGTCTCTGGTTTCAATTTATATAAAAGTGGAGATTCACTTTGAAATAAAACATTAAAATCTACTAATAGTCCTAAAACATAGGACATAAATTCGAGATATAACTTTGTGAACTTATTTTCCATGACTTCAAGCAAATCTTTTGTTAATTTTGAGTGATCTTCAGCATCAAAAACAGTCTGCCTTAAATACGCAGTTAAAGGATCAAACTGTTCCAACACACGATCAACACATTCTTTTAAAGAAAGCTATCGAGTTACAGCAGGGGTTAATATTTTATGTAAAACTGTTTGAAAAAATTGTTGGAACTCTCTAAATTTTTCTTGGCGTAAATAGCTCCTACTGAAGTGGGATCCTAAGAACCTCAATAGGTCCTCAACTGAACGGGGTAGTTGTAAACAGGCTTTTGATGCACATAAGTGAATCATATGACATGAACATTTTATCTACACAATATGTGGAAACTCTTTTTTCAAAAAAGCGTTCACAGAAACATGTTTCCCAAAAAAATTTGACAATGGAATATTTTTAGATACAATGACCTCTTTCAGACAATTATACAAATTTTCTGCAGTGGCTGATGCTAACTCTACCATGTCAAAAAAATTTGTTTTTACTTTATTGCTAGTTTCACAGAAATATATTATGGTAAATGCACACTGTTTAACCGAAGATTTGTCTATTGTTTCATCTAAAATTATGGAAAAGAAACAGCCTGGTTCTGCTATTTTATTGTAGAAATCTTCTTTAATCACTTTACCTAAGCTATGTTTCAGAATGTGGGTTGCCGTAGTTCTTCTTGAAGATAGTTGTTTAGCTATTTCAGAGTCTGAAAATATGTCCCCACAAAGAGGGCTCAATAAATCCATTAGGGAAAATGGCAAATTTTTTACAGCTAGTAAACCAGACAGTTTGATTTCTGCCCTTCTGATTTTGTCATCTAATGGATTATTGAATAAACAAGAAATGTTTTTTGTATTTTCAATTTGTCTGGCATGGAACTTGTGCTTGATACAATTAGAATGCCTCTGGATATCACTTCTATGTGCAATTATATCACACTGACACAATTTACAGTATGCCATTTCATTCCCATTTTTAGTTTTTTGTGACTTTTCAATCCAACTTTTGAATTCGGGTATGTCGGTCCAAATTCTACTAAATTTATTCGATTTTCTCTTATTTTCGCTGGCATTATTCAGGTATATAGGTATATATTATATATTTGTTTGATCTCTATCGCTTGACCGCAATGAACCAATGGCGATTGACATACAAAATGACGAACGACAAAGATTTGACATTTGATTGACAGACGTCAGTAACAGAGACATGACATTTACGAAACCACAGAATAGATAAGGCATAAAGTTACTATCCGCCGATCCCAGCGTCGCATCATCGATAGCGCTTCACCGATCAAATACCCGATTTTTACCCGAAATTTGTTTTTACCCGAAAAATACCCGCCAGAGTATAAAATACCCGCTTTTCGGGTAAAATACCCGCATGTTGGCAACCCTGCTTGAATGGTTATAGCGATTGTATTATGGTATATTTTTATGTATGAGAGAGTAATAAAACAGCATTTCTAATGCAAAACTTAGTACGGTCATTTTAAATATTTTTACAGAATAATCTAAATATTTCCTAAAATTGTCATAAATGTACCTGAGCTAATACAAGTTTTGCGTCTTTTATTGGTCTTTTATAACCATAAGCTGTACAGAACAATAGAAAAAGGTTTAGACAGGCCAAAAGCCCTGAGATTATTTTCAATAAGTACCTATTTGCCAATTATGTTTTATTTTAATTCCAAGAATTTCTTACAGTAATCGAATTATAGCTTACTAAATGTCGTTTAGTTGCAACATGCAAGGTGCAGTGTGCAGTCTATTGTGAATTCTAGTGTGATCATGGAAAATTTGGAAGTACCGCGTAAACGACAAAAAATCGGTCCTTTAACAGTTAATGAAAAAACATTAATATTTAATTGTTTTAAATCATTTACAGACAAACATTTATGTAAAAGTGTTGATGACACAGTGGAATTAGTTAGTAGTACGCTTGGTGTTGGGAAATCTACGATTTACAGAGTTGTTAAAGAGTTTCAAACAGCACGTAAAGCTCCAGGAAAACCAAAATTTCAAATAGAAAATCATTTGAAAGAAAGACTTCGAAGGAAAGTACATGCGTTCTTCTTTAGAAAAGAATTTCCGACAGTAGACAAAGTTCTTGCCACGGTTCGAGATGATAAGGATTACCCTGAAATGAGTCGAAGCACACTATGGAAACTTTTAAAAGAAATAGGTTTTCTATGGAAAAAGCATTCCAGAAAGTCTATTTTAATAGAAAGAAGCGATATTGTAGTATGGAGAAGAAATTACCTAAGGACTATAAAAGAAATGAGAAACCAAAGAAGAAATATATTTTATTTAGATGAAACATGGATCAACGAGGGACATACACCAAATAAATTTTGGCAAGACAGACTTTTTTAAATAATTTATCTACTGGTTTAAATCCACCATCAGGAAAGGGGCGCAGACTGATAATAGTACACATCGGTAGTTCAAACGGTTTTGTTAAAGGTGGTTTATTGACTTTTGAATCTACTCGTACCGGTGACTACCATGAGGACATGAATGCTGATGTCTTTAAAGAGTGGTTCGAACAAATGATAGATCTTCTTCCTCAGAACTGTATAATAGTAATGGATAATGCAAGTTATCACTCGAGACTTACAGAAAAAATGCCCACAACCAAGTGGTTAAAAAAAGATTTACAGAATTGGCTAAATTCAAAGAATATTAAGTTCCATCCCGGTTCTGTGAGAAGAGAACTGTATCATTTGTGTTCCCTTCATAAGGAGAAATTAAAAAAATATGAAATTGATGAAATTGCAAAAAATCGTGGGATGACAGTGGTTAGATCACCACCATATCATTGCGAAGTAAACCCGATTGAACTGATATGGGCACAGATAAAGGGAGAAGTTTCAAGAAAAAATAATTCTTTTAAAATGAGTGATGTTAAACAGTTGTTTTTGGAGGCTGTAAATAATGTGAAGCCTGAAAACTGGGAAAAGGCAGTAAATCATACGATTAAAGAAGAAGAGAAAATGTGGAAGTTGGACAATATTACTGATGAAATGATCGAGCCACTCATTGTAAATATTGGTTGCGACAGTTCATCTTCTGATTTCGATTCTGATTTGGATTTGTAGGTAAGAAGTAGTTTTTATATTAAAATTATTATTTATGAACGTAACGTTGTTTAAAAGTCAAAGTTTAAACCCTTATACCTACATAGCCCGTTTGACACAATGTTCTTAACATACCTTGTGGAAAAATAAAATATTTTAGAAAAAATTGCACTTTTTTACCTTCAGCTGCTTAGAAGTTATAAGCAGGTTAATTAGGTGAAAATATAAGTGTACACCCGATATATTTATTATATTTATACAAAGGTTATTTCATACGAAAATACTCGAGGTATAACTTCACAATATATTTTAACTGTCTACTAAAAGAAGTGGTACGCCTATGGATTACGAACGCTTTATTATTTTAATACTCTCTCATATATAAAAATAGACTATAATTGTAGAATGGATTTTAAGGACAGCCGTTCGTGGAAGGTTTTGAAGTAGTATGGCTTTAATTTTGTATGAAAAATCGTATAATTCGCACATTTTAATGGTTTTACCACTGTATAAGGGTAATATAGTAGTATCACGCTCTAGTAAAAAGCGTTTGATACAATCTCGCGCGGCATCTATTGACGATTTTATGAAGTACTCAATTTCTAATGCTGTACAGATACGCCCTCTACATCTTCTTTCACATAGCCTTATTCATCTACTTCCTTCACCTATTAAAGTTGTTGTCTGTAATAGCACTTACGTATGTAATAATAAACATAGGTTGAACAGATTTTACATTTTCAAAATTCAATCAGGATTTTCTACAGTAGATTAGTCATCTTTATTAAGAAATAAGGATAAAATTTACGATACGATGTGCTACATCAATTTTGTTTAGAATTTTGAGCAGAATTGAAATATGGAAGGATATACATTTTTATTTTGAAAATAGTGTTTATTTATTTATATAGGTAAATCAGAAATTATTTTTTTAAATATAGTTAAAAATACGACGATTTTTAAGGAGGGTGGGGGGGGGGGGCTGTCTTCCACCCGAATGGTGAGGGTCTCGAGGTTATGGAATATCCCCTGCTCAGCGGAGAGACCGAGGAGCCTCCCCCAGAAATTTTATTAAATATAAAGTACTTAAAAAATTCTTTTCAGGCTATTTTAACTGCCTCAAAATCACCTTAAAATATTATTTTAAACCAAGAAATTTAGGTACATTTTCTCCCAATGTAACATGAAATCCATTTTATTCCATTACGATTGTAACGCCCTATACGCCTATAAAACAATATAGGGCTACATATAAAGGTGGGTTGTCGATCTCAACCTTATGCCTAAGAAAATTTAAAGGTGTTTCAACTGATAAAATTAAAAATAAACGCGATAAATATTGCAAGAACTGTAACGTTCTTGCTAGTTAAGCTATATAATAATAATAAACGTCTTTATTATTTTCAGTACAATATATACAATCTACACAATACAATAAAACAAAATTATCAATATAAACTGAAAATAAAAGGCGAAGTTCAATTTTTAAGGTGAAGACACCTCTAATTGTTCTTCCACTCAACCTTATGGGTATCGCCAAATACCTTACAATACTAAAGAAAATGTATCCCTTGTTCTTATTAATGTTAATCATATATACTTTTGTGAAACTTATCGTTGATGATCAAGCAAAAATTTGTTATAAGCCACCTTAAATCTTTGAAAACTGTAACTTTTATATATGGAGGGAACTCCGTTAAAAATTGAGCATATTTGGTATGAATAACTACGTCTGAGGAATTCAAGTCTAAAACGCGGTGGAGAAAGAATACCTTTATCGGACATTTATATTGTGTACGTCAGTGCGATATATTATCTTTTTGTGTAGATATGACGGTGTTTTGTTAGTAATTATTTTATAAAACAGAACGGCTGCATGCAGAGTCCTTTTATTTTATTAACCAGCAATTTTAACGAACTTTATGTGATATGTGTTCTCTTCTACGAATACACTGAGAGAACGGTTACTTTATGCTTAACGAATAGGTTTGTTTGGGTATGGTTTGTTAAATATTAACTCCATTTTCTTACAGTCAATTAACCTTATTAAATACAACAATACCATTTGAAAATGTGTAGTTCACGAATAACAAAGGATTTGTTGCGAGCTGATTTCTTTAATATAAATATATACGTTTGTCTAAAACTTCTTACATTTTGTCACAAACTAATTTCTTACTGCCAAAATATCAAGAATATTATTGTTAAATATACATTTATTTCTGGTTAAAAAACATTTGCAAACATGTAGTTGTTTGATGAATAAGAAATGTTTGTTTCTCAGAAACAAATATTTGGTGCAGTTGTGACCGTTATACATACAATTGACAAGATGGCGCCCGAGCCAGAGACGGGAAACTCAAGTGCTAAAAATGTGTGTTCTTATTGTGGTAAAAAAGTCTTAAAAAGTGTTAAATGTTCTCAATGTGCCGCGATCTTCCACCATAGTTGTTCGCAACGAAGGGTTTACTGTGAAAATCAATCTTTATCCGATAAACACCTCAACACGGACGAAAGTGAGGTTATCCTGCCCATAATGCAATTCGATATTGATGGGAAAGACGCTTTAGAAGTGGAGAATCATTATTTAAAACAGTTAGTAGATGAGATTCGTGATAAAAATTTGCTGCTAACTTCTAACAATCATTGGATGTTATGTGGAAAAATTCGAAGGTAAATGATATATTCGTTTGTATTTTATGCCCCATGTAGTAGAAACTTATTTAATATTTAGCAATGAGGCGGCAGTGCATGTTTGCATGTAATTGCTAATTTAATACAAAACAAAAAGGTAATCAAGAGAGTATTTTGATATTAAAAGTTCTGGTACATTTTCACGATAGAACCAATTTTATGTAATTTTATTTTTTCCAGAAAAAATATTTTTTGCCCTTTTCAATTGCGAATGTTTCTCTTTTTACAAAAATGTACTGCAATCTTCCGAAAATTTGAGTTTCATATTTCATTACAAATTGTCAGTATGAGCTTTGAAGCACAAAAAATAAAAAGTCTACATTTCTATTTGTGCATTTTTTCTAGAATTCCAAAAAAAAAATCGCTAATGTTTCTAATAAAAGTATTTTTATTATTTATGGGGAAATGTATGTGTCATTTTAAAATTGCATTTACTCTTAGTGGTTATTCACTATTTTATTTTTGACTTTTGCTTCAAAGCATACTACGTTTTTCATCTACGATATCAAACCGAATCTGAGAATATATGATTTTCTTTGTGATAAATAATTTAAGAATCCTATGTTCCCTTTTGTACCTGATGTTATATTTATTAAAGTTTTTCCTAATCATTCGACGTTTGATTTTTGAACATACTCTTTTGACAAGATGAGAACTTCCAAATCAGAATAATATTTGGAATTCAACCAGTCTTCAACAAAATGATTTGAATTGGAACAACAGCTGTTATGAATTTTTTTTACATAAAGAAAAGGGGTAAATGCCAATTTTTTTGTTGAAATGTGTATCAATTTTGTTAATGTCAAATAATTATGTTTCAACTTACAACATCGTTTTTGTATGATAAGTTTTTATATATTGTACATTTCATTATTCATTGTTATTAATCACTTATAATATGTTAATTTTGAATATATTGTTTTTTACCTGATGTTGTTGATGTTGTTTTTTTTTACATAAAGAAAAAGTGAGAGATTTTATCAATTTTCATTTTAGTCGACATAGTTTGAGTGGGGTGAAAAGTTATATATCAGAGCAATTATGTCTCTCACGAAAAAAGTATACTCTTTTTAAAGTAGTAAAGTAAAGTAGTAAAAGTAGTATCAATTTTTTTCGTGAGAGGTATAATTGTTTTCATACAACTTTCCGCCCCACTGAAACTATTTCGACTATAATGATAATTGATAAAATTTCTTTTTCTTTATGTAAAAAAAAATCCATCTTAAGGTAAAAAAACAATATATTCAAAATTAACATATTATAAGTCATCAATAACAATGAATAATGTAATGTACAATATATAAAAACTTATCATACAAAAACGATATTTTAAGTTGAAACATAATTATTTGACATTAATCCGATACATATTTTTAAAGATAAGACATTAGGATAAATACAAACAAATGCCTTTTAATGGTATATAAAATATATATTGATATTCAATATAAATACTTTAACATTCAAGAACAGTTTTTAAAATTTAAGTAATATTATTTAATAATAAACATATGCAACTTATTGAAAACAGCGGTGGATTGTACTTGAAGTGATATTTGTTAATATTTAACAAATGTGCCTTTAGTTCGAAAGCAATATCATTTAATATTGAAATAGATATTTGTTTGGGATCCGTTAAGATACCATTAGTTTGCCATGGAAATAGATAAGTTAGGCCATATCCAACAATGTCATTTGTTAACAATAAATAAAATTTATTTAATGTTAATAAACTGTTCTCTCAGTGTACCGAATATTAGGCGTAAACAAGAATTTTGTACTTTTTGGATTTTCTGTCGATATATGGCGGATAAAAATGGCCCATAGAGTATATCGGAGTAGTTAAAAATTGACAATATTAAAGTTTCACACAGAGTGGATTTTACACGTATTGGGAGATATTGTCTATTCGCATATAACAGTTTAAGAGTCATATAAGCACGTTTTATTAGCTGATTTATGTGTTTCTCGAATTTCAACTCTGAATCTAAATACACACCAAGACTTTTAGCTTCGTTTACATTTTGCAGAGGTTCATCATCTATAAGAATTTGTACCCTGTCAGAAATTTGATCCCGTTTATTCTTCGTACCAAACAAAATGACATGAGACTTGCTGCAAAAAACTTTAAATCCTCATTTATATTTAAACAAGCATCCCTAACAACACTGGGATCAAAGCTGCAATAGAGTTGAGTATCAGCCGCGTATAAATGGATATTACAAAAATTAATAGTATTCACGAGATTAAAAGTATATATAGCAAATAACAAAGGTCCCAAAATGGAGCCTTGTGGAACTCCACACCGTAATTTAACATAATTAGAGCACTGTCCATCAATTAAGACTTTCTGCTGACGACCTAGGAGATAAGATCCTAGTAGATCTGTAGCACCTTGTGAAAGCCCTATATAACCTAATATTGCAATAAGTAACTTATGATTTAGGGTATCAAAAGCCCTACTAAAATCTAGCAATACCAAGACAGTACATTCCCCTTCATCTATAGATCTGACAACATCATCAATTATGTGAAGAAGAGCCGTTGTACAGCTATAATTTTTTTGAAAGCCTGATTGTGTTTCTGGCAATATTGAGTATAAGTCTATATGTTTTTTTAATTGTACTTCTATGGCTCTTTCCAGTATTTTTGATAATGTTGGTAGTATACTAATGGGGCGTAAATCTTTAAGCTCAAGTGGATTCGGTTTTTTAGGTAGTACTTTAACAATGGCACGTTTCCACACTTCCGGAAAAATATTATTAATTAAACAAAAGTTGATAATGTGGGTTATATATGGAATAATATGTGGACAACATAATTTTAATAGCCTTAGACTTAATTGGTCTTCACCAGCAGCATTGGTATTTATATCATTAATTGTTTCATAAACAAAAAGATCATTCACTTCACGAAATGTAAAATTTGTATCTACTAATTTATCTGAATTATAAGCCAAGAGCAGCTCTTCTGGAGGCTCTCTTACAGGACAGGAATTAACGAAAAAATTATTTATATCATTGGGACTTCCCAATGTATTAGGAATTGAGCTGGCTTTATTTGGAAGAACATTATGTGTTTTTAGAGTTTTCCAAAGAGTTTTAGTATCCCTTTTATTAAGTTCGAATGCAAAGTAAGCTTTTTTCTCTCGTTTGATGACGGAATTCGTATAATTTCTAATGTCTCTATAAAACTGAAGATGGATATATGGATGGATATATTACTTATACCCATCCAAATGTGCGGGTGTATGCAAATTCATCGAAATAATATTTTTGAAAATACTAAAAATGAACTTAAAAATGTTTTTCCAAATAAACCACTTCATTTCTAACAGATGTAATTTTGGACATAAGATAAAAGTCTACAAAAACATAAATAGATGAGCAAATAATGAGAAAAATTATGTTATTGCCCAGGGCGCGACCATGTTATTTGAAGCTTATAAACAAAACTCAAAAAATCATTTAAATGAGTGAAATTTATGCTACAAGTATTTTTATAGTTTTTCTGAAGTTATATCATTGTGTAGGTACAAAACAAATAATGATATGACTTTCTTAATTATGTTTATACCTTAAAAACAATTGCTACAAAATAAAAATGCTACAAAGAAGCAAAATATATGCAACCCAAAAAACAGGAGCCCATAAATATACTTCGATTCTTTTATCCTCTCTACCTCATGCTTCACTTAGATTTTCATATCATCACGTTGCAGAACTCATGTTATGAACACATGGCCTTCTGTGACCCTGTCTCCGCCAACATGCGCAGGCGCATACTCTTATCGTATCGATCGTCAGTTGTTGGTTTCTACAGTCGACCAGACAGTTATTGAATGTGATATATAATTAAGTTTGATGATGCTATCGTTGATTTCTTAAAATTTTAATAGGCTATTTCAATAAAACGAGTATTATATAGTTGTTTTCGATAAATTTGTAGTTTTTCTTAGTTTAAACCGGTAAAAGTCTTTTTATATGATAGAAGCGATATTATTTGAGTAGGCCTTTCGTGATCAGTATTCGTTTGGTTGACTGGAGTGTTATTTGAACATTCTATTCACGTCATTTTCAATGTTCGACCCATTGCTCGGTATGAGGGTTTATTTTTAGTGTTTTTTGTTGAGAGTTATTTCAGCGGTTTGGCGGTGTGAGTCTGGCTTTTAAAATAGCTTTGGATTCGTGGGATGCCACCGTATGTGTGCGCTCGATTTTTGAGCTTGGAATTTTTACGACGAATTGGATTTTGAAAAAAAAAAAAAGATAAATTAGACTTGATTTAGTTTCTTGTGTAAATTTGATGACATGTTTATGCTTTAGTATATTTTAGAAAAAGGATATGTTATGATGGGATAGTTTTAAGAATTAACACGTTCAGTGCTAATATGTAAAGCGGGCATGCAATTCCCGGACGACCTGAACTCATCCCACTGTGCTTCCAGACCAGCACTTGTTTTGTTGTATATTTTATTGCAATAAAAAATACTATTTTCCTGTCATTGTTTTGAGAAATATTTGTAAGTCTATCTTGTGAGGTTTAGCCCTTTTTAGTTTTCTTATCTTATTTGAGTTTTCCAGGAGCTGTCCTTGATATTCTCATGTTGTAGAAGTAGAAGTCGTCCTTCGTGGCTTCTTGCAAACCACATGCATTCACAATGCCCCTCGGTTAAACTGTCAAGAAGAAACAATAAATATTATTTGAACAAACATTATTTACTACCGATTCCAATTATAGTTCAGTATCACTATCGTATTCGTTTAAAATGATAACCAAAAGTACAATAGTGCAGTGGCGGCTCGTGAACTTTCTCATATGGAAAATAACAAAAATTTGTTCAGTCTTATGAACTTGATAGCCAATGCTAGACAAATGCTAAGTAATGCATACATAATTATAAAATCGTGCTAAATATTCCACTAAATCATGGCAATCAATTATATTAGGAATACTCATTTTAAATTTATAATATCTGGTCGCTCTTAATATTCAAATCTACATTTTTAAGCAGTCCAATGAATATATAATTTGAGTATATTTATAACCTGACAAATTATTAATTAATTCGCGAAAATCACGGAGTGGGCGAGATCTACTTGAACTACTGAAAGGTAGATAAATAGAAAGTTGATTGGCGATTAGCTTGAAAGTAGGCGGGAAAATTAAAAAAGCTGTCAGTGTTAATTTTCAATTGGCTGCAGCTGTTGTTGGCGTTTATCAACTGCTTGTCACAGAGGTTAGTTAAATGCATTAGAAGTTGCCTAGTTTCTGGAGATTTCACCCTTTTAGGGCAACATCAACTGACGCTTGATCTTCGCGAATAGTCACGGCGGACAGGCCTCATTTCCGGGACGGGCAACAGCAGCGTGTAGGGCACAGTGGTTTCAGTGGGGTGGTTTTAGTGAGTAGCCGTAAGGGGTAGTCTCACACTATAGGGGAAGGGAAGAACCTTTACCCGATGTGCATAAAGCATTTCCACCCGCGAAAAAAAAAAAGATTAGCTTTAGGTTAGGTTAGATCTTTGTAATAAATAAAGAAAAGTACGATACGTGTGACATTTTGACATTTGTTACATTCTGACAGGTGTCATATTTTGACATTTGTTCATTTTGACAGTTGTAACATTCTGACACGTATCACATTTTAACAGTTGTCACGTTTTGACTGGTGTCACATTTTGACAAGTATCCATTTTAACAGTGTTACTCAACGTTCCTGTAAATATTTACCTAAACCCATGATTTCTGAAATTGAATTGGCAACGTTGTATTTTCAACTTTGAATTTATGAGATGGCTGTCATTTGACAAGCAAATTATTTATGTCCGTCAAATGAACCTTTCCTTTTTTATACTTTTCAGGTTTATTCTGGTTATCAATTGCTACTTGGGCATTTGTAGCATAAAAAATGTGAAAAATATTTTTCCGCGCAAAAATATCTATTGCTAAGTATATTGATTTTATCATGTTTTATAGCATCTGTGAAAATTTCATGAAAATCCCAGCCGGTCCCATTTTCTTAACGTTTAACCAGAGCTGTGCGTGTCAGTAGTTGTCAAAATTTGTAGGTCATTATAGATAAAAAGCGGCAAATTTAAAATTGAATTCTTTCAGATTGAAACGCCAGAAATTAAATAAAGTCAAACCTTTTTACTACTATACTATACAGAAGAAAGGAGTGCAGTATTTAATTTGCAGAACGTAGTACAGGTTCAAGAGGTAGAAATTTTATTTTTTACCTCATCCTTCAATGCTTATTTGAAGTTAAAATTTAAATTTTAATACATCTGATCGGCCTAATATAGTTTTTGTCTAGATTTAATCTTGTTTCCATAGTTTTTACTGTAATAAACCTTTATTTATTCATAGCCGTATCGTATGTATTTTAATAGATTCGGAATTTTGTATTAATATATATTTCAAAATGGCTTCATTCTAAAAATATTAACAGTCCTCCTAAATCCTTGAAGGCAGAATTATTAGTAATAACAAGGCAACATAAAAACAAGTTCGAAAAATATATTATAGATGAGATGGCCCGAGAAAAAGGAATTGAAATTCTCAGAGTGCCTCCTTACCATGCAGAGTTAAATCCCATTGAACTGATCTGGTCACAATTATTAAAAGGTTATGTTTCTCAAAACAATACAACATTTAAAGTTCCTGATGTGCGAAATTTGTTTTTGAAGGCAGTTTCAGATGTAAATAGAGGACATTGGGGAAAATGCATTGATCGTGTTAAAATGGTGGAAAATTCATTTAGGAAAGTGGATATATCAATGGAAAATTTAATAGAACCTATAATAATAAACCTCAGAAAAGACAATTATAGTGATGCCAGTAGTTTTAGTGAAAACAATGACTTTTAAAGAGAGTTCTTGAACTAACTTTTTTTTTTAATCTTTGAGTTTAGGTAAGTACTGAAGCGTTACTTTTAATGCCAACAATGAAAATCCCACAATAAAAATTCCAAGGGCCAATGTTTTATAAAAAAATCAATTGGAATTATCGAATACGCGGAATAAATATAATGGAAAAAAAATCAAACCATTATTAACAATTATAAACTTGACACTATTAATTTTTATTTTTAAGTTAAACATCAATAATTTTAAAAAGGAAAAAAATATGCAGTTATTCCCAAAATATGTTACAGCTAGTCCAACACTGTGCATTCAAAATACTCGTTTACGTAGGTAGGCAACCTTGAATTCAATGCCTCTGTGTAGGCATCCCTCTAAACACTCTTGGGGTAAAACTTGGAAACGACCCTTTTATGTCTAAATCTAGGGCTTCGAGGGTTTGCTGGGGGCGAGAGAAATTGGATGGAAACACAATAGGATTAATCTCAAAACAGTCACAGATGTCGCCAGCTTATGGTATCAGGCGTAGAAAAAGAAGGTCGACGTTTTTGATGGGATTTTAAACAGGGATTTGAGGTATTGTTGATATAGCACAGGGTAGGTATCAGGGAAAGACCGGCAAATTTTAGAATGTTCCATTTTTTTCCCAACGAGTTTCATGGGAATATGGACCATTTATTAAAGAAAGGCATGGGGGTGCAGCAGCTTTCCAAGCTGTCGTGAATAATGCACAATGCGAAAATTTAAGAACAAATATTGATATCAAGCTCAAGGGTAATCCATGAGCAGATATCTAAAGATAGTATAGTAGAACTTACACATTAAGGTAATTTTGGGCAAGGTCAAGTAGATTAACTTGTAAGGCAAGGCTCAGGGCAACTTTTCTGGGGATCTAAACCTGCGTTAGCACTGGCGCTCTCTGAAATAACTAATACAAACGTACCCTAGCAAACGGATGTTCACAACCTAAGGAATGTAAGTAAATCATCAAAAAAAAGGGCCAAATTTTGTTTGCAGATCCCTGGCCACAAATTACGAATAATCAGGGCCGTATTTCTAAATAGGCTAAGTAGGCTGCAGCCTAGAGTGGCAAATTTTCAGAGGCAGCAGATTGGCAATTATATAACAAGTTAAAATGAAGTATTTGAGACGTTTTAATACTTCTAAATGGACTACTTTCAGAATAAGAAGACAATTAAAAAAGTGTGTCCTACTTGACGGCCAGCAAGAGATGACGCGGGCCAAAGTTTATGAGGGTCTTGGAAAGAAGTGTACATTGCTGACAAGTATTTCAAACGATACAACAGAAAAAGAAACGACTAAATGTGAATCCCGAGGAATCCTTTGAAGATTAGAACGTTTTGAGACTGCGTTTATGGGGTTTCTTGAGCATCGTACTTCAAATCCGTAAAGTTAGCAAAACCATACAAAGTGGAACTGTGTATGTTTTGTTGTTAAGAATATTTTATGGAACAGAGAAATAACTTTGATTACTTTGACGAATTGGCCATGGATATAACCAAAAGATGTAGTCTTATGAAAAAGACAATAAAAGAGAGCCTAAAAGAAAAGTTTGGCCTGACGAAGACTGAAGTGTAGAAGGTAACTTTACTGGCAGGGATGACCTTAAAATACACTCGTTTTTACAATTATAGACCCTTTTGTTTGTGAATTCAAGAAAATAAACATGGTCTCTGTCGAGATTTAAGACCGATTCTACCTCTTAACTCAGTTGTGTGATACATGAAAGAGGAATTGAGGAAAAAGGCCACCAATCTTTACCACGTCTACACAAATGATTTGGATTCGGATTTCAGTCAAGGGTGCATCATCCACTTTGAAAAGCACTGTGCTGTGGGCATTGATCACCCATCTAATAAATTGTTTGGAAGCAATTTTAAAATTTCTGAGGTGTAATTCCTTACAAGATGTTTACCCCAAGTTAGACATTGTTGTAAGGATAAGTTTGTGCATACCTGCTACAAATTGCGCAGGAGAACGCACTTTTCCTGTCTTAGAGAAGAGTTAACTAGAACTAGTATTATTTCTGAAAAGTTTCGATTCTGCATATAGCAGTTTTGTTAGGTATGTGAAATTTTTAGAAAATATCAGTTTTAAAAACCTTCGCTGGATGATTTCCAGTATATGCACATGCGTTTTTAAGCCATTTCCCCATACTAAACGGCCATACCTCAAGTGAATCTCTACCAGAGTAGAGATTGTTTTTAAATATTTAAATATATAAAGGATAAATCTTGGTTTTCTACAAATGAATTTAAATTTAAGATGACACTCTACGCTCATTTTCAAAAGCAATCAGTTCCCTTTCAATTTTTTTTACCCCAAAGCTGTATCTATATTAAGGCCTGCCGGAGTGCGTGATATATTTATAAAAGCGCGTGCGCTCGGTCAGCCGCCGTGAAATTAGATGCCGGAATAGTATTTTAGTCTATTGAAATGTTACAATTTAAGGACCGAATATTGCATTTTTTAGAGGACGCAATTTTATTTTTGGGACATGTGTGGGGGGTCAATAGAAGCTTAACCTTAAGTTTGTGCGGTCGCCACCCTTTCCCCCGGCCGCCATCTTGGAAAAAGGGGTGAAAACACTTTTTTCGCGATATCTCGGAAACTATGCGTCTTACAAATTTGTAAAGTTATAATTTGTAGCAAATTGTTTTGCCTACAATTATATTTATATAACTTTTTGCCCTAAATTAAAAATTAAAGAAATTATAAGCAAAAAAGTGAGAAAATTTTTATAAACATTTTCTTTTTTGCTCTATAACTTTTTTTTTTATACATTTTACAAAAAAATTACTACAGACCAATCTTGTAGATGATCTTTTGAGGAAAATCATTCCCTATAATTTTTTTTAATTTCATTCATTTAAAACGCTGTTACAGCGCTGCAAAGTTGACCGGGTTCGTCAATGCTCATGAGAATCCGGTCGAATCGAAATGTTTAACTTATTTTTAATTTTTTTTTTATTTTAAATATATTCTTACAAAATTTTTGTTAAATTCGTACAACTTTACTTATTCATTCCTAACTCTTTTCCCCGCCACCTATGAGGTAGAGTCTGTAGGCGCGTTTTTTTACGTGGTATCCCCAGTAGGCCTACTCCACGGACATCTTGCTTAGAAGGTAATCCTCGACATCATAATATTTTTAATCACTTATTAGCTAGCTACTCTAGTCGACTTTTCTTCGATGGTCCAGGCTCAGAATCTAAATCAACGTCAAATGTGAAAGTTTGAGGAATGACAGGAGTTAAAATTGGAGTCAGAGTTGGAAGTTTATCTTCAAATTCATTTTCTTCCATTAACTTTGATTGATTTCCATAATGTTGCTGCATGTCTCGCCAGCACAATGGAGGCATACTGTAGAGCATTTCAGGCCTGCTTTTCTGCAGTCACACATGCTTCCACAGTTTCCTTTGCATCTGTAGAAAATTAATTTCATGAGATTGGGGGGTGCTGGAGGCTTGGAAGCTTGTATTGGCATCCAAATGTTTGCATGCTTTTTAGTCACTGTCTTGGCAAATCGCGCAAAAAACGCGCCTACAGACTCTACCTCACAGGTGGCGAGGAAAAGAGTTAGGAATGAATAAGTAAAGTTGTACGAATTTAACAAAAATTTTGTTAGAATATATTTGCAATAAAAAAAAATCAAAAATAAGTTAAACATTTCGTTTCGACCGGACTCTCATGAGCATTGACGACCCGGTCAACTTTGGAGCGCTGTAACAGCGTTTTAAATGAATGAAATTAAAAAAAATTATAGGGAAAATTTTCCTCAAAAGCTCATCTACAAGATTGGTCTGAGGTAATTTTTTTGTAAAATGTATAAAAAAAAATTATAGAGCAAAAAAGAAAATTTTTATAAAAATTTTCTCACTTTTTTGCTTATAACTTCTTTAATTTTTAATTTAACAAAAAGTTATATAAACATATTTGTAGGCAAAGCAATTGCTACAAATTATGACTTTACAAATTTTTTGTAAGACGCATAGCACAAAAATTAAAATTTGCAAAATCTGAAATACGGTCGCCATTTGTCTGTTTTTTGCGAAAACCATCATCTCTCTAATGCATCCTGAAGCAGTGACCTCATGAAAGAGTTTGCCATTATGCTGACTCGGATTGGTCAAGAATTAAAAAAGTTACCTCGAGTCAAAAATTAATCAGTGTTTGCCCTCCCTCTCCCCTCCAAATTAAACTAGCGGGTTGAAAGTTGGACACAATGCTTGGGTCATGACTATCTATGGGAAGAAAAAAAATCACGTCTCGAAGTCACTTTCTTCCATGCGAAAAATGCAAACACGGCTCTAGGTGTGTTCTCGCCGCAGCAAAATTCCATATACTTTCAAAACGCAATATCTCGAGAACCGCTAGACCGATTGGGATGGGTTAAAATTCAGTTTATGCGTCTTCGCGAGCACTTTATTTTATATAGGTCGTTTCGATCAGAATAAACCTCAGCGAGTTACGTGCGAAAAACCGATTTTCCATATCTTTACATGTTAATTTACCCCTCCTCCACACCTCCCTTAGCTTTCATATAGTGATCACGTGAAAGAGGGACTTCGAATCTATGAAATCACAAAAAAAAACTCGAAAAGAGCGACTTCGTTTATCGGGTTTTTTCCGCCAGATCGACTCCACTACAGTAGAATGTATGCAGTTCGATATCCTGATTCAAGGAATGTGTGAAGCACATCAAGAAGTGAAAAAAACGTGGAAGAAAAAGAATAAATTAGCGATGATGTCGTGATCGCGAATTTTCACGTAACTACAAAGGAAATTGTAAATGATACATTTTTGGAGTAAGGTCCCAAGACCTCATTCGCTTCAGATTTATCTGGGGATATGTTTAGGAATAGGTCGACATCGAGAAACCAACAACGCTGAAAGAAAAATAGAATTAGAGGAATTTTTCGCTCTACTAAAAGATCAAGTTTAACTGAAGTTCGAAGAACCATCGTGGATAGTCTTAATGTATGCATAGCTCGAAATGCGAGATTGTTTCAACATGTCGTGTGAAATAATGGTTTTATTCATTTTTTGAGATTATTTTGTTACCATACTTGTCCATCATTGAGTACAAATATCTATCAATATTGCTTTTATTATTTTTCATACTTCTTAAAAATTAGATACATTACCAGTGGAAATCAAGTTTATCTACTTGATTTCCACTGGTAATGTACTACTACTACATTTTCTGGAAGCTCATAGTATGTACTAGTCTGGTATGACCTTATTTACAGGGTGTTTCATTTAAAAAAAGTAGTAAGTAGTAGTAAGTATTTATTTAAATAGGAATCCTAATTTTAAAATATATTGTTATGCTATGTGAAATTCTTCTCTGAATACTTTTTATTAATAAACTTTATTTTAATCAATTCACATTTGACATATTATAAAATTCAAATTAACATAAACTTCAAAACTTAAATCTGTTAACACTACTATCTATTAAGTCTTTTTCACATAATTTATTTTAAAATACACTTACTTACAAATTTTGCCCCATTTTAACATCATATCATATATATATATATATATATATATATATATATATATATATATATATATATATATATATATATATATATTGTTAAGATATTTACTGTCGTAACTTTAACCACTTAATCCAATTTAAGGATTTAAATTAAATGTTTGTGAAATTTGAAATTCTTTCTGACCTCAGGGATTATTTAATTGTGAGTTCAAAAGTTTTTTTAGAGCCCTCTTTTAATTTATGCTACTGATTTTTTCTGTATTTTTTTAATAAAATAAAATGGTTCAACAATTATATAATTTTATTTAATAAAGAATATAGACGAAAAACATAAACCATGATCAGACTAAATTTAATTATGGGAATTTCTTACACGCACACACATTCACTCTATGATCTCCTATTACTATAAAACATAACAAAAATTGAAAAATTAGAATTTGGCGAAATATTTTCTAAAATTAAGGTTTTGCACACCAATCTCTTAGAACCAGCAATTGGCTAACCTGTCTGTCTTAAAACGCAAACACGTGATTCACTGTATAAGCACGCAATTAGTAAAAATGGAAAATGTATACCTCAACTATTTGTTCTTGAACTTCTTTCAAATCGTACAACCAGTGATCTATTTTGGCAAGACTTCTAATAATGTGATTCCTCCAACTTTGTGCATTCTTCAAAGGATATTTTCTTGGTTTGAGTGAATTATTCTGGAACCAATTCTCAGGATATACAGAATATGAAATCACTATCTTCCAGGCAAGTTTTTGTTTAAATATTATTTTAGATACTTCCCTTATTAAACACTAAACATAGTCGCAGTTACCATTAGACTTCAGAATACAAAGTTTTTTGTTTTATTTCACAAATTTCTTCTTTTGAAATTTCGATTAATAATTTTAATATAATTTTCTTTCTCCTCTTTTACCATTTTCCAATTAACTACTTTCTTTTAAACTTTTAAATTAAAATATTTTCTTAAATTTTTCTCTACTGAAAAATTTCCACCATCTCAAAAAAACTAACTATTTTTTTAATTCAAAATTCTTAAATTTTTTTTATACTGAACTCTCTTCTACAATTTTACAAAACCTTCCTACTTTTTTTTTTGTTGCTAGGTTCCCTTCTGACGTCATGCAAAAACTCTTCAATTATTTCAAAATTTTGATTCTGTGCTACTTTATTATGAGTTTTATGTGTTTTAGCTTTCATAATTTTATTTATAACGATTAACATATTTTTGCTTTATATTCTGACGTCCAATTTCATACATTTTATTAATTTCTAATTTAGTTAACAAAGCTGGTATCTTGACATTTCATTTTAAATAGTTGTCACCACCTTATTTTATTTTGCCATACAGGTTGTCCCGATATTATAATTTATTATAAAGATTGTCCCAAATAAATTGTTAATAAAATTTTGAATTTTGAATATTATTTAATTTTGGTTTTAAATTTTTTTAGGTTGTTATCAGAGCTATTCATTGTCATAGTTATCTCACATTAAATCATCCCAAAGGTAAGTTAATTCATAATTCTCTTATTTCTTAGTAAATCTAATTACGTTTTTAGGTGCAATTAATATTTAAAAGCCAAATTATCTCTTTTGGAAAAATATTGGATCGTACATAGTCTGGGTATTTTGTGTTTTATTTTAATTTTAACTAATTGTCAATATTTTAAAATCTTAAAATCTAATTCTCTTTGTACCTTCATCATCTTCTCAATATGTTAGTTTTACAAATTTAGAAAAAAAAACCATACACGAAATTTAAAATACATGAAAGTATAAAGAAAAAGATTTGAAAATATAGAAAACATAACAAGCACCACAACAGAGTATAAGCAACGCTAACTATATGTACTTCTCTATTTATAATATAATGTTAAATTCCGCTTAAATTCAGATAGACTTTTTGAACTTTTTATATTTTCTGGTAGGCCATTGCAATGGATGAATCCTTAGAAAACAAACTTTTTACATTATATGAACGATTTTGCATCCTTACATATAAGTGGTTCTGGTTTCTAGTATTATAGGTATGAATTTCATTGGTAAATGTAATATACTCAGAAAAATACGTTGGTAAGAGATTATTTATCATTTTATAAATATAGGTCATAACTAAATAATGTAATCGTCTCTCTACCGTGAGTAAGTCTAGAGTTTCAAGCATCATAGAGATAGGAGTCATTCTGTTGCATCGTATCATAATCCTCATTGCACGGTTCTGCAATTTTTGTAACTGAGACATCTTGTTTAAATCAAAAAAGTACAGTAATGTCGGGCAATACTCAAAATGGGGTTGAATAATGGTCTTGTATTTAGACCTTAAATGTTGAGACACTCTGGAAAAAAAATAAAGTTTTTTCAAAATTTTCTTTTTTATATACTCAAAGTGACTACTAAGAAATAAATGATTATCCAATATGACTCCTAAATATTTGATTTCTTTGACAATTTCAATTTTTTCACTATTTATTTCAATATTTATTTGATTATTAATTAATTGATTATATTTATAAGGTGTTGTAATTATCATAGCCTTGCTTTTATTTACATTTAGCTTTAGTTTATTCATTTTTAAGTATTTATTCATACTTCTTAAAACTGTATTTATTTTAAACAATGCTCTATCTACATTCTCATCACTTACCGATATTAATGTATTATCTGCAAAGATATGAATGTAGTCACATTCAACATCTTTATATATATCATTTATGTACATTAAAAACAAGACAGGACCTAGAATACTTCCCTGAGGAACTCCATGCTCTACCTCATTAGGAGATGATATTGTATCGCCGATTTTAGTTACTTGTTTTCTGTTAGTTAAGTATCCTTCAATCCAATTTAATACTTTACCTTTTATACCATATTGCTTTAGTTTTTTAAGTAGTATTGCTCTATTTACGGTCTCAAAAGCTCTTCTTAGAACCAATGATACTGCTATAGTATGCAAGTTTTTGCTCATATTGTTCTTCCACTCAGTGACAGTCAGCTGGACAGCTGACTCACAAGAGTGTTTAAGTGTTATTTGAGTGAAAGGTGGAGAGAAGGGAGACGGGAGATAGAGAGAACACTTAAAACAACTATAACAAGGGAAAATTTAATAAACGCTATGCTGTCTGGAAAGGGAAAATGGGACCTGATCATAAAGTGGATCACAAAAGTTATGAAACAGAAAGAGGTTGAGTTAAGGAGAAGGGAGTAGACTATAGTACTTGCAACTTGCAACACCAATGCTCGCTCCTCTGAAGGAATGCGGACTCGCGGTACCAGAGGACAAACTCTCAGAGGTTTTTTAGTGGGTAAAAATCCCACATATCTTGTCCGGACGTACGGGAAGAATCTTTTAGAAGATTTTCCTCCTGAAGAAAAAAAAAAAAAAATGTTGTAGGTGACTTTAAAATTTTATCATTCACCTTTTTAACACTTAATTAAATTAACTACCCAACTAAATTTAATTTCACACACTTCAGTTAATTATTCGACGAGTCCAGTCCGGGCTTTACATTAATTACAAATGATTAACTGATTCATTTGAACGGAGAAAGAGGAAGAAGTGAAACAAAAACCATCGCTATATACCGGTTAAAGTACGTCGTTTGTATGCATGTGTGTTTGTGCAAAGCAAATTTACAGATAAGAGTATTTTACGAATTCCACTCGGAGTGACACCTGAATGCATAATCTCCATCAAGTCGTATCAGTGTTTTCTGCCTGTTTTCCGACGAACCAGTTGCGACATTTCTCTTTCTTTTCGCAGGACTTACTCGGCTCGACATGAATAAATCACTTTGCCTGTGCGGTCGCCAATGTCAGTGCTTTATTCTCGTTTTTATCTATAGTCCAGGGATATTTCTATTTTTTTTTAAACATGTACGTTAACTTCGACGGAATTTTAATATTTTGTCAACGCAGCACAAGGGATTTGTCCAAATACTTGTACCTTGGCTGACTTTACTGAATGTCCAATATACAGGGTGACACAGCAACCATGTAACAGCCTACAGTATCTGTGTTTCTCAAGATAAAATTATAAAATTTTAGGGCATTAAATGGGACCTTAGTCGCCTCATTTCACTCAGTTTATTTCACTTTTACTACTTCCGGTTTTACCGGAAGTGATACCAACTTTTTAATTTTAAACGGGACACCCTGTAGATTATTACATTTTTGGAATCTACATGACAACCTGATTTCATCGATGTATCATACTTGGTATCTCAAGTGAATAGTTAATTGGCTCAAATAACATACCAAAGAAATAAACAATAAATAATATTTATTCCTCATTTGACAATTTTAATAA
The DNA here is from genome assembly GCA_949320105.2 of Crepidodera aurea. Taxonomy (NCBI): domain Eukaryota; kingdom Metazoa; phylum Arthropoda; class Insecta; order Coleoptera; family Chrysomelidae; genus Crepidodera; species Crepidodera aurea. The sequence continues at coordinate 10,120,055 of OX439480.2, forward strand.
AAAAATACTAATCCTTAAACACACAAAAAAATATTTACAAACTAAATCAAATTTTCAAAATGTTGTCCATTATTTTCGACACACAGTCTTGATCTACTAACAGTTGTCTCATAGGCTCGATTTATTTGATCTGCTGTTAAAAGCATCTCAAACAGAAATTTCCAATTGTTCTCTTGTAGTGTATGTTCTTTTATAAACAATATTTTTTAAATGTCCCCAAATAAAAAAGTCCATTGGCGTAAGATCAGGTGATCTTGCTGGCCTTCCGATCCATCTATTTCCAAATCGAAAATGTAAATAATTTTGAACCAGGCCAAAATTATGAGGGCAAGTCCCATCTTGTTGAAAGGTAACTCTTTCATTTACTTCATCTGGAAATTCGTCGAAAATATTCTCAATTTCATTTTGTAAAAATTCTAAATATCTTTCTCCTGTTAAAGCCCCATCAAATATAATGGGACCAAAAATTCTTCCCTCTAACCAGACATTAAATCCAAATCTTACTTGTTGATGTCCTTGTCTTATTAGTCGTGGATTTTCTGTAGCCCAAAACTGTCTTTCTATTTCTCTCAAGGAAGATGTTGGGTCATAATTTACATATGCAAGTACATTTGTCTCAACTTCTTCACTTATTATAGATTCGTCATTTTCAGCAATCGGTTCCCTTCTTACCTGAGTTTCAAGTCTCCAGAAATAATTGTTGCTTGGATGATTCCTGTTGGGAAATCTATTTCTATACAACTCAGCAGCAGCCCTTGAATTTTTTCGACATTCACCAAATATTAGTAACATGTCTATTTGTTCATTACGAGTATACATTTTTATCAAAAACGATTTTAGATCATTTTACTTTACATTACTTTATTTTGCAGTTTAAATCACCAGCTCTATGATAACTAACTGTCAAATTCACCGAAATAAGTCAAAATAATGTCATAGTCACCGCCGCCTTGATAATATTAAAAAATTATTTAATGTAATGCTTTAAAGTATGATAGTTTTCTCACTTGAGAACATTAACTAAGAAATGTACAAAAAATGTAATTTAAAATTATGCAGTTAATTAGAATAGAATGTGTTTATTGTTTTAGGAAGAAAAAAAACAAGGGTTGCAATTTAAATGCGGTATGAAAACAGGGGGGAAAACGGGTTAATTTAAAAAAAATAAAAAATCGTACAATTCAGTTATGCCGTTCTTTCCCATTGTTTATTTCTTTGGTATGTTATTTGAGCCAATTTTGATTTTTCGTATTTTTGTGTGTAGCTCCTTAACTATTCACTTGAGATACTAAGTATGTTATATCGATGAAATCAGATTGTCATGTAGATTCCAAAAATGCAATAATCTACAGGGTGTCCCGTTTAAAATTCAAAAGTTGGTATCACAAGTAGTAAAAGTGAAACAAACTGACTAAAATGAGGCCACTAAGGTCCCATTTAATGCCCTAAAATTTTATAATTTTATCTTGAGAAACACAGATACTGTAGCCTGTTACTTAGTTGCTGTGTCACCCTGTATAGGGTGTAATTAAAATGTGTAAAAAATTGTGCAAACTTGGAGTTGCAACAAGCTTATGAAAGTTATTTTTTTTAATTCGCCTTATAATAATAATAAATGACTACTACCTTCTCATAAAACACAAAATAACAATAGTATATAATAAAAATACATAGATCAAGAAGGCAAAGGGCGGAGTGCAACTTAGCAGCTAAGTGCTTAGCTACTAATTTGCCAATTATTGATTTAACCTCATTAGATTGTTTGATTTTTATCATAATTTCACTGGTAAGTCTTTAGCAAGTATCTAGTATTATAAAGTTTGATAATTTCCCCGGCAAAGTCGCATGTGATATTTGACCTTATAGCGGAGAATAATGGGCAAAAAATAGGGTGTTTGTCCCGTTTTTTAATTCTAGAATTTATTAAAAAAAATTAAAAATATCGGTTATGGATATCCCATAGCAGAGCTGGGACGAATCCTCAAAAAAAGGATCAGAATCACGAATCCGAATCACGAGATGTGATAGGAATCACGGATACAGTGTCCGAATCCTTTTTACTAAAACCATGTAATCATGTTTTATGTAAGATTGTATGATTCCTAATCATTACTGGCAAAACTAACGTAACAATTCTTTTAGAGTTGACCCCACCCCTCAAACGGCCAATATCACCCCTGAAAGGATGAAAAATTTGTTTTTCGCTATAAACGAGAAAACCCGAGTTATCTCCCATGATGTTGGATCTTCTCCCCAAGCCGACTCTAACCCCCAAACATCCAAATACCACCCCCAAAAGCGTAAAAATTTCTTTTTCGCTATAAACAAGAAAACGGAAGATGACGCGGGTTTTCTCCTTTATACAGAATTAATCAGTTCAACTCACTAATGGGTTATAAGTTTATAACAAAATGTGGTAACTATATAAATCATAATTATTTTACGTTTTTGAGCCAGCGATTAAGTTATATTCAGATGATTTACAAACAATATACACGGTGATTCTACGCGGTGAATGGGTTATTTTGACAGTTAAATGCCAAAAAGTAGATTCTTGTCTTCCTCAAAGTGCAGTCGATACTTTAAATGTAACAGATCCTTGTTTGTTTTCGAACATTTTTACGCTATTACAAATTTTAGCCGTTTTACCCGTTACCACTGCCTCTGTAGAACGAACTGAACGAAGTTTCTCAACGATGAAAAGACTAAAATCATATTTTCTGAGTAATACATCTACCAACTGATTAACAGGCCTAGCTTTGATGTCAGACAAACTCGCAGAATTGCCTTTGAATAATGCTCATTCAAAGTTCAATCTTATATTAATAATTAGTTGTATTTTAACCATATCTTAATAATTAACAAATTGTTGTTAAATAAAATAATGTATTTAAATAGCCTACATTGTATACAGGGTGACCCAGAGTAAAACGTTCAGGAAAAAAAATAAGATTTTAATATTTTTCTCAAAAACTAAGCGAGATACGAATAAAATTGAAGAAGCAAAAAATTTGTGTGTTCAACTGTTTAATCCAAGCATTGAGAGTCGGGGAATGTGCTTTTACTACGAGGTAAACATACTATTTTTTCTGAAATCGCAATCAACATTATCATAAATTAAGAAATTTTTATAAATGCAGAACAATTTTTTATGACCATCTATGAAATCGTATCCATGACAATCACTGTTCGTTTATTGTTGTTAGAAAAGTCAGAGATTCACTACTTAGTTCGGATTAATACCTACTTATACTTATAATGACTTTTCAGGTAGAGTTCAGCCCATGTTTAATAATTGTACAAACTGCAACATAACTATAAATATACAAAAATAGTTATAATAATATGTGTTATAATATATTTAATAAATGTTCTTAAGATGAGTTGGTTGTTTGCGTGTATTTATATACTGTCTTAAATGTAGGGGGACCCATTTTGATGACCTTGTACAGCAAAAATTTTGACCTTGTACGGACTGTTTTCGATCGTTGCTTAGCAACGGACTCAAATACTAGAATAGCGTATTTTGGGGACTGAAATTGCTCCGAGAAAGTAGGCATTCTTGAGCGATTTCAGAAAAAAGCACTTTTTTTTTAAATTAGATGAAGAGAAACCTGAGGAAGGTTAAATTTGTCGTAGAATTTTCGGCAAATAGAAAATTGGTTTTTTTTAAAAAGATCTTCATTCTGCCCAATAAAATAATTTTAACGTTAACAATATTTTTTAACAAATCGTTCATGTACGCCTAAAACTACCGAACGATTCTATGCCGTCCCTGTTGAAATAATCGGCCTTGGCAAGTCATTAAAAATACCACACCCTCGGTTGCTGAAGCTACCGAGCTGAAAAGAGATGGCAATACGACGTGCAGGATAGCGTAGGTCGGTGTAAATGGTTGGTTCACAATTCACGTCATGGGAATGGACTAATGAAAATAATTGAATGGAAGTGGCTGCGAAACCAATCCCCCGTGACTAATAAACAAAAAACTAATTTTTAAAGCGTTTTTGAGATTTTTAAAATTAAATATATGTTCAGAAAATATAATTTGAGCATTATTAGAAGAGTAATTATAAAATTCTACACTATAACAAATAATGGTTGAGAGTAATTTTGAATTTACAAGACCATGAAACAAGCAAAATAGCGTTGTCAAATCTCATTCTTATTTTACCAGTTTTTAACATAATCAAACGGTAAAGTTGAAGGTTGTGGCTAATTATGGATAATACACAATAAAAGTATGATTAAACAATATTATTTAGAAAAAAAAAACATTAATGGATAATATCATTTCCTCCCCATTTCAAATAACTTATTTTATTTATTGCTTATTCTTTTATAGAACTCATGGCAACGCTGTACAGATCTATATTTTTGTCTTTGTCCGTTTCACTGATAAGTACATTTTAACCAGCGAGTAAGTAGGAATCCGTTTTCTACCTGCTAATTCCAGGAACGTATCACTGCGTGGGGGTGATTTAGAATAAGGAAGCATTAGAATAGCAAAAATTAAATACAGGAAGCCTTTAAATTTAAAAAAACTGGCGATTACCGTGAGGAGATGAATGCAGAGGTGTTTGAAAAATGGTTTGAAGGTATCATTCAACTTTTGGATAATGCCTCCTATCATAGTCGGCATTTAGAACCATTACCGAAACAATCATGGAAAAAAGCTGAAATTCAACAGTGGTTAATAGATAAAAACATCTATTGTAACAAAGATAGTCTAAAGGCGGAATTACTACATGTTTATAAATATAAAAAATTCGCAGTTGATGAAATGGCGTTAAGTCATGGAATGACAGTTTTAAGATTACCTACCTCCTTACCACTTCGAATTTAACCCTCTAGAATTGATCTGGGCGCAAGTAAAAGGACAAGTAGCACGAGAAAACAGAACATTTAAAATGGCGGATGTACAAAATTACCTTAAAGAAGTCATTCAAAGCGTCACTGCAGAAAACGAAGAAATGCATCAAGCACGTTCTGAAAGAAGACCAAAAAATGTGGGATATAGACCAACGGATTGTCCAAAATATTGAACCAGTCATTATCAACTTTGCTGACGATAGCGGTAGCGACAGTGCAGCTGACCAATCTGGAGTGGAAGATTAGACGAAAGTTATGTATAAGGGGACAAAAAAAATATAAAATCAAAAAAAAAGTTTTGGGTTTATTGTAAAAATAATTAACTATTATATGGGTTAGTCCTAAACCCTTTCAAAAATTAATAAGCACGCGACTGCTTTCAATACGCCAAGGGCCCATAAAACTCTCAATCATTTTTGGATCTGGTATAGGCACAACTTAACGAATGCTTCTTAAGAAAAATATTGATAAATTCTTACCCTTATGTAGAAAATGCAGGGCCACGCTTTTCCAAGGTTATTTACAGCACGGTCACGTACTGTCATGAATTGCTATATACCTAGCCAATTACTATTTTGCACTGCGGTGCTTTTTAATTATATAAATTTCTGTAAAGCGAGAAAAAAAATTTCCTGGATTACACAGTATCTGTTTCTGCTTTATTTGTGGTCTTCTTTCCTTTCAATTATTCTTTTAGTTCCGGAAATAATCAGTTCAAATGAGTGATCAATTAATTCAAAGCTAACTTCATCAAAAATATTTTTGAATTTTATTTCTCGTATTGTCAGTCAGTTACCTGATTATGAAAATCAAAAGATTTGACTGTGAGACTTTCAACTTCTAATGTATGCAAGAATATTTCGTTCATCATTCGAAAGCATCCCTACTTGGATCTGTATTACCGCGAGGATAATAAGGAAGAGGTTTAGTTAATGTCCATACCAGACAGCTAACAAAATAAGACAGTTCTTAAAAGATTCCCATAGATAGAACAGAACTTAATGGCTAGAGTAGGTACGTCTCTGCGTAGACCGCCTGCTTATAACTCAAACTGGTCAGACCATACAACTCCTGTCAGATTGTCTGGAAACTACAGGTTACGTAATCAAGTCCAATCGATAACTCAGCTCCTCTGTTTTACGTTTTATTTTTGCCTGTTTTGTAGACAATTATTTTCAGAACAACTCTCAATTATTGAATTTCCTATTTAGTTACTATGTCCAATAAGTTTATTCAATTTTTTTTTGTATTCCTTCTGTTGCCAATAAGGATTTACGTTTATTTTTCTGTGAATGAAATTTGGCTGCATTTACACTTAAGCATACTACTAACCTTTGATTGCATTTTAATATTATTATTACATTTTCATTATAAGAAATACATAATATTTTTAAAGATTTACCTTTTAATATGGCCTTGGTAAAGGCTAATTTTAAAAACTAAATGCATATACATAATGCGTATACTTTTTCTGATCTCAGTTGAATATTTATTACCTTCAGCTCAATATATAGGGTTAGTTCAAAACTGTACATGGTATAATAACGAATAAAGGATGAAAACGGAAAATTTAATAAATATTATTCCCTCTCTAAAGTAAACGGTAGACCAGATTGAGTGGAACCGTTCGTCGCATGGAAACCAATCAGAAATTGCGCCTGTTCACGGTACATTATTTTTATTGCTATTCAGTCGTCTGGAGTTAGTTATGACATGCAGAACAATAGCCTACCGTGTATAATTTTTTTTTCACTAATTAATGGCACTGGCAATAAGCCAACAGGCCAGACAAGTTGTTCCATCAACAAAAGTTAGTACTTTTTTGACTATTTTAATTAACAAACTCAATATTTGTCTACATTAAATAATTAGAAATAAAGGGTTAGTATTATTGCCTATACATATGTATTTTTTTTTGTCAATATTTTATGTTTTGTTCATAGAAGTTTTAATGATTATTTATTTATTTATTTTTTTTTTGTTTTTTTTTTCCACTTAAGGCTTACAAGTATAATAGTTAGAGTAGCAACGCTACTCACATTTTTATATTAGTATTTTTACAAAATTTGTATAATTTGTTATAAATATTTAAATTATCCAGGGTCAATAGAATTTATAGATTAATTGGTAATTGAACTTTTTCAAGAATCAAATATTGGTAAAGCAAATTTATTTCATTGGAATTTAACGGACATTCTAAAAATATATGTTGTAAATCGGCTATTTCATCACAACTACATCTATCATTATCTACTAGACCTATTTTAAATTTATGGGCGGGGTACAAGCCGTATTTGCTCCGTATTTGGCTAATTGTTCTAATAAAGGACCTATTGCATGAATGTTCGAACCAGGGTTTATTACGGATTTTCGGTTGAATGCTTTTAAAAAATTTTATGTTAAGATAATTGTCGGACTGAACTGCCTCCTTGGCCAGGATATCTACTTTTTCGTTCCCTATTATCCCAATGTGGGCTTTTACCCATGATATGAAAATCATTTTTCCTTTATTTTGGGCTTCACTGTATAACTGTAGAATATCTAAAAGTATGTGATTAGAATTTGAGTCCAATTGGTTTCTTTTAAGCTTTTCAATTGCACTTTTGGAGTCACTAAATATGACAAACCAGTTTTCATCTTGATTTATACAAATTTCTATTGCTAATTTAATAGCTATTAACTCAGCATTAAAAATAGAAGTAAAGTTGGGAAGTTTGTAGGCACTTATATTTTTGGATGGATAATATACTGCACATCCTACGCCTTCTTTGGTTTTAGAGCCATAGGTGAAGATTTTTTCATGGTGATTCCATTTTAAAGTAGAGTTCATATGAAAAGCTTGTCTTAAAACTAAAGTGTTTTTATTGTAGAATAATGGATTAATATCGATCTTAACTGGAGTATAAATATTTGTGAATACCCATTGAGATCTAGCTTTAAATAAAAATTTATCACTTATCAATCTTCTTCTTAGACTTAATGGTGGTTCGCATGTTTCTACTTCCATAACATTAATTGGTGTACTACCTAGATATCCTATACTAAGTCGTAGACATTTATTTTTTATTTGTTCAATTTTCTTGAGATGGGTTTCTGCCGCAGAATGATAAAATATACTTCCATAATCTAGAATTGATCTTACTAACGATTTGTAGAAGATTAACATAATTTTCAGATCTGCCCCCCACGCGTAGTGACTAAAAGTTTTCAAAATATTAAGATCGTTTTCTGATCTTTTAATTAACTGGTTAATATGATCTTTCCAGTTTAATTTATTATCTAATATAACTCCCAAGAACTTTGTGGATGATTTGCATGGAAAATTATATTTTGATAGTTCTATATATTGGGGGCATTGATATCGTGATCTTGTAAAAGTTACTACTACAGATTTTTCTTCTGAGATAGATAGTCCATTAAGGAATAACCATTTATTTATTCCAATGACGCCCTCATTGAGTTGAGAGTTACATGTTGTTATTGATTTGTTGTTCGTATAAGTCATCATATCGTCCGCAAATTCTCGAATAGTGATATTTCTTGGAATGTTTGCTCTTAGGTCACTGGTATAAATAATGTAAAGCAACGGGCTTAAAATTCCTCCTTAATATTTAAACAAAAATACGCAAAGTTATATTTCAAGTAAAAGAAAATATCTCCGCCTATAATCAATGTCTGCTTTTACTAATACAAGCATCGGCGTAGCAGCCACTCCCAAACGCCAATCAATGTATTATAAATTTTTTAACCTCGCTTTTATTGATATAATTGAAGATCACTAGAGAACGTTATGCATGTATAGAATATTTTTTCATTGCTCCATTGAATAACAATGGATTACTGGAAATATATTATATTTTGAAACAAAAAGAGTGTTACAATAGAACTTTATAAAAAGTTTATAAAATAAATAAAATAATTCACCAAAATAAAATATGAAGAATCGGGAGAAAAATGTTAAATACTACGAAGCTTCCAAAGTGTTTGGGGGACGCAAATAAGGAAAAATAAAGGGAATCAGAAACTCTTCTATTAGTCTAAGAGCTGGAGCCGAAAAACTCTTTGATCTTTGATATGGACAAACTCGGTTAAAACTCAATATCTGGTCACCGAGCTTCGCTCTTAATATTCAAATCTACATTTTTAAGCAGCCCAATGAGTATATAATTTAAGTATATTTAAAACATGACAAATTATTAATTAATTCGCGAAAATCACGGAGTGGGCGACATCTACTTGAACTACTGAAAGGGAGATAAATAAAAAGTTGGTTGGCGATTGGTTTGAAAGTAGGCGGGAAAATTAAAAAAGCTGTCAGTGTTAATTTTCAATTGGCTGCAGCTGTTGTTGACGTTTATCAACTGCTTGTCACAGAGGTTAGTAAAATGCATTAAAAGTTGCCTAGTTTCTGGGGATTTCACCCTTTCAGAGCAACATCTACTGACGCTTGATCGTTTCCGGGACGGGCAACAGCAGCGTGTAGGGCACAGATCCCGTCAACAGAAGATCGCTCAGCTCACTCTATTTATCACTATATAAAAAAAACTCCATGTTCAACTGATTTTATTATTTATTGATCTGCATTGAAGGAAAATTATAGGTCTGATTGACACTTGGGTAAAAACCTCCACAAAAACCTGTGACCAGACTCTCGACGTGTGGCAGATATTGATATCATATTTTTTCAAAGTTTTTCAGTTACAAAAATAGTTCATTCGTATATTACATTACAATTTGTTCTTGGAAAATACAAAGTCACAATCAACCTTAAAATGTACTATGAAAATAGAGAATTTTAAATGTCTCTATAAAGTTTCTTGTAAAATAAAAAATTGAAATCTATATTAATAGTACACGTGTACAAGCATTCATTCTTTTTCTCTCTCTCTCTATGATAATGAAAACTTAAATATTAAAACTGTCCGCATAATAAAATAGTAGCCGTAAGGGGTACTCTCACACTATCGGGGAAGGGAAGAACCTTTACCCGATGTGCATAAAGCATTTCCACCCGCCAAAAAAAAAAGATTAGCTTTAGGTTAGGTTAGATCTTTGTAATAAATAAAGAAAAGTACGATACGTGTGACATATTGACATTTGTTACATTCTGACAGGTGTCATATTTTGAGATTTGTTCATTTTGACAGTTGTTACATTCTGACAGTTGTTACATTCTGACAGTTGTTACATTCTGACAGTTGTTACATTCTGGCAGTTGTTACATTCTGACAGGTATTACATTTTAACAGATGTCACGTTTTGACAGGTGTCATATTTTGACAAGTGTCCATTTTAACAGTGTTACTCAACGTTCCTATAAATATTTACCTAAACCCATGATTTCTGAAATTGAATTGGCAACGTTGTATTTTCAACTTTGAATTTATGAGATGGATGTCCTTTCACAAGCAAATTATTTATGTCAGTCAAATGAACCTTTCCTTTTTTATATAAAGCGGCAAATTTAAAATTGAATTCTTTCAGATTGAAACGCCAGAAATTAAATAAAGTCAAACCTTTTTACTACTATACTATACAGAAGAAAGGAGTGCAGTATTTAATTTGCAGAACGTATTACAGGTTCAAGAGGTAGAAATTTTATTTTTACCTCATCCTTCAATGCTTATTTGTAGTTAAAATTTAAATTTTAATACATCTGATCGGCCTAATATAGTTTTTGTCTAGATTTAATCTTGTTTTCATGGTTTTTACTGTAATAAACCTGTTCTTTTGACAGATAAGTCAGACTTTATTTATTCATAGCCGTATCGTATGTATTTTAATTGATTCAGAATTTTGTATTAATATATATTTCAAAATGGCTTCATTCTAAAAATATTATCAGTCCTCCTAAATCCTTGAAGGCAGAATTATTAGTAATAGCAAGGCAACATAAAAAGAAATTCAAAAAATATATTATAGATGAGATGGCCAGAGAAAAAGGAATTAAAATTCTCAGATTGCCTCCGTACCACGCAGAGTTAAATCCTTTTGAACTGATCTGGTAACAAATATTAAAAGGTTATGTTTCTCAAAACAATAAAACATTTAAATTTCCTGATGTGCGAAATTTGTTTTTGAAGGCAGTTTCAGATGTAAATAGACAACATTGGGGAAAATGCATTGATCATGTTAAAAAGGTGGAAAATTCATTCAGGAAAGTGGATATATCAATGGATAATTTAATAGAACCTATAATAATAAACCTCAGAAAAGATAATTATAGTGATACCAGTAGTTTTAATGAAGACAGTGACTTTTAAAGATAGTTCTTGAGCTAACTTTTTTTTAATCTTTGAGTTTAGGTAAGTACTGAAGCGTTACTTTTAATGCTAAGAGATTAAAAAAAGTTTAATCCCAACATATAATCCTCCTTGTTATTTATTGGTTAAATTTAATTCGTTCAATGTTAAAGTGTCAGATGCATAAGGTTTATTTTTATTTTTTGTAAATAATATAACTTCAAAATTTAATCTACGAAGTGCGTATATATATTTTATATGCTGTGACCTTATTTATATTATAGAAACTTTTTTGCAAAGTACGCCTATGGAATGTGAAGTTATATCCCCACTTTTACTGTACTCCTCTTTCCTTTATAGTATATATTACTATAGAAACAAGTTATTATATCTGCCGTTGCTAGGAAATAAAACTAAAAGCTTAACTTTTCTTGTAAATATCTCGGAAGATCGAATTTTCACAGACATGAGACCTACATTTTTTGCCGATTTAGATAGGAATTGTTCTACCCTGAAAGTTTCATTGAATTCTGACGAGTGGATTTCGAGATCCTCTGGACACACATACACACACACATACAAACCTTGCTCGTTTAATAGTATTTGATTGTATTACTAAACAGGATTACATATCCGAGCTCTCCGACACTTTCAGTGGTGCAGGACTTAGGTACGGATGACCAAAGTGGCCATTTTTTTCTTAAACGCAAACTATCGATAATACGTGTGATTTTTTTTTAGGATGGAAGATTATAAGCTACTTATTATATATTCCAACTCTCCGACAGCTACGGTGGTGCAAACTTGGTGGCTGACAGGGGTTAAGTTGCCAAAAATTAAAAAAAAACAAATCACAACTGATATGTCGGAGAAATTGACTACTGCTTTCTCATTATATAATAAATCATGTGTGAAAATCTCCGACAGCTACGTTGGTGCATAAGGCAGTAAAATGGGATTTTATAGACGCGCCCCCGAGACTCGCGCCATTCACATTTATCATATGCATACGTATTTTATCGATAAAAACTCGTACAAATTCAATTTTTTATCTGAAAATTAACATTTTTATGTTTATTAATGTAATAATTAACTTACCCCATTTTTGTTGAATTAATTTCACTTGCAAATACTTAGTATAGTATAGTCTATTCAACCAACTTATGTCTCTAAAAGATTAACATAATTCGCTGAAAAACTTTGTTTGCAGTGAAAGGCACGGTAAACTGCACTGGATTTTGGTAAATATATTTAATTTTAGCAAACTGTTAAATATTAAGAAAGAGCACCAGCGCAGTTTACCGTGCCTTTCACTTCAACAGAGGTTTTCTGCGAATTCCGTTTAATCGTTTAGAGACATAAGTTGGTTGAATGAGCTATACCCAAGAAGGAAATATTATTTATGATTTCACAGTTAATTTAATACATAGGTGAAAAATAATGTTATATTTGTAATTATTTCTCTAGTGGTGTTGGAGTACTTCTTGCCTCCAAAGCTTCAGTTGCTGACATCGAAGTTCCTGGTTGATCTATTAAAATCATTATATCGAGCATTATATAATTGTAAAATGAAGTTTACAATTGAGGAAGATGAAATGTTGAAATACATTAAATTCATTTTTACGCAGAGGAATTTCGCCAACTTTTCGCTAGCGGAGTGTCCTAACAAACCGTACCTTTTAGTTGTGAATATCTTAAATTTTATAAACACGACGATAAGAAATAACGAGAAAAACGAAAAACTTTCATTATAAATGAAGGAAAAAATCACTAAAAAGACATGAGAAACGGGAGAAATAATATATAAAATACTTTCATAATACAGAAATAAAAATACTATATAGAAAATAACTGTTATGACAATTACTTACCAATATTACATTTAATTTTTTTATACTGCTCTATGACCAATTTATACGCAGTCGTAAACAATCTGTAGCAGGTTCGATGATACCCATATTACTTTTTCATTTTCAACCTCGCAAAATTTAAAAATGCACGCCATTTTAATAAAATAAATTATTGTTTTGTTAGGTCTAAGCAAGCGTGTGTCAATTATCTATGTGAGCAATGGTTTTTAAAAAGCTACTGATCTTGACGCTTGTGTATAAAGGTATATTATAATAAATCAACAAAATAAAACAAAGAACTCTTTTACAGTAATATTTTGTATATCTGTTCATTTTTAGAGATTATATATTTTTAAATTTTACAACTTTGGAACAAAGAAAATTATATTACCGAATTTAGTGGTTGAATAATATACTTGGAGATTCAATATTATATCTATCTGATGATATACATATAGTACCTATGTTATAAATTATTATAAAATTACCCAATAAACATAAAAATGTTAATTTTCAGATAAAAAATTGAATTTGTACGAGTTTTTATCGATAAAATACGTATGCATATGATAAACGTGAATGGCGCGAGGCTCGGGGGCGCGTCTATAAAATCCCATTTTACTGCCTTATGCACCAACGTAGCTGTCGGAGATTTTCGCACATGATTTATTATATAATGAGAAAGCAGTAGTCAATTTCTCCGACATATCAGTTGTGATTTGTTTTTTTTTTTAATTTTTGGCAACTTAACCCCTGTCAGCCACCAAGTTTGCACCACCGTAGCTGTCGGAGAGTTGGAATATATAATATATAATGGCCACTTTGGTCATCCGTACCTAAGTCCTGCACCACTGAAAGTGTCGGAGAGCTCGGATATGTAATCCTGCTTAGTAATACAATGAGTTTTAACCGAGTTTCAAAGAGTTTTTCGGCTCCAGCTCTCCTACTATATAGTCTATAAAGACGTTAAGAAATGGAAAATGGAGTAACGATGGATAGAGTAATTTAAAGAACTGTGGAAGCAGTGGAAGTGAGGAACCAGAACGATACAATTACTAAAATGAAAATGGAAAAGTTTCAAGATTAGAAAACATTAAACCAGAAATTTTAAAAGCTATAGGAAAGGAGGGTGTGGAATTAATGAAATCTTTAAGAAAAATATGGGAATGCAGAAAGAGTGATAGAGAATTGGAAAAGAGGAAACATTATAACTCTAAGCAAAAAAAAAGAATACACAGAGTGTAGCAAATATAGCGCAGTCTTTATTTATGAAAGGATTTTAGAAGAAAAAAAAATAAAAAAGCAAACTTGAAGACAATAGGAATTCGTATACCAAGTCAAATCACAAAAATATTTGAGTAAGCTTATCTTCACGACTCATTGAATACATCGACCATTTCAATATGTTGCCAGCTGTTCAGAATGGATCCAGGAAAAAAAATCTACAATCACCGCCATTGAAATCTGCTTGAAATTCATTTATAAAGCACTTAATAATAAGGAAAACACTCGAGGACTTTTCTATGATCTCAGTCAAGCATTTGACACAGTGGATCACTATCTTTTACTGCAGAAAATGTATGGAATGGGAATACGTGGAAAATCTTATGATTGGACAGAATCGTATCTATCAAGTCATCATAAAGAACACGGCTAGATCTGATGCGCTCAACCTATAATGGGGGTGCCTCAAGATTCGATACTTGGGCCTCTATTCATTATCATCGTTGTGAGTGATATTAGCAAATTCTGTTGGACCCCAAATCAAATTATACAATATGCCGATGATACCAATATACTTATGGCAAATAATAAAATCGAACAAATTATTGAAAACAGTGATAGGGCATCTTTAACCATTATTTAAGGAACATTTCAGTTTTCTGTCGAGAAATGTTTCACCTTATCATGAATTTTACCTACATATAGATAACAAATCCATCAAGAATGTGGATAGGAATAACAATAGATTCTAAACATACCTGGGAAGCTCACATAAATACAGACACTACAAAACTAAGCACTTACTGTTATATGATAAGAAACTTAAGGGAAACTGTATCATTTCACGTATTGAAACTTCTCTATTATAGATTAGTACATTCAACCTTTCAATAGGGCTCCATATTTTGGGCTGCATCAGCACACTTTGATGCCTTCATAGCTCAGAAAAAAA
Source organism: Crepidodera aurea (assembly GCA_949320105.2). Taxonomy (NCBI): domain Eukaryota; kingdom Metazoa; phylum Arthropoda; class Insecta; order Coleoptera; family Chrysomelidae; genus Crepidodera; species Crepidodera aurea. The sequence goes on from OX439480.2 coordinate 10,135,195, forward strand.
TTTTGAGGACAACATCGTGTAAGCCAATGTATAAAAAAGCAGAGATACTAACATTACCTAGTCTTTTTTTATATCAATTAATTTTATTCACAAAACAAAATGACCATTTTCTTAAGAAGAACAAAGACGTACATTCCTCTAATACAAGAAATAAAACAAATATTCGTCAGCCATTTTCACGCCTAGAAATAGGTCAACATTCACCAAGGCACATTGGAATCAAGTGCCTCAACAAGTTCAGTAACATAGTGCATACAGAGGTGGATATACATCCCAATAACTTTAATAGCTTTAGAAAGAAGGTCTTTCATTCTTAGCAGATCATTTTACAGTGTAGAGGAATTCATCAATTTTTAAAGACTGTGTTAGTCCTGTATATGTCCTATATATAGTCTATCCACGTACTAATTCAGAAAGAAAGGAACACACCGTCAAAGGTACCGCTGAGACCGAAGCGCTCGGCTTTCCTTTTAAGAAAAGAGCCATGGAATTTTTGACTGTATTTCTCTTTAAGGTCGCCGGCGCTGCGGCGTCACACTCAAATAGGGCGACATAGGTTTATATGGGGAAGTAATCCTTTTTTGTCCATTTTTTAACTCGGCGGCATCTACTTTCTTGTTGACTTAAAGTTCGAATAGACTATACAATAATAATTTTATATTCTCAATCTTCTTTGTATTTTCTGCGTTTTATTTTCTTACTCATACTTTTTTGTTTCTTTTGTAATTAACTAGTTGAATAGGTTTGTACACTGTATTCTCACAGATGAATAAATTTATGTCTTTCTTCTTTTTTCTAAAAAGGTTATAGAGAAAATATTAGAACCTCTTACTTCGCTAATTGGATACAGCCAAAGTCGTACCTACAACTAATTAAACAAAAAGTTCACGGACAGCATAACCAGCAACTAATATCATTTTACGAAAATTATTTATTTTAGTTATAAATAATAGTAATGGCCCACTATTTCCGCTTAAAATACGCGGTTGTCCCTTTCGCTGTGCACGGCCGACACAGACATAAATACAGACCGAGTCAGCTGTCCCGTCTTGTTAATGCGCCAACAAAAGGACATAAAGAAACTGTTCATTAATAACATTGTTTAAATCGAATGTAACGTTAATTCAGCATGAAGATGTCTGTAGGGAAGCGGAAGTGGTTGCTGTACAGGGCTGGACAGATAATTTATGTATAGGGAAAAAATAAGGGACGAAACAGCCCAAGTAGATGTTACAAACTCCATTGTGCAAATTTTTTAGCACACATCAATCAATTACATAGTTTATTCTTTTTATTAGCAATTATTGTTATTGTTTTCGATATTTCCAACACTTGAGTTGTTGATCTTCCATTACAGAAGCCACATCGATCTGGTACAAGTTTTTTTGCAGTCTATTTCACTGTAAGGCTTGCTTTCACCAACGCCTTTCTAGATGTTAAATGCATTCCAACAATTTACTTAAAATCAATGTCTACAGCATTTCTTTCTCAACAATATAAAGAAGTTGCAAAACTAACAAAGGTAATCAGATGTTGGAACGCGGGTTCATTGTTCCCGTCATTTATGTTTGAATGGTTGGACAATGCTTTTCCTGGAATTGGTGCGTTTCTTTGCGGAATAAGTTTATACAATCGCTGAGAAAAATTGTTGCTTTTATTGGGCAATCTCGAAAGCGACGAGTATTATTTTGCCTTGTATGAATGTAGCTGTGTAGGGATCGCTGAAAACAAGAGAGATGAAGCGTTTCCACATTGGTTGCATTATCCATCAAAATCAGGATAGCGTATTCCTCAAAAGCGCGGGGCTAGAAGTTCAGTTTAAGGACCTGGCTTTTGGTCAGTGAATAAACATGCTTTTGGCGATGAAGACATCGTGGCGGTTACTGTAATTATATATAAATAATAGTCTTAACTGAATTCTTTATTAAAACTTTAACCGCAAGCAAATCTGCTGAAGAACTTTCTTAGAAATTGTTGAATAGTCGGAATCGATCATACAATCTCTGATGCATTTAATTTCCTTAATGATCCTCGACTAGAGACTGATGAAGTTAGTGTTGACCCATTGAAACCTGGATGATCAAACTGTAGCAATTTGGCATTGAAACCTATACCAACTCCAGGTGAATTAATGTTGGCACGAAAGTGAAAGCTTTGACCAGAACCTAAAACAGCAAAAATTTGAAAAAAATTAAACGACAAACGTTGGTAAGAATGTTCCTAAGAAAACTTCCAAAGAATAAAAAGAAACTTGGCTCAATAAAATGACAAAAAAAGTGGAAAAAATATACCGATATTATATGTTATTTTGTAGAGAAATAATTATTGAACAAGAAGAATTTTATTGTAACGGTTAACTAATTCCAATAGATCGAAATGAGAATAAAAAATTTAATATCTAGCACAAAGAATCAAAAAGAAACAGATAAGTTTATTAATATGAATAAAATCATTACTTATTGTATTTTGAGTAATCACAGGACAGAATGTAATTTAAAAACAATGTTTTAAACTAGTTCTAGCATGGTAATTATAAAAGAATCTATAAAATTTGACATATTAAAATTTAACATTGAAAGCCCATAAGAGATTTTTACTAACAGATTTAAGGTATTTACGTAAAATTTGACAAAGAACTGAATTTATAAATTCAAAGTAATGTAATCTCAGATAAGTCATAATAATAAAAAACAGAGAAATTAATAAAATTAAAGAAATACAGTAAAAAAGGGGAATAATAATGAAGTTTCATGGAATTTAAGGAATCGATAATAACGAACATTAAAAGTATGTGTATAAATTTAATATAAGTAAAAATAGTGAGAAAATTATATCAAAATTATTCTTTTTGTCTCTAGAATAATTTGGTGTTAATTAAAAGTAGTAAAAAAAGTAATAACTTTTTAATTTTATAAAAATTTACATTAAAAAACTGTCAAATTCCAATCAAGTAAGCTGTGGTTTGATGGTTTATAAAAACTATTTCGCGCTGTCAAGCGGGGCTTTTCACAAAAATCTTTTGAAGCGTTCACATCGATCCTCGTAATAAAAACAAAAGAAAATCAAATCATGGCAATACTGATTGAAGATGAAAAAAATTTACCTGTCAAAATAAGTGAGGTTATATTTTTGTAAAACAGGAAAACTTAAAGAAAAATCAAGAGGAGAATTCCAATTATTTATCCTATCGTTGTTCCTGTTAAATAATCCAGATCCTGTTTTATCCTGACTATACTATCCAGATCCAGTTGGATCCTGTATTAATTTATCTTATTCCTGCTTTTGGTTTCCTAGAAGATATTGTACTAAATCCCATCTTGAATTGACTAGGAAAATAATCAGAATAAAAAAGTCTAAATCGTATTAAAGGTACCAATTTACTATATTAAATATCGATATTTAAAAACGTTTAAAAATAAAAAAAGGGCCACAAGTTTTACAATTAATTAGGTTAGATTTTTTTTAAAAAACTATAACTAAATTACTTAGATTAGAATATAACATTGGAGATTTTACATATTTTTTACTGAGTCGTTATTATCAATTTCTACAATCATGCGGTCAATAGAAACACTTTCTGAGTTTAAGATTCTCAAATTTTCTACTTGATAGTAGATGGCGCTCAACAAAATTATCCACAACAAATAATTACATTCTGTCTGAGTTTACTGCAGAAGGCAATAAGAACAAAAAGATATAGGTAAAATTTAAAATTTGTTATAAATATTAAATTAACAATAAACCAAATTAAAGAGCTAAAGTCGAGGTTGGTTAATCTATTAATAAAATCAATAATAACATTATAGGTTATGTACTAAAACTCAAAATTAAATAAATCAAATAATAAAAATAAATATTCAATAAAATTAATTTTTCTTTTACACTATGATAGTACGTAATTTGTTATCACGAAAATTCTTCAGCATTATATTGTTGTAATTGCCCTTAATAGTTTAAAATAGTATAATGTTAAATACTTATTACAGATTATGTTTCCAGCCATTTATTGGTTGTTATTTGCTTCGCTTGAATGCTGTATCCACTTTCAATTTTTTATCTACAAAAAAGGGGTAATTCAAGTTTTTATTACCTTTTAAAGATTAACGAATGAAGACTGGAATTATAATATGTATTTTAATTTTCCTTCTAACACCTTGTCTGCAATAAATATCTGAAGCTTAAGGTGCTCACTTTGTACGGGTTTCCCCTTTCCCCTTTCCCCTTTCCCCTTTCCCCTTTCCCCTTTCCCCTTTCCCCTTTCCCCTTTCCCCTTTCCCCTTTCCCCTTTCCCCTTTCCCCTTTCCCCTTTCCCCTTTCCCCTTTCCCCTTTCCCCTTTCCCCTTTCCCCTTTCCCCTTTCCCCTTTCCCCTTTCCCCTTTCCCCTTTCCCCTTTCCCCTTTCCCCTTTCCCCTTTCCCCTTTCCCCTTTCCCCTTTCCCCTTTCCCCTTTCCCCTTTCCCCTTTCCCCTTTCCCCTTTCCCCTTTCCCCTTTCCCCTTTCCCCTTTCCCCTTTCCCCTTTCCCCTTTCCCCTTTCCCCTTTCCCCTTTCCCCTTTCCCCTTTCCCCTTTCCCCTTTCCCCTTTCCCCTTTCCCCTTTCCCCTTTCCCCTTTCCCCTTTCCCCTTTCCCCTTTCCCCTTTCCCCTTTCCCCTTTCCCCTTTCCCCTTTCCCCTTTCCCCTTTCCCCTTTCCCCTTTCCCCTTTCCCCTTTCCCCTTTCCCTTTCCTATTATAACAATCTGAAATAAATTTATAACATAATTAATAATTAAAACTAATAGAGTTCATAATACCTATCCACTTGCAATGCAGTATTAAGGAGTAAATATAGAAGCACAAGGTTTCTAGATCCGGCCCTGTTTCGTTCGGGCGGTGGCTCGAATTTAATGCAGTTTGGGTCTCATGAGGCGGAAATAATGAGGTTTCTTGGGTGGGAAAAGGGATTAATCATAAGTCGTGCAGAAATATTAATTGATGTTAGTTAAAAATAGTGAAAAATTCGGTAAAGTGAAAGCATCTGTTTCTAGCTGGTTCATAGCCTGCTGGAATTTGTGAGAGAAGTCTTAAAACATTAAAAACTGACAGAAAATAAGTTATAATCCATTGTTTTTTTACTAATTAGTACCCATTACGTTATAAAAATATGAAAGGTTTATCCTTAATATACCTATGAATTAGATAGTTTTGATTTAACTTGATTCTTCCGTTAATATTACAGTTAAGTACTATCTCACTTATTATGACTGACTTTTTTACGATCAATAATTTTGTATTATTCATAAAAGAGCTAGATTTTTATTTTTCCCCTTTAATTGGGTTATTATTCAAATTACTACGCGACCAAATGCATTTCACGGTGCGTGAACTTATCCTATTCGCTATTAGCCTTATCGCAGCGCGTCATTTGAATATCCAACCAATAGGATGAGTCAGGTCCTCGTGGCCTTTTAGTTTTCAGTTTTTTTCGAATACGCAAAAGATTCCGCTTACGTAAAGCGCCGTTTTTTGGTAATATCAAAGGAACCGCGCGTTTTATTTTATGGTATGATAATACAGAACTGAAGCAGAACTGTGAGACATCCTACAAACAGAATTAAAATAAGGTACCCAACATTTTATATTGAGCTCAATAAATAAATCAAGCAATAAATAAATCGATAAATAATTATATAGTCAAAGAAATGAAGATCGGGCCTTATATAAAACAGAATGCATTCGATTATTAGTAAATCTTCGTACAGAAATAGTCAAAGAAATAAAGATTTTTAAAGCTTATTTTTGAGGATACTATATCTCCTCTTTCTACTGTTCCACTAGATTTGTGCCAGTGAATAAAAAATAGCTAGAACATGATGAGGGTACCCTCAAGCAGGCGTGGGATATCGTAGTACTTATAGGGTAACTTTTTTTTTTAGTTTATTATTTATTATCTTTTGGTAGTACGCCGTACGGGACTGCTCTGTATTCGGCAACGGGGCGGATGAAGGAATTGTAAGCGTGGATCAGGGTTTTGGTGTTGCACTGACCAAACCAGCCACATAAAGCGCCAAGTGTTTACGCATTCTGTTGAGCGTGTTCTCAAGGTCAGGAGACTATTTAAGTGTTTGAGAGAATCGAACACCCAAATAGTCTACTTCCCTTTGTTGAGCGAGCCTGACTCCCTGGAAATTTACATTGACATCTTGGGAAAGCTGGATGGGTCTTTTTGAATTCGGATGTTTAAAGATGATGAATTGTGTTTTTTGAGGATTCATTGAGACCCTCCACCTATTGCTCCAGCTGGTTAACTGATTCAGTAGGTTTTGGGTTCGGATGCTAAGTTGGTTAGAGTTTTGGGCTACCGAAATCAGAGCAGTGTCGTCGGCGTATAGAAGGCGGGTTGACGATGGGTGGTTTGGGGGAGGAAGGTCGCAAGTGTAGATGAGATAGAGGAGGGGGGCCAGGACGGAGCCCTGGGACACTCCAACAAGGGGAGTGAAAGGTTCGGACATGGCTTTGCCTACTTTGACTTTGATGGTTCGGTCCGAGAGATAAGAGTGGATGAGTTTGGAGATGTTAAGCTTTTGGATTATTCCGGCATGCCAGACTTGGTCAAAGGCTTTTTGAACATCCAGAAGAACGGCTGAGGAGAGTTGATTTGTGTTAACTGCCGTGACGGCAATTGTGTGGAGAGAGGAGATTGCGTCCTGTGTGGAGTGGTGGTTTTTGTATCCATGTTGGTATTGAGGGATGATGTTCCTCTCTTCACAATAGGTCCATATTCTCTCCTTGAGCAGAGGACTGATATGAGAGAGATGGGACGGTAGGAGTACATGGGTTTGGGGTCTTTGCCTGGTTTGGGAATTAGGATAGTGTCGGCGGATTTCCAGGCATGGGGAAAGTAGGATTGGGAGAGGCAGGCGTTAAGGAGGAGGGTTAAGATGGGAAACATGGATTCAGGTAGATGTTTTAGCGTTCTTCTGTTGATGGAGTCAGGCCCGGGGGCCGTATTTTTGCCTGATTGAAGGGTGGCTTGGATGTCGTGGAGTGAAGGGGGTTGTGAGGGGGTTTTCAACATCCAAGGGGGGGGGAGGCTGGATTGGCAAGTGTCTGATGGACAAAGAGTTCGGTCTGGTTGCGGAAGTGTTCGTCAAAGTAGGGGTTGTTGGGGGTTCTGAATATGGCTTCAAGGTAGGTTTTGTGGGCGCGAGCTTTCTCTTCAGGGGAGGTGTGGGTTATGCCGTCGATTTCAAGGTGAGAGTGGGTTTTGGATTTTTGACCCGTGAGAAGTCTGAATTTGTCCCAATACTTGAAACAGTCTCTGAAATCCAAATTAGAGGTGGTATTAATCCACTGTTGTTGTTTGTGTTGATTAATTCGGAGCCTGATCAGGGCATTGAGACGGTTCCATTCCGTTTTGGTGACAGGGTCATGGGTACGGACATAAAGTCTGTACAATCTGCGTTTTTGGCGGATAAGGTTCAAGATAGAAGGGGGGGAGTGCTTTTTGGGCTGTGTTGATGGAAGTGAGGGAGGCGGATGTATCGACGGCGTGGGCGACGGCTGTTTGGACCTCGGCTACGAGTGTGTCGATATCCAGGGGGGTGTTGAGCGGGCGTTGCTCTGGAAGGTTGGCAGAGATGGATCTCTGAAATAGTTGCCAATCTGCTTTTTTAAGATTTCGGAAGGTGTGAATTGTGGCTGGTGGTGGGATGAGGTAAAGAGAGATGTATATAACATCAAAGGGAGGTGATCTGAAGTGATTGCCTCGCCAATGAAGCAGCTATCATCGACCAGTCCCATACAGGGATCAGTAAGTAGGATGTGGTCGTTGATAGAAAATCCATTGTAGGACAAATAGGTCGGACAAGTGTTGGAGGCTCTGAAGAGGGTCACTTCTGAAGACATTTATTATATAGGCAACCTAGCGACTGTATTAGTACAAAGTAAGATCTACCTGGCGATGAAAAACTAAAAGTAATTTGCTACACACAGGAAATGAAGACAATTATTTGGAGTCTAACAGTAAACAATACATAGTGCCTACTTTGAATAATATGAGAAAATAACCACAATACCTATAAAAGAGACATTGATCCCACGATCCCGGTCAAATCTAATCCAATTGAAGTATATTTTTTAAAGTGGCACTGGGAAACAGTGATATAAAACACTTGGCTATTTACCATTTGCCACAGTAGTGGATGATGTGGAGACAAAAATCTGATTAATGAATTTCATTCCTGGAAATGCTTATTTTCAAGTTTTTATAAAATTACGACAAACGATTACAAGAAACTATCTCTGTGTTTCAGAAAGCCTTGAGTAAGTTCGCATGAAAAACAATTACCTTTGAAATAATAATGTAGTCTATCAAAAAAAAAGAGGATTGTATAATAGAATTTTTGTTAATTACTGTAATCACTTATTGAATATAATTACTTTCATTATCCTTTAATCAGAATAGATATTCTGAAATTGACAAGTCTGGGAATGTACTATAACTAAAGTTGTGTGGTCTGAAAACCTTTTTAACAGGACCGGCATGAGCTATACTTGTGACACTTGTGCTGATGTTTCTTCTTCTGAATGACTTTGTGATAGAAGATAAAGCCATAAATTGCTGGGAAAACGAAATAAATAAGTTACTTGATGAGGAAAAACTTGAGGTAATTGTCTTTGTTAACCATAAGGATTACTACTAAAGGCTGTAAATCGGTTAATATAAACCCGTATACAGGGTAAACTTTGTACAATATTGGAGCTGATGATAGACCAGGTCATGACTGTTCAGAATATCAGAATTTCACCTCAGTAAAAATCTCACTGTTTTCGAGATAATGGGAATTTTTGATTTACTGGAAAATCGCTACCTCACCTTGGATTTTTGAGTGCCATGTCTACAAATTAAGACCAATTCAAATATCTTTACTGCTGAAGATTACTGATGAGTGATGCTTTCAGACGTACAGAAGAGTTTTTCAGAAATTGATACAATTTTTCAAGTAATATGAATTGTACGAATTTTTTCGAAATTAAACTTTGATAACCCAGTAAACCAGTAAGGAATTTTAATTTATTAGATTCGACATCCTAAGACCGGTTTCTGTCTTTCGACTTCATCAGTTAGGCTTTTCGAATCCAATAAATAAAATTCCAAACTCGTACAAGTCAATAGCTATATCCGCTATAAGATAACATTTTTAGATGTGCTACCATCTATGGTTAGAAGAAAGTATTGACAATAAATTTTGACTGATTCTAGTCAAGATGTCACTCTCTTCTTTTTATCCCTTTAAGAGATTAGTACAAAGTTAGTAAACCAGTAAGGAATTTTAATTTAATAGATTCGGCTTCCTAAGGCCGGTTTCTGCCTTTCGGCTTCATCAGTTAGGCTTTTGGAATCCAATAAATAAAATTCCAAACTCGTACAAGTCAATAGCTATATCCGCTATCAGATAACATTTTTAGATGTGCTACCATCTATGGTTAGAAGAGAGTATTGACAATAAATGTTGACTGATTCTAGTCAAGATGTCACTCTCTTCTTTTTATCCCTTTAAGAGATTAGTACAAAGTTAGTAAACCAGTAAGGAATTTTAATTTAATAGATTCGACATCCTAAGACCGGTTTCTGCCTTTAGGCTTCATCAGTTATAGTTGGGCTTGTGGAAGCCGAAGAAAAAGGCACCACTTCCATACTCATCATGTGTAGTTTCGTAAAAACCACTTTATTTTGTGCCTAAAATTTTAATTTTAAAAATATACAATATGTCGTAATTTCAGTTGTTTACGAAAGCAGCCGTTTGCAAGGACAGACTATTTCGGTTTGATTACTCTGCTGCCTCTTTAAACGCTGTCTGAATTTGATTTGTAAAATGGACTGTAGTTGTTTCTTATATCCAGTTACTCCCAAATAAAACATACACTGTGAGTTCAACACTTTGGCGGCTTGCAACATACGAACATAAAGAATAAATTTGCTAGTTTTGATTTCATTGTTGTTGCGAACGTGGGCTTGTTAAGTCACGCCCAGAGTTTTTATGTACAGCAATCCGGAAGTGTTTAGGCGAGAGACGCTTGTTTTGCATCTCATAGATAATGCTGTCCCCTTCATACTTAAGTCGGATGAAATATTCTACCGTTATTTTAGCTAATTTGCAGTCGTATCGACTGTGGTCTATGTTAGCATTTTTGATAATATAATGGCGTGAGCCGGAAGTATGGTCTACGTGAGACTATTTTGCCTACGTCATACGCGCAGGTGTTCATTAGAGTCGTCAAGCTGAAATTCGCTCATCTCAGTGACGTTGCTGCCGTATCACTTTTCAATGGCGTTGTTGCCACTTTGTTTTTAAATGAAATGAAAATTAATTATGTTTAATTTTGTGATTTAAAATAACACAATATGCTAAACATTTTTCAAAATTCTTGTAATGTATATCTTTTACTACCTTTCAGAGAACCTCCCACAAATTTGTTCGGCTACAACCAATATAATTTAGTCGAGCAAATTATGGGTAAGTCCGATTCTGTCTCTTTACCATAAAATGCCAGCGAGACTTGAAGCCACCGCAGCGCGCCTAATGCATTGCATCGGTCTGCCCGTTTGTTGCCTTGTTGCCTACTAGGGGTAAAAACAAGATTTTATTTACACACGTTTTAGAGTCGACGCGATGTGCGATAAGACTGTTTATTCTATTTTTATTCTGACTAAGAAAATTATTTCTGGAATTAGACTAATAATCTACAAAACAAAGAAAGGAATTTAACTAGGTGAGAATACACAGTAGGTTGCAGATCCAAAAGATGGAGTACCTATTGGGAGAACTGTATTCACAATTTACTATCAAATGACATGGAGATGTTACTTATGTTTAAACTGCCTCGTTGCATTGCTTTAATTATTCGGTGTTGGCTGGAAGAAGACAACTTTTTAGGGGTGTTTAGTGATGTTTACCAAACCTGGATGAAAAAAAATTGTGAATCATATCGGCTTACCGCTGACTGTTTACAGTAACAGCGAGTCCGGCGACATCTTCAAAAAAGTACGGCCCAATTATCCCTAAGGCAGATATGCTACACAAAACTATTACCTTTATAGAATGTAATTGCTTCTAGTGTAGTGCCTGTGGATTCTCAGGAGCCCAATATCAAACATCCTATTTGTTAACGTATCGATTCAATTGAAAATTTGCCAAACCATCTTCATTTTAAAACTAGTTCGTAATGTTGGTCAACTATTTTCATGGCCTGCATGTTTCAAATATTGCGTGAGCTGAATTTTGTATTTATCAAAGGGGCGGATGGTGCATCTACTACGCGCTGAATATGATGTTCACAATTAGGTGTTTAACTCCAAATCTAACCTCATTTGTTTTGTATTTCTAATTACTCATACTTAATTACTTTCTACATAATTGCATGTTTTTTTATCTTTTTTTGCTTAAAATAGATAAAAACTAATAAGAAAAGATTTGAGATTTTATGCAACTTTTAATACAGATACGTCACTGGTACGGTACTGATTTGCTTTACGGTAAACGATTAAAAAAGAAGAAACATAACAGACCAAGACCATCACTAGTTTCGAAAAACGAAGACGAAGAAGAAGAAGAATATAGAATAATGATTTTAAAGTCGGGAAAACACAAATACACTAACTTAGAAACAAAGAAAATACTATATACTAACTAAAAAATCAAAAACCCACGCTTCAACAAAAATCAAAGAAATGACATTATTGACAGTGACATTTAACAACTTTAACTTTGATGTCGAGTGAATTCGTTGAATTTTCGATTCGGCTTATATCTAACTTCAGTTACGCAACCAGTGACGTAATTTCAACAATTGCGCAATATTCAAAAGGCACATTATAAAAATTAACAAATTGCTGGTAAAAATTATGTATGCAACTAAAATTAAAAAAACATATTGTGTTGTTAATTATTTATATAGTACTTGTTATTTATAAGGTTTTAAATAGAATCTGAAAATTAGTTAAACACCCAATTGCATAGGGATGGCGAAAAGCCCACTCATCTATTAAGGGACGCACTGTATAAACTGCACTAAATCACATCCAAACAAATGAATTAGTTGCATCAGAAGGAGGTGCGCCAACGAAAAAATATGAAGAATATAAACATTGACTACTCTAAACTAACGTAAGATCTATATTTAGAGAAGGCTAAATAACACATTCTACTTCTACGAAATGCAGACATGTATGACAGTTTCTTTTTAAATATAAATGCACCCTGCAAGCAAGAAAATTTGATCAATTTTCGTGGATGAAATGACAAACATTTTTATTTTAATACATTATACAGATCAATTAGAGAATATGGATGATATACATATATTTAGGATGAATTGAATGTTTCCGTTATGTCTCTAAAATATAGAGTTCGTTTCAAGATATTTGGTTGACTTTCTATGTACCGCAAGGTTGTGCTCCTGTTCTCGATATAGGTATGAATAGGAATCCCGTTTATTTTAGAAAATTCCGAGTAATTAAAGTATCTAATAGAACCAGAAATTCGAATTGTATTGCATGCATTACCTAATGGGAAATTAAAAAATAAAATTATTTGGTTAAAGTTATTATGTGTCTATTAATGTGATTAAGTATTAATATACAGGGTGTTCCAAAAGTCACTTCATCGAATATAAACCAACCAATAAAACAGATGTAGTTAAATATACATAATTTTTTCAATTTATTATGCAACATAGTTTAATACTCTGTGACAGTAACTTTTACAGAATAAAACTGAAGAAACAATAAACATTATTTAAACAAACATTATTTACTACCGTCTTCGTTTAAATTGATAACCGAGAGTGCAACACTGGTATTAGCATTTCGATATGTATCTTCAACCTTAACAACATGTTGAACAGAATTTTTTCAGCTGACAATCAAATACTATTAAACGAGCAAGGTTTGTATGTATGTGTGTGTGTCCAGACGATCTCGAAATCCACTCGTCAGAATTCAATGAAACTTTCAGGGTAGACTAATTCCTATCAAAATCGGCAAAAAATGTAGGTCTCATGTCTGTGAAAATTCGATCTTCCGAGATATTTACAAGAAAAGTTAAGCTTTTAGTTTTATTTCCTAACAACGGCAGATATAATAACTTGTTTCAATAGTAATATATACTATAAAGGAGAGATGAGTACAGTAAAAGTGGGGATATAACGTCACATTCCATAGGCGTACTTTGCAAAATAAGTTTCTATAATATAAATAAGGTCACAGCATATAAAATATATATACGCACTTCGTATAGATTAAATTTTGAAGTTATATTATTTACAAAAAATAAAAATAAACTTTATGCATCTGACACTTTAACATTGAACGAATTAAATTTAACCAATAAATAACAAGGAGGATTATATGTTGGGATTAAACTTTTTTTAATCTCTTGGCATTAAAAGTAACGCTTCAGTACTTACCTAAACTCAAAGATTAAAAAAAAAGTTAGTTCAAGAACTATCTTTAAAAGTCACTGTCTTCACTAAAACTACTGGTATCACTATAATTGTCTTTTCTGAGGTTTATTATTATAGGTTCTATTAAATTATCCATTGATATATCCACTTTCCTAAATGAATTTTCCACATTTTTAACATGACCAATGCATTTTCCCCAATGTTCTCTATTTACATCTGAAACTGCCTTTAAAAACAAATTTCGCACATCAGGAAATTTAAATGTTTTATTGTTTTGAGAAACATAACCTTTTAATAATTGTGACCAGATCAGTTCAATGGAATTTAACTCTGCGTGGTTCGGAGGCAATCTGAGAATTTTAATTCCTTTTTCTCTGGCCATCTCACCTATAATATATTTTTTGAATTTGTTTTTATGTTGCCTTGCTATTACTAATAATTCTGCCTTCAAGGATTTAGGAGGACTGATAATATTTTTAGAATTTTGAAATATATATTAATACAAAATTCTGAATCAATTAAAATACATACGATACGGCTATGAATAAAAAAGTCTGACTTATCTGTCAAAAGAACAGGTTTATTACAGTAAAAACCATAGAAACAAGATTAAATCTAGACAAAAACTATATTAGGCCGATCAGATGTATTAAAATTTAAATTTTAACTACAAATAAGCATTGAGGGATGAGGTAAAAATAAAATTTCTACCTCTTGAACCTGTACTACGTTCTGCAAATTAAATACTGCACTCCTTTCTTCTGTATAGTATAGTAGTAAAAAGGTTTGACTTTATTTAATTTCTGGCGTTTTAATCTGAAAGAATTCAATTTTAAATTTGCCGCTTTATATAAAAAAGGAAAGGTTCATTTGACGGACATAAATAATTTGCTTGTCAAATGACAGCCATCTCATAAATTCAAAGTTGAAAATACAACGTTGCCAATTCAATTTCAGAAATCATGGGTTTAGGTAAATATTTATAGGAACATTGAGTAACACTGTTAAAATGGACACTTGTCAAAATGTGACACCTGTAAAAACGTGACCACTGTTAAAATGTGATACGTGTCAGAATGTAACAACTGTCAAAATGAACAAATCTCAAAATGAACAAATGTCAAAATATGACACCTGTCAGAATGTCACACGTATCGTACTTTTCTTTATTTATTACAAAGATCTAACCTAAAGCTAATCTTTTTTTTTTGGCGGGTGGAAATGCTTTATGGCTCTGCTCCTCGGGTACGCGAAAATGGCATCATTGTAAGGGTTTAGAAATACAGTTTTTTTCTTGGACATGCTTATAACTATATGAGAAGTTTAGAAATTGCCCAGAAAAATATGAATTTTTTGATCAAACATTGACAATATTCGAGTGGGTATAAAAAAATTATAGTAGGCCTTATGACATATTTAAATATAAGCATCGAGACAACCTTTCCCTATAAACTTGAATCTACGTCATTTCATGTATATGATATCCTTCCGGCATACAAAAAGCCGTTCCTCAGCTTTAACGTTATAAAATTAAAAAATGGGGACAATGTCACCATCAGACAGACAAAAGAAAATTTTATCTATTTATTTTTCTCATAATAAAGATTAGTTCAAATAAAATATCAGAGTAACAAAAGTATAGAATATTTCGTTATGAAAATAAAAGAGTATAATTATAAAATAAAACAAATTGAAGGAAAAATAATATGTAATTAAAATTTAAAAAAAAGTCATCATACATATATCTAGGTACATTTTAATGAAATACTTCCGGCTTTTCGGGGATCCACAAGCTCGGGTAAATAATATTTGATATAAAGTTGTGATTTCATTCTCTGGCAGAATAAATCATTTTTCAAGACGATTTCCTTTTTTATGCCAGTAAGTGTCCAAACTTCAAATCATCAATAGGTTCTTCCAGTGACCAATAGCTGGCCTTGTATTTGGTAAAACCATTTGTGGTTTGGTTAACTCGTCCATTTTTCTTCCAAAATGTACTTTTTCTATTTTCTACAGCTTTTTCGGGAGTTACATTTTTGGCGCTGAAGATACATTTTATCTCAACTAAGTATGCCTTTTTCTCCAATAAGGCCATCTGGCGTTGCTGCCAATAATGGAGTACTTTCACTTAGAAATAGGTCACAAGGCGGGTGAAAACGTTTTCGGATCTGACTCTGGATTGTACCTGATGCCAAATGTGTTCGATGGGGTTAAATATTCAATAATGGTGGAAGTCGTAGTACTGAGTGATCCATATTTTAAGCGATAGTATCACAAACACGCTGTTTTCTAATATCGAACGCTGCTAAACCTTTTAAAAGATCTGTTTTTTTTGTAGTATTCTTTTCAAAATAAAGGTCATTGTTTAACAAATACTCCTGAAATTCCCGTTTACTGGCGCTTTATTTAATTGACGGCTATGATTGCGTTATCTATCACAATAATACTGTTCTCCTACGACCACATAGGAAAGTAACAGATATCGCACTCTCTACTACGACCGAAAGTGGTACTTTCCACACGTGTGCGGAAAGTACTTTCCGCACACGTGTAAATTACTTTCCTATCTGTTCTACAAGTTCATATACCTAATTTATTTTAGCGAGGCAGTGACGTCACACGTCAAAAATCTGCCAGGTAGAATTTTTTTCGTCCACTTAAAGATAACATTTTGCCAGCTTGAATCTAAGTGCATCTAATGTGCTATCAACTTGATTGAAGGTTGGAATGGATGTAAAAAAGAACTGCTAGGATATAGAACAATAAAATGTTGAATAAGGCATTTTCAATAGTAAGAAAAGTGTTTTAAGATTCAAATAAAAATTAAAATTTATGTAGTTTTGGAATTTTTATTGTAATATGCCACTATGTTATAGTACATTGACACGTTGAAGGTCAATTTGTAACTACTCTAAATAAATCAAGAATTTTCGCTATGTCACAGCGGCAACGTCGCGAAGTGTTGCCAACATTTAACAGTTATTTTCCCCTGCACGTTAAGTTTAAATCGTATTTGCTCTTAGTGGTTTCGTGTTTATTCCGTTGACTTACAGAAATAACTAGAAATTACGTCACTGCCTCGCTAAAATAAATAAGGTATAGTTATTTTTAGATGTGCTGCCATCTATGATTAGAAGAGAGTATTGACAATTATTAAAAGCAAAAAATTCCCGGTGTATTGGGGTTGCACACACAATTTGCATTGTGTGTTGCAAAGCTTTTATTTGACTGATTCTAGTCAAAATGTCACTCTCTTCTTTCGTATCCCTTTCAGAGATTAATACACCGGGAATTTTTTGCTTTTAATAATTGTCAATACTCTCTTCTAATCATAGATGGCAGCACATCTAAAAATTTTATCTTATAGCGGATATAGCTACTGACTTGTACGAGTTTGGAATTTTATTTATTGGATTCGAAAAGCCTAACTGACGAAGCCGAAAGGCAGAAACCGGTCTTAGGATGTCGAATCTGATAAATTAAATTCCTTACTCGTTTTCTAACTTTGTATTAATCTCTGAAAGGGATACGAAAGAAGAGAGTGACATTTTGACTAGAATCAGTCAAATAAAAGCTTTGCAACACACAATGCAAATTGTGTGTGCAACCCCAATACACCGGGAATTTTTTGCTTTTAATAATTGTCAATACTCTCTTCTAATCATAGATGGCAGCACATCTAAAAATTTTATCTTATAGCGGATATAGCTACTGACTTGTACGAGTTTGGAATTTTATTTATTGGATTCGAAAAGCCTAACTGACGAAGCCGAAAGGCAGAAACCGGTCTTAGGATGTCGAATCTGATAAATTAAATTCCTTACTCGTTTTTTAAGGTATAGTTATTGTTTTGTTTTCAAATAAATGCTAATTATCAATATTTGTATACAAAAGCATTATTTATAATATAAAATATATACAGATATAGAACCTGTCACAAATAAAACCATCATATTCCGCAATATTTGGTACAATTATCGCGTGGTCGTAGGAAAAATAGTTTTCAAACCAATCTTCAAAGAGTTCTGCCGTTGTATCCTGGTCATTGGCGGATCCAGGTCACGTTTTTTTAACATACTTTTAATTAAAACTTGAATATTTAATTTTTTGCTGACAACAATAAAGCGTTTGTATTTCCTAGCCATATATTGTATGTAATATTGTAGTTTAGTTGTTTAATAAACAGATTCACTTTCTTATCGAAGATAAAAACTGAATACGTACCTGTCTACTATTTTCTGTTTACAATCACAAATTATGGGTATTTTATAGGCTCTTATCCCATAATCCTATTGCGGTACTTAGAAAGTCAACCAAATATCTTGAAACGAACTATATAATATAACGTTCTACAACTTTTTTACTACTTTTTTTCACGAAAAAAACCAAATCGACAAATTATTTTTTTTTTCGGATGTAACAGATAAAATGTAATAACCCGTATAGATTTGAGGTTATTGAAATAGCTGCGTGTACATCAAACATTTTGAGCAAAGCGGTTTTTAGGCTTACTGATATTTTACCAAAATCAAGCTCTAGAGGGCGTTGTCCTCGCGGCTTATAATAGCGCGAATTACTTAAATCTTAGCGGGGCGTGTCAAAAATTCTCAGGGTTAATCTGGGGTAAATAACTTGTTAAGTGAGATTGGGATTTATTTAAATAAAATTCAGAAAGTTAAAAAAACATCTTTTTATTTGAAGATTTTTTTAACCGAAATTTTTCATTTTTCCGTACAATTTTTCAAACATTCTCTTTCATACAAAACCTTGTCCTGAGAATTACAAACACAACAAAAAAAGAATTAGCCAAATAGGTGCAGCCGTTCTGAAGTAATGCGCTTACAAACATTCGGCAATTTATTTTTATTTATATAGAATTTCTCTATAACAATATTTCATACCAGTTGCTACTAACCGGAACACCATCTGTGCCGAATTGTTGAACCTACTGCCGCTCCCTATATTCCTAGATAATCATAATTTCACTAAAATTTCCTTATAAAATTGTAAATTTTACTTCAAATAATATTCTCCCCTCTCTAAAAACATTCGATCCACCTCTGAGAGTAGTAGCTTCGGGGTAATTTGATGCTTCGCCCTCGGAACTGAGCTGGGGTGTGCACGTAATTAGATGAAATTCCTATCAGGGGAGACGTAGTGATTAAATGCCATTTTTACATGGGATTATTTCCTTAGCGATATGATGAGCATATAACCGAAACAGAAACATGCGCCGGTGATTTATGATTTTCGAAAGTATAGAAGCATTAGAGTATGAATTTAGGGGGAAAATGCTTTTTTCTGGCTACAATTTAGTGCCCATGCAATAGTGGATAATCGAGTGGCAAAAATACACTTCAATAGTAGATATTTTTGAAACAAACGGGAAAGGGGCTTTATACATATAATATTTCGTTCACTATTTAGATGGAGTCATTCGAGACATTTTTAACTCCCTGTATTTAAGTGCACAATTAAAGTTTGGCGCTGAAATTCGATTACCTTTATCTCGCTGAAATCCATATGCCTCACAGAAACTCGTTATTTTGGCACTTCCGATATAACTAGAATCCTAAAATTAAGAACATAGTGAGTAGAAGAAAAAATAAAAAATCAGTGAAATATTGAACAGATTGGGTAGTGCCTTCCTACAAATATATTATGTCCATGAAGCTGCCAGAGCAAGGTCAGCAGAACGAAACAAAAGTACATTCATAATTAAGTGCTAATTTAATGCCCTAATGAAAAATTTAATGCTCCTTTTTTCTTATAAAAACGCATGTTCTGCTAGCTACACATGAACCTAGCAGAGCAACTATTTAAATGCTGTTAAAAATTAATGAAACATGATGTAAATAAGTTAAATAATTTAGTGCTAATTTAATGTCCTAATTAAAAATGTATTGCTTCTTGTTTTCTTAGGAATGTTCTATACCGCTCAGCTCTGTCAATTTCATACATAACCTCGAAATCCTCGCCCCTTACGTCTTCGCTAATGCCCCCTCTGAAGAAATTGTTAGGCAGCATGAAATACATTTGTGTATTTGCGGTTGCATAGTTACCAATTCTCGGATAAGGACGACATTTTCGGTCGTGGATGAAAATTAGATTTCTATTATGGCGGTATTAATTTGAACTGCCCGAAACGCGTAATATTTGTTTGTTTATCTGCAGTTTGACATTTGAGCATTTGAATTTGAGCGCGAACGAAACTAATATGAGTAACTTGTATAAAAATCTTTTCTATAAATTTTGCATACACTGACCAAAGAATAATAAATCAGCATAGTGATTTTTTTGAATTTAAAATAGCAATAGCATCTTCTTCTTTTATCAAGTGTTAGGTTATTTTATAGTGATTGTTCTTTGGACATAATGAAGTTGCCAGTGGCGTAGCCAGGAATTTTTTTCGGAGGGGGCCCACCATTTCTCACTATAAATACTTTTTTCAGCACGGATGGTGTAAATATACAGGGTGACCCAGGGTTAAACCGTCAAACGTTCAGGATCGGTTTTTCAGGAAAAAATAAGATTTTTTATTTCCATAATTCTGGGTCCTAACTTGTTTTGATTTTAGAATAAAAGAGTTTTTTATGAATTGCTCAAAAAACAATTTGGTTGATTTTGATAAAACTTGGCACGCTTATTTGCGGCAATAATTTAAATATTATTAGAATTAAATTATTAATTCCAGTGACGTTCCACAAGGTAATTTAATTGATATTGGGACAAATCATTGCACGCCACTGTTTTTTGTATGTTCGTTACTTTTCTTGGATTAAACAGTTGAATACACAAATTTTTTGCTTCTTCAATTATATTCGTATCTCGCTTAGTTTTTGAGAAAAAAATTAAAAACTCGGAAATAAAAATCTTATTTTTTCCAGAAACCCCGATCCCGAATTAATTATTACCTTTTACTTATTTATTAATAAGTTAATCTTACTTTTAAAATCTATTTTATTGAACGGGTTGTACGTATGATGATCATACAGGGTTATTCATTATTCCATTACGTACAAAAAAAGATTAGATAGAACTACAGGTTTGACAAATATTTATGCTTTTTATTGAACCCATAATTCAGATTTTAAGATCGTTTCCACACCACCCGTGAGGTAGAGCCCTGGGCGCGTTTTTTTTTAAATGGTTTCCCCTTTTAGGCCTATTCCACTGATTCTTTTGTCGAATCATTAAATCAATTAACCAAAACGCTAGGGCTCTAACGCATTGGTGTTGTAGAAACGAGCTTAAAATATGAAGTATGGGTTCGATAAAAAAAACTCAAACATAGTTATTGGAACAATAAACCTTTTAATTGTTTGGTGTAGCTGTTTTAGATTTGTTGATTTTGTCATCTTACAAGCTCAAGTGAGATCACCCTGTAAGTATGAATTTTTAGCCTGCCTCCAATTAATTGTAACGGTGCAATATAAGCATTATTCTACTTGTACCTTTTTGACTAAGATTGTTTCCTCTCTCAGGGATTGCCATCTACTGGCCAGTGGAATTCGCTAATTGTTTACGATTTTGATCGTTGTCATAACATTACGCTTGATTAACACTCACCCCTCCAAAGCCTATTTCTCTCCGCTTGGCAACGGATTTATGATTTACGATGATTTTCGATAGACGCCAACGAAAGAAAAACCATTAGACAACCATGAAAAATTTAGGGAAAATGTGCTCTTTCGAAAGTAATGGCAGTGATGAAAACGTTATTATGTTTTATTGTATATTGTGCTCTCATGTGTAAGAGATTTTCTAGAAGGGCGGAAAAGTGAATAAAAGAATGAGTACGTATGCAAATATTGACGTGAGTGGCAGCTTTAGAACGTAGGGATGGAGAGGGAAATTTTTCATCCACTACAAATTTGTGTTAGTGCTACTACATACATTTTTGTTCATTTAACATATTTTTTGTAATTCTACATAATTTTTGTTATTACTAAAAGTTTGTGAGCTAAAAGTGGCCATACACTCAGTTATATGGGAGATGCACTGGTAAGCATAACTAAAAATAAATTGAAAAATAATAAAAAAAAAACAAGAAGGAACTAAGAAAATCAGATAAGTGAACGAAAAACTGTTATAAACCTGTTGATTGGTTTACTGTGAGGAACTGAATAATAAACTAATTTTTTTTTGTAATGTGACATCCCAGATAGCACAGGACGTCTTGAGGACGTCCATTATATGTCAATTTTACGTCTGAATGTCCAGGACCAATTCTGGACGTTTTAAGTATGTCCAATTTAGAACATCCTCGGGATGTCCAGAAATGGATGTCTCTAGGACGTCCATTATATGTCCATTTATCATCTGAACGTCCAGGACCAATTTTGGACGTTTTAAGTATGTCCCCTGTTCTTAGAATTTCAGATCTAGACTTTCCTGCAATTTTGTGTATTTTAGTTGATAGTCCAGAAGAAAATCGAGCATACAATGTATTTTCATCTTTTTCTTTGCCACATTAGTAAAAAAGAGCAAAAAACACATCAATAATTTAATTCGCTATAGAGTCAGTTAATGTAAAGTTGATAAATATATAAGGAAAAAGAAAATACGCCTGGTGCTAGTCGTGTATATTGGGATATTTTGACCAGTACCTGCGGTAGGAGTAGGAATTATGGTGGTAACACTGGTAAAATGTCATGTCAATGCCATTAGTATCATTCAACCCAGATTGGCGTGACTCGAACCTCGAACCAGCTTGGCGTCATTTATATCATTTATAATGTTAGCAATGGGTGATAAAACTTGGAGTGTTGTGAAATTTGAACAAACTAGATCTAAGGTGATTTATGCCACTGACTCTTATTTCACATTTTGTTATAGGGGGCGCCACTTGAGTGATTCATGATGATGAGATTAAGTGGCATCTTTTTTTGACGAAACTTTTTAGTGATTTTGATTAGAAAATATGACGTAAACATCATTTCTACGTAATATTGATACTCTTGTTTAAACACGATAAATACACCCGTTTTCGATAAAAACGCGATTGAACAGTTCTGAGAAGGGGATTTCAAACAACAGACAATAAAAAACTTGTGACATAAGGCTTCTATTTCAACGGTTTATAAAGCAGAATTAAAAATAATTTAACATAAAAAGCAAACTTAAATTAAATGTTCTATATGGCCTTTTCTAATTCTTGTTTTAAAGGATATCCAAGAAAACATTATAAAATTACCTGTTCAATTGCGTTTTTCTCGAAAACAGGTGAAATTATCGTGAATAAACAAGAGTACTAATATTATGTATAAATAATTTTACGTCATATTTTCTAATCAAAATCACTAAAAAGTTTCGTCGAAAAAAGATAACACTTAATTTCATCATCAGGAATCATTCACATGGCGCCCCTATAACAAAATGTGAAATAATACATAACATAATATTCCTGGTCCAAAGTTATGCCTCTGTGCCGATTTTGATAACAATTGATAAATATACAGGGACATTATCGGAAAAAAACGAAAAAAAAAATTCAACTTTAACGCCCTGTATCTTATTCCACAGCAATATCTTATTAAGGTATATTTGGTCCTATCGCAATATTTTGGTCCCAATAACTTGCCCTTAGCCTATGTCAAAATAGTTATGAACCACCCTGTATGTATTATTATTGTAGGTTTTATGTATACTGTATTTGAAAATCAAGAGAGAGTAAATTCCCAGAATAAAAAGTAATTCGGTATGCAAAACTATAGTACAGTACGTGCGGTAAAACTTCAATATTTGTAATGCATTCTAAATTGTTTTTGTTAATTTCAATACAAAATTTATTAAATTTCTTGGACTATCACATTATTTTATGATCTTTCATTGTTACTACAGTAGGCCTAAGAGGATTAACGTGCGTCATAGGCGTAACCAGAATAGAAAGGGATAATTGTTATTTAACGACCTCCGAATGGCAACAGCTTCTAATGACAGATATTTTGACTTAAATAGTTTCTAGAAATGCAGTTATTTGATTTTCGATAAACGTGACAAATAGTAGTGACTAAAAATGGAAGCAGTTTGTGAGTATACGCCAGTGAAAAAATTAAAACTAGACCATTTATCGCTCAATGAAAAGAGTGCTGTAGTGAATGTGTACCACTATTTTAAACATCAAAATCCCTCAAACACTATTGACAGTGTAGTTGAAACAACATCTAAGGCAATGGGATATGGAAAATCTACAATATATAGAGTTCTAAAGGAGGAAAAATCAGGTGGAGTAACTTCACCAAAGCCGAAACCAGGTAGACCAAAACTATTAAAAGTCAACGTGGACGAGTTTTTTAAAAATGCTATTCGTAAGCTTGTTCACTCATTTTTTATAAACAAGCAAATACCAACTTTAGATAAAGTTTTGCAAGCCATTACGAATGATGTTGATTTACCCACAATAAGCCGGGATAAACTATGGAAAGTGTTACATGAGTTAAACTTTAAATTTGAAAAAATGGGCAGACACTCAATGCTAATTGATTCTGAAGAAATTGTATGTTGGAGAAGACAGTACCTCAGAAGAATACAACAAGTTAAAGCTCAAAATAAAAACATTTATTATTTAGATGAAACATGGGTTAATGAAGGACATTGTGTAGGAAGAGT
Source organism: Crepidodera aurea (assembly GCA_949320105.2). Taxonomy (NCBI): domain Eukaryota; kingdom Metazoa; phylum Arthropoda; class Insecta; order Coleoptera; family Chrysomelidae; genus Crepidodera; species Crepidodera aurea. The sequence goes on from OX439480.2 coordinate 10,159,248, forward strand.
TTGGAAAGACAAAAATATAAAATCATCCCATCAAGCTTTTCTAGAAGGATATACTACTGGTTTTAAGGAACCTATAGGAAAAGGTAAAAGATTAATTATTTGTCATATAGGCAGTACAAACGGTTTTTTTGAGAATGGTTTACTCTTATTTGAATAAAAAAAACCGTTGATTATCACGAAGAAATGAATGGAGACGTGTTTGAGGAATATTTTGAACAGATGATTCAATTCATACCAAAAGGATCGGTTATTGTAATGGACAATGCAAGTTACCACTCCAGATTACTTGAACCTTTACCAACCACTAAATGGAAAAAGGGTGAAATTGCAAAATGGTTATCTTCTAAAAATTTAGCCTTTGACAATACAATGCTGAAGGCAGAATTGTTAACTATTGCTAAAAAACATAAGCAAAATTATAAAAAATATAATATTGAGGAGATAGCCAAAAAACGAGAAATTGAAATCCTTCGTTTACCAACCTACCATTGTGAGCTGAATCCGATAGAATTAATATGGGCTCAAGTTAAAGGTTATGTTGCCAGAAATAACACTACTTTTAAATTATCAGATGTTAAAAATCTCTTCAATAAGGCAATATCTGAAGTAACAAGTGAAAATTGGCAAAAATGTATTAGACACGTTACAGAAATAGAAAAAAAAATGTGGGAGCTAGATAACATAATTGATATTACTATAGAGCCCATTGTAATTTCTCTAGAATCAGATGGTGAATCTTCTGACACAGAGTGCGAGGAACCATAACTTTAAAATTATTAATTTATGTACTTTAATTTTATTTTTAGATTTTTATTTATTAAGATTTAATATTGTCGTATTTTTTGCATGTTGTTCGTCAAATTTTATCCTTGCGGTTGGTTTTTTTTTTCTCATATACCTACTTAATTGTTTTTTTAGCTCCTCATATTAATTTATAAATAATTATAATTATCTGTACATATTATATACATATTTTGTAAATAAACATATGCCTAAAACAAAATGCCTAAAATAATATTGACTTTTTCTTCATTTTACCCAAATTAAATTACTACTTACGAATTATGTTTATCTATCTAAAATTGGTAATCTAGGTATAAATAACTAAAACAAATTAAATATTTCTATTTCCATATTAATTTAATTTTGAAAACGCACGTCTATGGTTTACTGCCTTTAACACTGATAACTGCAAAACATTTCTGGGAATTTACTCTCTCTTGATTTTCAAATACAGTATAGGTTTATTTGTTTTTTTCATTTATTATATTATTGTTATTATTATTTTAGCTTATGTAGGTTTATTTGTTCTTTTCCATTATTTATTATATTATTATTAGCAAATAAAATATTTTGAAATGTCCAATATTTTCACTAATTTCTTAGAGGCTCCTGATTATGTCCATGGAATGTTCTTAAATGGACATCCTTAAAATATCCTGTAAATGTTCATTCGAAAGCACAAATACGTCTTATGGACGTTTTAAAATCGGCCCGCTTGGACATTCAGAACGTCCTTAAAACCATAAGGCGTATTTGTGCTATCTGGGATATGTCAAAGTGACATATAGCAACTTTTTTTCAAATGAAATGCTACCACTTTTTTAGTAAATTATATTAAGGAATTATTGTTCTGAATACAACCATATGTAAAGAAATAGAAATCTGTGTTAAAAAATAACTTAAAATTCCATATAAAATAAATACCAGGACCATTTCTTGAATATTATCTAAATTATTAAGTGTTCAAAATGACTCCCGTTGTTTTCGAAACAAACCTGTGTCTTTGTAGAACAATTTGGGTACATATCCTCAAAAGAGTATCTCTGTTTAATCTTTGACACTCTATTCGAATTCTGTTTTCAAGATCTTCTATATTTTCTAATAGTCTGCTATACACACGCTCTTTAAGATAATGTCAAAGAAAAAAGGCGACTGGAGTCAGATCTGGCGACCTGGCGGTCCATTTAACATATTGTTTCCAACGCAACAATGTGGAAATACTCTGTTCAGGTATTCTGTCACTATTTGGGAAAATATCTAGGTAGTCTTTACAAACTAGCAAATAATTTTTTTAGGAATTTTATCTTTTCTTATTAACGAAGGTTGAATTTAGTCTAAATTTGATGACAGATAAAAATTGTAACAAATGTCACTACTACAATATTAAAATATTTTGTACATTATTAAATTTTAATTAATTTTAGATTATGTAATTCTGATTGTGAATATTACAGTGTTGTATTAACAACTTAACCTTTTATCTTAATTTAAAACAAAAAATATACCACACCATTTGAAAAGAAAAGCTGCTATATGTCACTTTGACATATGTCACATTACAAAAAAAAATTTAATTCCTTACAGTAAACCAATCAACAAATGTAGAAGGTTTATAACAGGTTTTCGTTGAAATAAAAAAGTTTCAGGGCCACGAAAACTTATCTGAATCACCCGGTATATATCCTAATTTCTAAAAAAAAATAATTCATTTTTAAATAAGACATAAAATAACCTCAAATGACTCGCGAGAAAAGCCTCATTTTCCCAACTTGTTGCACAATATACTGTTATGGAATAAATAAATTCTCAATTAGAAAACAAAAATATAAATAAAGGGTTAATTGAATAAACGAACGGCCTTGAGGCATTTCATTGTACTTCTACTGCAGTCGTTCAGTGAAAAGGGACCTACGGTAACATGGAATGCACACATTTTAAAGTAATGGGGGATTATGTAAATAAGGGTAAATTTCTTTGAAAAGATATAAGCACCAAAAAGGTCTATAGATCGTATCAATGTTAATTTCAATGAATTGTAGCAGTAGAGTGACAAACTTCTATTAAATAATGTAAATATCTCATTTATTATAAGAACAAAAGTCAGCTTTTCTTTTATACAGGGTGAATTAAATTAAATTTAACTAGGAAAAAAATCTAGCGCGGTTAAAAGAATGCACAGTATTTTTCTTGCTTGCGGTGACAAAATTTCGCTTTAAAAGAAAACTTTTTTGTTTCCTTTGGATCACGTGCAGGGCTACAATTTATTAAACATTTTTTCTTTTCTACTTTCCAAGCTCAAATTATAACAAGAATATATTTAACATTTTTAAATTAGATGTTACAACTTGTATCAACTCTGTTTTCTCCGACCGATATCCAAAAACGGATCCCCCCCCCCCCCCCCAAGAACCGATCTTTCGAAATACAGACCAGAAAGATCGACCGCTAAAGCTTCTTAACGTATAATAATAATAATAATAATAATAATAATAATAATAATAATAATAATAATAATAATAATAATAATAATAATAATAATAATAATAATAATAATAATAATAATAATAATAATAATAATAATAATAATAATAATAATAATAATAATAATAATAATAATAATTTCTATTATTATTCTATAAATCCATATGGTACAGTTACGAAAACTTCAATGAAGTGGTCATTGAACCTTTGGGGTGGTATTATCGGTAATTATGTTGTAGGTCTTTTCTTTTTTGAAGAAACAGTAAATTATTGTTATTTTGCTTGAAGGCCTGCTAATTGCCGCCAACTTAAAAAAATTGACAAAAAAGGATTACTTCCCCATATAAACCGTTGAGTGTAACGTCGCAACGCCGGCGACCTTAAAGAGAGATACAGTCATAAATCACATTGCTCCTTTCTTCAAAGGAAAGCCGAGCGCTTCGGTCTCAGCGGTACCTTTGACGGTGTGTTCCTTTCTTTCTGACTTATTACGTGGATAAGAGAGAGATGACAACCAAGATTTCCTGGCCTAAGTGTTGTATAGCAACCCCTCGGATTTCCGGAATGTAGTTAGATAATAGCCCTGAGATACCGAGAATACAATTTTCAGACACCTAGATTGTAGCGCGTACCCAGAAGACCATTTTCAAATAAAAAAATGAGAAAAAACTTACAGCAGCCCGTCTGAAAATCACTTTTAGAGGTAAAGTCGGTTCAGTTGATGCGGAAAAATCAATTTTCAGACAAAAAACCTGCCGCCTTACATTTTTATAGCATTTCGAACATGTCAACAAATCTGACGTAACTGACCCCATAGCAATATGTCTGAAATTGGTCGTAAATGATTGAATACATTGCCCAGATGTCGAAAAAAATGATATCAGACAAATTGAATGTAGCATGTAACTAATGAGACAACTTTTCGATACAGCGATGCTCGTTTTCATCGTACCAATTTCTAGCGTCAAATAAAACCTCGAAAAAATACGTTTTCTATCTGAAGAAGTCTCAGCCTTTCGAATCCATTTTTTATTTTTTAATAACTTTTTTAAAACTCCCTCAAAAATACGTTTTTTTACGAAAAACATCAATTTCTCCATGTACTTATAGTTTTATCATTATTTTGAATTTTTATTCTGAAAGCTGAGATTGTGGCTACTGTTGTAAAGCGAGAGACAGGAATGTAACAAGTAAATGGCCGTTCTAGACACAGGAGCGTAACAAGAGCAGGGGTATTTTTGTAATGTGGGCATCCATACGAATGATTTGAAACAAAAATGAACCGAGCTGCTATTTTTGGAAATACACTCAGGTCAAACCATAGATATAGTAAAATAAGATACAGTTTGTTTACATTTCGGCACTCGCCAAGAACAAGGAACAGTCTAAGCGTTGTGTTATTAAATTTATATTTCTAGTTTCAATGTTGTCAAAGTTATTCTAATTTTTTCCGTCATCCAAAATCCTAAATCTATGTAAAAATTATCTTGGAAAATGAGATGTTTTGTTTCGCTAAAATAATTGTACATCTACGTTAACACTAATTTTCGAAACTAATAACACAACAAATCATATTGATAGAAAAATATCGACAAAGATACTTTACCACGATTTAAGTTTAAACCATTTCTAACGGAAATTTGTTAGAAGCGGCAACTAAGCGCTATCAAACGTTCTATTTGTATACGAGATAATTAGAATGTTACTAGTGATTTGTAGCAGCCATCTTCTAATCACTCTGTTTGTTTACTATTGTATTTTATAGGTTATAGGTATTGAGTCAGATTAAAATGTTCTTTTCACATCGATTTATTGGTTCAAGTTGATTGATTAGACAAATATGGTTCAACAGTGTGTTGTGTGCAGCAAATTGGATTATTTAAATACCGATTTATCATTTCATCGGTAAGTTAAATGTAAGATTATAAACAAAGCTTCAGGGGCGTAGAATTAGTATTTTATCGACTGTATAAACTCTTTAATAATGCCTAAAGGATTGTTTCAACGTCAAATTCGACACAGTACACAATAACAAGAAGAATCACTTTTCGGCCTAGGACTTTTATCGTTTTTTTTCGGACGGTAAACTGTGAACTGTCCGTAAATAATAATTATGTAGGTTTCATATATTTTGTTAAAAATTAAATCACACTTTGTTTTTCTGCCAAACTACCTAAGTATTTAGGTAATATTAATTTTTCATTTAAACAGTTATACGAAGACATGACTTTTAGGTTTCCTGCAAATGTTGAAAGGACAAATATTTGGTACTCCTTGTTAGGATTTGAGGAAGTGAAGGTCCTACCTAAAAATGCTTTTATTTGTTCTATTAATCACGAGAGAATTTATGAGCAAATATTCCAAATTGTTTTTGTTTGTTTTTTTTTTCAGTTCAAATTACCTACTTTTTTTATAAATTAAGATTTTATAACAAAATCTATAAGTTGATATTGTGTATTTCCATTATAAATACATTATTACCATTGTTCTTGTATAATATTATATACAGTATGTCTGAAAAAGTTGGCAACGTATGGAAAAAAAATTTATTTATAATGTTACGAAAAAAAGTTATTCTTTATAAAAAGTTCTGCATGGACAATAAAGTAAAACGCAAATGTCAGATGTCAATTTTTTATTATTATTATTACTTATTTATTAAGTACTGATTTAAGTTCATTGCTAAAATATTTCAAATCAACAAATGAACATTTGAGGTGTGTTGACTTGTTAAATAAGATAAAAGTTGACGTGTTTCACAACTAAAATTTGCAAAATTTAAGTTGAAATTGAAGTGGTCAAAATATTCCTATTAATCTTTTTCAATTTGTGGACACCATGTACATCTAATGTCAAATGTAAATACCTGAATATTATTATTTTCGAAAGCAGAGATTTTCATAAAGAATAACTTTTTTTCGTAAAACTTATAATAAAAAAGTTTCCCATATGTTGCCAACTGTTTCAGACATACAGTAGATTGTATATTTTTTAATTTCACATTTTATGAAAATTCCACAAATAATTATATAATTTATAGCAGAGAACTGAATACTTTATATGCACTTTACGATTACTCGTTTCATCAAATAAATATATTTTCATTAGTATTGTAAATTTTCTATATAACCGGCAGGGTAAAATTAAAATCGTTAAAAAAATAAATATATTGTGTCACATCCCTTTTTCCTCTGTAACGGTACGCCCATGCATCGCAGCATAAATTGGACGCCATGTTCTAACTTTTTATATATCTATCTCACTTCATCCTTGGACATGGATTATTTGAAACTTATGAATGACTTGTTGGGGATGTGGGTCAAACGCGCAAAATGTCTGAAATCTAATCTATCGATTTTACACGGTTTTAGCCGAGCTGCTAAGAAATATGGTTTTGGTTGCCATCTCTCTTACTATAGGTAACATTCGCGAGCAAATGTGGTATCTAGAATCTAGATAATAAATGGATAGGCTCAATTTAATTTTTTGTGTTTAGGTTAAAGTTAAAGATAAAGTATGCGAGTTAAATTCAAAATGTAGGTATTTAGGCCTACATAGATTATTAAAATATATTTTTTATATCTACAAAAAAACCTTTTAACAAAAATCGCTAATACTTTTAGCTTGTTACGCAAATGAAGGTAAGTTTCGTATAACACACGAATTCATAAATAGCAACCCTGGACCGCTAGTGTTAGACACGTGCGGAGGGAGAGCAGCACGTGGCCGCTTTTGACCAATTCTATGTTACAGGGTCCCGCAACACGTGTTGACGCAACATAAATAATAGATGCTAAGATTATTCTTTTCCAATATAATTATTTGTTGAATTTCGGGTGCGTGACTTGTTCGATATTTATTTGTTCAAACAGGATTTGGAATTATTTATTTATTTACCGTCACTGTCAATTAAAATTATTATCTTGCAAAGTAACAAAACTTTTTTTCCATAAAAATTCATTTACTTTACTTATTTTTTATTAATAATGTATTATAACTACGAATTGCTTATATATAAATTGTTACTTGAAAAAGTAAACAACTCTTCGTGCAACTGACATAGCAGGTAAAAAACACGAAACGTCATCTAACCCACTGATCCCACGTTGCCAAATGTACTGTTATCAACCAACAGCTTTGAGTTCCCGCGAAAATTTAAATTCATGAAATATTATTATAATTGTGTACATTTTAAGGTTTTATTGGGTACTTAGAATGTTCCTTTTTTATTATAGTTTTTTAAATATTTTGAGAGCAAAAACTTTATAGAAATCATCATGTCACCTGTTTATGAGAATGAAAAAAATTGCATAAAGATAAAAATGACAAACCAAATAAGAAAATTTTATTTACAAAGACAATAAATACACTTGCAGCGTTGTTTTTGAGTTTTGAGGTCATGTTTCTTTTATTATGTGCCAACATTGCTATATTCTAAACCATAAAACAGATAGGAATACGATGAAATGGGAAAAATGGAATATTTTGGAAAAATTACAGAGATAAAAAAAATCTACAGGATTTATTGATTTTCTTGAGTTGCACAGTAAAACCAAAAATGGCATTTTTAATTTGAGATAAAATTTGATATATCAACTTATAGCATTAAACCTTCGATATAATAGTGACGTTTGTAGTTTGCAATATATAACAATGTTGGCACATGATAAAAAAAGAGCCTATATACAAACGTTGTTGCAGTTGACGTTATTTTCGTTCTTATGAATAAGTACACAAAAATTGTCAAGGTTTCAAAAGCTTTTAATATGGAAAAATATATAAAAAATGTATTAGTTTAGAATATTTTTAATACATACAAAATTTATTAAGAAAGAGTATCAATAAAATACAAATTAAATGATATAGAACGTGGAATAAAACAATAATTTATTCTAGAATAATTAAAACAATTGAATGAATAAAATAGAACAGTTAACAAACAAAATGTAAAATTAACAATATAATTTGAAAAGAAAACATCTATATTACATTAAAATAAAATTTTAAATGAACAAATATCTGATATATAAATAATAAGACAGTTATTTGTATAAAACGATGCATTATTTACAGTTACCTACCTATATATTTTTTATTTTTTTCTGTGGATTGTATGTTTTTTTTGCGGAGGTTAAGAAAGCCCTTTATGGGGGGGGGGGTGAAGTTTTTTAGTGAGGATGAAAAGAAGACTTCTCATCACAGTAGACCTTGAGATTTCAGACTCATAACCTCCCATAAAGGGTTTTCTTCTATTATATCAAATGTTAAATGGTACCTTATAATTTTATCTCAAACTAAAAATGCCATTTTTGATTTTACTGTACAACTCAAGGAAATCAATAAACCCTGTAAATTTTTTTATGTCTGTAATTTTTCCAAAATATTCATTTTTCCCATTCCTATCTGTTTTATGAAATATAGCAATGTTGGCACATAATAAAAGAAACATGAACTCAAAACTCAAAAAGAACGCTGCAATTGTATTTATTGCATTTGTAAATAAAATTTTCTTATTTGGTTTGTCATTTTTATATTAATGCAATTTTTTTTATTCTCATAAACAGGTGACATGACCATTTCTATAAAGTTTTTGCTTTCAAAATATTTAAAACACTATAATCAAAAAGGAACATTCTAAGTACGCAATAAAACTTTAAAATATACACGAATATAATAATATATCATTTGGCAACGTAGAATCAGTGGGTTAGATAACGTTTCGTTAAAAAAAACATATAAACCTCCAGTAGCGTCTTTAAAAATGATAAAAAAGATGTTCATTTAATTCATTCAAACGGTCATCGAGCTGCTCAATCCTCAAGCGTTTTAAAAAATCTTTTATTGAGGTGCATTCTTTCTCTTGTTTACTGTTTTTTATAACTTCGTTGAAAATATTGACTGCTTACGCTCTCATACTGCAGTCTTTTCTATCTTTGGATTTGATTACCAATCGTTCATTCCCATCGCTTTTGTATCTTCTTCTACATCCCTTCACTTGTTCCTGTTGGTTTTAAGTGACAAAAACTATATTAACTTCTAAACGTTCTTAGACTAAACAAATAATAAATTATGTATCAATAACAGGCCCCGTTGTTCTTTCTGATGGCGTTTTGGTTATGCTTCGAAATCATAACCATTTTATGTATAGTTTAAATTAGATTATTAGTCTTATAGAGCTCTTGTATTATAAAGATATTAGTTACGTATATAAATAAATAGAAGAACTAATTAATATTCACTGTGTTTAATTAATCCATACCTGCTAATAGTTCCTCTATATTCCTCTATTCCCGGGCCATACTGTGTTATTTTTTTACTGCCCATTTTAACATTCACTATCCCAAAATTTGAAACTCAAATTCAGTGTTTTTACCCAACCCATTTCGGTTCTATAGTTTGTTCATTCTAAAGAAAAGTAGTGTAAACAAACTTGCACGTGAAGACAACCTGAATGGTCTAGTACACAGGGTCGCATTCGTGAATAAGTGTATTGCCGAAGTCTTTGCCACGTAATAGAAACGGTTCTATAACGTGGCGGTGACTAAAATGGGGAACACTTTCTTGGTGGCAGCTACGTGGTGGTGGGGTGGTCGACACTAAATACGAAACTATGTTCACTGCGCAAGTGTTTTTGATTTGTAGCTCGTTCTGAATAATAATTACGTATAAATATTATATTATTATGGAGATACAAAAAGATTGGTTTAACAATAACAATGCAAATGCCCGGGTTTAGAAAATAAAACTTTAAAGTGATTTTTGTGTGGCAAAAACGTGGCGAGAATTACTACAATCATATAATCAAGTGCCGCCACTTTAAAGGTATATTAATGGTTCCCAAAACGATACTAAAACTAACGCGCCCACTTTAAGTTCAATACCACTACTAAGTGGTATTTAAGTCATATGGTTTGGTGCCCGTAACTATTATTTTTCACTTTAATGGTAACACCTTCAGTGACACCAATATAATATAAAACTATTAAATGGCTCCCAGCGGTGAACTGCACACTCTAAAAAATGATTGTGAAAAACTTGAAAAGTATGGTAATTTTCACAAAATATACTATGTGACTTACATTTTACATTATATAAGCCTTAAAAGTACATTGTAAAATTATTCACAGAATAATGTATGTGAAAAATATGGCCAACGTGAAAATACAATGTCAACATTACTGATTTACAGAATTCATTCTGCGAATGAAATTGTACAGGTTTAGTTAAGTGAATACCCCACCACCTGAACTGCGCACTATCGGATTTCTATTTTTAGAACTCGGTGTCTCAGAGTTAGGCAAATTAGTTGAGGGTTACGCGAGATTGGAACGCAGTAATGTTTTTCTCCCTAACCTAAATAATATTTATTTGTATTCCAGGACATAGTTGACATAGAAAGAGGAGAATTACCTCTTACTCCAACAATTGTTGAAGTAGGTGAGTATTCAATTGTATGAAATTGTAGTTCTTCGATCAAACCAAAAAGATATTTAGTTTTTTATACTATAGATAAATATACTTATTCTGAATAAAATTACATGTTTCTTTATATTATGTGTTTGAATGTCACTGTGAATTCACACCAAACAATTACCAAGTAAATTGACACATTAATGAAGAAATCATTTCGTAAGATTACACAACAAATCTAGTGAGTTTCCATAGTATTTTTACAGAATTCATAAGGTAATAGGTTTAGTACATAAATATCTGTATTTTCACATGATTTTACATAAACTTTTTTATCAGTGCAACTAGGCAAAAATAAAATGAAGTTATTCTTACTGTGTAGGGGTAGATTTAGTGATTATTACGTAATAGCCACCCAATCGAAGTTGCGGTATCAGTTTCTGTCACTATAATGCTACTTGGGTAATCACGCGTTGTGCAGATGTTTTCGCTGTTTGCAATACTTTTCTTTAGGATGGACAAACTATAGCATCAAAAGACTTAGTGGTGGTGCATTTTTTAACTTCTTATATGATTGGTCTGTGTAGTGGGTGATTTTTGTAGAAAAGTATATCCCTTATAATTTTAAATTTTATTATTATTCAAATTAAAAATAGAAAAATCGAGCACCACAAAATAATATAATATAAATTATATTGTAATTGCAATCGCGTCCATATCGAAAACAACTACTCCTGGGACAAAAGCCCCCGCAGGCGTTGAATTACAACGATTCGGACGCGAGTTGGAAGGTTGTTAACCAAACCAACACTTTGATTTTGTAATTCGAGAAGCCGGTCATTTTCAGACCGGTTTCGGCATTTTTGTGCATCATCGGTGAGAAGTAGACAAGCTCGTCGTCGCATCTCTAAGCAATGCCTGAAGAATTCGTTGGATCGACCAGGTACTTATAGCCACTGGATGTGACGAAGCCCGTGAGTCGATGAACAACGCCCTCTTCACTCAAATAACAAAATCAAAGTTTGCAACCCATCAAGCAGGTTAGGAAAATATCAGCCAGACTGGCAGTTTTTGAAAACAGATTTTCCATCTTATTATTGTTGAAAGGAACCTAAAAATACATACCTTTAATGTTTATCTTTCATATGTAAAATAATATTGAAGCTCTGGAGAATAAAAAGATTATAGATTCGCTATTTTCAAAAACCACGCGCGCTTTTCACCAATCAGAATGATTAATAACGACTATTGTTATTTCTGTTTTGCTGTGATCTTAAATCAATATCATTTTCCATTCGACATTGAAGAAATTGGGTTCTTAGTGAGGCAAAACCAAATAGTGTCTCCTGTGAGTCGGAAAAAAACCATGAAAAATGGACCAAAACTTACCAGGATCGAGAGTACCTCCCCCCCCCCCCGTTTTCGAGGATGCTGAACACGATGTCGGTATCAGAATTTCTCTTTTCGCCAGCCGAACCCCCTAAAACGGCCAAAAACTACCCCATAAAGGGGTTAAACGGGCAGCGCATCATTTCCCTGTAAAAAACGCATCCCCCCCCGTTTTCGAGGATGCTGAGCACGGTGGTGGTGTTAAAGATTACTTCCGAACCTCATCGGCAAAATTGACCCCCGACAGAGGTGTTTTTTTTCTTCTTTTTAACAGCGACAAAACGCCTGTGCCCCCGTTTTCGAGGATGCTGAACACGATGGTGGTATTCAATATCACATCCGACCACCACCAACCCCTCCACAGGTCAAAATTTAGCCCCGAAAGGGATGAATTTTTTTTATATCAGCGGCAAAATGGGTGTTCCTTTCACGGGTGCGTTTTGACCTCTGGAGGGGTTAGTGGGGGTCGGAAGTGACATTGAACCGTGCTCAGCATCCTCGAATCTGATAAATTAAATTCCTTACTCGTTTGCTAGATATTTTATATTATCCAAAGGAAAATAGTAAGTATCTATTTTCAATTTTTCGCTGTTAAATGGGCAATCGCTTTTAAAAAGGAAAGTTTTCCAAGTCCAAGGCAAAAATTTAGATTATTTAGGGAGACGCAAACCGAAAACGATTGGGAACCTCTGGCATAGAGAATCACATTAATGGTAAGAGATTTAATAATAGCAGTGAGATGCAGTGTTGTGCGCCAATCATTTAGTATGTTTATATATTATTACAGTTGGATGAATGAATGTGGTACACTGCCAAACGCGTTCTTGTAGTCTATGATATGTTTATTATATCTCATAGCCACATTTAAGCACCTAGTATGCCTTTTTTACTTAAGTAAATTGCGTTTAGTCTTTTTACAAAGGTACGTGCAAAATGCAACGGCAATTTCACTTTGCATCCTGTAATTACACCAGAAACCATCTATTTCCTTTCACATTCAACATTCAATACTATTGTTTTAAAAAAGTAATTCCACGATTCAAGCGTTCAATAAATACACTTACATGCGTTAGAGCCTTACCCCACTAATCATTGGTTCAAGAGTACACTCTAAAGAGGAAACTCGAGTTTTGCCTCGCCGCATCTCTCTCGTGAAACTACGTCGGTTTCCGTCTAAAATTTAACAGTGTAGTGGAGTAGATTAATTCATTGGCCCAAGTCCACATCGCAGCAAGCTGCTACGTAACATAAAAGCAGCGGTTCAGCCTTGGGGCAACAAACTGACAAAGACGAACGGCGGTTTCAACCTACAGAAAACAAGGACGGGAATATACGATTCCGTGAATAATTTTCTGTGTTGCTGCACAAAAGAGAAAAAGAGACAGGACGAGAGTTCCTGGAATTGGAAGAGTATTTTGATGAATTGAAGGAGGATAGACGCGAGACGAAAGTTTTAATGATAAAGAGAGAGATGGATTTAGCGTTGGTAAGAGAGAAGCATGGAATTTTTAATGTTATCGATATATGAGGATGTTTATGTGATAGCAAGGGTGGGCTTAGTAACGACTTAGGTTTAGGGTGTCAAGTTTTTTTTATTGAAATGCTGTTTCGTAGTAGATTGATTCTCATTAGTGAGGTTTAAAAATATGAAGCCAGAAAAACTTTGACAGCCAATTATTTTAGGCTTAATTAATACACACTTTCCAATTACATAACACTTTATATAATATATATTATATGTATGAGTCTAAAGGCCCCCATACATTATCAAACGTTTGTCAAGGAAGTTTGAGGCTTCTACGAGCCAACACACTATACATTCAAGTTTGTCAAACTACATTTTTTAGTAGTGTTTGTAGACGAGTGGCCGAGTGCGCTGATCATGGATTTTAAAAAAATTGGCTTATTTGTATTTGACTAAACGAATTCTTATTAAAAAAAAGGAATATATCAAAATGGTACGAGAAATGGTTACTGAAAAGAACACAGTATAGACACTTGAATCTAACGAAATGAGCTGTGAGCCTCAAGACTGGCATAATTTTATGGATGAGGACAGTTATATGTTGTTGTTATCACTTGTAACCCCGAAAATTGATTAGAAATGAACTACAAGTTTGGCAATATGGCTTGATGGTACCACACACCGTCAAACTTGACTGACAAGCCTTCAAACCACAAACTACTTTTCAGGCAAAACCAGAAAAGTATCAAACTCATAATCAATCCATCAAACTCACAAACTTCACCCACACACATTGGCGGATCTGAGTGGGGGGGGGGGGGGGGGGGGTATGGGGCCATAACCCCCCCCCCCCTAGAGTTCTGAATAGTTGATATTGGTCCAACACCTAGAGTCTGGACATGCAAGTAAACCTTTGATTGGTTTTCAACAAGAAGAAAACACACGTTATACAAACCAAAGTTATGCTTTGTATTGAATATTTCATAGGAGTCGTTTAAATTTAACGTAAAAAATGGTGAGTACCTAGATATATGAAACATTGACATTTTTAACGAGTTTGATTTTTGCATATTTTCGAAAACCGATAAACAGTATCAAATTATAATCACATGGATGAACAAAACTATATATAGCTCAAGTAAATTCTTCTAATTTCTACATTCCCAATTTTAACAAGTTCCAACTAAAAATGTTATTTTTATGCTTGTTTTTTTGGCCAAGGTGAAAAAACATTGAAACTTTCTATTTTATTTGGAGAACTGAGTTGGCCTGTTTAATTTTTCAGATGAATGAAAGGAAGATTGATTCTTATTTTTTGCCAGTTCAAAAAATCAGAAAATTGAACAACCAACTTAAAGTATTCAAAGCGAGGCAGGACCGTCATTTTCATTTCGAGAAAACAGTTTCATATCGGCCGTCCGTTGTCCCTGTTTAAGTCATACATTGAATCTCAGCCTTTCTAAATCATCTTCTGTACAGTCCGTACGTAATGCTTTGGGAGTAATGAAGGATGTTGTCTCATTTTTCAAGAGAAATTATGTCCTGAAACAAATCCTTCAGGGCCAACTTCATTCCCTGTGTGAGACACGATGGGTGCAGCGACATGACTCAGTCCTGCAATTTCGAGTATTTCTGCCAAAAATTATTGAATCACACTGAAGAAAGAGACTCTTCGAGTAAGGCACAAAATTATGCTTCTGCTTTAAAAAATAGTTCCTTCATTGTAAGTCTTTTTTGTATGTCTGAAGTTTTTTCTGTAACGATGCCGCTCAGCAAGTTGCTCCAGAAAAAAAACTTGGACTTAGGTTGCCGCAAGTGATGCAGTTTTAAATACATTACTAGTTCTAAAAGAAAACCGACAAGAAGCTGAAAACCATTTTATCGCAATTTTCATGAATATCGGAAAATCCCTAGATGAACTGGGGGCAACTTTGAGCAAACCCAGAACCACTGGAATCATGAAACATCGACCAAATCCAAGTTGCGAATCACTGGAACAATACTATAGGCAGATTATATATATATACCCTTGCTCGACAGTATAATTACAGATTTGGAGACCCGATTCACTGCTGAAACAACCAGTTTGTTCAATTTGAACATTATAATACCAACGGTAATTAGGGAAATGCCCTGTCTGGATTCAACGGCACGTGCCTTGGTGGAAAGATTTAACAAACTTTTTGATCAAAATCTGGAGGTTTTGTTCACAGAATTCAAAAGCGAACTTAGGTTGTGGAAGGCGAAATGGGTAAAAGCCACCGAAGAAAAACTTCCTATTCCTGACGAGGCTTTAGGAGCCCTTGCTCACTGTGATAAAGTAACGTTTCCTTTGATAACATCATTTTTAAAAATTTTCATTACACTTCCGATCAGTGTTGCCTCATCGGAAAGAAGTTTTTCTTCGCTGAGGCGAATAAAAAGTTGGCTCCGATCTACTATGTCAGAAGATAGGCTATCTGGCTTAGCCATTATTAACGCCCATCCGGACATTGCGATCAATGTACAATTAGTTATTGATAGATTTGCCAACAGTGGCCAAAGGAATATGGATTTTGTTTTATAAACAATAATTCTAGTTTTTGTTGAAGGTCTTTTAGTTTTGGAAGTTTATTATTAGAATTGTGGATTTGTTTCGTCACATTTTTATTTTATTTTATTTTATTGTTCTCTTGTTTCAGTTGTTTTAAGTATATTTGCAAACAGATGTTTTACTTTTGAGAGTTTATTATTTACTAGAATAACTGTCGAATTGTGTTTTTGTTTGTTTTGCCATATTTTGTTCCCACTTATTTATATTATTGTTTATATTGTTCACTGGTTTCAGTTGTTTCAAATAAAAAAAATATGTATATATATATATATATATATATATATATATATATCATTTCATTCCTATGGATTTTATCACTTAATCACTTTGGTTACAAATTTCCATTAAATTATGGCCCCCCCCTAAAAAACCCTCTAGATCCGCCAGTGCCCAAACACGGTCCAACTAATTTGTCAAGCTGGCTTGACAAGCGTCAAACTTGTTTGATCGTGTATGGGGGCCTTAATATTATTATTATGAATGAATAATTGTGATGATTTATTCTTCTTCTTTATTTTAAAATAACTTTTTAGAAAAATTCGCGAACAAACTAAACGTTTCCAGACTATTCCTGCGCCATTTATCATTTCGCAAGTTTGATCTTAACTTTACATGACATATGACGTTTTGTTGCTAGAGAAGGTCTTGCATTACCAGTAGCCCAGTTGTCAGAGAGTTTGACCTCGCACAAAATGTGATCTCGATGAAACTTGGCACTTAAGTACTTGAAAGGGTGTAGAAAATAATAAAAGAATATTTGCTGCTCTAAAGTGTATGCTAACTTCACAATTTCGAAAATAAAATGGAAAATTTGGTTTTTCCATCATATCTCGAAAAAAAAATTTCGAAAAACTAATAGCACCACGTGAAAGAGCGGAAAATTTTACTAAAAAAATAATATTATAAGTAATTTTAAAAAAGAATTTGTATTACTATAAAAAATTATTAAAAATAAGAAAGTAAATTCGAAAACTCTACGCGCCCCGAGCCGTCGAATACAAATATTCAGGCGAGGCGTTCGGAAAAACTAATGTATCTTTGCCTAAAATATACGCAAAGAAAAAAAAAGAAACCGTTTTAAAGAGGAGACTCTAAGCTTTCTCAGGATGTCATTAGTTTTTAATTTTTTTTGTTTTCTCATAGAAAATTTGACCGGAAGTCATAATTTCTAAAATTCTAACTGATTTTTATAAAACTGAAGATATCTATTAATAGAGGCATAATAAAAAAAATCCTTGTAGATTTATCATTATTATACTTTTACTTTTGATTTAAATATAATTAAAATGATGAACATTACTCTGTTTAATAAAAATGATCATTTTTTTTACAACATTCATTCGACGTAATTTTTATTTTGAAAAAAAAAGAAAAAAGATGTGTTATAGCCAAAGCCTACTCGATAGTTTAATGAGTTTTGTATCCGGAATTAATCCGAAAAATAAAATCTGTATTTTTTATGTAGAACGCTCTTGTGCACTTATAAAAATATTTCAATATAACACATCTTTTTTCTTTTTTTAAATAGGTATCCGATTACATTTAAAAAAATCTGATATACAGGATGCTATTTTAGAGATTGCCAACTTTTACAAATATTTCTTAATCCGGATCTGGATTTTAACTTTAGTTCTTGTATTGTATGATTGGGCTATTTAGACAATCTACCTGTACCAAATATGAAGGAAATCTACAGGGTATTTCCAAAGTTATGGCTTATGAAAATGACAGTAGTAGTATTGTATTAATTGAATTGAATTTTAAGTTTATATGTAGAACGAGATGTGCATTTATAAAAATATGTCAGTATATCTCAGATTTTTCGCTTCGTTTCGAATGTCTGATCCAATTTAAAAAAATCTGATGTAAGTTGGGAATTTTCAAATTTTACAAATTTTTCTTAATCCGTATCTGGATTTTAACTGTAAAAATTTTCACTTTAACTCATTTTTTCCGTTCTTTTCAAATATCCATCCCAATTTTAAACAATCTGATACACCGGGTGTTGTTTTGGGGATTTTAAAATATTACAAATTCTTCTTAATCCGGATCTGGATTTTAATTGTAGTTCTTACACTATAGGATTGGGCTATTAACACACTACAACTGTACCAAGTATGAGACAAATCTACAGGACGGTTCTAAAGTTACGACTTATCAAAATATTGGCCGAAATGGATGAAACACCCCGTATCTCGGTTATTAACGGCGTTAGACCCAGTAACCAATGTTATTTGGAATCACCTAAGTACGCTCTATTTACAGTTAACGGTTTAACTATGAAACACCCTGTATTACACTGTACCAAAATATTCCAAATGGTACGCCACTGCATCATATTGCCCCTTCACCCCCTCTCATTATTACCCCTCTAATACCAAACAAACACTACAGGACGCCGTATCTAGCGAAGCATATATGATCTAAGGTTCTAAATATATTCTTCCCATTGAGTTGCTGTCACATGTCACATCTAGGTTCTGTCATTTAGCGAATACAGCTGGGTCATCTCCAAACATTAAAAGATATGTATTAAACGCTGGTATTTCATAGGTGTAGATATTGACTGATCCGAATATATTTTATATTTTCCTAGTGCTTGAAATTAAGTTAGGTATGGATGTTTGGAAGGATTTATTGTCTTTAAATGAGAATAAAATATTGCTTTCTACTTCAGGCCGTTGTGTCATACACTATCGACGTTTTGAGCCAGGTCTAGGAAGTGACTAGCGCGTATTCTTCGTCCTTAAAGCATTCTACAATTGTTCCGGTTAATATCTGTAGAGTGTCATTGTTTGAAAAAAATTGAAATTTCTGCATAATGAATTGGGGTAATTTTTCACAAAAGGCTAATTCTAAATCTTCCTTCAAGGGCTGTGTTTGTTTTCGATAATTCTAGTTATCACAATATTAAAACTGATGTCTGGTCAAAAAGGCAGATTTGATTAGGAATACCGCATGGCTCGAAATTAACTAAACCGGAATTGTACACTGGTGCAGCCTCATTTAACTTTGTTTTTTATTTTTCATGATAATGTCTTATTTTTATATGGTTTGGCAACCCCGCCTATCAAAATCTTGTCGGTAGCAAGGGTGTCAAGCAGGAGATTTCATTGTTAACGGGTTTTTCTTATTAGAATGATGTTTAATAAATGAGGATTTTAGTAAATGCTAAGAATGCTTTTTAATCAACAAAAAACTACAATTGACTATACAGTCCACTTTAATCCCGAAAGGGACACGATTTTCATAACATAACATACACTATTATCCAAACGCACAGGCACCCGACGTTTCTGTTACAGTCTTCTGGAAGAAATTGGACACAAGGTACTACGTTGGCCTCCATATCATCCCGAAATAAACTCCATTGAAAAATATGGGTTGTAGGATGGCAAGGGAAATATTCGGAAGCATAACCTCCGAGGAATGGGCAAACGTAGTTGACCATTTTGCAAAATATGATGATGCTTACATTCAAAATAAACACCTAATGGATGACTACACAGATTCCCTCATACTCACTGTGAATACCGGGTCATCAATAATTTTTTCATTTAGGTATTGTCCTCAAACAAGCCACACCCGATTGTGACGTACTGCTCGAAATGTGACGTCAGCTATGACGAAATGTATTCTTCTTAAAATAATCAAATTCTAGTAGACTTTCGTTTAGAAACAAAATGTAAGTTACTTGTTTAATGACAGGAGTTACTGGTAACAATTTGACATCTGAATTTTGAATTATCCTATAAAAAGATGAACTAGTATATGCGTGCGTTGACCAAAAGCTCGCACAAAATGTGATATCGATGAAACTTGGCAGTTAAGTACTTGAGAGGGTGTAGAAAACGATAAAAAAATCTTTGCTGCTCTAAAGGGTATGCTAAGTTCATAATTTCGAAACAAAATCGAAAATTTGGTTTTTTCATTAATCTCGAAAAAAAAAACTAATAGCACCACGTGAAAGAGCGGAAAATTTACTAAAAATAATATTGTAAGTTAGTTAAAAAAATTTGTATTACCTACTATAAAAAACTATTCAAAATAAGAAAGCGAATTCGAAAACTTTACTTATTTGAAGTGAGGCATTCGGGAAAAAATAGTATCATTGCCTAAAATGCACGCAAAAAAAAAAGAAAGCATTTTAAAGAGGAGACTCTAAGCTTTCTCAGGAAGTCATTAGTTTTTTTTGTTACCTCAGAACATTTGACCGGAAGTTATAATTTCTAAAGTTTTATTTTTTATTTTATAAAACTGAAGATATATTTTAATAGAGGCATAACAAAAAAAAATCCTTGTACATTTATCATCATTATACTTTTACTTTTGATGTAAAAAAAATTAAAATGATGAACATTGTCTCTGTTTAATAAAACTTATGTTTCAAAATGATCTTTTTTTATAGCATTCATTGGACGCCATTTTTATTTTCAAAATAGTGTTTATATAAATCAGAAATTATTCTTTTTAAATAAAGTTAAAAATACATTTTATAATGTGTAATTCATTTATATAAATAAATATTTAAGAGCTAAAATTTACGAAATAATTTCAGAAAACTAAAAACTTCGTCAATTGCCCGAACACTAATTTTAAATTAAAATAATTATTTGAAACAGGAAGAAAGTTAACTCACAGTCTTCTCCACACAAAAGGTTATATTTAATTATAAATTTAGTACAAGCATGTTTCGACCTCAGCTGTGGTCATCATCAGTGTTAAACAAAAGTCCTTAAAAACAAGAAAAACTATAAAGTAGAATGAATATGAGGAATATGAAGAGAAACTATAACTTACCTGGGAAAACAACAAAACGCAAATCAGTGAGTTTCTTAAAAATACACATATAATCTTTTTAACCTCAAGTATTTAATTTTTTTTAATACAAAAGTACATTTTCTAAATAAGAAATTAAAAAGTACTAATACTTTATAAAGATACTTTATTAAAAAATATCTCCCTTCTGTCCCAACATTTTTAGAATTATGAGATCAATTAATGCCTTTTTAGAGGTGAAAATACTTTCAAAAAATAATTTTACTTATGAGTTAAATTGACAAAGAGAAAAGCATTGTCTGAAAAATCCAATTTTAAGGAAATGCTTCACCCTTAACTCTTAAATAGTCCTTGATTTTAAGTACTATTTTAGAGCCCACTCATCTGAGTCCGCCCCTATTCGAATACTGATAAATTGTTTTAATAGGAAGTCTATTATTCTTAATTTCCCATAAAACCTTCGATAATAAGGACAACGAGAACAACTCTCGCTTATACGGCTTTGATAATCTGTTTCATAGAACAAACATCAAGTACCTACCTCCTTATTTACTTTTAATAGCAAATAGTCATCAGGTAGGTAGACTTCTCTTCGACATAACACATTTGAGGTTTGGGCAAAGAAAGAATTTTCAGCAGCGTACATATTCTCGTTAGGTATCCGACAAAAGCTGGCAGAATACGAACCGGCGGTAGAACGGTTTATGTACACCGAGTATATAAGGGGAAAATAAATATATAAGTCTTATATACTATCTCCCTCTCTCTCTCGCACAGCTGTGAACAAAACGCATCAGTCTGCCGAGTGAGATCGTAGAGTGCTTTGGATTAACGTTTCTCTGCGAAAAAGTCGTTTGTTGTCACAAATCACGATGAGAAATAAGGTTAGATCTAATAGTTTTTGCAAAAGTATCGGTATTGCAACAAGATTTTCGTCGTTATTTTAAATAATCGTCGCGAAAAGTGCGTGAAAACCGGCAAAATGTGGCGTTATATAGGTTATGTTTGCCGATAGGGGCGATTGTTGTGCATTTTTGACTATGGGAGAGTTTTATAACTTGGCATTTTGTATTATCACTGAATTTCTAGTGGTGAAACCAAAGTTTTCTTTATGATAACCACAGTTTTGTCATTCTTATAGGTAAATTGTGTATTTGTTTACATAAGTTTGTTTACAAACTCAGATTTCGTACTAGATAAAAAACGTTAGAGGAATCATGTTTTTGTTTAGAAAATCATGTAGGTAAAATAGTAATGAAAAATAACCAGTGAGCTGTGATGTTTAATGTTTAATTGTCAGTGCAAAGAAAATAGTGTGGTGTACTAGTGCTAAACCAATCTTTTGGATTACAGTGTTATTTGGAAGTACCATGAGAATATTTTGGAATATTTGAAGACAGTGTAAGGTAAACTATTAACGTCATTATTTGTTTATTAATCAATCTTTGTCAAATTTTAAGCATTTGTCATGCATTATATTTACTCGCTGTAACAATTGAAGTACCTTACTACGAAATGTCAGATGCTGAACAGAAAATAAGGTTGACAGTAAGGTTTCAAATTGCCTTAATTTGAAATTTTAAACTATTCCTAAATAATAAACAGTTTAAACACATTATGTAAAGATTATATAATAACTAATTAAGTATACATAATTTTTACCCTCTGAAGCAGTTTCAACAAACTTTTGCTGGTGAATAAGTTTAATATATGTATAAAGAGTGTCCCTATTTTCTTGTTATAAACGGATATTAGTTATTGATTGTTAAATGGTAGAAAATAATAAAGTTCCGTTTTCTGTAATATTTTTTAGTCAACTTCTCTAGGTAGTTGCAGATGATGTAGAATAGTACAGAAAAAAGGTATTTGTATCCAAGCCAAAAGTAATAAAATCGAACCTTTTTGGTTTATGACTTCCAGATGAATATTTGCTTTGAAGTATTGCTCCCATCCTAATGTGCAATACAGTTTATGATATTGTATTTACAACACATTTTGGTCTAGTCTAAACTTCTAGGAAATTATGGTTATTAAGTAAAAAGACATTTTAACTAAATAAGTACTTATAGAGATGAAAATAAATTCAGGTAGGTAAGAGTTACTAATCAGATTAACCAAATATGGCCAGAAAAAGTGTATAATATAATTGTGATCTATTTAAGGGTGGTACAAGTTTTTCTTACCCATTGATGGTAATTTTGTCTGTTTACATTTATAATTTTGTTTCTTCCATAGATTAATCAATCAAATTCTTAATACTTATTTATTTATAGTTTTTCTTAAAGAGATAAGAGTTAAAAATGTTACAGGGTGTGTAGAAGGGAACATACACATCGCATTAAACATATTTAGAACAAAAAATACTTCGAAAAAACTTTGTTTTTATTGTTTTGATATGAATCTGTTCTCGCATTTCCAAATATCCGGAATACTTTTCTGGAAGGTTTTCTGAATGCATTACTGGGTGGTTTATATTGAAATTGTAGTTGTTTTTGATTTAGCCGTTACAAATTGCAATTGTTTTTATTAGAATTATTGTTTGCGGCATAATTAAAAGAGTGCCCACTTGTTTAAATCAAAAATAAAACCAAATCTTACTCAATGCAAAATAATATCACATAGTTTATTTATTTATTTTTATAACGCCGGGTATCAGAATAGTTTACTGTCTGGTAAACTGGCGTTGCTTTTTAAAAGCATTGTAAATCTGTAGCGTCTGTATTTTGAAAAAAAAAAGTAATTTTTTCATTGTTGTTTATTAAATTATAAAACTGAACATAAGCATTTTCGCACACTCTTACTTGCCCAGAATGTGAAAACACGCCTGCCCTTTGTGGGATAAAGTTAAACCAATCAATATAATGTTTCTGAGAGAATTTACCAGAGTTCCCGATTTACTACACTTGTAGATAAGCATAACTATTCATGAAAGTGTTAATACAACGCAAAAAAGTGAGGTTAAAATATGTGCATTTTCTAAAACTGTACAGTGACTGATTGTATGAATATTTTGACGAAAAAAATAATAATAAACGTCTGTATTTGTACAAAAAACATTACGTGTGATTTAGCCTTAAATCTAACCATTTCTTGTTGATTAACAATTAACAAAAAATATTATATATAACAGAACCTAAAATGATTGAGTTTTATTGGTCCTTGGCATATTGAAGGCAGTGGCGTGCTTATTAATTTTTGAGAGGGTTAAGGACTAACCCAAATAATAGTTATTTTTGCAATAAACTAAAAACTTTTTTTTGATTGTGTATTTTTTTGTCTCTTTATACATACCTTTCGTCTAATCTTTCACTTCAGATTCGTAGCTACCGCTATCATCAGCAAATAATGACTGTTTCAATATTTTGGTCAATCCGTTGGTCTATGTCCCACATTTTTTGTTCTTCTTTCAGAACGTGCTTGATGCATTTCTTCCAGTTTTCTGCAGTGACGCTTTGAATGGCTTCTTTGGTAATTTTGTACATCCGCCATTTTAAATGTTCTGTTTTCTCGTGCTACTTGTCCTTTTACTTGCACCCAGATCATTTCTATAGGATTAAATTCGCAGTGGTAAGGAGGTAATCTTAAAACTGTAATTTTTTTATATTTATAAACATGTAGTAATTTCGCCTTTAGACTATCTTTGTTATAATAGATGTTTTTATCTATTAACCACTGCTGAATTTCAGCTTTTTTCCATGATTGTTTCGGTAATGGTTCTAAATGATAGGAGGCATTATCCAAAAGTTGAATGATACCTTCAAACCATTTTTCAAACACCTCTGCATTCATCTCCTCATGGTAATCGCCAGTTTTTTTTTAATTTAAAGGCTTCCTGTATTTAATTTTTGCTATTCTAATTCTTCCTTATTCTAAATCAACCCCACGCAATGATACGTTCGTGGAATTAGCAGGTAGAAAACGGATTCCTACTTACTCGCTGGTTAAAATGTACCTACTTATCAGTGAAACGGACAAAGACAGAAATATAGATCTGTACAGCGTTGCCATGAGTTGTATAAAGGAATAAGCAATAAATAAAATAAGTTATTTGAAATGGGGAGGAAATTATTTATAAGTATTACTCATTAATGTTTTTTTTTTCTAATTATTATTCTAATAATTAATCATACTTTTATTGTGTATTATCCATAATTAGCCACAACCTTCAACTTTACCGTTTATATTTTGATGTTAAAAATTGGTAAAATAAGAATGAAATATTTTGCTTGTTTTATGGTCTTGTAAATTCTAAATTACTCTCAAACATTAATTGTTATATTGCAGGTACTTATATAAAAAAATATTAAAATGCAAGAAAAAATTCGCAAATCATTAAAAGTATATTTTTTAAATGTTTTAATTCTACTTACTGAAATAAAAATTAACCTAATGGTGAAAACAGCAAGTAGCTCTTCCCCTTGAACATTTTGCCGGCCCGCGAGATTCATCATACTTTTACAAAATATATTACAATGTACGCTTAGCATCATTATTATTATATTATCTATGTTTACATTTAAGGAATCACAATAATAATAATTCATTATGTTTCAATTTTTCACTCTAAAAAATTGTCTATAATGTAAATAAATCTAATATGGGGATATATAATTTTACATGTGCATTTCCAAAGTGGATGGGAAGATCATTTGGCCACCCCTGTATTAGTGCTTTAGTATCTCGGATAATAATAATAATATACGCCCCCAGAAGCACGAAGCACAGCTTGTGCGGGAGAGGGGTGATTCGTATTATTTGCCGTGGCACTGCGGAGCGATTCGTATTATTTGCCGTGGCACTACGGGGCGATTTACTGTTATGTTAATAAGTTTATGAATTGCACTTGTCACTTTATGGTACACTTTTATATTATGTAACTTTTTAAAATTTAAACCTAAACGAACTGCATACTTTCACCCATTCGGTAGATTACCTCAGCTAAGGGCTCTTAAAATATGAAGAAAAAATTTCTTAGCAACTTCGTCACATGGGCCTCGTCAACTTGTAGTTGACCTATAATATGTCTCCAAGCAGCTAATGACAATCGATAATAAATCGAAACATATAATCGAGCTCTCTTTGAAGTCTGACTATTCTGTCTCACATATACGACTAGAACGTGTTTATACATTTAATCTCATTGGTCTCTTCCAGATCAGCAATACAGTCAGAATTCTTATAAATTTAAATTAAAATATTACTGTAGATACTATCAATGAAACCAGTACCGTACTGTATGGTATAACTTGTTGAAACTGACAGATGATGTCATGGTTTGTTTGTAAATTCGTTACTCGTCATAAGCGACACTCCCTCTGGCGAGAATTTCTGTACTAGTATATGTGACATCCTTGAGTTTTGGATCATATTAATGCATATAAAATAAAGCTATTGTTAACAGTTAAAAAACCCAAAACTAGGTAAACTTTATCTAAAATCGAGAAAAAACTCTTAAAAACACACGATTTCAATGTAAACAAAATCAACTAATGTCACATAAACAGTTTCCGGTAGTCACCGACGTGGCGCTGGCATCTTAAGCCGAGAAGCTTCATTGTCGATTTGACATTTAGCGTCAAATAGGCAACAGACATACTTACGAGTTAGAATACTACATGAAAGGTCAGGCCTTACAAAAATTGTGATTAAAATTTTGATAAAACATTCTGAATTCAACGAAAAAATTTTTAATTTTAATTTACAACATGGGATGTCGTTTAATATAATTTTGTTCAATCCGGTTGAGTACTCGAGCTAGGCAGGTATAGGTATCTTTACCTCGCAATCTTCATTCTTCTATTTGCTGTTGTATATACCTTCCCGGAGGGGTAAACGCTGTATACGGTTAGGGCGATCGAATCATTATACCGGGTGTTGGAAAATAACCCAATTTTTCAGTACAAGTTAAAGCAAAGTAAACAGTAAATATCGATATTACGAATTTCAAGCTAATAGCTTATGACATCTAGGATAGTTAGTTCGTGTAACCACTTTGAAATAATACTTTTTACATTGTCGCTTGATCAGTACTTAAATATCTGAGAATAAAACTGGGGATTAGGCTCTACTGTGTATCCCCTGGAAGTAGAGCTTTTTGTGGACCATAAAACTGTAAATACAAAGAAAGCTGTTTTTTATCAGTTTTGTCCACTTGCTTGGTCAATATAAAAATCCGGTGGGTTTGAAGTGATATTTGCCTGGATATTTTGGTGTATTGGTAGATGGTATTTCATGCAAACAGTCTTCATATTGATTCAGTGGGACATTCGTCCTGTCTGGCCTCATTTATCGCTTCTGGAAGTTCTTCTTATTCATAAATTCCATTTTCTCCAACTGCCAGTGTATTACTATCATCAGCAAAGGTGACAGTTATATTATAGTAGATTTTAATACTGATATATCACATGTTTAAATAAGATACAATAGTGGACTCACTTCACTACCTTGCGGTACCCCAGCTTTATAATATTTTATCAATAAAGTACCATTTAAATTTCTATTAAAATTATATTTCTCGGTGGTTGATTGACCTACAAAACGAAACAATTCTGATACGGTTTACTGTCTCTATAAAAAAAAGTAAATAAGGTTGTGCACCGACTAAACATAGATATTATTAATTGTATTCGTTGCGGTTTGCTACCGATTCTATTTTAAAACGTTTGCAAGTCGAAGGTCGGCGTTCGGTTAAAAATTATCTAACCCAATCACTTTTTGCGAGCTGTCCTTTGCCACAGCGATGCAGGAGGGATTTTACAATGACCGAAATATATTGTAATGGGTAACCTCCCTGAGGACGTTAACAATCAATTTAAGATGGTGTGAATCAATAAAATTAATAAAGGTTTCTAACAGTAGTAAACAATTTATCAATAAGTTATTAAATTTCAAAAATACAATCAAAAATAACAAGGATAAGTAAAATGAGAAATGTCAAATTGCAAATTTTCACTTCATGTATTTTTTTCTATAAATAAAAATGTTATTTTTCAAAAACTTTTACGATAATTTATTAGAATAGGGTCTTAAGGTTAGTTACTGATATAATCTGGACTTTAGTAATTAGAATTAGAATCACTAGTAGTGATTATAAATGTCAGTACCAGCTATACCTCTAACCATAAAAATTTATCTATTTGTGGATGAAATTAATCATCTACACAATGTTAATTATGGTTAGAGGAATAGTTATACAAATTTTCAAAATCTAAAATGCCCCAATTCTATTTAAAAAAAGAAAAAATAACATTAATAAAGAGGTCAATAATTATGGGAAATGTCAAAGTTAAATTTGTAAAAAAAGTTGTATTTAGCAAATTAGGTTAGGTAAAATAGTAATTATAGTGTTTTAAAAAAGGTTTAATAGTGAAAGTGCTAATAAAAAGTGTAAATAATAGTGAAAAACATTTTCAAAATATAAACATTTAACCATGTACATTGATTTCGACGCAAACATCAACGAATTTGACATCTCGGCAAGCCGTGAGATGCCTGTTTATAAAAACCAAATTTTGACAAAATTAAGAACATTCCTTTATTACCGGTTGTAAGTGCAACATCTATTCACTGTGTTTGGGAAGCCTATAAAGCAGATCCCGGTTTTTCCTGCCAAGTGGATTTTTATGTTGACAGCTCTGACGTTTGTCAAATTGTTTATTTTTTCCAAACTCCAAAAAATGGAACTATACGCCAACCCAACATCTCCCGACGCGACATCTGGCGGCCGGGGCTGACAAAAATTGTGTGGCAAATTTCCAAGATTCCAAGATAAAGAAAAGTGACAGTTCTAGTACACAGGGTCGCATTATGGGTGTTATAAAAATAAGTATGTAATCGATTTCATAAAAAAATATAATTTTTTATTTTTTAATAATACTTTAAATTCTATTCTCATTGTTTGGCATTAACATTTTGCAAATCATATAAATTTTTCAATAACGCTAATAAAATCTCTTCTTTTTATATCTCTTCTACCAGTCTAGCTTCTTTTCCCATTCTGCATCTTTCCTCTGCTAATAAGACAAAAATTATTAAAGAAATCCAAGAAAAATATTGTTGGTTATTTCATTAATAAAGATCTTACAGACTTCATAAAAAAATTAAATATCTTAAAAACCACAAGATTTTCGGTATATAAAGGTTATTCGTTTTTTACTTAAAAACTGTTAAGCAATACAAAAAAAAATAAAAATAGCTTCAAATACCATGGACGTAGAAAATGGTTGGGAAAAGGGGATATACTCTTCTAACTGCACGCCACTGGATCTAGATATGAAACATGATTTTTTACTAAAATATGTATTTTTACATTTAAAAACGACCTGCTAAATTTAAAATTAATATATTAATCCGTTTTAAAGTTTTTAAATAAAAACATTTATTTTTTTTTAACTTTAACGCCCTGTATTTCGCAAAGTAATCGAGTTTGACCCCTGATTCCTTATATCATTTAGTCCAATTTTACGAGAGGTATCTACGGCCAGACGTTGTAAGTGTCATTTGGAAACACCCTGTATTTAACATTTCACTTACTTGTTCGTGTTGCCAAATCAACCACTGTTGAACCTTATATATTTTTTTTTCACCATCAGTGATAAATAAAAAACTTGTATAATGAGGTAGAGCCTTATTATTTCTTTAAACGAAGTAACAGATAACAGGAAGTAGTTTCCATAATAGTCGACAGAATATTACGCAAGCGCAGCCAAGAAACACCTCTGATTTTAAGAGGACTCGCCTCATTTTGATTTAGCAATTAAGGGGTATCAGTTACTAATAAATCTGGTGTCGTGGGAAAACCTTGCTAGTCAGGGATTTTTTTAATTTGTCGACTACAGTAAATTATCGTTTTGCAAGATATTTCCCGCAGGTTCCTAAAAATAAAATTAAAACAAAATTAAACAAGCAAACAGCGTCGTTCTCCAGGTACCTGTACGGTTAATAACAATATTTTAAACGTGTTGGTTATAAGGAAGTAAAATAATTTATTTATTGATGAGCGATTTAAAGAGTTTGATTTAAAAAAAGTTCCATAGTCTCGTACTTAGTTAAAAAAATACGAATGGCACACAATTCGAGCGAATCTTCAATAAATCCGCTATCCAAAAATGCCGTACAAATCGTAAGTTCTTGCAAAATAAAGAGTAGATTAGGGGAGACCAAGAAACAATAGAGGGTTCAAGTGAGGTTTTTGGATAAGAGGTTACGAAAAAAAACGTTTACTTTTTATTGCCGTTCTCTGGTTTATAAAATATTAAATTATCCTATCTACTGTCTTACTTTTATGTGCCATCGCTAACAATCTCGAACTGTTAGAAAATGGGGCATGCTCGAATAGCGTCCCGTTTTAGTAGTGCTCCAGGTTGTATAGTCAGGAGAGGTAGATATTAGAGATTAAAAATTTGTCATTTCAACCCAGCGACTTAAGGGTCATAGATATTGCAGTACTTATTTACTTAGTAGATAAAACTACATATTGGAAGAATCTAGATTTCCTCCACACATATCGGACGAAAACTGTAAGCATTTTCCAACGCACAATAAATTCCTGTGTAAGTTTTCATTCGCGGTTCAATTCATCGTTTTATCATGTACATAATGTTACTCGATATCTCCCAGAAAATGTATAGCACTTGGTCTGCTGCAATTGATGAATTTCAGTGTATTTAATGTATAAGGCGCTTTCGTATGGTACAGGGTGCCCACCAACCTGGAAAACCGGGAAAAGTCAGGGAATTTTAAAATGGGACCTGGAAGTCAGGGAAAATGCTTAAAAAACCCTAAAAGTCAGGGAAACGCGTTTGTAAAAGTCAGGAAGAACAGGGAAAAATGAAATCGGTTTTAGAACAGCGATTTAAAATTTTTTAAAAAATTTCCTAAAATATAGGTCAGGGAATTTTTTCGAAATGGACCTGGAAAACCGGGAAAAGTCAGGGAATTGAATTTTACTAACTTGGTGGGAACCCTGTGGTATTTATTTAAACATCCAGTATTTACCTTTAATGTAGGTATTTAATTATTGATTAAAATGGGAGATTTGTTTCACCCTTCATTTCCATTACTTGCGTTTCTATTTGAAACACTGAGTGTTCGAATTAAGAGATAGGAACCTATTCTGATACATCTGTCATTGTGAAATTTTAGGGGCACCTGCACCGGAACAACCGGATATATTCATTAGAAAATCACAAAAATCGTCGGCGGTCTGTCAGAGCAGTTGTGGATTGAGTTTGTTTAACGATAAACTAAGCGACTTATTTACATTCACGTAATTTTTGCCTTAAATGCGTTTTTTTCAAAATATACACAAAATATTTCTTTTTGTTTGAAAGTTTTTGGTTTTCGACAATTTTTTAATATATTGCGATGGTAAATAATTCAATGTTTTAATTTTTTTAGTTTTTATTTTCAAATTAACACTTTGACATCTATCAATACCCAAAATCAACAACTATCAAAATTTTTTTTAAGTTATCTTTATACATATAATTATTCCTACTCTAAATGTCATTACACATATACAAATTTTTTATCATAACAACATTCCTAAAATTTCGCATGTCCCTCTTCATATTTTGATATTCACTTCTGTATTCCTTTCTCACGTCTTCTATATTAAATTCTATTTTTCCCTCTAATATCTTACATTTTTCTTTGATTTCCTTTCTTGTTTTTAAATTTTCTTCATCTGCAATAGCAATATTTGTTATTAACCCTTCCTTGATATTTTCTTCTAATTTCATTACTTCATTGTTTATCAAATTATATTTTGTGTTCGTTTATTATCTCTTTCTCCGTTTGTCCCATTCTCTTATCCTGTTCCATTATATTCTGTTCTGTCAATTTCTGTTTGTTTTCAAATTCTTTACGAGGATGTAGTTTGCAGCACGAGCGAGCTTGCGAGCGAGTGCTGTAATCATGCGAGTGTAATAAAATAACCATACGAGTTGAATATAATACTTTATTTAAAAATATATATTAAATCAAATCAAGAACAAAATATATTATATTAAATTAATTCTTACTTGTTATTAAAATTTAAAGTTATGTTGCTGCAATTCGAGAAATTAATTGTTGTATCTGCAACACCAAAATTCATATTGTGATCTGTATTTGATATGAAATTACTAGAACCAGCATATGTTGTTAGATTATTAGTATTATTTTTATGGATTTGATGTAAAATTCTATTAATAAAATATCCATTTCAACAAATTTGATAAAGTTTTTAGTGAATTACTTTTACTGGCATTAATTTAATTTGACATTGACGTATAAATTAAAGGTCGTGCTACATGGTAAATGTAAATGCGATCTTGATCTTGATTGGTTAAATTTAGTTGCCTTATGATTATTGGTTATCAAAAGTGTTGAATTTTCATTATTCAACGCTTTTTAACCAATCAAATCAATTTTACAAACACACTATTGAATAATGAAGGTCAAATTCCGGTTTGATTTTTGGTTTATTATTTAACATTAGTAGATAAAGGTATTTATTTATCAGGGCCAGTTTAAACAGAGGTTTAGAGGTTGAAAATTAAGCAATAAAAAAAATTACAACAGAATACTTATATTTATTTTGTTTAATTTTTTTTTGTACATTGTTAGATACAAATGAGAGAATTGGTTTTAGTTTTTGCCCTCGGCATCAAAAAAACTAGCTCCGGTCCTGACTCCGTTCAGACTTTAATAGTTTATTATTCAACTATACTTAAAATTTAACAGCTTAGCCCCTCCCCTGTCATTCCTAAAATATTTTAACTCATGCACCTTTTGTCCATTATTATTGCTCCCACAACAACATAAAAATACAAAAATATGCCGATTTTGTCCTTATTTCTTTTTTGACATCCGCATGGTAAACTTCGTCTCTTGGGACCGATCTACGTGAAGGTACAGGGATCGTAATTTGAAATTGATATATTTGAAAGTCTTTAGATGTAGATAAGGCTTCTGTGAATGGGACCCGATTTCGGACAACCGTATCCATCTTATTCTTTCTGTCAATTTTAATGAGGAATAAAATTATCTCGACTTTTATTTTTGTTTTTCGGTCCCGGCTATACGGACCTTAAAAATTCTTTCAGCGATTTTAACTCGCGAATGAAAGGGGTTGAAAGATAATATCAGTTTATCTATAGAGTAGACGTATAGGTTGAAAATTGGATGTTTTCTTTATCACAGTACCTGTACAATCTGATTAAAAATTCAAAAGTGCGTGACAAATTAAATTGTTAGCACTTTCCCACTTGCGGTCGTGCCATTTGCGGTCAAAACCATTTTTGTCCCACTTGCGGTCAATGAATATGATAAAATGCCAATATTGCCAGGGGTGATCTCATTTACGGTCAAGAAAATAACTTTATAAATGGGCAATTCCAAATTGCGGATCAGGTTAGGTTGTAAGGTTTCATCAAAGACATAGAAGACAGATTAAATGAAAGTAGAGAGAGATAAATTGGAAGAAATTAATTTGTAAATTTTAAAGTGGCATTTTTAGATTATTTTTGGGAGGAATGACGACAAAAGTAATGAGATATAAAAATTGCAATTTTAAATAGAGTAGGAATTTAGTTATTTAATAAAAATTACGAAAAGGGGACTTAAAAAAAAGAAAAGTGACATGTTTGTTTTGATATGTGAAAAAATATTAAAAAAGTATAATTTTGTAATTTCACATAATCATTACAATATATTATATTCGTTAAAAACTATATTTCATACAAACGCCGGTCATTAGAACCCAAACTATATTTAACATAGAAAACAAACATCAACGAAAGCTATGCGTTATTTGCCGACCTTCTAAAAACTGTTTACACGCCTGCTGGAAAATAAACATACCCTCCAGCCCAAGGGTGAGCAGTAAGGAGAGTAGGGGTATGAAATATTCCTTCTGTCGTTTTGGCAAGTGATACACGCTGTTAATTCTGAAATTTTCAGACGGTGCTTCGTGAATCTATTTGTCGGTAATGATATAATTCGATGAGGTTTTCAACCGTGATTCCTTCTGTAATGGAGACAGTGGCGTGACATAATATCGACACCAATTGAACAAATTTATGTAGATATACCGAGAATTTGAATTTTTTTATTAAAAATAAAAAATTTGGCAACACTGTCGTATGTAATTTGAGCCAGGGAATCCAAATAATATCAAATATATAGGGTGTTCCATTTAAAGAATCGAAGTTGGTAGCATTTCTGTCGAAACAGGAAGTCGGCCATTTTGTTTTTATACGTATGTCAATACGACATTGTGTCTCATATGTATGTACCAAATTTTATTCAAATCAGTTGAAAAGTGAAGGAGATATAGGCATGGCCTTAGTCTCATTGTCACCCGGTATTGCAATAGAGCTGTTTTTAACATTTAGTTAAAAAGAAAAAGAAAATAAATAAAATAATGAATTCAAATTTGCGACTTTTTACTTTGAGAACCTGATGATGGCCACAGGCCGAAACTTGCTATTCTTTGTATTGAAACATAAAATCATTGTTAGATTGATGTGAAATAATCAAATTTTATCGATTAAATTTTTGGTTTTCACGAAAACGGCTTTATTTGGAAAAACCACGAAAACAAACTGATTTTATCTCAAATCAGTTTGAGTGGTTTTGGAAAATTTATTTTTTGAATCATTTGGTATTAAAAACAGAGAATATAGTCATTTATGCAGAAGACACTTTATACACAAATGTTCATTATTTCCTTTATCAAATTAAATTGAAACATCAAAAAATATTGAGCTGTTATAGTTTTAAATACATGGCCACCAAGGCATAAATGAGGAAGTGACAATGATTTTAAAACTTCTCACACTTCTTGGATGCGGAGAAGAAGAGAAAAATACTATTTAAAAAATCAAATTTATCCCTACGGGACTGATTATTTTAAATGTTGATCAGAATTTGAAGAAAATGGACTCATTAAACTTTGATTAACAGAGGTTAGTTTATCCCATTCATGTCAATCTTTTTTTACATAGTTTATGATAATTAATCATCAACCCTTTGAGTTATCAGCCGGCGGACTACGCAGAGACGTACCTTCTCTAGCCATTAAGTTCTGTTCTATAGGTATAATGATCATAAGATATTTTAATACGGATCTGGGAATCTTTTAAGAAACGCACAATTTTATTGCTTATCTACATCTCGAACAATATTTCTGGTTATACTGTACGATTAAACTCTCATCTGGTTCTTCAACAAATGAACTAAATCCTTCCAAGATAATTTCTAAATCGGTCCCGGTATACCTAAATGCCCTGACCCCGGGTCAGAGAAATCAATTTCAATTAATATAAGTTCCAGTACATCATAATATTGCGAGTAATGAGGATGTTGATGCGCTAGCCAAACCAGGAAATCGCTTGAAATTTGATGAGCCCGAGAAACGATCAAACTAAAAGGATAAAATGATATAAAATGGCATTAATGAATAATATATAATTTTGGTGACCCTTACCACACTTTGGATATTTCTATAGTAATTTAGTATTATTTTTTTGTCATTCTCAATCTTTGAAAAATGGAATTAAAACATTTTTTTGTAATAATTAAAGATTTGTGGATTCAAATCATTATGAGTTACAGTTAAAGATTTGAGAAACGGTTGATAAGTAGGTATATCTTCGCGATAGACCACTTTCGCCCCTCCACTTCTAAGCCACGTTCCTTCTGTCATCAGTCACCTGCCGGCTGTCACCTGTCAACAGGGTTGCCAACCCACCTGTTACCTGTCAACAAGGTTGTCGACCCACCTGTTACCTGTCAACAAGGTTGTCGACCCACCTGTCACCTGTCAACAGGGCCCCCATCGGGGCTCCGCCCCAAAAGAAGGGTCCTTATGGGGCTTCGTAAAAACCCTAACCTAACTTTTCAGGGCTTCGTGGCTCCGCACTAGAACTGAACCTTTCTTTTTTTTTCTACTCACACAGAATAAAATCACTTTTAATTCAACTAAGACGATGTACCTGACTGAGGTTTTTAAAAGCCTTAAGACTTATTGTATTAATTCAACACTTAGTATCATAATAAGTAATAAATTTTTAAACTTGTGTAGTTTGGCCACTCGTAATGCAATAAAGCGGTCTGCCAAAAAAGAAATACACGGCAACTCAACAACATATTTTTATGAATTAATTATAAACATCAAATAACAATTTTGTTTTGTTTCAAATCTTTCAAGTCTAAATTCACAGTTCGTTGCGTCAAGATAATAAATGTCTGGATTTTATTTTTGGAAAACTTTCAGTACAGAATTTTTCCTTTTTTTCCGCACTTGTATTCAATTTCCACGAAATTTTATCCTCTTCGTCTTATTTACTGGTTCACCATCTTTGTCTCTAGCATCAGGTGGTCCTTTTCCTATTTTTAACCATTGTTGAGGACCCTTCTCGGATGCTTTTATCTCTTTCTTTGTCACGATCGTCCTCCTTGTCTTACAGGTAGTCCTAGCGGTAGCCTAAAAATTATATTTTCCTTTAAACTGAAATTGACCAAAGTCTAATGTAGTGATAGAAAACTTTTTTCTGATACCACCAATACTAAGACGGATATTGTGTGTCAACGGGGGGTTGCTCTTTAGCCTTTTGTATAGGGTGAGTCAGCCGATAGAACGGACTTTGTCAGCTCATTTGTAAGGAGCAGAAATCAATTTGTTGTATTTCTAAATTTCGTAATTTGCACCGTGTCAATCTTCATTATGCGTAACCCAAGCCGCAGAAATGCCTTTAGGTTTAAAATATTTAGATAGAAATTTTCTTTAATTACAGAAATTGATTTCAATTCATGTCAAGTTTTTTTTTTAAATAAAGTAGAACCGATTTTTCAATATTTTGATTATCCAAATTTTAATTGAAATAGACAAATATTTGAATATCTTTTACAAATAATGAAGGGAAAAGATGTCACCAATTTGAAAACATGGACATACTATTAATTTTGATTTATTTAATATAATAGCCCTTAAGGGGGGAGGGGGGATAATATTACAATCTGATCACACAATGAGTAATTTTTGTTCAACTTAAATTAATACCTTTGAAGATTGGATAACTACTCACTACCCCTATAAAGTTAGCAGAGCCACTTGCAAAAAAATCGATGAAATGTCGAGAATTTGTCGTGTTCTTAGTTTTTTTTCTTAATATTAAATTAGCAGTGCCACTCACAAATGAACATCAAATATCATCACAATTGTTATGAATAATTGTCGAGTAATTGTCGAAGTCCATCTGACGTAAAAAAATGCAAAAAATCCATTCCTTATGGCATACAGGGTGACACAGCAACCATGTAACAGGCTACAGTATCTGTGTTTCTCAAGATAAAATTATAAAATTTTAGGGCATTAAATGGGACCTCAGTGGCCTCATTTTAGTTAGTTTGTTTCACTTTTACTACTTCCGGTTTTACCGGAAGTGATACCAACTTTTGAATTTTAAACGGGACACCCTGTAGATTATTACATTTTTGGAATCTACATGACAACCTGATTTCATCGATATAACATACTTGGCATCTCAAGTGAATAGCTACACACAAAAATACGAAAAATTAAAATTGGCCCAAAGAAATAAACAATAAATAATATTTATTCTTCATTTGACAATTTTAATAAAAAAAAATACTAATCCTTAAAAACACAAAAGAATATTTACAAACTAAATCAAATTTTTCAAATGTTGTCCATTATTTTCGACACACAGTCTTGCTCTACTAACAGTTGTCTCATAGGCTCGATTTATTTGATCTGCTGTTATGCTGTTAATAGCATCTCGAACAGAAATTTCCAATTGTTCTCTTGTAGTGTATGTTTTTTTATAAACAATATTTTTTAAATGTCCCCAAATAAAATTCATGTCCATTGGCGTAAGATCAGGTGATCTTGCTGGCCATCTGATAGGACCGTTATTTCCGATCCATCTATTTCCAAATCGAAAATGTAAATAATTTTGAACCAGACCAAAATTATGAGGGCCAGCCCCATCTTTCATTTACTTCATCTGGAAAATCGTCGAAAATATTCTCAATTTCATTTTGTAAAAATTCTAAATATCTATCTCCTCTTAAAGCTCCATCAAATATAATGGGACCAAAAATTCTTCCCTCTAATATGCCCAACCAGACATTAAATCCAAATCTTACTTGTTGATGTCCTTGTCTTATTAGTCATGGATTTTCTGTAGCCCAATACCTTGTATTATTTTTATTAAATTTAGACTCGTCAGTAAATAAAATGGAGTGAAGAAAGTTATTGTTTAAATTGTAATTATTTAAAAGCCAATTACAATATGTAATTCTTCTAGAAAAATCGTTTTCATACAACTCTTGATGAATTCGATACTTGAAAGATTTATTTATATTTAAATTTTTTTTAAATTCTTCTAACAGATTCCCTGCTTACATCAAAATGTCTTTCTATTTCTCTCAAGTTAGATGTTGAGTCATAATTTACATATGCTCTTCACTTATTATAGATTCGTCATTTTCAGCAATCGGTTCCCCTGTTAATTGTTACTTTCCTGTTGGGAAATCTATTTCTATACAACTCAGCAGCAGCCCTTGAATTTTTTCGACATTCACCAAATATTAGTAACATGTCTATTTGTTCATTACGAGTATACATTTTTATCAAAAACGATTTTAGATGATTTACTTTATTTTACAGTTTAAATCACCAGCTCTATGATAGCTAACTGTCAAATTCACCGTCACCTAAATAAGTCAAAATAATGTCATAGTCACCGCCGCCTTGATAATATTAAAAAATTATTTAATGTATTGCTTTAAAGTATGATAGTTTTCTCATTTGAGAACATTAACTAAGAAATGTACAAAAAATGTAATTTAAAATTATGCACTTAATTAGAATAGAATGCGTTTATTGTTTTAGGAAAAAAAACAGGGGTTGCAATTTAAATAAGGTATGAAAACAGGGGGGGGGGGAATGGGTTAAATAAAAAAAACTAAAAAATCGTACAATTCAGTTATGTTGTATTAAATTTATAAATTTTTTGAATTACATTAAATAATTTAATGTAATGCCTTTTTTTCCCGTTGTTTATTTCTTTGGTACTTATGTTATTTAAGCCAATTTTGATTTTTCGTATTTTTGTGTGTAGCTCCTTAATTATTCACTTGAGATACCAAGTATGATACATCGATGAAATCAGGTTGTCATGTAGATTCCAAAAATGTAATAGTTCTACATGGTGTCCCGTTTAAAATTCAAAAGTTGGTATCACTTCCGGTTTTACCAGAAGTAGTAAAAGTGAAACAAACTGACTAAAATGAGGCCACTAAGGTCCCATTTAATGCCCTAAAATTTTATAATTTTATCTTGAGAAACATCAAACATCAACGTATTTGTATCTTTTAAGTTAGTTTTTTCGTGTCATTATTGGCAAATATAATAGTTATTTATGCACCAAGTGCTTTATATAGATCCTAATGCCCGATGTTGCAAATATGCACCCTTACTAAACTTAAAGTTGTTAAAAACTTAATTTTTTAACTCCAAATTTCTTCACTTCATAACTATTTTCAAGAATAATTAATTATACTCTGTGTTGTAAATGCAGAATATAAGAAAAAAAATATCATCTGCGTTGTCCAAATACTATAATTCTCTCATCATTGTTCTCGTAGTCCTTTTGCAGTTGAGACAATGATGAGGTACCTTTAGTCGCTTTGTTTGTAATTATGCTCAAAGGACAAGAACATTGGTCGCCCTTTCCTTGTTCGGCGTTCTTGGATCCCGCGAAAGGGAAATTTTAATGTAATAAATTAATAAGATTTTAATTGTCAAAACATGCCCTCATGATTAAATCAATTAAAGTCGTCATTGGTTTATATATAAAAATTTCCAAGAATACTTTTCATCATTTATTTTACCCATAATCAACAAGTAATATTGCCATCTGCAGTATTTCTACGAAAAAAATAAAAATAATACAAATGTTATTTATTGATTAAAAGCAATTGTAGTTATAAATTATTTAATTCAAACAAAGGACCAACTATGTTGCGACCATTTATCCAATCTTCGTTTTCAGATGATAAATTGATTGCTAATGGCACAAATGTTTACTGAAAAAGTGATTTGTATAATCTTATGACCTCTAAATTGAAATGTTTGTTGTGCTTAACTTTTGAAAATTTGCTTTGACGGGTGTACAAGTTAGTATGCTTTTTGAACATACAGTATTCGTGCTCATAACCTTCTGACATAATCTTTAAAATCTGCTATAATAGTAAGTATTTATATTAATAAAAGCGGGGACATGTCGTGTCACTAGGAACTGAAGAGACGAACTGATATGATGAATTCTTGTTGTTACTTTCCAAATTAGGTAAAAAAATATCTAAAAAAAACTTGAATTGGCTGACAAAGCGAGTGGATACAATCGACTTATTCGTTTTAACACGTCCTAAATAGATTTTTAACACTTAGTATTTCATAAAAATATGTTCTTCACCTAGCCATTATTTCCTTATTTAATATATAACATTTTTAATATTTGTTGCTTCGTATGTTTTTTGTATTCTTTCTGTTTTTTTATACATTATAGAATAGTTTTTGGCTTTATTATTATTATTTTTATTTATGTTCTTATAAATTAGTGGTTAATATACACAGAAATATTTATTAATAAAGCAGTAATTGAACTTTTCGATTTTTTACCTTCCTTCAAAAATCGTGATCTCATTATAAGCATCCCTACCGATTTTCCCGAATAAGGGCAAGTGATCACACTAATTACGATGTCTGTAAAAGCTACCCCAGTCTTATTTACCCTGGAAACGTACATCTAGCCCGCCCTCTATAACTTCTCCTATATAGAATAGGCAGTGTATCGCTAGAGTAGTTTCCATTAGATTTCCAATGAGTCATTGCGGGTTCTTTCAATGACACGTAGTAAATCTCTGTAGGGTCTCGCACTTTGAAGGATATATGGGGAAAACCCACTGCCGGTTTGATGGGTGACCCAGTTATTTACCGTCATTTGCATCACAGCACTGGCTTAGATTGTCGATGAAAATTCAACACTTCTAACAAAGTCATAATTTTTAGTTTTAGCTTCAGACTCCTGCATTGAAGTGATTGAGATTTACAATTATTTATTTAAGAATAGCTAAAGTGTATCCTGTACACAAGTCTGAAGATCGCAATGCAATTAATAATTACAGGCCTATATCTATCTTGAATAATGTTGCGAAGGTTTTGGAGTCAATTTTGTATAACCGCATATATCTCTCTTCAAAAAACATTATTTCTAACTACCAGCATGGATTCATGAATTCGAGATCCACAGTAAGCAAGCAACCTAGCATCATTTAGTCAATTTTTATGTGAATCATTAGATGGAAGAGGTCAGGTTGATGCGGTGTATACGGATTTCTCTAAGGCCTTCGACAAAATTAGTCATGCGATACTTCTTAAAAAGCTATCATACCTAGGCTTTAATGATATGTACCTTTCTTTATTTAGATCTTATTTATATAAAAGGAAACAGTTTGTCAATTTGAATGGATTCTGTTCAACTATTTATTTAGCAACAAGTGGAGTCCCTCAGGGATCTAATTTGGGTCCATTGATATTCCTGTTATTTATTAATGACTTGTGTGATGTAATTAAAACTAACAAATTATTATTCGCTGATGACCTCAAATTGTATGCTTCTATTTATACTTTAAATGATTGTATTGCATTACAGGATCAGTTGATTTGTTTACAGAATTGGTGCAACATAAATAGATTATATTTGAATATTGGCAAGTGTA
Organism: Crepidodera aurea; assembly: GCA_949320105.2. Lineage (NCBI taxonomy): Eukaryota > Metazoa > Arthropoda > Insecta > Coleoptera > Chrysomelidae > Crepidodera > Crepidodera aurea. The sequence goes on from OX439480.2 coordinate 10,200,944, forward strand.
AAGTAATAACGTTTTCACGCAAAACTAATACCCGTATTCAATTAACAATGTAACATTGGAACGTACTGGAAACATTAGGGATCTTGGAATTATTTTTGATAACCAAATAACATTTAATAGCCATATCAATCGAATTGTTAACTCATCCTACCGTGTCTATGGATTTATTTGGAGAAACTGCAAAAATTTTAATAATATCTCGGCTTTAACATCTCTTTACTTTAGCTTGGTTAGGTCTAAATGCAAGGTGCTGTTTTATACTTACACAAACTATTAAATAATAAAATTGACACCTCAGAATTACTATTCCAAATTGATTTACATGTTCCTAGACTGACCTCTAGACATAATATAATTCCAATGTAAAAGAGCTCAAATAAACTTAATGCAGAAAGCTCCAATAAATTTGATGTGTATTAATGCTAACAAGATTTTTGTGATATTTTTTGCTGCAATATATGCGAATTAAAAAACAAACCCGTGCTCATCTTTAGATTTTAGGAGACGCATTATCGTCCTGCACCTTGCCCTTAATTTATTGACTTATCTTTGTGAAATTGTTAAATTCTATACCGTTTATTTTGATTTTATGTTTTTTTTCTATCCTAATTATATACGTACCTACCAATCTAAAGCACTGTATAATTATTGTAATTTAATCTTTATTTAAATATTTTTTTGTAACTATGTATTTGCTTTGTAAATGGTTTATACTGTTGGGCAATAAATGCTATTATTAGTATTATTATTATTAAGATCCTTTAATATATTGATTCTGGGAAAGAAAGGACATCAACGTTGGGCCTAGGATCCTTCAAAGGGCAAAAACACAATGTAGTCCACCTGTCGATAGTTTCAGATATCAAAAGTTGGTGATGTTAACCAGGAACAGAAGAAATAATGTGTAATTCTTCATTTTTTAGCGAAATTTGAAAAATTACCTTTTTTCAAAGCGTCATATCTCGGTAACGAATTAACATACCAACATGTTTGACCAGTCAAAATTGTAGGAAAAAAGTCTACGCTTTATTGCGGAAAAACTGGAGGAGATATTAGCATCCCCAAGCTTTAAAACGCGACATCCTTTGTGTCTTCGAAAACAACTTCACTGAAATCTAAAAGAGATCACGTGGGCGGGCCCGACTTATCATATTGGTTGGATTCTTATTCGAATGAAGGCATTGTGATAAGACAATGTGGCTTTCGCAGTCTGAGGCTTATAGCAAAGATAAGTTCACGCATTTGGTCGATTACCACTTTGAGGGTAAAAACGTAGTGAAGCATCGCATCAACCATCGCATCAAGCCTCGCCCCAAGCGATGCCAGACATCAGAGGGCACTTAGTGGGGTATCTATAAGAGCAGTTTACCTCTTTTCACTTTAACAACTACGATACTGACAAAATACGGCTAGTGGCTAGTGTTCACACAACCTTGAGCGCACCAATCATACATCACATTTCGGGCATCAGTCCTGAGAAGAGTCTTGAAAATCAAATTGATTTGATTCCCCGAAACGGCGATGCTCGATGCGATGCTTAAGTCGATGCACGATTCTTTACTATGAGTGGTTAACGTTTAGTACATGTATTTGTTTTTAATGCTTGATGCGATGCTTCACTATGTTTTTACCCTTAGCGATTGCACATACTTTTTTTATTTATACTTTTTCCACGCTAGCTCCTGAGCTATAAACTAAAGGAGAACACTTCTTTGCTGTCGGATAGACCCTGCACTAAACGTTGTTTTGTTTTATATTTTTGATAAAATGTATAAAAACTAAAATAATTTCAACAAATGGTTTTAAGTATTCCATGTAATATTACCAAAAACGTCTGATTCGAAGAATGCGTGCCTGCATTATATCTGAAAGTGTATAGCGTGTTCTAAAGAGTAGAAATATATCGACAACGTCGTTAGTATTTTTTTTTCCAGTACTGAGGCATTGTTCTGTGATTTGATTCTTACATTATTGATTGTGGGAATAATCGGATAAATGTCAGGTTTTCGTCCCGATTACAGACCGATGCCAAAGCGGTGGCGGCTTATTAGGACGCAAATAAATCATTGACGTGTACTCGTCGCGAAATTGGTCCGTGGGATTCAATGTGGCCTATAAATACCAAAAAACCTAAATTTTTCATTTGACTATAGCGTTTATGTAAATAAAACTAATTTTGGTCTATTTTCAAACCTATTACGTGAAGTAAAATTATTTCTGGAATTTACACAAATTTTCTATAAATATTATAATTAAAATTGGTAGTCCTTAAGATAAAGTTGCAGATGACAGAACTCTACCTTAACATTTAGACAAAACGGTTGATAAAAATCATTATTTAAAAAAATCTACAATCAATCTTTTTACTGAAACTTCTCAATAACTCAATAATAAATTGTTGTTCATTATTTTTTCCTATTTTATCTTTAGTGGAGTGCCTTAAATGTCTATAAGTTATTTTTCCTACGGCTGCCTAGAATATGCATAAAAACGCACTGTCAACTTCCCTTGAAAAACATTCAATTTCAAACAGCGTGTGTAAACGTTTACACACGCTGTGTGCAAAGTAAAATGACAACACAACTCATATTAACAACACATATCAATGAATCGAGATGAAATCTAGCATGCGGACACTGTCACTACTGACAGTTCTCATTTCTCATTAAAATAAAGTCAAATTTATTACAAAATTTTAAAAAAGCAGTGTTACACGATGATAGAACATGAATTTAACTGTACTCCTCCAGAAATACTTGAAAGGGCCTCCCAAATCACGCAAAATCTTTTACCATTAATTTCCAAAGAGAGGTATGAAAGTTCTTATGAAACGTTCATAAAATGGAAAAATGAACGAAACATAAACTCGTTATCAGAGAATGTTATGCTTGTTTATTTTGAAGAATTAGCGCAAAAATATAAATCTTCAACATTGTGGTCGCACTATTCTATGTTGAAAAGCACTATAAACATCTGGTTGTTTTAAATAAGATTTGCTTTACCTAACAATAAATAGGTACCAATAAAAATATATATATGATAATAAAGTCGCAGCCGTAGGAAAAGTATAGTGTGTAACTCGTGTGAAAAAGCACTTTTCACACTTTGTGACTTGTCACAAATCGTCACATGCGTGTGAAAAGTGCTATTTTCAAAACTTGTTGCACAATATACTATTTTACCGCTTTTACTTTTCCGCCCTCCACTATACCATAGCGGAAGGTAATGTGAGGGAAAAAAAAAAGAAAAAAAACTTGCGTTATCGATAAATTATCCTTTTTTAATGGATTAATGTTAAATACAATTTTCACCACAAAAATCGTACATTTCTAAAAGTTTTTTAAATATAAACGAAAATCTGTTAGTATTACGGAAAAATTGATATGAACTAATTTTATGGACTTGAGCTAACAATAAATAGTAGTTTGTACAACAAGTGCGCAAAGCGTACGAATTGTACACAATATTTTTTCTATAACCACGTTTATTAATGAAAGAAAAATAGTAACTTATATAGGTATTTTATTTAAACTTTGAACAGAAAGAATTTAAAAAATGAATTTTTGAATATTAAAAAATTAGTTAATAGTGAAATTTTTGATAGTAAGTTTTTATTAAATGTAATATCGGTGTTTGTCAACGAAGATGAATTCATAAATTTACTGTATTCTTTTCGATATTTCTCTTTCGAAACCTCAGGTAACAAATTTTCGGTTGCATTTTGAGCCTTATCGATAATATCTGGAGGAGTACTTTCAATTTCGGAACTCGACAACTCAATAGATAAATTTTGATTTTGATTCACTCGCTGCGCTCGTGGGAAAAGTGCTTTGCGTACGAATTGTACACAATATTTTTTCTATAACCACGTTTATTAATGAAAGAAAAATAGTAACTTATATAGGTATTTTATTTAAACTTTGAACAGAAAGAATTTAATAAATGAATTTTTGAATATTGAAAAATTAGTTAATAGTGAAATTTTTGATAGTAAGTTTTTATTAAATGTAATATCGGTGTTTGTCAACGAAGATGAATTCATAAATTTACTGTATTCTTTTCGATATTTCTCTTTCGAAACCTCAGGTAACAAATTTTCGGTTGCATTTTGAGCCTTATCGATAATATCTGGAGGAGTACTTTCAATTTCGGAACTCGACAACTCAATAGATAAATTTTGATTTTGATTCACTCGCTGCGCTCGTGGGAAAAGTGCTTTGCGTACGAATTGTACACAATATTTTTTCTATAACCACGTTTATTAATGAAAGAAAAATAGTAACTTATATAGGTATTTTATTTAAACTTTGAACAGAAAGAATTTAAAAAATGAATTTTTGAATATTGAAAAATTAGTTAATAGTGAAATTTTTGATAGTAAGTTTTTATTAAATGTAATATCGGTGTTTGTCAACGAAGATGAATTCATAAATTTACTGTATTCTTTTCGATATTTCTCTTTCGAAACCTCAGGTAACAAATTTTCGGTTGCATTTTGAGCCTTATCGATAATATCTGGAGGAGTACTTTCAATTTCGGAACTCGACAACTCAATAGATAAATTTTGATTTTGATTCACTCGCTGCGCTCGTGGGAAAAGTGCTTTGCGTACGAATTGTACACAATATTTTTTCTATAACCACGTTTATTAATGAAAGAAAAATAGTAACTTATATAGGTATTTTATTTAAACTTTGAACAGAAAGAATTTAAAAAATGAATTTTTGAATATTGAAAAATTAGTTAATAGTGAAATTTTTGATAGTAAGTTTTTATTAAATGTAATATCGGTGTTTGTCAACGAAGATGAATTCATAAATTTACTGTATTCTTTTCGATATTTCTCTTTCGAAACCTCAGGTAACAAATTTTCGGTTGCATTTTGAGCCTTATCGATAATATCTGGAGGAGTACTTTCAATTTCGGAACTCGACAACTCAATAGATAAATTTTGATTTTGATTCATAATTTCTAAAACAATGCGTAATAAATTAATTTGTTTTTATAATTAATAAATTAAAATAAATAATCAAATAAATAGTTTGCTTACAGAATTGTTAGTTAAAATTTAAAATTTGAACACCTAGAAATGATTCACTAAAATGATAATGTTAAATTGTCAAAAAAATGTTGACAGGTCATAGCTGTGTTGATGTACCTAACAAAATCAATTCATTATGGTTGTTTGCTGTTTCTAACTATATAATTGTGACATTTCTGTGGGGAAAAGTGCCATCGCGGTACTTTTACCATTTTAAATTATAACTTTTCCAACGGATATCACAGGAATTAAGAAATGGCCTGCTTTGCGTATAAAAATTTGAGTAGAAAAGCCTGTTTTGCATAGTGGTTGTAGAAAAAATGATTTTTAGTTGTCACAACTGTCAGATTATAGAAGTTTTTTAAATTCTTTTAGTAGTTTTCATTCGTGCTTTGATAAAAATCGCAATTTCCATTAAATATTATTTTAATATTTATAATAAATAATATGGGTACTGACAGTAGTGACGATTTTGATAATACTCCGCCAGAGATATTGGAAAGAGCCGCAAAAGTAACGTTATATTTGTTGCCGGCAATTTCAAGAAAAAAGTACGAATTGGCATACGAAAAGTTTATGGAATGGAGAAGAAACACAAAAATAAAATTTAACAAAATATTTAACTGTTAAGAGGTAGGATACTTTCAAGTTAGATTACTTGTATTCTTTAAATTTGTGCTGTTGTAGAAAAAGTATAGTGTGCAACATGTGGGAAAAGTACTTTTCTCACTCGTGTGTTAGCACAAACTTTCACACTCATGAGAAAAGTTGAACTTTCCCCACTTGTTACACAATATACTATTTATTTTATTTTTCTATAAGAATAATACGAAAGAAGATATGGCAATTCAAAAATGGACGTTTAAAGAAAAAAATCTGGAAAAACATGACTTCGACAAAAAAAATGTATATAACATCCTAATGAGATAACAACATTGGGGACATTTTAAGACCATCCAGAACCGTTTAACATAAGAAGAAAAAAAGTTGTGAACAAAATACATTTTTTTCAAAAATTTTTTACGCCATTTTTTTAGCGTCTAGACTGTGGTATTGAAAAAAAAATACTTTTGCAGAAAGTCGTAAAATTTATGTTTCTACAATTGTCCAGTAATTTTTAGCCCTATCGGGATAATTTTTTTTTAAGTTTTGGTCTATTTAAGTTGAGCTAAATTTTTGTTTTTTATAAGACATTTTCAATTTTTAGTCAATAGCGTGAAAAGTATTGATTTTCGAAAAAAATTTAAAGAGGCAAGACTTCTGTTCTTCCGAATAATTTCCATTTTTTTATCTTTTGTCTGTAACGAGATATGGCAGTTTGAAATTGTATACAATTGCATTTATTTATTCATTCATTCATTTTTTCGGGTCAAATATTCATTCCAATGAAAATGTTTATCGTAACATAACATTTCGGCTATATCCTAAGCTTTAAAATGATTTATTGTACATCTCGATATTATCAGCCAAAAAAAAGTTACGGGCAAAAAATACATTTTTTTTAATAAAATTAAAAAAAATCGTAATTTTCTACGCCCTATAACTCGGGTGCGCCTTATTTTCACGAAAAATTGTATTTAACATTAATTCATTTTTCAAACATAAATAATGATATTTTTTCATCATTATAATTGATTGAAATTATTGCAGTTACTTTTGATTAATCATTATTAAAATCATTTTCGAAATTTTGCAATAAACTATTAAATAAACAAAGATCGGCAAATTCTAATATATAGACATTGTAGTATTAGATTTTAGAAATACAATGCAAAAAAACCCCATCAAAATCGATTCACTGCCACTCTCGTTCGAGGTTTTTCACTTTCTACGACTAACGGCGCTCCACTACTTGTCTAAGCTTGTAAATGCAGTAATTTGTGCAAACTCGTAACAACACAATGTTTACATTATTAAAATATTTTGACCTCAACAATTCCCAGTCTGTTTTGTTTGTTTGTTAACCTTTTCAAATCCTTATGTTCCTAATACAAATAGACTGATTCATTTTCCGAATCAGAGTAATTCCCATCTCAATGCACGGAGGACATTTCCAACGCATCCAAGTTTCACATATTGATTTCTTTCCCGAACTTGATATGTCTCAGTTTCAGCTGTATAGCTACATGTTACACCTATCAAATAAAAATAGCGAAGAGTTATTACGTTGACCATATTAACAAGACAGGAGATTTCGAATTTCAAGTCGTGAAAGAAACAGCAGATATCAATTTCCAGCCTTATTTAATGTGCTTATGCTGTTATTGTTTTCTTTTACCATTAGAACAATCAAAAATCTCTTCTATTTTAAATCGTAAATACTTACTCATTTACTTTGGGTCTATTGTGGAAAAAGGTTTAACAAATTGCATAATCATCCATTATCCCGCGTCTTCCCTCGCAGGTTTCCCCACAATTTAGCAGATTGTTTGCATACGCATCGCCACCTAGTGTACTTCGACCAAGTACATTTGCGTTAATGAACATTCGAGGCGAGGGGCAAGTTAAATTTATGATGTTTTAGTGGTGTGTGAAAAAGGAATTAGAAACAGCGTGTTCGTAGCGGCAACACAACGTAACGCCGAACGAACGATTGCCTTCCGGAAAACCACCATCTTGTGCGGTCTACGTTAGGGACATTTGTTCTAGAGATAATGTCTATTATGTAGGATAAATTGAATTTATGAACGGATAAAACTTAAATCTGATTAGATTTGTTAGATATTCCTTATATTGATACAACGAAATAGTTTATGAAGCAGCAAATAATGGTTATTGTATACTTTACGTCTATAAATCTTATCTGTTATGTCCGAAACGAAGTGAGATATCCATATGCAGAATTTATCAAGAACAGTTGAATATGGAGTACCCAAAGGCACAGTCCTGGGACCCCTACTATTCAATCTTTACCTCAACTATATATTCCAGCTGAATATCAAAGGAAACGTTTGCAGATGACACGGCAATATTCTACGAGGCTGCAAACTGGAAAGAACTGAAACAAATAGCTGAAACTGATCTAGGACATATATTCAGTTTCATGGATGAAAAAATTATAACAATTAACATGAGAAAAACACTTTTTGTACCATTTTCTTCTTACTCCAGACATCTACGTGAATACACAGAACTGGAAATAAAAAAGAATTCCAATGAGTATCTTATGGTGAATTCTTCTAAAGACATTAAATATCTTGGCATCTATATTGATAACTACCTCAGATGGGAGAAACCAATCGAATATCTGATTAAAAAACTAAGACCAATGCTTCATAGATTTAAATTTTTGACAAACATATTACCCAAGAAATTTCTGAAAATATTCATCTAAATTATTACAGCAGTGTTACTTCTACACATTTATCTTCTTCATCATTTTTAATATTTATATATATTTTTTTTATTATGTGTCTTCCTCTGGTTTTCTTTTCATCTATTCCCATATTTGCTAATCTTTGAAATGAAATGAAATGATTTATTTAATATCATGATAGATAATTTACAAACAACAACAAAAAAAAAACATATTTTACCATATAAATGTCCAAATTACATAAAAGAAAATAAGATAACATTGTTAAATTAGCCAAATGAGTAAATGTTAAATGTTGGTTTTTATAAAGTGGATTAATGTTCTCTTAAAGGAACCTACATTATGGCTATTTTTAATATGCCTCGGTAGATTATTAAACTGCAGAATTCCCTTGTGAAACAAACTTTTCATCGAACTGGCCTTGTTGGTCGCTTTAACATAAAAAATTAATGATTCTGCAGCTCTAGTGTTATGTGAATGAACACTTGAAGTTAGCACCAGCTGATTGTTCAAATAATCAGGTAGTATATGGTTTACCATCTTAAATATGAATATCATTGACTGCACATATATAAAATGTTCCACCCTAAGCCAATTTAGTGTATTTAACATGTCTTGTATTCGACTATATCGATTGCATCCTAGTATTACTCGCATGGCCTTATTATGAAGAATTTGAAGTCTATCATAATTTGAGCATCCTGTATATATCAGCGAACAACAATAGAAAAAGTGAGGCAATATTAATGAATTATAGACTGTTAATTTAGATTGAGTACTCAGAAATGGTGATACTCTTCGAAAAAAACCAATTTTTTTTCCTATTTTTCTGCAAATATAATCAACGTGTTTACTAAAAGATAGTTCCCTATCCAACATAAATCCCAAATATTTCATTTCCTGTACCATTTCAATTTTTTCATTATTTAATTTAATATTAATATCAAGACTTAAGAATTTCCCAAAAAGAACATTATTACCAATAAACATGTATTTGGATTTTAACTCATTAACTTTCAGCTTATTGATCTTAAATCTTTCAGTTAATAAGTGTAATTCATGGTTTATCGTTTCCACTACTTCAACAAAATCTTCCCCATAAAAATAGATTAATGTGTCATCAGCAAAAAGGTGAATTTTACATTTGTTCAATACATTTCCCAAATCATTAATATATAATATGAAAAGTAGAGGTCCAAGTACACTGCCTTGGGGCAATCCAATATTGTTTAACTGAGGATTTGAAATTTCACTATTAAACTTAGTTATCTGGTACCTACTTGACAAATAACTTTCTAGCCAATCAAAAACTGTCCCATTAAAACCATATTTCTTTAATTTTAGAAGTAGAATACTCCGATCAATTGTCTCAAATGCTCTTTTCAGATCTATAAAGACTGCACATATACCTACCCCTGATGTATCTAAAATATCTTTCATATCTGACACCACCAACTGTAGTGCCGTCTCACACGAATGAGAATTTCTGAAACCAGATTGGTAATTATACAGGATATTATTAGAAGATATAAATTTAATAAGCTGGTTATACACTGCAATTTCTAAAACTTTTTCGCAAAATGGGAGCAAATTTATTGGACGTAACTGATCAATTTTATTAGTATTAATAATTTTCGGAACAGGAATTATAGTTGAAGTTTTGAAACGCTGTGGAACCACGCCCTTTTCTAAACTCATATTAATTAGATTCAACAATGGGTACCCTAACACATGAAACAGGTTCTTGATAATATCAAGACCTATTTCATCCGTACTATTTTTTTTATATTGAAATTTTATTATATCATACAGTTGATTTAGAGCTATGCTCTCAAACGTTTCCAATTTTACTTCAATTGAAATTACCGTCCGTAAACTTTGGCCAACATCACTATCTGAGTCAATACTAACGATAATATCTTTAATACTGTTAACATAATATTGATTTAATATGTTTGCCAAATTATCACTATAAGTTGAACCTTCATGTTCAAGATTTTGATACTGTGAGGTAGTTTTTTGAGTCCCTACTAATTGTTTAAGATGCTTCCACATCTGTTTAGAATTACCCTTATTCCTATCAATGTTTGACTCATAATATCGAAATATTGCTTGCTTTAAAGTTTTCACACAATTATTTCTTGCATTTTTATAATTGTTTCTCCTTGTAGATTGCAAGGGAGGTCGATTGTCCCGGTTGGCCTTACCACACTGCGATATATGAGATCTTTCATCTATTGTGTATTTTAGTTTAATTTGGAGCTAGGTCTGTAACCTGATCCGGCTCTAGGAAGACCTGTATTCCAAGTATTTAAGGCGTTGACGAACAATTACCCTGCATTTGCGGATAACGCGTTCCTCCGTCACATCTGCATCATCGCAGAATCTGCATGTTCCACTGTCCACTTTGCCCATCTTACAACGATGGTATCTGAGTGTGCAGTGTCCAGTGAGAATTCCTGTGATTACTCTGAGATCAGATTTTTTAAGCTCCAAGAGAAATTTAGCATACTGAGCAGAAGGTCGTAATAATATTTTTGTCTGTCGTTGGCCTGGAATATTTTTCCATTTTTGGAGTTATTCCACGATGCGGTTTTTTGGGATACCACAAAATGGTTCAGGTTCGATAAAGGAGCAATCTCATTTCCAACAATTTCTTTATGCCATGAAAACCATAACAAAGTTACTTTGCTGTGACTAACTAGTTGCTTAAGGGATTGTTTGACCGATATGAACTTCGAAAAAGTTGATAACGTAGTATCCCATAATTTGCCGTCTATTTGTCGCTAATTAGTTGCAGCGAAAAAAAATTTGTCGCTCTTTTTTTTTTTATTTCGCTAACTTCATTATGAAGTTAGCGAAACAATCATAAGTTGTGGACTTCAGAAATATTGTTGGAGTGTTTCCCAGTGCTGTTGATGTCCTAGTATTAAGACCTGTAACCCCTATTCCTACCATAGGCGGATCCAGGGGGAGGACTGTGGGGGCTGCAGCCCCCCCTTTAGTTTACGTTTTTTAATATATTCCATAGCCTCCCGACCCTTAACTCCAACTGATGTGGAAGGCAGCCCCCCCCCCTTGACAATCGGCTGGATCCGCCCATGATTCCCATGATTCGTTTGTTTTTAATGCAGTAGTATAATAAGTGTGAGTTCGAAATACTGTTTCGCAGATATAAGTTCATGGGCATCTGCAAGGATTGGGTTGTTCCAACCCTCAGTATCTCAAGATATCCCATTAAGCCGCCGGGTTTCAAAGATTTAGTCCTCCTTAGAATCCTACTGGTATTCTTAATTGCTTATTTTTTCTTCATTTGTTTCCTTATCTTCTACTTTATGATATCAGTAAATCAGTGCTTTGTTTTTAAACATTAAATTAATTTAAACAAACGTTTTCCAAACATATCATGTCCCACTTAAAACACATCTTATCTCAAAGGTTATTTTTTAATTGTTGTAAATTTAGCGATTATTAGTAAATTGATAAATATGGCGGCTCAATGGTCTAGGGGTATGATTCTCGCTTTGGGTGCGAGAGGTCCCGGGTTCAAATCCCGGTTGAGCCCATTTTTTTATGCCACAAGCAGTATTTCAGGTACTTTCAGAATCGAAGAAGTAAATTCTGCCTTTAAAAGCTAAGCACATCGTGGATTGAAGACATGGCTATCAGCATTCAATATACCAACTAGCGGTTTTATAGGTTATCAGGATATAGAAAATCTTAATATACGACAATCTGGAAAACCTCTCAACTAGCAAAATAGAACTCTAGACGAAATAAATTATCCTATAGTTATCGCTTAGTGCCATTTAAAGAATTGTTTTATTTCTTAGTGTGTTTGATTACGACAATTGTGTTTTGTAAGAAAATGTTTCTATAATATTGTTGGGGCTAGCTGGGGCAATGATACTACCTGTAAAGAGTAGGAGCGATATTCTAGTTGCTGATCTTAAAACTTATTTTTTTAGTGTCAGAAATTTAAATACTCAATGAAAACAAAAATAAAAAATAATCGTCTGATTCAATTATTTAAGTTTCTTTATTTTTTTTGAGCCAAACGTACCTTTTTAAGGTGAATACAATTATATGTCGTTATGCGGTAATGTCGATGATAAAGACTAGGTAATTTCATATATGTTGTGCCACGATGCTCGTTTCAGTGCAAGGATATTTCATTTCGTATTTTCTGGTCCGCGACAACCCTCATGTCAACGATGTGGAAATATTTTTACGTCGTAATAAATTTTGACGATGACAAATGACATTTTTTTTAATTTTCATTGTTTTCCATTCTTTTTTTTGAGCTTAGTCGAGAAATTATATATAATTTTAATTATTAAGAAGGACTTTTTATATTTTTAACTTTTATTCAAAACAAATATCAGGGTATTTGGTGAGTTCATAAAATATCTGACATTTTTAAAATTAAAACATTGACAACCTCTTTTTTCTCCTGTCAAACAAAAAACTCCCTATTACATTATAAAAAAAACTATAACCTAACTTACACACTACATAACCCACCCCAACATTTCAAAAAATTTTTAAACAGTAAAAATATTTTTAAATGTTCTTGAACATTATTTTTTTTTTCATTTTTACTTTCTTCCAGTTTCTTTTCTTTTTCTTTACTGTTTTTGTTTTCTTCCTTCTTCTAATTCTTTTTGTTTAATTTTAGGTTTGTACGCCCCCCAGCGACGATTATCTAAATTTTGTACATTTCTTTTTTCAATTATTTGTTATTGCATGTATCTTTGCTTTATCACATTTCTCTTCTTCTTTTTCTCCTTTCTCTTCTCCTTCTTCTTCTTCTTCTTCATAAATTGTAAATAATTTTGTTTTCTTTACCATTACGTTTCTTTTATGACTCACATATTGTTCTGTTTTTAGATTTCTAGCATTTTTCTTTAAATTTTCTTCTAATTGCTTTAAAGCTACTTTACACTCTTCTTTGTTTTCTTGTATGTCCTTCTTATTTTCCTGAATATCTTTTTTTAATTTTTCCTGATTTTTATCTACTCTATTAGCCACTGCATTAATAGCAAATTCTACTTCTTCTCTAATTTCTTCTATTTTTTTATCTGTTTCCTTTTCTTGTTTCTCTAATCTCACTTCAACTCTTTCAAATTCTCTTTTTATTAAAATCATCATCTCCTCATTATTTCTTTTGAATTGATTTTCCATCTCCATTCTATTCTTTTCTAGATTTCTTTCTATGTTATTCTCCATCTTTTCTTCATTTCTGTTCATTTGCATAATTGGATCTGATCTTCTGCCATCCATCTTTTTGTTTCCACTTCTTAAGTACATTTTTTTTACAAGTTTTTATTATTTTCTTTTACATAAAGGCCCCACGTTGGGCGCCGTATATTTTAATTATTAAGAAGGCCTTTTTTATATTTTTTAACTTTTATTCAAAACAAATATCAGGGTATTTGGTGAGTTCATAAAATATCTGACATTTTTAAAATTAAAACATTGACAACCTCTTTTTTTCTCCTGTCAAACAAAAAACTCCCTATTACATTATAAAAAAAACTATAACCTAACTTACACACTACATAACCCACCCCAACATTTCAAAAAATTTTTAAACAGTAAAAATATTTTTAAATGTTCTTGAACATTATTTTTTTTTTTTTCATTTTTACTTTCTTCCAGTTTCTTTTCTTTTTCTTTACTGTTTTTGTTTTCTTCCTTCTTCTAATTCTTTTTGTTTGGTATTCTATTATTTTATATTTACAACTTTTTTTAATTTTAGGTTTGTACGCCCCCCAGCGACGATTACCTAAATGTTGTACATTTCTTTTTTCAATTACTTTATTTTTTAATGCTTTATCATATTTCTCTTCTTTTTCTCCTTTCTCTTCTCCTTCTTCTTCTTCTTCTTCATAAATTGTAAATAATTTTGTTTTCTTTACCATTACGTTTCTTTTATGACTCACATATTGTTCTGTTTTTAGATTTCTAGCATTTTTCTTTAAATTTTCTTCTAATTGCTTTAAAGCTACTTTACACTCTTCTTTGTTTTCTTGTATGTCCTTCTTATTTTCCTGAATATCTTTTTTTAATTCTTCCTGATTTTTATCTACTCTATTAGCCACTGCATTAATAGCAAATTCTACTTCTTCTCTAATTTCTTCTATTTTTTATCTGTTTCCTTTTCTTGTTTCTCTAATCTCACTTCAACTCTTTCAAATTCTCTTCTTATTAAAATCATCATCTCCTCATTATTTCTTTTGAATTGATTTTCCATCTCCATTCTATTCTTTTCTAGATTTCTTTCTATGTTATTCTCCATCTTTTCTTCATTTCTGTTCATTTGCATAATTGGATCTGATCTTCTTCCATCCATCTTTTTGTTTCCACTTCTTAAGTACATTTTTTTTACACGTTTTTATTATTTTCTTTTACATAAAGGCCCCACGTTGGGCGCCGTATATTTTAATTATTAAGAAGGCCTTTTTTATATTTTTAACTTTTATTCAAAACAAATATCAGAGTATTTGGTGAGTTCATAAAATATCTGACATTTTTAAAATTAAAACATTGACAACCTCTTTTTTCTCCTGTCAAACAAAAAACTCCCTATTACATTATAAAAAAAACTATAACCTAACTTACACACTACAATATACAGGGTGTCCCGTTGATAAACAGATATTTTAAAGGTAGAGGTCACAAAGGGGATTCTAAATAACCCATATATAATGGGCATCTTGGCTTCCACAACGGCGTTACAGAGTGTTTTATCAATTATGCATAATTATTCATTTGGCCAGAACTTTTGAATCACTTAGTATATCTTTTCCAGTTTTGGCGTACAGATTACACTTCTTACGAATAATGTACCGAAATATTAAGAGATATGAAAATCCAGGTTCGGCTTTAGGAAAAATTGAAACATTAAAAATATCAAAACAACTGTTGTGAAAACTAGTCACAACAATGTTGTATTAAAATAAATAAATCAGTAGCAAAGCTTACTAATGGTTACTCCATTGACTATAGACTTCAAAGATAGTTTTTGTTTTTTTGTTGATGAAAGAATTAAGATCATTTTCGATTTGTTAGTTTAATTAAAGTTAAAATTGTTCAATAAATTTTGTAAATTTTGGACCGATTTGTCATGAGTAATCATTTCACAACAACAGAAGAAATAACCAACCACCAAATATTACAATACAGTCAACTTTGCTCAATGAGCTGGTCCTTCAAACTTTGAGGTTTAAAAAAGGCATCAACCCTACGCTTTAATGAAGAGGACCTGAGCTTGGGTTCTCAACAACAACAGAGATATAGAGAAAAACGCTAAAAACCGTTTTTTTCGTATTTTTTTTTGCTTTTTTAAGAAGAATGTAAAAATTTATTTGTTCATGTATGATTATATACTATCCGAAAACCGGTATCCGTTTATCTATTCTCAACGGAACTGGCTGCAAAACCATTGCCGCTGAAGTGATAAGTTGCGAAAAAATGACTACATCAACAACCAAGTAATAGGTCTTCGATCAGTCAATAGAAGCTTCATTTCCCGTTATTGGCGTTATGAGGGCAATCTGCTCTCAGACCTACGATCTACCCGTCTCTCTCTGTCGCAAGAGATCAGAATTATTTAAACGAGCAGGCGGCGTCGAAGTCCGGAGCCCGCAGACACAGTCAGACAAGGACGGAGCGAAAAAGAAGGAGGAGGAGGAGAACCGACCGACCGCTTTTAAGGGCTCTCTATATACTCAACGGGCCTATGTATATATGACTGTATTTCATTATGTTTATATTGCACTTATACGGGCGACATACCGGGTGTTTCGTGGCAAAGTATTTTATGTTGCTATAAAATAACTTTATGATAAATTTAATTTGCTTTGCTCGAAATTAAGAATAAAACAAAGTCATATAAAAAATCGCATAAAAGAGGAAAAGCTGCAAAAACCGTTTTATCCTGTCACCATCGTCATGGATCTTCATAGTCTTCGGTTCATCACCAAGTTCAGATAGCTTTAAAAATGGTAAAAAGTGAAATAAAATAATAGTAGGATGAAACCCATTGGAAAAGGAAGAGAATATAACAAACATGAAAGAAAATAGTAGTTTACCTAACAAGTGCGGAAAAGTCACTTTACGCACGTGTTAGGTACACTATTTTTTCTACTAGCGTGCGGAAAAAACCCAAAAGTTAACATAAAGAAATATTTATTATTAAATACATATCAACAAATTAATTATTCTTAATATTAATATTGAACGTGCAATTTGTAGCATTCTGCAAATTAATTGCAGAGGCTAAAATGTTTTCCAATGAAGTCAGATTTCGGTTTTCCACTGCTTTGTCAGCACTAATTGTTGTAACCGTGGCGATGGGAACTTGGCTGGAAGAGGTTATTTTGGAAGGCTTTACTGGCGACAGCTGCTGACAGTGGAAGGGCCAGCGACAGCGTCACTGAAGTTTAATATTTTATTCGATAGGCTCTTTTGGAAACTTGGTGAGCGTTCTACATAACCTTCTGCGACGCTAGAAGATTTCCAACCTCCGAGGCGTTTAATATTTGTTATTCCTTCTCCGGAATCTGCAAGCATTGTGGCGGCGGAACGTCGGAAACTGTGGTCCGTATATAATTCAGGATTTGGAAGCTTCAGATAACTTACAATCTCTGATGGCATTTTTCCGAAGGTGTTTATTTATGTGGGGTTTCAGGCTTTCTTAAACTCACATACTTTCTAAATAAATTTTCAGCTTCCTCAGAAATCGCAAAGCTTCTGAAAGAGTGGTTTTTTGTGTCTGGGATATTTATCAATAAAATATTTCCTTTGTCATCAATATGATCTAAAGACATCTTTGTTAATTCTTCTCGCCTACATGCGCCCGCCAAACCAAAAATCGTAGCGACTTTTATATGAAGATAAATTTTGTCAGGCGCTTCATTTATATACTTAAAAATTTCTTCTTTTGAGAAAATTTTTGGGTTTTTGGGTTTAAATCCAATGTTTTGTTTTGTTTTTTGAAAACCTTGCTTAAATCGACGTCTTTTTTGAGTTTAATTACACTTTTCAACATTGAGTACCTGGACCAAAGAGTGTTTTGGAAATTTCAGCGAAATAAGCCAAAAAAACGTCTTCTTTAAAAGTTTTAATTCCCTTATTCTGGCACCAGTTTTCAAACAAAATATATTCCTTTTCATACCTATAACGGGATTTTGATGGTAGTAGACCCAAGTTTGCAGTTCTAGCCGCTTCCAAAACTGACTCTGGCAAATCTTCGTCTGAAGAATCCATGAAAAATTAACTTCTAGAAAAAGATGCGAAAAAAGTTACTCTTTCAACACTAAAATGAGTGCGGAAAGTGGACTTTTCCGCACGCTAGTAGAAAAAATAATTTACAGGCGCTCAGTGGTCGGGAAGTGGAAGAGGGGGAGTTTTTAAGGGTAGAAAACTGTTTATCTCGATTTCCGGCAAAACTACAAGTCCTATGGAAAAAAGTTAAATGGCAAAGTTGTAGGTAATAAAAAGATCTACAACTTTGTTATTTCCACTTTTTTCACATAACCTCAAAATTTATGTGAAAAATTCAAATAACCAAGTTTTTGGTTTTTATTTTTATCTTTTACAAAAAAAAATTTTTTTTCACGAAATTTGGTGTACCTAAACTTATCTTTTTATGTCCCAAACACTCTGTAATCTTTTTGTTTTAAAATATTTATTTTTTTAACCTTATTTTTTGACTTAATATCGAAAAAGAAGTCTAATTTTCAATTGAAAATTCTCACGTCAAAATATCTGCTTTTTTAAAAAACTCCGTGGGCTTTTTGTTCGTTGAAATCGCTACTTTTTGATGGTGTAAAAAAAATATACATTCCTATGGTAAATGTTCTCAAAAAATGCAAATAAGAAACGAAGAAAGCTCCGAATTTCTTTTGTTTTAAATCATCATGTACAATTTTGAGCTATTTATTTAAATTTATACTTTAATTACCCTTTTGTTTATCAATGTAACACGGAATCTTACGTTTTTCGAGTAATTAAAGTATAAATTTAAATAAATAGCTCAAAATTGTACATGATGATTTAAAAAAAAAAGAAATTCGGAGTTTTCTTCGTTTCTTATTTGCATTTTTGAGAACATTACCACAGTAATGTATATTTTTTTTACACCATCAAAAAGTAGAGATTTCAAAGAACAAAAAGCCCACCGAGTTTTTTTAAAAAAGCAGATTGATTGGTCGACAGTATAATACTTAGCCGTCATTTTTAATCCATAATTCAAAATAATAATTTAGAAAAGTGATTCCTCATTCGACCATTCACTGTTTGGTTCTAATTAACAGTGCTGTTCCTAAAGTGGCGCTGGGAAACAGTAACAAAGCCTACACGGAACACGAGGCTAATAACCATAGTAGTTGATGCCGTTGACACTGAAGTAAAAAAAAATAATTTAGAAAAAATATTAATCAAGTTTTCCATAACTAGCAACCAAAAAATAATCAAGTTTGTTATACCTAGTAACCATCTAGCATGGTTCAAATTTGTCAAAAAACTTGACAATTTACGAATATTTAGCAATTACTTATTTTATGTCTGTTGCCGGAGAAATCCAAAATACGGTATTATCAAGTTTACGAAAATTTCCATAATAAATGAAGATGTTTTATCAGCGTTTTTTCTTCGAAAAATCAAACATTGTCTCCTGCTATATTATGGTCCGAATATTCCATGTTGAAATTGACTATTTCTAAAGAAAAAAACCATAGCATATCAAAATTTACCCGCTTAAAGGCATTTTTGAAGAAAAAATAAATCATCTTAAAGTAAAAGATGTGGAACATAAAAGTTGTATATTGGTGAAGATTCCCAATACAAAAAAGAATGTGCCAAGAACATTTGCAGTAACAGAAGATTGGGTAACATTTGTACATCGTTATATGCAACTCCGGCCGAAAAAAGCTCAAGATGAACGTTTCTTTTATCGTTTTGAAAGAGGAAGATGTATTAATCAAGTGGTTGGAAAATATACAATCTCGAAAATTCCTTATGAAATAGCCAAATTCCTCAAAATTCCAAATCTAAATCAGTACACCCGCCACTACTTTAGAAGAACGTCTTCTACATTATTAGCAAATGTTCCAGGCGTTGACATATTGGATTTGAAAAGACATGGGGGCTGGAAGTCGTCAACGGTGGCGGAAAGATACATAGCAAGTTCTATGAGCCATAACATTGAAGTGGCTCATAAAATAATATGCCAAAAATCCAAAGAGTTTACTAATGAAGATATTGTTAATGAAATAATATACCAAAAATCGACACAGATTTATTAAGAAAATCAAGAAACAGTTATTAAAGAGGTGACTAATGAAAATGGGTCCTTAAATCTCGTAGGGACATTTAACAATTGTAATATAATATTATATTTAATTCTGTCAAAATGGCACGAAAAGTGCTTTCGTAGCTAAGCAACCACCTATCAACCGATCATCTATCACTTTTGTCTTTTGCATTTCGTTCTGTTATCAAAATAGAAAGATACAGCTTTAGAACAAACCAATAAATCTATGGATTGAAGTTACTCAATAGCTACTATACATGGTTTACCTCAGTTATTTAATATTAGTATAAGTATCATTAGGGGTTGTAAAATAAACTGTTTAAAGAGCGACTACTTTTTCTATATTTAACTAAAACATACATCACTCCATTTTACATGTCTCTTTCGTCAAAAGTGTGATGACATTTAGATTACATTCGAAATACCAAATCTATTTATTAACCCACATGATAATCGAAAAATTAACACCTATATGCCGAGAATAAGCTGGATATTTGTAGATATTCATCCAGATATGCTCATAATGAATGTTTTCGACAACGTTGTGGGTCATTAAGTGCGTCATCGTTTGGTAATTATAGAGTATAGGGCGGTGCTTAAGTTTCCCTCGGTACCAGGTGAACCAAATATCAGATCGGAGGACAGATGCAACATTACAAACCAATCCCACTTGATAGGAAGTGAGAATATTTTGAATTTGCAAATAAGCACCGAATGAACCACGTTAATTGTGGATTTGAGGAAGACAAATACTTTATAATAATAATAATAATAATAATAATAATAATATATTGCGCTATTGTTATTATTTGCTGTGTCGCTCTGATGATTCATAGCGCATTTACAGTTGTGCGAAAACCCAGAAAACCTCACAACACCATCCATTATTTCAAGACGCGTTATTTCTGATTGTCTCAAAAGTCTTGAGGCAATTTCTTTGAACTTCTGATCGCCCAACTTCATTTTTGAGCAACATTGCCTGAGGATCACTAATTCACATAGTTCTTTTAATATAACATAAATCACTCTTATATTGGCAATTAAGCATGGACTCACTCTTCAATTTTTATACAGGGTGCTTCATAGTTAAACCGACATACGTTAACTGTAAATAGAGGGAACTTAGGTGATTCCAAATAACCTTGGCTAATGGGTCTAACGCTTTTAATAACCGAGATACGGGGTGTTTCATCCATTTCGACCAATACTTTGACAAGCCGTAACTTTAGAACCACCCTGTAGATTTCTCTCATACTTGATACAGGTATAGTGTGTTAATAGCCTAATCCTATAGTATAAGAACTACAATTAAAATCCAGATCCGGATTAAGAAGAATTTGCAAAATTTGAAAATCCCCAAAACAACACCCTGTATATCAGATTTTTTAAAATTGGGATGGATATTTGAAAAGAACGGAAGAAAATGACTTAAAGTGAAAAATTTTTTTAAGTGCACATCCCCTTCTACTACTGGAGTTTTAACGTCAAATTACATCAAATGCATTTTTTTCATTTTCAAAAGCAGTAACTTTCGAAATACCTGGTAGATTTCTTTCATATTTGGTATAGGTATCATTTTTTAGTAGCCCAATCGTATAATGTAAGGACTATACTACAGTTAAAATGCAGATACGGATTAAGAAAAATTTGTGGTGTTGTTTTAGGGATTTTCAAATTTTGCAAATTCTTCTTAATGCGGATCTGGATTTTAATTGTAGTTCTTTCACTATATGATTGGGCAATTAACACATTATACCTGTACCAAGTATGAGAGAAATCTACGGAGTGGTTCTAAAGTTACGGCTTATCAAAATATTGGCCTAAATGGATGAAACACCCCGTATTTCGGTTATTAAAGGCGTTAGACCCATTAACCAAGGTTATTTGGAATCACCCAAGTACCCTCTATTTACAGTTATACTGTATTTGAAAATCAAGAGAGAGTAAATTCCCAGAAATGTTTTGCAGTTATCAGTGTTAAAGGCAGTAAACCATAGACGTGCGTTTTCAAAATTAAATTAATATGGAAATAGAAATATTTAATTTGTTTTAGTTATTTATACCTAGATTACCAATTTTAGATAGATAAACATAATTCGTAAGTAGTAATTTAATTTGGGTAAAATGAAGAAAAAGTCAATATTATTTTAGGC
The DNA here is from genome assembly GCA_949320105.2 of Crepidodera aurea. Classification (NCBI taxonomy): domain Eukaryota; kingdom Metazoa; phylum Arthropoda; class Insecta; order Coleoptera; family Chrysomelidae; genus Crepidodera; species Crepidodera aurea. Next base: position 10,222,774 of record OX439480.2, read on the forward strand.
ATTTTGTTTTAGGCATATGTTTATTTACAAAATATGTATATAATATGTACAGAAAATTACAATTATTTATAAATTAATATGAGGAGCTAAAAAAACAATTAAGTAGGTATATGAGAAAAAAAAAACCAACCGCAAGGATAAAATTTGACGAGCAACATGCAAAAAATACGACAATATTAAATCTTAAAAAATAAAAATCTAAAAATAAAATTAAAGTACATAAATTAATAATTTTAAAGTTATGGTTCCTCGCACTCTGTGTCAGAAGATTCACCATCTGATTCTAGAGAAATTACAATGGGCTCTTTAGTAATATCAATTATGTTATCTAGCTCCCACATTTTTTTTTCTATTTCTGTAACGTGTCTAATACATTTTTGCCAATTTTCACTTGTTACTTCAGATATTGCCTTATTGAAGAGATTTTTAACATCTGATAATTTAAAAGTAGTGTTATTTCTGGCAACATAACCTTTAACTTGAGCCCATATTAATTCTATCGGATTCAGCTCACAATGGTAGGGTGGTAAACGAAGGATTTCAATTTCTCGTTTTTTGGCTATCTCCTCAATATTATATTTTTTATAATTTTGCTTATGTTTTTTAGCAATAGTTAACAATTCTGCCCTCAGCATTGTATTGTCAAAGGCTAAATTTTTAGAAGATAACCATTTTGCAATTTCACCCTTTTTCCATTTAGTGGTTGGTAAAGGTTCAAGTAATCTGGAGTGGTAACTTGCATTGTCCATTACAATAACCGATCCTTTTGGTATGAATTGAATCATCTGTTCAAAATATTCCTCAAACACGTCTCCATTCATTTCTTCGTGATAATCAACGGTTTTTTTTGATTCAAATAAGAGTAAACCATTCTCAAAAAAACCGTTTGTACTGCCTATATGACAAATAATTAATCTTTTACCTTTTCCTATAGGTTCCTTAAAACCAGTAGTATATCCTTCTAGAAAAGCTTGATGGGATGATTTTATATTTTTGTCTTTCCAAACTCTTCCTACACAATGTCCTTCATTAACCCATGTTTCATCTAAATAATAAATGTTTTTATTTTGAGCTTTAACTTGTTGTATTCTTCTGAGGTACTGTCTTCTCCAACATACAATTTCTTCAGAATCAATTAGCATTGAGTGTCTGCCCATTTTTTCAAATTTAAAGTTTAACTCATGTAACACTTTCCATAGTTTATCCCGGCTTATTGTGGGTAAATCAACATCATTCGTAATGGCTTGCAAAACTTTATCTAAAGTTGGTATTTGCTTGTTTATAAAAAATGAGTGAACAAGCTTACGAATAGCATTTTTAAAAAACTCGTCCACGTTGACTTTTAATAGTTTTGGTCTACCTGGTTTCGGCTTTGGTGAGGTTACTCCACCTGATTTTTCCTCCTTTAGAACTCTATATATTGTAGATTTTCCATATCCCATTGCCTTAGATGTTGTTTCAACTACACTGTCAATAGTGTTTGAGGGATTTTGATGTTTAAAATAGTGGTACACATTCACTACAGCACTCTTTTCATTGAGCGATAAATGGTCTAGTTTTAATTTTTTCACTGGCGTATACTCACAAACTGCTTCCATTTTTAGTCACTACTATTTGTCACGTTTATCGAAAATCAAATAACTGCATTTCTAGAAACTATTTAAGTCAAAATATCTGTCATTAGAAGCTGTTGCCATTCGGAGGTCGTTAAATAACAATTATCCCTTTCTATTCTGGTTACGCCTATGACGCACGTTAATCCTCTTAGGCCTACTGTAGTAACAATGAAAGATCATAAAATAATATGATAGTCCAAGAAATTTAATAAATTTTGTATTGAAATTAACAAAAACAATTTAGAATGCATTACAAATATTGAAGTTTTACCGCACGTACTGTACTATAGTTTTGCATACCGAATTACTTTTTATTCTGGGAATTTACTCTCTCTTGATTTTCAAATACAGTATAACGTATGTCGGTTTAACTATGAAACCCTGTATAAAATCATTCATATTTAATTATAAAATATTAGCACATCCCCGTGCATACTAAAGTAAGCATATTTTCAACTCTAGTGGTAGATTGAAAACATCCAAAAACTCACAGTTTCTTGTTGTTACGCAGATTTAATTTACAAAGACAGAAATAATTGAGCCTTCCTGCACCAATTAGAATAATCATGACATAATATATCTCGCCCAATCAGGTTTATTTTTAAGATTTAGCGTAATTTAGATTTTTCTGATCGCTCAAAGGGTGAATAATTGAATACAGTTCATAAAGTCGCTTTACAAAACTGCTGATAAATGTACCTAAAATTGACATCTATTAGTATCCAGTTCTGACTACTTCTTCGATTACATTTAATAAATAATTTCCCTTCGTACCCAATATTCGGTGACCACTGATGCTATATTCGCTTTTGCTAAAAAAAAAAATGAAAATCCTCTATAGAAAAACCCCTGCATCGGTATTCGGTATGTATCAGCAGACCACAAGACAGATAAGTAGTCCTTTTGGCTGTTATTAGTAACGATGAGTCAGCGAAACTGCCCAAATCACAAAAAGAAGTACAAGTGGCTCCTGAAGTGTTTCGGGTTGTGAAGAGAAGATGCAATCTGACGGATATATCTGTTAGTTGAACGCTTACTTAAGGTTAACCACCAAAATATATGACACATCTAAATAGAGGACATACGTATACTAATAGAATTACATTTTTATAAAAATATTGGAAAAACAAACAAATGAAAAACGCTAAAATAATTAGATAATTGCGATCCAAAAAATTTGCATTAAAAATTATGCAAATATTTTTTTAATATTATTTGATAGAATGTTTGTAGGCATGGCGCAGTCTGATTAGTATCTGCGAGTGTCCGTTCAGTGTGAATCATCCTTAATGTGTCAAATGTCAAATATGAAATATGTATATTATATTGTAAAATGCCTAAAAATAAATCTTTTTTATTGATGATCCATCCAAAAAAAACCACTCCCTGTTTACAATCATTGTCCTATTGTTTAAATATGATTTTTTCTATCTGTACAGGTTTGCAAAAACTTAACTTAAGTTGTTAACTCTAGAAAATTAAACGTATAAATAAGTTTGTTCAAAGTTCCATCCTTAGTCTGAGTTTCGATGATTGTATAGTAAGTAAATGAGTGCTAAAATCAACAGTTTCCGGGCTTATCTTGAAGTGTGAAGTTTCAGCTTTGTACTTATTTTGCTAGCACGCGTGGATTTTTCATAAGACCAATGCTTCAGCTATACGGGTTTTTCATATTTAAACCGACATACGTTAACTGTAAATAGAGGGTACTTAAGTGATTCCAAATAACCTTGGTTACTGGGTCTAACACCTTTGACAACCGAGATACGGGGTGTTTCATCCACTTCGGCCAATATAGTTATCATTTTTTTTAAATGGAAATATTAAAATTGTGAGATACAGGGTGTTGTTTTGATATTTTTCCTTAAGCCGAACCTGGATTTTCATATCTCTCTATATTTCAGTACATTATTCGTGAGAAGTGTAATCTGTATGCCAAAAAATGGAAAAGATATACTACTTAAGTGATTCAAAAGTTCTGGTCAAATGAATAATTATGCACAATTGATAAAACACCCTGTAACTCCGTTAATGAAGCGAAGAAACCCATTATATATGGGTTATTTAGAATCCCATTTGTGAGCTTTACCTAGGTACCTTTAAAATATCTCCATTTACCAACGGGACACCCTGTATAAGGAAATAATGAGTGACCCAAACAGTTTAGGTTTAGATTAAATAGGCTCATGTTAGGTAGGCAAAATAATATAAACAAGGATTAAATGGTAGAGCACCAATTGGTGAACTTCCCCTTGAGATTTTCTGTCTATGTTTATTTTTTTATATTTATTCGATTTACATTAACAACAGGGTCGATATTTTGTTATTTTCACATCACGTCTCGTTCTTGTAGTCTTTTAGTTTCTGCTTTTGTCACTCTGTTTTAATGAATTTGGGGCATTGCTTTACTTACTTTGCGCATAGGTATTAAAAAATGACAATCCCGGAACCCGGATAATCGAGACCATTTTTTATCTTTATTTATTACCCACTACTTTTATTTCTGTAAATGTCCATTTCCTATGTTCATATGTTGCATCTGTCCATAAACTTTTAGGGGTTTGAACTTTTTGCATCCTGTAGTTATTAGTTCTGTTTTTCCTTTTGTTTTTTTTTAATCTATCCATTCTTGTTTTAGCTCAAATTCGTCATATTTTTGCCCATTTTCGAACGCCAGTGCTTACTTTAAGTTTCATTAAACACTCCAACTGATCCCCTTTATTAAATGAAATGTTATTCTTTCAATCAGGTTTCTTACAATTTAATTTTACCAATCTAATATCAAATAAATTCAACCGATTTTAGATCATTCTTTGTACCCTACATCATTCTCAATCCTCAAATGATGTGGAAGAACTTTTAAAAGAAATTGAAAGTTTTAATTTCAAATCTATATCCGCCTATCTTCTCCCCTCCTATCAATTTGTCCATTTGACCTTGTAAAATACTAAATTTACAATATTTGGTTGGATAGGTTTTACCTCTAGGGTGGTCTTTTCAAAAACAAATATTTTCAGAACAATGCCAAACTGAATGCTTATTAAAGCTCTCATACACCTCACATAACTTTGCAATATCGCCCCCACTGTAGAACCAACGAGTAATATTGCTTAAAGTGTTTGGAACATTACTGTCAGATAAACTCCTCCCCTAGTGTGCGAAATCTTTTAAATTCATCAAGAAACACCAAACAAATATATCGTATCCGTTCCCCACACTGTCATTATTCTATACAGATTATTCAATATAAACTACGCCAACTACGGTGAACGTCAGTGGTTATGTATATGCCGCCGATAATGATCTCTAATCGCAGGTATATAAATCATTTGCTACCCCTGACGTCGCAAGGGTTGTGTGACTGTTCAGAAGTGGGACGGCAGGTGATACGTATACATTTAAAGTAAATGGGTTTTCTTGTTTATATTCTTTATTCTATTGTTCTTTTTTTATTTTATTCTTCTTTGTTCTTCGTGTTTATTTGTCTTTCCTGTCTTCAGTCTCTGTTAGGTATGGCAGCTTACTTGATCAGACGATATTTTTCTTTAGATTTGCGAGTTCCTCTCTTGTTTCGGTTTGAGTATGTACTGCAGGAGCAATTCAGCGTTAGAAGCAATATTAGAACTAGTTCCTCTATATCTTAGTGCAAAGCCACTCCTCTAACAAATAACAGCAAAATACACACAGCACAAACTCAAAACACACGTTCGACTGCAGATAAACAAACATTACGCGTTTCGGACAGTTCAAATTAATACCGCTAGTGTCGCATACAGTTGTGTTCATGTCAATATCCCCACTTTTACTGCACTCCTCTTTTATTCAGACTATAGTATAACAATAAGATTTAAAACATGATCCTTTGTTAATCCTAAATGTCATGGCGTTCTATATAACATATAGCTTGTAAAGAACATCCCAAGTAGCATTTTTCGTGGCCGCCACGTTCCGGCCACGAAAGATGCTACTAAATTTTGTTAAACTATACCTTCTACTTTACTTAACATATTTTTACACCTGCACCAGTTCTGCAGTCATAAAATATCAATACGCGCTTCACCTCGTTGAAATTTTAAAGCTTTCTTTATTACTTATATAAAATAAAAACAAACCATTATCGCTAACATAAAAATGATAGGTTTCATGAATAGATAAAAATCAAGTTGTTAGGAAAAGAAATAAATTTAATCAAATTAAATCTATATCAGTTAGCGCATGATTATATTGAAATTAACGAACAAAAATGAATTTAATGCGGCTGTAAATAAATTCTATGGCATAATTAAAGCTGAAGTTGTCCGCATGCATATTTATAAAATGCAAATTTTATTCGCCTTTACTACTTTGCTGGGGTTCATTTCTACATAATTATTAAGGAATTATAAATCTGTTCTTCAATACTAGCTCGAGTTCATTGCGTTTTATTTTTAAGCAGGTTTGAATCAATAGAAATTAATTTCTTTTATCGAATTTTGACATATTAAAACGTCATTATTAACTCCATACCAACAGTAACAAATAAAGTTTTAATCACTAGTGAATTAAAGTTTTTTTAAATCACTAGTGATTAAAAATAATCAAATCCTTGTAACTATCGATAGTATGCGGAAGCCGCTGTTTTGATGTCGATGTTAGCACTAATTTGGTATGTGTGTTTTTAATAAACGATGCAATCATTCAAACACTTTTATTATAACTTTACACAGTTTTAAACTATCTACATGCATGATTATTTTTTACAATAAAAATAAAAAATCGGATGTGGCCATGCACATGACTTTACCATACTTTAACGGCACTACGGGCTCATAATCCAATTACTCCAATTACATATTTAAGGAAGGCCATGCCTGGCAAGAGCGTACAATTGTCTCCATGAAACAAAACACTTCTACTGCGCTTGCGCTATTATACAACTATGTTATTCCATATTTTATTTTTAACTCGCTTATAATACAAAATTTGAAAAAAGTTTTTTAACAAAATTTATAGTAAATTTAATTTAAAATAAATTTTTTCTCTTAATATTTTTACATAAACTTAATAGAAACGATAATAATTGCGAAAATCTGAAAATTCTCAAGAGTAAACCCCCACTTCCGGTGGTCCGATTTTGCCCAAAATCTAATCAGTTCATTAGCATGTTGTAAAAATGCTAAATATAGAATTTGGTTAGGAAATTCCGATCGCAGTTGGAGTTAGAGCGCACACAAATTTTTCCTGACAACATACTCCATACTCCATACATACATTTTCTGGAAATGGTCTTAAATGACTTAGGGTTACAATACTTTACCACTTCGTATGGTAAAGTAAAATTACAATTATTAATGTTATTGAACTGAAGGTTTATTTTATTATTTAATGGAATGATTAGTTGCTCTGAGACATTAGAAACAAGATTTGAACTGTTTGGTTCGATGTTTGTACTACTGGCGATGGGTTCATTGTTTAAATTGGTTTCTAATGTATTATCCGTTATATTAAAATTGTGATTTGATAGTGTCCCTTCAGCGTTTTCAGGAGCAGCTTCTTGACTCATTATTTTTCTGGAAAGTTCTATTTTATTTTTGATAGACTGTTCGACATATCCTTCTGCAACTGAGTCAAAACGCCATCCTCCATGTCTTTTTAATATCGACAAATCGGCACCTGCTTCAGCCAGCAATGTTGCAGAAGATCGTCTAAACCTATGTCCAGTATAGTCTTGTGCATTGTGAAAACCCAGAAACTCTGCTATCTTCTGAGGCATTTTAGAAAATGTGTTGATACCTACAGGCTGTACCGTACATTTTTTTGATATATTCTTCGGGCGCAATTTCATATATTTTCGAAACACATCAATTGCATTGATATCATTACTTCCATTAACGACAGTGAATACTCTTTCTCTTCGGCCACTACTGAATGTAGTTATTCTGAAACCACTTATAATAACAGAAAAGAAACATTCTCGCTCTTGAGATTGAAAGAAAATTCTGAAACATTTGGCTCTTATGTATTTTACATGTATTACATTCCATCACTAGAGATAGAATCTGTATTCCGTGATTGTTTACAAAAATAAGGTTTGCCGTGAATGTCAAATTAACTGTCAGTATTAGTTGACGTGGTCTTAATATTGGATTGTAAAAACTTTTAATTTATTAAAAAGGAGAAGAAAATTAAACGATTCAGATGTAGAATTTGAAAATACTCCTCCAAAAATAAAAAAATATGCCGATAATATAACTCAAAATTTACTACCGCAAAAATCCAAGCTTGAATATAACACTTCTAATTATATACCAATGATGACGTGATATTATTCGTGAAGGAACCTATCAAGGACTTCATACATTTAAAGTAGCAAAAGGTTTACGTTGAGGAATAATTTTATTTATTACCTCTGAAGTATTCTTTTTTCTTTCCTTTTTTTGATCATTCTTCCATAGTTCATTATCTCCCTCTATTGAAATTGGAATACAATGACCCCCTATTGGTATTACCCCCTTTAACCCTACAGAAACTCCATTATTAAATACATTAATTCTTTTAACTTCTGGATTAACAGTAACATGAGCTCATCATAGATTAATAGAAAATAACTACAATCAAAGATTACAAAGTTTAATTCTAACTGTAATTTTAGGGATATACTTTTCAATCCTACAAGGATATGAATATATAGAAGCTCCTTTTACAATTTCTGATTCAGTTTATCGAGATCTTCTCTAGTAAACACATTTGACTTTTTTGGCCTATATCCCACTGATTGCTTTTTTTAAAAATGCTTTCACCTACTTGTTTATGTTCACATTTTCTTCAATAGACAACTTCTTTTTAAGTTGCAAATAATAGGACCATAATAATAATAATATTTATTATTATATTATAAATATCTGTATTTCAAAATGGCCGATTTTTTTTTACTAACGTTGCGTCATGTTTATGTTCACTTTAGCTAAAGCTAGACTGTGTTTCTAAACATGAAAAGACTTTGGTCATTTTGAAATAATTATAAAATTATAAAATATAAAATAAAATGATTTAAATGAAGATATAAAGTTACGTATTAATAACATAAATATAAAGTTATCTATTAATAATATAAAGTTAAGAATTAAAAACTAACTAATTAAATAATGAAGAAGACTTTTTTTACTTTTCAAATATATACGCCATAATTATTTTCTCGTTGACTCCGTTAACCTGCTTTTTATTCCGCCATTGACAAAAAAGCATATACTCCTTCTCATATAAAGATTTCGATTTATCGGGTAATATTTTTCCTAGAGCTTGATTTGCTTCTTCTAACACTTCTTGGAAAATCAAATTCTTCTGGCACAAAATCTAATGAATCCATTTTGAACTTATTGAGACAATATTTAAACCGTAAAATTACAAATGACAATCGCCATGACCAAGATAGTACACGCTCATTGGCTGATATATCGTGAGCTTTCGGAAAACGAAATATGGAAATAGTAAAATTAACAGATTTACCGAAAAATTACGATAATTTACGTGTAATATTCCACAATAATACTTAATACGGTAAGATATTTAAGTAAAAATACACTACTTTATTAAAATATCGTTAAATATAACGTATTTTAATTAACGTAAAAATACGTTAAAAATTATGTTTTTTTTAGACAAGTTTAATGTAATTTTCACCCTATTTTTTATAGTGTACCTTTGAAATATTCTATTTAAGTATTCCTTCTTGTTCATTTTTCTTGTGTCGCATCGGTTACGAAGGAGAATAATTTGGATAAAAGACGCTTATGCTTATGCTACAGAATTTTAAAATCCACATTTGCTTGTGTAAGGAGCTTTAGAAATGGTTTGGATTAGGAGCGAACCTATAGTCTCTATATCACCATACACTCAAAAAAATTTACCAGTATCTACAACAGGAATTCGGCGAATTCTACAGGAAATTCCCCATATATAAGCGATAGAAACAACCGGAATATGCTGTACTATTTACAGAATCGTTACATTGATTTAACTGATGGAATATTCCAGTTGTTTTAACGAACTACCTTGTATTGTAGGAATTACAGGATATTCCTGTAACATTCACGGTGTTTTATTCCGCTTGCACCTACGTATTGCGTATGCTTTACAGTAATATCTTGTAAACATAGCAAAATATTATTCTATATACACAGGAAATATTCCTGATAAATTAACAGTGCCTTATTACTACTCTATTTACCGGTTTTTCCTGTTCCTTTTATATTGCAAGTACAGATTGTTCGTAGAACGGTTTTTTCTTGTTATAACAATAGTTGCGTTTAGACAACAGGAATTCATTTAACCGGAAATATCCGGGATTCGTTTTTTTCAGTGTATCAATCCCTGAGGTATCAGTCTTACACTTGCCTTAAAAACTGAAGAAGATGAAGAGAAGAAAAATTTTATTTATAAATAAATGATAAAAGAGATTTGAAAATGTTAAGATTATCGAAATAAATCATGAGTAAAAAACTGGCATGAACAAACGTTTCGTCAAGCGGAACATATTAAAAATTTATATTTTTATGGCGATCGGAATACTAATTAACAAAAACGTATTATTAACTTTAAAACGACTTATGTATCGTATTTAACTGAAATTTGCATTTATATTGACTTTTAGACACGAAATGCCGATTAACAAATGTTAATCAATTCTAAAACAGTAACGATAAAGAATACTTGTATATCTAATTATCAACAACAAGCCAAGTTACAAATTACGATCTGTAGGTAGATATTGGAAAATACCGTACGATAGAAAAACAAAAATGTAATCATATTTTATCAAAGGTAATACCACGAGTCCTCCAAATGTGAGAGTACCAGTAGTATTTTGAAAGATTATTGAATCATTTTGTATTAAAAACAAAGAATATAGTCATTTATACAAAAGGCACTTTACACACAAGTGTTCAATATTTTCTTTATCAATTTCACACAGATGTATTCGCCTCCGTTTTTTAAATTTAACCGGAAAATATATAAGTACAGGTCCCAATTGATTACTTGTCAATTTTAAACGGATTTATGGCTGAAGGCACTTGTATGCAAGTCATAAACGAAGCGAAGAAGAAGAACTGATTTATGCCATTGAAAGTTCCGCGTTTTGTATTAGTTTTAATGTCTATAATAGTTTTACTTTTTTAGTTTTTATATTTTCAAAAATTAACACCTATTGACATTTATCAAATCAAATTACAAAATTACTAACTGTAATCCAAAAAACAAACATGTCATCACTATCACAACTATTAAGTCCTTTTTACATAGTTTTTTTAATATTTTTTCTTTAAAATATACTTCCAATTTTGTCCCATTTTTTACATCATTACAATATTCCCCCAAATTTTGTTTTCTTAATTTATTTTTATCATAAAAAAATTAATAAAATCAAATTTTAATTTCTATTTATCCCACTAAAATCTATTTTTTTTTATTTCTTATCGTATACTTAAATTCTCTTCCTCTGCTATTCCCAAATTCATTTTTATTTCTTTTAAATCTTCTTCCAATATCCAAAATTATTTTTTTAATTTCATCTTCCATCTACAATAATTTCTTTTCAAATTGTCTATTTCCTTCTGTATTTCCTTAATTCTCTCTTCTGCTTTATTCTCATCTTGTTTTTGTTCTTCTCTTAATTTTGTTCCTGTCTCCTTCACACTTTCTTCTACTTGTTGATGAAATTCTGATAAAGTTTCATACCATTTTCTTTCTAGATTTTCAATTTAATTGCCTTCATTTCTTCTTTAATGTCTTGCTTGACTTCTTTTACATCTTTTTCATTTTTTTCTTTGAAAATCTCTTCTTTTTCTTATATTTCTTTTATTGTTTTTCTTTCAATTTTTTTAACCTCTTCTTTATTTGTTTCTATTTTAGTTTCAATTTTTTCTATTCTTGAATTGATGTTAGTTTTGTTTTCTTGTATCTCTTTCTTTAACTTCTTCTCAGTTTCTTTTAATTTTGTGACACCTCTACTTTATCTATTTCAGTTTATAAAGTTGACTCTTCTATTTTTTTAAAACATTCGCTACTTCTTGTTTTATTTCCTCTTTCATTATTTTTCCCAATTTGTTTTCCATATTTCCCATTTTGTCTTCCATCATCTTTCCCATTTTATCTTCCATCTTTCTTCCCAAATCTTATTTTTATTCAAACAAAGTTTTATCAAAAAACAAAAACGAAGAGGCGGTTTTATCAAAGGTAATACCACGAGTCCTCCACATTTTATCGATTAAATTTTTGGTTTTCACGAAAACGGCTTTATTTGAAAAAACCACGAAAACAAACTGATTTTATCTTAAATCAGTTTGTTTGAGTGGTTTTGCCTAAAATAAAGGCGTTTGAGTATGAAGATCAAAAATTTAATCTATAAAATTTCAGAGGACGAGTCGTATTTGAAAGGATTATTTTTTGAATCATTTTGTATTAAAAACAGAGAACATAGTCATTTATGCAAAAGACACTTTACACACAAATATTGAAAATTTTCTTTACCAATTTAAATTGAAACCTGATCTGTTATAGTTTTACATACAGGGCCACCAAGGCGATTTTTTGACTGGCTACCCCGCGAAACGGCGCCGTAAATAAAAGCGAAGAAGAAGAATGAAATGAAGTCTTTCTTAATTTAATTAATTTTAAGTTTAGTGTTAAAGTGAGGTATGTAAAAATGTTAAAGGCGTTTTGAAATAAACTAATAAAAACAGGTTAGTTTACAAATACATTTTGAAATTTGGTTATTAACAAAGATTTGCAATACACTTTAGTATAATAATAATTGATAAATGTTTACATTTGACATCTCAAATAGGTAAACACAGTTTAATCAAAAAACAAAAACGACGAAGCGGTTTTATCAGTATAAAACACAATGATTGGTTAGGATCCTGAGTTGTTATTGGCTGAAACCACAAAATCTGACTGTTTTGACAGATGAAAAAAATAATCAGTATAAAACTCATTGATTGGTTAGGATCATGAGCTGAAACCACAATATCTGACTGTTTTGACAAATGAAAAAAATAATCATGGAAAACATTTAGATAAAATGAAATAACGAAGTGGTAGAACAGTGGTTTGGTTTCAAAATCTGTTCCAATTTCCGTATGCTGCAAAGGTCAAAATATTCCAGCGACACTTCCTTGGATTCGGAGTCTGCTAATATCAAAAAATTGACTGGGATATCCGGAGGCAGGACTCTTGTATCCTTGATTTTAGAAGGCTCGATTAGGTATGTCTCAGTTTTTAAGACATTTCTTTTTTAATCAGAAGTTAATAAATGGCTAGTATAATCCATTTTCTGCTTTTATGTGATAGATAATGCAAAATTGTTTTCCGAGAGTCCTTTCTGGCACTCCCCCTTCCATTTGGGCCCTGGGAAAGTGCTCCTGCTGTCCCTGTTAGATATGAATTATTTAAACGATACACAAAAACTATAACAACATTTTATTGTTACTTTCTGATTTAATTTGGTGAATAATTGGAAATGAAGGAGTTGTCCAAAAATATTGAACTTGAACATTCTAAATTTCATATTTTTTATACCCGACCTATATACCTATGAATATTGAAAGGAAGTACCCTAAATTACAACAATGCTCCACGGTACAACTAACCGGAAACTTCCAGTAAAATTCCATGGAAATTAAATAGGAAATGCAATAAATTCCAGTTAAATACTAGGTAACTACAGGAAATTCCTGTAAAACCTCAGGTTATAAACTTAAAATACAACTACCTAGTACTGTAATGTATGAAGGAAAGATCTTTAATTCAACGGAAAATTCCTGTTAAATCGATACTTCAGTTCCGATTAATTACTGGAAATTCCCGTAAAAACTCAAGTTCGAATACAACTATCTAGTTTGTTTATTAAACAGGAAATTCCTGTTAAATCGAAATTACAGTTCCGGTAAAAGTAAGGTAGTTTGTTAAAATAACTGGAATATTTCAGTTAAATCAATGTAACGATTCTGTAAATAGTACAGCATATTCCGGTTATTTCTAGAGGAAATTAAAAGACCGGAATCGTCACGTAAAATTAACAAATATGCCTGCTGTCGCTTATATAGGGGGAATTTCCTGTAGAATTCTCCAAATTCCGGTAAATTTCTTTGAGTATAAAAATTAAATTTTTAATTTCCCATTTAATAAAATCACTTTAAATACACCATACAATTCTAATCCCCCAACTGGGTGCGATAAGCGTTGAGACGCGCAACTTGAAAGTCTTTCGAACAATGGGCCGTCCGATTTTCTTTTTGTTTCTATTTTAATTAATGTAAATAGTTTGGAAACAATTGAATTTGATTAAATCCACGTACCTACACCGAATTGTTAAATAGTTACTACATTAAGTGGTTATATGACTGTAACAGCTTAGGCGTCTCCTTTTCTTGATAAACACATAACGACGTGACTGATAAGACTCGATGCGTAAGAATATAGCTGGCGATCTAGTCATTAACTTAATCATAAGTAATTTCAAGTATCTTAGCAGCAGTAGCGACGGCGACAGTAGCTTTAAATACACTTAAGGATTATTAGATGATGTCTATGTATGCGTTAACGTGAATGGAACAGGTTGTTAACATTTGAACTAGGAATTAGTCTCATACTAGCACTACTAGTTACTGAAAACATCGCCATAGCGTTCCTGGTGTGCATCAATTCACTGTGAAGTTATTACATTGAATCCTAAATATACTTAAAAGGGCGAAGCTCGAGCAAGTCGTCTAACTATCAGGGGAACCACAATAAATCTGCGTAGGTCGCTGGACTATTCTTTTTACATATGTATGTATCTATCTATCTATCTATCTTTTTTTTTGAAGAAGGAGAAATCCTTTACGACACCAGGTACTTGTTCTGCCTTTCCCTGGCGAGAGGGGACTCCCGAGCGATGGTGTGCAGGCCCAGACTACCCCAATAAAACTCCATCTACGTACCTACGTCCTGTGCTGGAACTATTTTTGGTATGACATCAGCACAACACGCCAATCCGACTTACCATCTATTTGTATTCTGACCTATTTTATACTCTAGTGGCGCTGTTGCTCCTCAGTTTCCTTTTTCATCATTATCTCTCTGATGAGACTATGAATGTTGTCCCATTTCTATTTACTGGCCATCATTACCTGTATAATGTTGTTATCAAATGTCCCAATTAAGCCACCGGTATTTGTCTGGAACCGTACTCTCTCCGTATTCCATCTTGGACACACGAAGATAGTGTGCGCTGGAGTATCAGTCTCACGACAATAGACACAGCTACCGTCTGGGGCCTTACCTATTCGATGTAGGTATGTGCCGAATGATCCTTGGCCTGTCAGGAATTGGGATAAATGGTAGTCTATCCTCTTATGTGGGCATTGAAACCATTGCTCCAGATTTGGTACTAGTTCTTTGGTCCATTGACCCACCTCTCTTGTCATTTTTGTATGGATCTGGCCCTCATATTGACTCTCGGCTCTCTTGGTTGTTCGAGACAGGCGTTATAATTTGCTACAGATTCTTCTATTAGTAAGTCGATTGGCATTATGGCAGCAATAACCTGTAGTGCCTTAGTAGAAGTTGTCCTATATGCTGATGTTACCCTCAATAAGCCATTGTTCTGTCTGCGGCTTTTCTTGTTGTGGCCTTTACGTGTTCCCTAAAGGTAAGGCCTTCATTCAGCCAGATACCAAGGTATTTGACACATTTTTTTGGTGCCACTCGTATGCCACCAATCTGAAAACTGATTACCTCTCTTTGCCTAGGACTTTTTAGAATTACCGCTTCCGTCTTTTGGGAGGGGGGGGCAAGTTGAGATGATTTTTTCGCATCCATCTGTCTATTATCATCAAGGAGGTATCAGCCTTCAGGCATCTATCTATCTATCTATCTATCTATCTATCTATCTATCTATCTATCTAAGAGTCTAGACTCACTAAATTGGAATTCAAATATTTTAGAAGTTGAAATACACAAATCACCAAACAAAGTGAATGCATCGACAAACAAAGCAATAGCCGTAAAGGATGTCTTAGAGAAGTGGTGTGGAAAAACAAATAGCAGAGACCAAAGCAGACAACACTGAGGGCAGAGTAAGGAATGGTACATTCAGGTGTAGAAAACAATTCTGGAATGAAAGCGAACTAGTCAAAGACCTACGAAGAGATGGAAAGACATCATAGGAGAGCATGCTTCTGAGCTTCTAAGAAAAAAGTTGTTTACTAATCTTAGAGGTCCCAGCTATTTGCCACATTTTGATTATTCGGTCTTCCATGACTAGTTTTTCATTGTTTTTTGAATGTTTTCATGAGACAGCGGTCACAGGTCTTCTTTTTTAACCATTGTGTACGATTGTCCAATAGAGTTGAGTTATTTTGTTCTCTACTTTCGGCATCTTCCCAATTTACGTCTCCTTGATAAGTTTCTTCTCTCTCCTCATTATTTCACGGGTTTCTAGGTTTTCCCGTATGGTTTTCCTTTCCCCGTCGTTTCATATTCTCTTTTCGTGAGCATCTCATCTGGCATCTGTCCAAACCCTCATCATTTATAGGCTCTACCTTCAATCGCCTGTCTAAAAGTTTCGCCGATCATCTCAAATGGACAATAAAGCTTATCTCAATTTAACAAACACATCTAAATTAAGTAGTTTTTTTTTTATTAAAATATTCTTCTTAACATTAATTTCACGCTACTGTAACAGTAGGTAGCGCCATTGTATTACGTCACGACTGTGCATCGCACGAAACGCGATAGGAATGCAGACGGACATGGACACTTTGATCGTTGAGAGAATTTTAAAACTTGCCATTGTTTGTTCTAATGCGACAACTACGCATTTGCATACCGGTTTTTAAATTTGGATGCAATTCGTACAATAAATTCAAGTTGATGTTGAGGTCTGATTCTATTTTAGGCTGTGTGCTACTTTTTTAATTATTTAAGTATAATAGAACAAAAAAAATCTTTTAAATGAACATGTTATAGTCTAGGAAATCATTTATTAACTGGAGAACGTTTCAATAAGTTTATGTTCTTTCATCGGATATAAATTGTGATTCAAAAATAAATTTCTTTGTTTCACTAGGTACTAACGGTGATACTGTAGTGCCAAGTTTCAGCATAGACTTTTCTTTTGACTACATTCTTGGGGAAATTAAAAATACAAGTAGTTAGGCATGCGAAATACTGATGAGCGCCTTTATACATGTGCATTGAGCCGAAATGAGCCTCTAACTTGTGCTCTCACTGAATCTGCCTCTACAAGTATAGATCTACTATCACTTTGATACCCAGAAATAAGAGCAGTGATCACAAATATAGCTGGTGGCCGAGGCCAAGTATCTGAAGGTTAAATGCTTGGCATCAGTACATAACATCTTTTTTTTTTTTTTTTTTGGTGAGGAGGAAAAATGCCGCTTACGCATGTCCCCGCTGGATGTTCGGGGGGGTCTGTGGGACTCAAGAGTTCTAATACCCATTAAAAAACCTCCTCGGTCTCCAGAAGCATCCTTGGCATCCACCTTGTTGGCATTTTCTCAAGAATACTCCTTTGTCCTCTATTATCTTCTTGGCCGTCTTCCCTGTCTCGCCCACTCCTCTTCCTCCTTGGCCCTCATCACGTTCCTGACCCATTCCATCACCACACTCCATTCTTTCTCTCCCTTCATCATTTCATCCACCATGTTGTCCGGACCTATGGCAGTTCCCAATTCTCTTTCGCATTCCTCCATCCCCTGCACTCAAAGAGGGTGTGGTGCGGGTCGTCCCGCTGCTCATCGTTGCAGTGCACACATGTTTCAGATTCCGACTTCCTGTATCTGTGTGTAACCTTGGAAGCTGCCATGGCCAGTTAGGACCTGCGTCACGTGGTAGTCCGTCATCCTGTGCTTGCACTCCATCCATGGTTTTATATTTGGTGTTAACCTCTTAGTCCAAGCCGCCCTGCCATCCTCCCATATCCTCTGCCATTCTGTCATCGTTCTGTCCCTTGCCAACTTCTTTCTGCTCTGTGCGGATCCTTCACGATTTTTATAGCAATACACCCTCTCCTGTGCCAACAAATTTATCGGCGGAACCCCCGCTACGACCTGAATGGCCTCGGCTGACACTGTTCTATATGCTGATGCTATTCGCATCAACAGTCTTCTTTGAAGGCTTATATACAGTTGTCTATATCTAGCCAACTTCATAACACCGATCCACACTGGAGCTCCATAAAGCATATCACTTTCCTCTTCCTTGAACCTGGGCCCCCTTCAGTGTTCCTCCCTCCATTGATCACTACCACCTCCGTTTTCTCCCCTGCAAGCTCCAGGTTATTCTCCTCTATCCATCTTTCAATCTTCATCAGCCCCAGATTTGCCTCCCCCATGAGCTCCTCTTTATCCTTCCCTCCAGCTATCAGTACGAGATCATCTGCATATGCGACCGTGTGACATCTATTGCCCAAATTCAATCTCAATATAGAGTCGTACATCACGTTCCATAACGTGGGCCCCACCACTGACCCCTGCGGAACTCCCTGTGTAACCTGTCTTGAGTAGCCTTTCCCTATAATTATCGTTCGACCTTCAAAGTATCCTTGCACAATGTTTACCAAATACCCGCTTATTCCAATGTCAATCAACCTGTCTATAATAATTTTCCACGTGGCCGTATTAAACGCATTACGTATGTCCAAGAGAATCATGACACTCCACTTACCCGCCGTTCTTGCTATCCCCAATGCTTCCATTATTGCATCCACCGTAGACCTACCCCTTCTAAAACCGTACTGTGTGTCTACGAGGCCTGCCTTTTCTTCAAGCTCCTTCTCCAACCCAGTGCCGGTATCAGACAAATCGGTGAGTACATAACATCTAGCTGCACGTATTTAGCCAACACCTTTGACATAAACAGATCTCCAATGAAACCTGGCTATTTATAGCATACACGTCCTAATACAAATACCTAACCCTGGTAGTATTATAACTATATCTACAAGCTATATTACGTAATGTTGGTATATAGGGGAGCCTGATTGACGTTTCTACCAGGAAAAACGTTAAGTACACAGAATTATCTGTAGAAATCCATCAGATGATTGTCTTCAACAAGCTTTATCCCAAATACTTTTTATGAAGCCTGATATCGCCTCATTCAAGGGTTACGACTAGCCGTTTGATACTGTGTATGTTCCTTTCTAATACTCTTACCCCTCTTTGGAAAGTAATGGGAACCTACCAAAGAGTAACTTTCTCCCGAGAGAATCACATGGCTTTCGTCTAAGTGATCACTACCCTCCTGTCAAGAAGGAAAGACAAAGAAGAAGAATGTGGGTTAAGATGGATAAATATTATCCAGATTAATGTTGCATAATTCTATATCATAATCATTAAAATGATTCATTTATTATGTGTGAATTATTTGTTTCCATAAAACAAAATGTTTTTCTTCAGTTTGATGTACGGATTATTTGATTAGATGAAGTTTTATATTTTTATTTTAACTTCAAAGTGAACAACATAATGAAAAAGTCCTTTAGAAATTCAAGGAAACACAAAGGAGGTTGTGCATTTGACATTTTAAAGTTGGGAATAGGGTCGCGAGTTGACTTACCGTTCAATAACTGGATATATTTACTTACTTTGCGCGATATCTCAATAAAATCATTGACTATCTGTATATTGTTTAGGGAGTACGTTAAGAATGCAATATACCCTACGTATCCGTTTTTGGTACGGTTATGATAATGTAGTTATGAAATAACTTCCGTTCTGAGATAGCTTACATAAACATAAAAATACAAAATAAATACACGACTTCCTACATAGCTGCAAGTCGGTACACAAAAGTAAGAGGTAATTCTATAGATATACAAAATGTTAACAGAGTTCAGACTTATATGCGTTCCTTGAAAATGTTTTGCTATAGTGGGAAATTTTTGCAAAATTATATTTTTTGTTGGAAAAAGAGAAAATACGTCCAAAGTTTTTTATTTTATTTTTGCGAAAAACTAGAAAATAGATTGACAGATATAAATGCGAAAGAAACTACGAAGAAATTTTTTTTAACTAAATGGTTTTTAAAGTGAAATATTAATAAATATTTGGTGTTATACAGCCCCATCTTGTACAGGTGTCCTCTCATTGACCTGTGACCCGTTATTGTCCTTAGTTGATTCCTGCTCATCCTGAGCAGTTCTTCAGCTTTGTGTTTTGTGTTTTCCTGTGGTGCAAGAGAGGGGCTTCATTCCACCTAGACGGCCACCTTGAAAGACCTAGCTTTCAAAATAACAATACATAAATATAAAACCTAACTACTCAATGGAAAAATACAAATTTTATGGGTGATCTTCCTAATTATAGAGTAACACCAGCGCAACCGTTTTCAAAGTACGGGGTCGACCAAAATGATTACGCGAAATAACTTAAATATCGTTAAATATCTTAAATTTTTTTGAGAATTTATTTTTCTTTGATTGACATTACAAAAATTATTTATTAAAATTGAACATAAAACAATTAAACACCACCTTTCTCTTTGTTTTCGTTTGATGCAGTCCCGTATGCATCTTCAGATGTTAGATTTCTGATTCTGTCTCTTCTGGTTACTCCTTGTACTCTTCTTAAGTATTTCATCAACAGTTTATCGGTTAATATTCAGGATTTGTAACTGAACATCAGTGTATTGTTTTAAAGATTTTCAATTGTATCATCAAACAGTTTTCCATTCTTCTTTCTTGTTTTTGACTTCTTTCTTTATTTTATCATTCTCACATACTTTAGTAACTGCATCTATAATTATTTTTAATAAAAATGACTAAATTTATCTCATCTGCGTGAAATTCGTTTTGTCCGATAATTTCCGCCCCATCGGAGTATTACTATTGATAATCTCTTGGCAAAGTGACATCCTGGCGAAAATCCCTCACGGGAAATGAAATATTGGTTCATACTCTGGGGTTATATTGCTACTTCAACTCCACCAAAAGGCGATATCGACCAAAAATATTTTAGCATAACCCAATGATCCAAAGAGAAAGCTCATTTTTTAATGAATTTAAAATGTGTCTTAATTTTTTCTTTATATTTTAAAATTATGCCACTTGATTTTTGATTTCTTCGAAGGAATGTTTAGTATACTTCACAAGACATAAAAAAATGATTAAAACTGTTAAAGTACCGGTGAAACAATTCCTAATGCTTTTAATAGTTAAAATTATTCAAAAGTAAATAAAATCATTCACTCTTGGCAATACTGTTCTATAGTTATTAATAAAAAAAACCATGTTTCATAGCAGTTCCTCTAAAACCGTGTAAAATCGATAGATTAGATGACCCTAGACCTGACTGCTGAGTAATAACTTCCAGAAGTGTAGCAACTTCGCGGGGGGCCATTTCTGCTGTGTAAAAAAATTGGTCGATTGTCGTATTATTGAAAAAGTGTCAACAAATCTGACCTAAGTGACACATATCAGCTCGGTTCATTTTTGTTTCAAATCATTCGTTTGGATGCCCTGATTCCAAAAATACTGTTTTCAGACATTTTGAGTGTGTGCTTGAATTTTAAACGCTTCACATCACTGCTCCTGGGTAACGAAACCTCTTCAATATTTCTCTGACAAATTCTAGATGATTTCTATGGTGAAACATCTCCCGTTAGTACCATACTAGGTCCAAGGGGTTGTAATCGGGATATTAAATGCCCAATAATTAGTATGTCTCAAGTGCTCCTAAGTGTGGCTGCGAACCAGTCAGGTCTGCTCCGTCGTCCAAATACAACGTAATTTAATCAAGTGCCCTCTGATACGGCAAAAAATGTTTTTTTAATTATTCAAGTGCTCCGACAGTGCAGCAAATTACATTCCTCGCTGCGAATCAAGCAGGTCTACTCCGTTGTCCCAAATACAACGTAATTTACAAATTCTCTGACAAATACAAATTGATTCTGAGTGCCTGGTAGTGGCTAAGTAACATGAATCATTTTATAGTCATTTATAGTTGCTACTTAGTGTTGGTAGTGTTACCAAATGTTTATTTTTTATTTACATTGCAAATTTACAATATACTCAAACAAAGTTTATAGAGTAATAAGTAAATTGGTTGATCCTTTTGGTAAGTGGCTTGATTTGGGCTTCATCCATTGATGGGTCTCCAAGTTTTATTCTAGTAGACAAAAATCTTGGTTGTCATCTCTCTTACTATTACCTAGATTGTGCCCTGAAGGTCTTGTCTGATATATTTAATTTATAATCGCAAATATTCTTTATACTGCACACATTTGAACCACAACGAACTGGTAAGAGATAATAATATACTTGTATGATATCACCGGCCCTTATTCTATTCCTTATTCCAAACGATACTGGTCAATTACTACAATAATATAATTACAGTTGCGTTTTATTAAAGCTTCCGCATATTGGCAGCAAGTCGTGAGAAGTGTTAATTCACGCTCCGTCTAAGAAAACGTTCACAAAATAACAGTTTATTTTATTATCCGGCTGTAAAGTTCATGTTCACTACTGTAATCTTCACTTTATTCTCTGAATAGCGAGCCTACTTAGCCAGATTACCGTCTCTTTGTACGTTTACATATTCTCGTCGGATTTTATTTTACTAGCTATAATACATTTTTAGTATACCTAAATCGGGCGGAAGATTTAAGTTTATATAAAACTAGTTACTTGAAAACATTTTCTTCGAGTTGTTTGCTCGAGTTCACTTGCTGAGCTACTTTTAACCCTATGTCGAGTTATGTCAATCGAAGGAAGTTGCAAATTGACTAAATAACAAGTAGTTCTCAATGAAAACACTAAATTAAGATTTAGAACTGCCTATGAGGTATAGTCCAGTTGCCAGAGTCACATTTAGATCAAAATCTCTCATACTAAGCGCCTAATTTCAACGATATCACATTTTATGAGAGGTCAAAGTCTCTGACAACTGGGCTAGCAGCAAATAGTAAATAATACATTGCTGTTATTCAAATCGGTCCTAAAACGAGAAAGTATAACTCCTTTTTAAACTCAATCTTAAGCATACAGTTGGCAAATATCCAGTGTCACTCCCATCTGCAAAGATTGTGACATACAAAATTCAGATCAATCAGTTTAACATCATTTGTGGTACGGAATCAATTATTTCTGAGTTACTAGTAACAAATTCCTGTTTCCCACACACAGGTGTGCAGGATTCTACAGGACAAGAGCACCTTATCCTGTAGCCTACCTGCTAAAACCACCCCTTCTTCTCGCCTCCTGCAGCACACTGGCACTTGCTTGTGGGCTTTATCTTCAGGGTGCTCGTGGTCTTACCTCCCTTCTCTCTCGCGCTCCTCTGCCTCCTTTTCCCGCATGATCTTCGTGACAATTGCGCACACCGTGCTCCAGTTGCTTCGTTTTAGTGACTAGGTTGTTTCCATGTACCTGGCTCGGGCTCCTTCCCATCTTGGACACCTGAATAGTGTGTCCTCCGGGCTGTCGACTTCGTTGCAGTAAGCGCAGTTGTCGTCCGTTTTGCCGAATTTCTTAGTATAAGTGCGAAAGCAACCATGACCCGATAGTACCTCGGTCAAATAATGTTTACAGTCCACCCATCTCTTTATGTTGGGTATAAGGCGAAGCGCGTCCATTGTCCTTTATCCGTTAGGGCCTCCCATCTCTCCTGCCACTTGACCATGGTGTTTCTCTCTGGCCTTTTTTGCCGCGCTGCTTCGGCGTGCCTCGTATATCGCGTGTTATTAGTAAGTCTATCGGTGAGATTCCAGCGATCACTTGGACTGCTTTCGCCGAGACCGTTCTATATGCCGCAATGACCCTTAATAGTAGGTTCCTGTATTTCTTCATCCGTACTGCTCCGTGCCAGATTGGTGCGCCGTACAGTAAAATTGATTGTACGACTCCGCTCAATGACCTCCTTTTGTCTTTCCTAGGATACGGGTGAGTGAACATACGCTTTTGGTAGCTTTCTCGGTCGTCTTTTGGACATGATATCCAAATGTCAGTTTATCGTCTAGCCAGATTCCCAAATATGTACACCATATATACACCATCATACATGATGTTCCACAACGTGGGGCCCAGTACCGAACTTTGCGGGACTCCGCAAGAGGTTTTAACATCTTTGCGATCTATCAAGATCCGTCTCCCAGTGAAGTAGCTATTAAGGGTAGCTCTGAGATAGTCAGCGATGTATCTGTCCTTGAGCTGATTCATAATGGAATGCCCAAGATGCGGTATTGAAGGCATTGCGGATATCTAGTCCTATCATCGCGCACCATTTTAATCGGGTATTGGAAACCACTTTTATTATTTCCTCGACTGCTTGAATGGTGGATTTCCCTTTCCTAGAATCGCCTTCTGTCCAGTTTCTGGTGCAATCTGTTTCTCAGCATTGCTTCATATATTTTTGCCATGGTGTCCTGGAGGCAGATAGGTCTATGACGGTATTGGGACCTACTTCTTTTTCAGCATATGTAGCTGACTTAACACTTAACTTTTCACATATAATAATAAATTTAGTCTAGTCTAATCTTCTATTTGTATTTGAAATTCAAGAGTTAACCGAACAAACAAGGTAAAAATAAATCTATTCAACTTCGAAATCGTTTCGTGTCAAATGGACATGACTATTGAAAAAACAAAGGAGATTAAACCAATCAAATCGAAATCTATTTCAGACTAACAAAAAAGGTTTTAGAAGATTAAGTACTACTTTAACATAATTTTCAGATTACCCGATTGACTGTCAGTCAGATTTGGAGAAAGATTGATTTCTAGTTGTGTACATAAATCGAATTTAAACTAGAGTTTGATTTACGATTGAATTTCCATTTGCAATTTAAACACACATTTATGTGATTTTTATGAATGCTGGATTTAATTTCAATTTTTTTTATTAAATTTTTGCTTTATACTTTTGGTTTGATAAAAAAACAAAATATTGGTGAGGATTAAATTCTTTCATCAGACCGAATAATCGAATTTAGAGTAAGAAACGAAACATAATTGTTTTGTCACACCATAATATCAACGATATTAAAGAAAATATATCTGGTTATCACTTTTTTTAGACTTCTAAACCCTAAAAGTCTTATGGAACGCTTCTGTCTGTCTGTACGCATTTATAACTCAGGATACCTTGAATGTGTGCACGCCTAAATTTCAGCTTTCTACGACTTCCGGTTTTAAAACTGGTTTTAAAAACTTTAACCGGAAGTGACAGTTTAGAAGTCTATTGTTCCCGCTCTCTTTCATTGTTTTCTTCATCTGCACATAAAACATATTTTTGGTTTGCATTTATGTTTGTATTTCGTCATCTATTTAATAATAATTATGCTTTCTTCCATTGAAAAAAAAAGTATTTTTAATACTATTCGTTCTGGATAATAAAGATATGAAAATGTTTTGATGTTTAGCAATTTTTTTAATAGCAAACACCATTAAAAGTCACTTTTAGCACTAGTGCACTAGTGCACCATGCGTTAAAAATTATGCTTTTACTGACGTTTGCTTTACAGTTTTCAGGATTTAATTTATATTCTTAGATGACAAAAGTTAAATTGTTCTGTTTTTTTTTATTTTATGCAATCTTGAATTAACAGAAATATTTTTGGTGATTATCAGCTGAGTCCATTAAGTATATTCGCAATTAAATGGGATTTATTTATATGATTCAAAGGGCCCAACCGAAGAGCACAAATAAAAGGTAAAAGCAGCTCTTGGGATGTTGAATAAAATAAATTAAATTCCAAACTGCAAATTTACTCATCCTCGTTTTGGTTCGTAAGCACGAAAGAGGACTGGTTAATTCGAGCAATTTTTTTAATAATTAACCCAAATTTTTGAATATAAAAAATACTCGATTGAGTTTCTGACTATTTCTGTTCACCATTTGACAACTCTTCCTAAAAATATTACACAGCATAACAAAGCTCGATTGTCGTTCTTTAGCACAAAGTATTTTTGTTTTCAGGTATTATCAGCAGTATGGAGGACCCGATAAAAAGGCCGGAGAAGATAAAGCTGACAGAGATAAACCCGTATCTGACATGTTATCTCTGCAAGGGATATTTAATAGACGCGACGACGATATCGGAGTGTTTACATTCGTGTAAGTATATATATTTATAAATTGACTGTTTATACGTCATTAGCTTGTAGAAAGCTTTTAAAAATATAACATTGATTGATAGGCTAATAGATGTAGACAGGATTTTTTAGAAAATTTTACAATAATTACAAAAGTTTTAAAACTTCAGGTGAATGAAGAGCAAGTTCAAATGATATTGAGTCTGATTGTGCAACCTTTTTTTCTGAACGGAAGATATTGAAATTCAGGATTACTCTATCTTGACAGATTATCATGCACACTCAAATATTTAGTTAACGATAGTACTCAACTATCAATATCGTCTTTTTGGCATCAGATTTGAATTAAGCAACCTTAAACACATATGCTTACATGTCAATTTTATCAATTTCGATTGTTATATGCTATTTGACAGTTATTTGACAGCTGTCAACTGTCAATATCGATTTTTTAACATTAGTTTTGAACTCAGCAATCTCAAAAACATATATTTACATGTGGATTTTATCAATTTTGATTATTGCCTGTTGTTTGACAGCTATCAACTGTCAATATCATCTTTTTGACAACATATTTGAATTGAGCAACTTTAAAAACATATGTTTACATACTAATTTTATCAATTTTGATTGTTACATGCTGTTTGACAGCTGTCAACTGTCAATATGATTATATTGGCATTAGATTTGAAAGCAGCGACCTCTAAAACATAAGAGGGTACTTTTTTTAACGCAGCAAATATTAAACTTTTGAAAAGATTACCTTTTTAAGTAGTAAATAATGTCAAATCCGCGGAGCTTTGGAGCTCCGTAGGACCCTAAATACGCAAAATTGAGCTTTGTGCCCAGTGAGACTTTTGGATGCCGAAACGAACAACATATCCAAATTTCAGCCAATTTGACCGGGAGCCAATTCCCATAAGATTTGTGCGGGGTTCTTTGCACTGTATTTGAAGAGCGGAGGTGTGAACTATTTAAGAGTTGAGTAGACTTGCTTGATGCGCAGCAAATATCTTAGAGAGAGAATTTACGAGATACATTAATAATAATACAAATAAACCGTCTTAATAAACAAATATTACATAATATTTGTCCTGGAAAGGCAAAGATTAGCTAATAGCTATTCTTTAAACAATGACGACTTGCTTGGTTCGCGGCAAAGATCGTACTAATTTGCCGTACTATAAGGCAGAATGAAAATTTGTCAGAGAAATTGTAACATTATGTCGTATTTGGGACGACGGAGTAGACTTGCTTGATGAGCGGCAAAAATCGTACTGATTAAAATTATTAAAACTATTCGGGAACCTCGTTCAGGTCCCTTCTTGTTAAGCCACTCCCACCATGGTGTACGTGAGAGTATGTGCGAACGTCATACGGAACCGGACGTGTGCCTACGTGAGAAAATGCGATGGAACGAGTGAAAACAATTTCGAATTTATAATCTAAATATATTTAGCGAGTTACTAGTACACTGTTGCCAGTGCTTGTTCTTTGTTAGGGACGGTTGGCGCAGTTGCCGATTTGTTTAAAATGAATGAAATGAATTTTGTGTTTAATTTTGTAATTAGAAATTAAACAGTTGCAAATGTACCATTACATGTTAGTTTTTTCCGTTTAATTACCCAGTCTATATCTACTGGCCTATGATACAGATTGGTTACTGTAGCCACAGACAACTCTAGCAAATTCTAGAAGTAACTTCGAAATTCTTTTTTGTTTTTTTGTCATTTCAGACAACAAAGATAATGACTATCGAAATTTAAATAAAATTATCTTTATAATAAATCAAACAGAAGGTTTGAAATCGAGTTATTTTAATTTATTCCAGATCTTAAAGGAAATATTTTATGTTTATAACCAAACACACATTTATTTTTATATCTAATTGGGTCTTAACAGACAGGAATTTTATGTTTTTTTACGAAATATTGCTTACTTAAAAATTTTAAATCATTTTCAATACCGAAGGTTTATTTCTTAATCACGATCAGAATTTGAAATTTTAAAAACCAAGTGTTATTATAAAATAGTTTATAAATTTAAATTGGAACTTAAATTAAGCAAAATTTCATAATTAACTGATATTTACTGACACTTTATAAGTTTTGCAGGGCTTGTAATATCTTTGAATTCACAAGCCGTAAGCATTAAAATGTTCCCTGAACGTTTTTTCAAACAGCACAAAATTTCTATTGTCTTATCCAACTTTCATTCTCAGTAGACCGATGTCTGAATAGTTTGGAGTTATAAATATAAATTAGGATATGTTTTCTAGGATGTAATTAAAAAAATCTGAAAAATATTGTTCTAGATTTCGAAACTTTGCTTTGGTCAATTTGCGGCTCCTACTTTTTTTTCAAACAGGTTTTAACAGTAAAATCTAATGGAAAATCTTTAGAATAATAATTTGCTACTACTAATACAACACGCCCACAAAACTCCCACTGAATGTGAATTTTATTTAAAGCAAAAACAGAGTAATAACCATATGAACCACCAGCGTAGATTAATTGTGGGTAGTGGAAATTATATTTATTATAATTTTTGATGTTAAAAAATAAAACTAGACAAAAATAGTTTTCAAGTATACAATATTAATAAATGAAATGAATCCTTTATCTCCTCCAATATGAGTGATAATTAAACGGGGACCTTTACCGTTTGGAAATTTTAACCCAGTAGACGAACCTTCTATAAATACCTGACGAGCATTTGTAACCTGTTTATCTTGCCAAACTTTTACAAAATGTCCTTCATTTATCCATGTTTCATCTAAATAAAAAATATTTTTGTCTTCTCTTATTAATTTTATAATTTTATAATTATGAGAGCAGATTTTCTATCGTTCTTCTCCCAAACGAAGTCTAATTCATGTAAAGTATTACACAATTTGTCTCTTTTAACGTTTGGCACAGTTTCGTCTCTATTAATGTTTACTAAAAGTTTATCCAAAGTAGGTATCTTTTTTAGATGTGCTACCATCTATGGTAAGAAGAGAGTATTGACATTAAATTTTGACTGAATCTAGTCAAGATGTCACTCTCTTCTTTTTTATCCCTTTCAGAGATTAATACAAAGTGAGTAAACCAGTAAGGAATTTTAATTTATTAGATTCGACATCCTAAGACCGGTTTCTGTCTTTCGACTTCATCAGTTAGGCTTTTCGAATCCAATAAATAAAAATTCCAAACTCGTACAAGTCAATAGCTATATCCGCTATAAGATAACATTTTTAGATGTGCTACCATCTATGGTAAGAAGAGAGTATTGACATTAAATTTTGACTGAATCTAGTCAAGATGTCACTCTCTTCTTTTTTATCCCTTTCAGAGATTAATACAAAGTGAGTAAACCAGTAAGGAATTTTAATTTATTAGATTCGACATCCTAAGACCGGTTTCTGTCTTTCGACTTCATCAGTTAGGCTTTTCGAATCCAATAAATAAAAATTACGAGTTTGGAATTTGGAATCACAGGACTACACAAACAGAAATGTAAATTTTAACTAAAATAATTTACAATCTGCACAACACTTTCTTCCGATTAGAAATTTCAATCCTTTCTAAGAAAGTTGAGGGCTACTTAAATTGATCTCGAATTGTAAATATTTTCTACATCTAGAGATTACATGCTTACCAAGAATTGAAATAAATTGGTTTTTTTAAAAATTTTAGGAAGAAAACTCAAGATTTCATTTTGGAACAAATAATGCTAAACATTTTATTTTAGAAATTATCCGCCACTGATTTATGATGTTATATTGGGGTCATAAAAATTTTGCTATCAATCATTTTCAAACAGAGTATAAATAACTTTAAATATAAATAAAAACTTTGTACTGCAATGTAAATTAACTTCATCTCAATATATCACTAAATCTTTATTGAAGTTATATTTATTTAAGAAATCACACTTTGTTTTATGATTAAATGAGTGTAATTGAAATGTGTACAAATATTTTAACTGCGAGGTATATGTGATACCTTATAACCGATATTTTTAATTGTTTTTAATAAATTCTAAAATTAAAAAATCAAATATCACATGCTAAATACCGCACTCCACTTCTTTCTTTCGACATGGTTTTTCTATTTCAGAATATGCAGTAGTGACTAATTAATCACAAAACGTGGCCACTTAAAAAACCTTGTTTCGAAAAACCTGTGGGCCTATTCGTCTTTTGAATATGTGAGATACCAATTTAACTCAAATTCACGGATATTTTATACAGTTCATTTCAGGTTCAATCAAACCGCTAGTGTAAAATCGGTCTAAAACGATCGCATTTATGATAATTTCCCCACAAGTCCGTGAAATATTTATGAATCTTATAAATACGTCGCTTCGGCCGGGAAGATCAACTAAGTAGAGCGTACAGGTCTTTAGGAAATGCGTATCCGTTCGTCACATTATGATAATTATTTTAAATGTCGCAGTTACTTCTACTAGGCTATTTAAAACTTAACCTAAGGTTATTTAGTAAAGGATTATTTGGTTTATTTGTTGCAAATAATTAGCAGTTACTTATATCACAAGAAATGAATATTTTTTTGAATATAACTTTGACATTTTTGTGCAAACTAGCCGTTAAGCTGCTCGAGACAAAAATTCTTTAAATATATTGTAGTGTGTAAGTTAGGTTATAGTTTGTTATAGTGTAATAGGGAGTTTTTTGTTTGACAGTAGTTAGGGATAGAGGGTTGTCAATTAATTAGACTATTTCACTCATCTTCGAATTTTCACAAAATCTGACCAATCACAAACCAAAGACAGCTGGTATTATCGCGATAATACGAATTGCAAAACAAAATTTGATATTTTGAAGAAAATAATTACAGCTACAGACGTCAAAATGAGACCTTTTACTTTGTATAATTACAGCTACAGACGTCAAAATGAGACCTTTTACTTTGTCTGTGAAATAGTCTAATAAAATTCCATTCGTGATTGAATTCATCTCATAAGTCTGTCTCTTATTTCATAACTCAACTGAGTTGCTTGAAGAAAACACCACGAGTCCGCAGCAACTCAGTTTCGTTATGAAATGAATCGACAGACTTATCGCGAAAATTCAATCACTTGTGGTATTACTATTGAAAATTTAAAAAAATGTCAGATTATTATGAACTCACCAAATACCCTGAGATATGTAAATAATTATATTTAATAAAAAAATTTAAAAATATAAAGGCCTTAATATTAAAATAATATATACCGACAGTGAAGCCCTAAAAGGGGGGCATATTGGGGGGCAATAATACCCTACCAAACCTTTCTAACTCTGATATTGGGCCAAAAATGAAGTAATTCCACAAGATTTCACTTTGATTTGACCTGGCTCAGAAAATTGCGTATTCAAACCGAGTTTTTCCCGGCCTATTTGTACAGGGTGGCCAAATAAGAATGCGAGGTACTGTATCTGGGAAACTATCCATCATAGAGGCTTGCGGAAAAAAAAGTTATAACTAAAACGGCCAAGAGAAAAACCTGGAAAATATTTTCAAGTTTCTAAAATGGCCGCTAGGGGGCGTAACTGCAATCTTAAATCTACGAAAGTGATGTTTCTGTGAATTCCGCTATAGTAGTATAAAAAAATACATGATCTTTAAAGTATAGGATAATCTGAATCTTTTTTGTTTTGTTCAGTAAAAAACACCCTGTATATTCGAAACGGCTGAGCCGATTTTAACAAACTTGGGCTAATTGAAAAGAGCTATTCTTGGGCTAAAAATGCTATAATATTTGAAGTTTTGTTAGTTTTAGATGTCGCCGCTAGAGGGCTTTTTTCGACATGTCGACAGAAATGGTTAATTTTCTCAAAAAAATTAAATGCATTGGTATGATTTCTTTTTCATGAAAAAGTAGCTAAATGATGCCTAAACAAGCTCGCGAAAACCGCATCTCGGTATCTTGTTCCTAACCTAAAATTTAGGCCAAAGAAAATTTTATACGAAAATCTCTTAAATTTTTATTTTTTAAACTAATTAATTCCTTTTATTATGTAAGTTGTGGCCCTAAAAAGGACCGATTTAAAGAAAGAAAGGTTTTTAATGTCCCCGTAAATGCTCGAAATTCTGAAGCCTCTCATGGGTAGACAAAACTGCAGCTTCAATTTCGGCTCTCGGTATGTTACGTAATGCATTACGAATCCGATTTTTCGTATCTCTCTGGTCGTAGGTTGAGTCTGAAAATTCAAGACAAGTTAAGTCTGGTGATCGCGCAGGCCATGGAAACAGACTTCCTCTTCCAATCCAACGCTGTTGTAATACTGCATTAATATGCTCTCACACAATAATGAAGAATTTTTATTTCTAATTCTTTTGACCGATGAAGCCACCTTTAAAATCTGCACAATATGCATTATTGGTCTGCAGAAAATCCGCATTGGTTGCGTGAAGTTCAGCACCAAAGACGTTGGAGTTTAAATGTGTGGTGTGGCATACTGGGAGGCAGAATTATTTTTTTTTTAGCAATCCCTAAGTGGCAATATCTTTCTTGACTTTTTGGCCAATAAATTACCGTTGTTGTTGGAAGATGTTTCACTGGAAACACGTCAAAACTTGTTTTTGCAGTTGAATGGTTGCCCAGCACATTATGCTATTATTGTGCGAGAGCATATTAATGCAGTATTCCAACAGTGGTAGATTGGAAGAGGAAGTCTGTTTCCATGGCCTGCGCGATCACCAGACTTAACTTGTTTTGATTTTCAGACTCAACCTACGACCAGAAAAACCGGATTCGTTAATGCATTACGTAACATACCGAGAGCCGAAATTGAAGGTGCAGGTTTGTCCACCCATGACAGGCTTCAGCAATGCATAGAGCGTGATGATCAGCATTTAGAGCATTTACGGGGGCACTAAAAACTTTTCTTTTTTAAATCGGTCCTTTTTAGGGCCGCAACTTACATAGTAAAAGGAATTAATTAGTTTAAAAAATAAAAATTTAAGAGATTTCCGTATAAAATTTTCTTTGGCCTAAATTTTAGGTTAGGAACAAGATACCGAGATGCGGTTTTCGCGAGCTTGTTTAGGCATCATTTAGCTACTTTTTCATGAAAAAGAAATAATACCAATGCGTTTAATTTTTTTGAAAAAATTAACCATATCTGACGAGATGTCGAAAAAAGCCCTCTAGCGGCGACATCTGAAACTAACAAAACTTCAAATATTATAGCATTTGTAGACCAAGAATAGCTCTTTTCAACTAGCCCAAGTTTGTTAAAATCGGCTCAGCCGTTTCGAATATACAGGGTGTTTTTTACTGAAACCTTTGAATACCCCCCACCACTTTATTTTTAGAGATATAGCAAAAATTGTTAAACAAAAAAGGTTCAGATTATCCTCTACTTTAAAGATCAGGTATTTTTTTGGTAGGTTAATATAGCGGAATTCGCAGAAACATCACTTTCTTAGCTTCAAGATCGCAGTTACGCCCCCTAGCGGCCATTTCAGAAACTTGAAAATATTTTCCAGGTTTTCCTCTTGGTCTGCTATAAAAAGTTTATTTTGTTTTATTTACCCTTTTCACGATGACCAATTTGTTTATTTTTAAAGCACAATTGAGTTTATGAAGTACTTTCGTCAATTAGTAGATATAAAATCATCAGTAGGTAATAAAGAACAATACATTTTCAATTTATTTAAACTATTCAAATTTCATGAGTTAAATCGAGATTTTCAAAATTAGTTGGATATTATCACGTCGTATTGTTTTTACTCCTAAATACTTAACTTTTGCAATTCATTTAGATATTTAGCTAAAAGAAATATGGAAATATACGTAATCAAATTAAGTAGAAGCAAAAGAGAATGATGCAAATTTTTCAGCCTATTCAAAAATTTACAAAGATTCAATCCTTTTAAGCCGTTAAAAAGGGGAAGGACCTTTTTCTACCTGCTAAATTTTGCATTCCTAAATTTGTAAAATACTAACTGTAACTGATATTTTTATAGGGCAATCTAAAATTGGTAATAGATCATAGGTCTGTTATTGATAGTTTCAATAAACACAATCACGCCTAATGGCCTAAGGCTTCTAAATGTAATGTTAAAGTTTTTTGCACTACTTCTTCTCTCCATTTTTTCCTGTCTTCTGTCACTTCTCATCATTTTTCCTGCTTCCAGCTTAACCTAGATTTTCATATGGCTGTGCTGTTTGTTTTGTTTCTTCACCACCTCCTCAAACAGATAAAAACTTTTAAGAGCAATCTGGAGCTCTTGTGAAAAGCAAATTTCACTTCTATTTTATGAGGATTTTCTAATATAAAATTGTATTTATATGCGCCCCACAGATAACACTTGGCGATGGAATGTTCATCAACAGCTTTAAATTTCTAAAACCATGAGGCAGCACTATGCAAAGATATTTGAGAAAAGGGTGGGAAAGCATATTATTTAAAAACTACTTGATATTTATTAATACAAATTTAAAACCAAATTTTCGTAGATTTAATACAGAATGACGCGGAATTATTAGTATTTCCTGAAAATTTCACAAAAATCAGACTAAAACTAAAGGCTTAGAATGATTTTAAAATTATGCAAGAGGTTCGGCTTGCTCTTATATCATTAAATTTAATTAAAAATATCCTAATTTGTAACTCATATATGTATGTAGACAATTTTAAAGTGTATCATCTATAAAAACAACCGAATCATTTAAAAAATATTCAATTAAATAGTGTAACAAATCACGTTAATTAAATTTTTAAAATAAAATGCTATAAAAAACTACGAATTATAATTAAATTCGTAAGCTGTTTATACCAATCGCTTTGTTCCTTTATCATTCTAAATGTCACGATAATAATAATTTTTCTATTGCTCACGATCCGCTCTCCATTCATTTTATTCAATATTCGATATTAGTTGAACGGCTCACCTATTAATTATTTTACTATAGCACGGTCAAAACTATGTACCGGTTAATTTTTGATAAACACGAATTGGGTCAGTTCCAGGGACAAAAAACAGGTATTTGGACCGAGTAAGAGGATGAAGATGAAATACAATATACAAAAATTGAAAACAGCTAAAGGTCAGGGAAAATATAGTTATATGAACTAGTGGGGAGAAACATTAAAAAAAACTAATTGGCATAAAGATATGTACACCAGGTAACAACATCTTTACTGAATACAGAAAATTATACTCAGCAACATGTTTTTTCGTGTCCAATTATTCTGGATTGTACAGAAACTCTGTATATTGTCAACCCAGACTTTGAAGAAGACACCCTGTAGATGTCCCTGTTCCCGTTTAATTGTGCTTAAACGAGCAATTTGTTCAGTGGACTGTATATCTCTTTGAAGAAGACATCCTATAGATGTTCCTGGTATTGACGAAGGTGGTTTAAAAAACACTCAACACTTTCTTGAACTATGTTTTCGTACGGGGTAGTATGATATAATAACAGACTGTTTACAGTTTGGATAACTGACAAGCGTTTTGATTCAAAGCCAACAACACATGGGCGTGCTATATTTATTTTATTTGAATATTTTTATTCCCTTTTTTGTCAGAAGTACTAAGTGGATTCAATGATACCAGCGGCCATAAAGACTCTATTTCACTGGACTCCAAGACACATGTTTCCTAGTGTTGCCTAATTTCTAGGTATGCGACTATGCGTCACCAATTTAAATAATTTCGTGCAAACAAGAGACGGTTAAATGCTGTAAAGAAAAAATAATTATTATTAAGGAAAGAAAATGTCGGAGATTCATGGTAAAAACTTATGGATCTATAGACGAATGTCAGATCCAACAAGGACAGTTAGACAAGAGTATGTTCAATGTGACCATCAATGGAGAGTTAATAAATACTAGATTAGATTAGTATGTGCTTATGCTAGCCGCTCCCTGCGACTTTTGCAGATCTATTGTGTGTGCCCTCATGTTACGTTACAGTTCACTGTTTAAACCCATCCTTGCCATTAGACTCCATAGGCCAGACCTTTGTCCTCCATATATTGGTAGGGTTGTGGTTTTTTTCTCCCCTGTCGGCGAAAACCTTAGCATTGTCAGACCTTCGCAGTATCACAGAAAGTGTACTGAGGTTTCCTCATCTTCTTGGCAGAACCTACATATGGTTGAGTCTGCCAGTCCGATGTTATTTATGTGTTTGTCGAGTCTACAGTGCCCTCTCAGATTCTGGTTGATCTCCTATTCTGGCTGCCCAACTCTTGTAGGGTTTTTAGGCAATCCCATATAAGTTTGGAATCAACTTGCATGGAGCTGATTGCTTTTATAGCCGCTTGGATGTCAGAGTATATGGCAATCGTCTTTTTCTTAAACTCTTGCCTTACTAACTCTTCTCCACAGTGACGTATTGTTGCAACTTCTGCCTGGAATATCGTCACTTGTTTTCCTAAGCTCAGTGAGACTCTTGTTTTTGGTTCTATGTAAATTCATCGTTTTTTGAGCCGTCTGTATAACAGGCTATTTCGGCATTTATTGGAGGTCAATTACTCCATGCCTCTCTGCCTGTTATGATTGTTTTGAAGTTTTTCCCGAAGCTGTACTTAGGAAGCATCTCGTCCGATGACATTCCCATTATGGGGTCGATTTCCAACTCTTTGTATAGCTCGTTGTACATCTTACCATGGTCTTTTGGTCGATATCCTTCTCTGGCAACTGGGCTAAGAGGTTATTGAACATGTTTAATGCTGGACACAAATCAAAATAGCATAAGCCAGACCAGAAGAAACAATAGAAAACGATGATATAAAGATAATGAAAGAACAAATGAGGGAAGATAGAAATTCAAAAATCCGTAAGGTACAAATCAAAGTAACCACTGATAAAACGAAACAATGAATCAACTTGAACTTTATTTCAATGACAAATAGATCAAACGCAGAATATACATGGACTAAAGGATCTGTGTGGTTCTTTATTACAATCCCTCTCTTACAAGTACGTCTATTTGACAGATTTACAAACTTTCTTTCATTTTATTTAATCGAATAAGTGAAGCTTTGAAAAAATTATTGGAATTTTATTTCTACTTGAAGTAAATTGAGTGCGTTTGTCACACCACTCTTCGAATACATGGATTATTCCACAGTTAGAGTCATAATAAATTCTGAACTGAATAAATCACACGGGCTGGATTACGCTGCTTTCACACGCATTGAATTTTGTTCGAATCGAAAAAAAATCACATGAATGAAATTCTAATGAGCGCACATTGAATGTTATCCGTAGGATTATTAGATAAAAAAGAAACTAATGAAGACCGGCTTGGTTATTTGGGGCACAACGACTACGATTTTTAAATTTTTTTTACGATTCCTTATAGTACACCATTTTTACTTAAAAAGTGATCAAATAAAATTGGCTATTACCATATCAGTATAACGTTTTTTGTAGGTAATAATTGTGAAGAAGTTGAAAAAGTTACTGTATACAAATAATCGATAAAAAAAATTCTCGTATTTTCTGTGCACTTGGCGCTAAATATCTATTGATTTTTATTAAAGATTTATAATTAATGTTAATTCTCATTTTAAAAACTATTCAACGATGAATTTTTGATATTATAGACCAGTATGCCTTTGAAAATGGTAAAGACTGAAATAAAATAATAGTAGGATGAAACCCATTGGAAAAGGAAGAGAATATAACAAACATGAAAGGAAAAATAATTTACAGGCGATCTGTGGTCGAGAAGTGGTAGGGGGGAGTTTTTAAGGGCAGAAAACTCTTTATCTCAATTTCCGGCAAAACTACAAGTCCTATGGAAAAAAGTTAAATGGCAAAGTTGTAGGTAATAAAAAGATCTACAACTTTTGTATTTACACTTTTTCCACATAACCTCAAAATTTATGTGAAAAATTCAAATAACCAAGTTTGTGGTTTTTTATTTTTATCATTTACAAAAAATTTTTTTACACGAAATTTGATGAAAACTTACCATTTTATGTCCCAAACACACTGTAATTTTTTTGTTTTAAAATATTTATTTTTTTAACTTAATACACTTTTTTTTAAACTCGGGCTTTTTGTTCGTTGAAATCTCTACTTTTTGATGGTGTAAAAAAATATACATTACTACGGTAAATGTTCTCAAAAAATGCAAAGAAACAAACGAAAAAAACTTGAATTCGAATTTTTTTTTAAATATGTACAATTTTGAGCTATTTATTAAAATTTATACTTTAATTACTCGAAAGACGTAAGATTCCAAGTTAAACTCCATGTTTTTCGAGTAATTATAGTATAAATTTTAATAAATAGCTCAAAATTGTACATGACGATTTAAAAAAAAAATTCGGATTCGAATTTTTTTCATTTCTTTGCATTTTTTGAGAACGTTTACAATAGTAATGTATATTTTTTTACACCATCAAAAAGTAGAAATTTCAACGAACAAAAAGCCCACCGAGTTTTTTAAAAAAGCAGATATTTTGACGTGAGAATTTTCGATTGAAAATTAGACTGCTTTTTCGATATTAAGTCAAAGTAAGGTTAAAAAAATAAATATTTTAAAACAAAAAAATTAAAGTGTGTTTGGGACATAAAAAGGTAAGTTTTCACCAAATTTCGTGAAAAAAAATTTTTTTTTGTAAAAGATAAAAATAAAAAACCAAAAAATTGGTTATTTGAATTTTTCACATAAATTTTGAGGTTATGTGAAAAAAGTGTAAATGCAGATCTTTTTATTACCAACAACTTTGCCATTTAACTTTTTTCCATAGCACTTGTAGTTTTGCCAGAAATCGAGATAAAAAGTTTTCTACCCTTAAAAACTTCCCCCTTCCATTTCCCAACCTCAGATCGCCCGTAAATTATTTTTCCTATCATTTTTGCCATATTCTCTTCCTTTTCCCATGAGTTTCATCCTACTATTATTTTCTTTGGTTTCAAAAATTATCTGCACTGGTCTATTAGTCAAATCATACGTTTCAATTTATCGACTGTTCAATTATTAAATTGTAGTATCGTTGAAGGGTCTTGGATCGAACTCGAACAATCCGAAAATAAATTTAAATCGATTTTAGAAAATGTGTTAGCATCTGTTCCGAGTTAGATTTGATTACATTTGAACTATTTTTCTGTTAGAGTTGATCGATAATACTTTTTTTTGTGTTTTTCAGTTTGCAGAAGTTGCATTATTAAGTTTCTACAAGAAAACAGCTTCTGTCCCATTTGCGAGGTGATCATCAACAAGGCCAAACCTAATTTGAAGTGAGTACTTAATTTTATTTTATACGGATTTTTTCAAAGCTTTTGACCGTATTAATCGTTCTATCTTTGTAGGAAAATGTTCACATTGAAAGCTTCTAAAAGCTTGAAAATTCAAGCTTTTTGTAAGAAAAGCCTGGCTTGTTTTTTCAAAGGCTTAGCTTGATTATTCAAGAGCTTAGCTTGAAGCTTGAATTACAGCCAAACTTCTAAAAACCAAGCCAAGCCTGTGAATCTCTGCGTACATAGAAAAAAGAATCTCTTAAATAAAATGTATACATATTGTAACGGTTTACTAAATTGACTAACTAAATAGAGAGAATATAAAACTTATATTCAATACGAAGAAAAAAAAATGAAACAAATAATTTTGTTAATACTATTATAAAATAACTATTTATTTTAATTTAATTTAACCTTTGTTTTTGTTTTTAACTAATAATTTATAGGAAATTGTCACAGGACACTTTTCATGCATGACAAATTTATAAAAAAACCATTTGCTTATTGTTAAAATCTGTAACAGATTGCAAATAAAGTGGCAAAAACATTTTAATTTAATTAATCACAGGACAGAATGTAATTTCGAAAATAATGTTTGAAACTAATTTAATTTTAACATGTTAATCCCATAAGAGATTTTCATCAACAAATTTAGGATATTTACAAATAAGCTAGCAAAGAACTGAATGGCAAAATTTAAAGTAATATAATCTCAGATAAGTCTGCGATCACAATAACAATGAGAACATTGTTATTTTAAATATTTGAAGAAAAAGAAATTTTAAACTTAACCTCAAATTTCAATATGATCAATTCAAATTCAAGGAAAATAGAATAAATCGGGAAAATAAAATGTTGGGACTTCTAAAAATTAAGAAACAGGCAGTAATAATAAAGCTTGATGGAATTTTAGAAATTGATAATGACGAACAGAAAAAGTCTGTATAAATTTAATATAAGTAGGAATTGTAAATAAATTACATCAAAATCATTCTTTTTGTCTCTAGAATGATTTGGTGATAATCAAAAATTACACCAAAATCATTCTTTTTGTCTCTAGAATGATTTGGCGATAATCAAAAATTAGATAAAAATTAATAATTGTTGAATTTTATAAAAATTTAAGTTAAAAACTGTCAAATTCTAATCTAGAGAGCGATGATTTGATGGTTTATAAAAACTACTTCTCGCTGTCAAGCGAGCCTTTTCACCAGAATCTCTTCCAACAGTTCACATCAGTCCTCGTAATAAAAAACAAAAGAAAACAAAATCAAAGCGATATTGATTGAAGATAAAAAATTAAAAGAAATTTACCTGTCAAAATAAGTGAGGTTAAATTTTTGTAAATCAAGAAAACTTTTCCACATTCAAGAGGAGAAGTCCAATTATTTATTTCATCGTTGTTCCTGTCAAGTAATCCAGATCCTGTTGCATCCTGACTGTACTATCCAGATCCAGTTGTATCCTGTATTAATTTATCCTATTCCTGATTTTGATTACTGGAAGATATTGTATTACTTGAATTGACTAGGAAAATAACCAGAATTAAAAAGTCTAAGTCGTATGAAATGAACCTATTCACTATATTAAATATCGATATTTAAAAACGTTTCAAAATAAAAACCAAGGCCACAAGTATTCTACTTAATTAGGTTAGATTTTTTTTTAACTATAACTAAACCATTTAAATTGGAATAAGGTAAGAGAATATTCATAAGATTTGTGTTAAATTTGATTTTGTAAATAAGAAAATTATTTTCTGGCAAACAACTCTTCCACATAAACTAAAAGGTTTGATTATTAATAAATGTTTACGTATTTA
This sequence comes from Crepidodera aurea, assembly GCA_949320105.2. Classification (NCBI taxonomy): domain Eukaryota; kingdom Metazoa; phylum Arthropoda; class Insecta; order Coleoptera; family Chrysomelidae; genus Crepidodera; species Crepidodera aurea. Next base: position 10,263,483 of record OX439480.2, read on the forward strand.
CTGGGTCATTATTATCGATTTTTACAATCACGCGGCCAAAACTGAAACACTACCTGGGATTAAGACTCTCAATTTTTCTACTTGACAGTAGATGGCGCCCAAAATTATCAACAACAAATAATTACATTGTCTGAGATTGCGGCAGAAGGCAATAAAAATCAATAGTAAGTTAATAGGTTATGTACTAAAACTAAAATTCAAATAAATTAAATATTGAATAAAAGTAATTTTTCTTACATGATACGATAGTACGTAACAATATATATATTCTTGAATTAAATAATCTTCCCCCCAGAATAATAATTTTAGATTGACCAATATACTTCTATTTTCAACTAATTTCGTTGTTTTTGCCTGTTTACATGAATTTTCTTCAAAATGAATTTGGTTGAACTCTTCACCTTAGAAAACAACTTCAGTCAATTCTCGGCTCAAGAATAACATTTCTTATCAAATGTGTTCTGATGACGAAAGCACGTACACATGACTCCCTCGACCAATAAGCAGAATTAAGTATTAGCCCTTGCTCCGAAGATGCGTTTACATTTTTGATGGTGCATAGGCCCGCGCTCTATTCTGTTTGAAATTATTTAAAACGAGTCTGCATGGAAGTTAAAAGTTTTTTGGAGACAAGCCATTTAGAAAATACCTGTGGACGACTTTTGTAAGCATGTGGGCTCTTTTCAATCAACTGTATACATGGCGTCGTGTCGCTCAATGCTTTTCATTGAGTATCTTAATCCCCAATCAAATTCATCTTGAATCAAGAGGATCATTGTTCACTTGGGCTGAAAAATCAGCTTCACCCAAGAAAATTGTTTCTCAACAAAATTGAAATATTCTTGCCTCAACCAAACCACACTATTTAACAAGAAAGTATACATTTGACACAAAACTTTCTGTTACCAAGTAGCCAAGAATATTTTGTCAAAAAATCAAACTAATATTTGGTTGGACCTATTCAAGAATATCATTCTCTTGAATTAATGTTGTTACAATTTGATTTAAGAGATTCTTTTTTTCTGTGTATACACGAACGTATTTATTCCTTACTTTTGGCACGCACCTTACAATTATCGATCTTTATTTGATTTCTTTTATAGTTAAAATATCAGTATTTTGTAACAATGCCATTTAAAATCAAATTATGAAATAAATATCACATTTCACTGAATATTCTAGTAGATAAATTCTAAAAGGGGTGTTGACATCATCCATAAACCCTTATATCGACCCGCTATAGCACGTAATAACGCCGAGCATTAATTATTGACTGAGTCAATTACAATAATTGACTTTATTAATTGATTGATCAGAAGGTATCATCGACGTACGTTACGCGCGCCGTGTTTGTTTACATGTAAACGTAATACGCTTTTACAAATTTCGCGGTCCGTTGGTCGGACGTTTGATAACGGCATACATTAAAGGGAGGCGTAAAGTGCCATTTTAATTGTTAAACAACCGCAGAAGGTGAAATCGAAACGCACAAACGAAACGATGATGATGAGTTACGGTTGATGAAATTGGAATTTGTGATTCGTTTTGTGGGTATTTGAATATCGATGCGAAAATTTTTACCTAAAATTTAAATAAGCGTTTTTAATTATGTATTAATGTGATGGAAATTTATTTGTTTATAAAGATTTTCATCTGGGTTCTAGAACGAAGATATTTCATTTCTACTGCGAAACAGAATTTTGAACTCGCGTTACATACACGCTTTAATTACAAGAGGTGCCATCACTTATTATACTGACGGGTCAAAAACAAACGAAGGAGTAGGAATAGGGGTTATAGGTCCTAATACTAAGATATCAGCAGTCCTGAGAAACACTCCAACAATATTCCAAGCTCAAGAGTGCCTCAAAAGACGCTTCAATATTTATTGTGTCTGATAGTCAGGCTGCATGTATTAAAGACTCTGAAGTCTACAACTTCTGCAAACATACTTTGTTATGGGTGCCAGGGCATACAGGAATTGTCGAAAATGAGATTGCTGATCTCGCAAAAGAAGGGCTTTGTACTCTTATCGGACCAGATGAGACGGCGGAACAAGTTATCTGCAGTTGCGGGCTAATTATTCGCTAACGCCTTAAATACCTGGAACAGGTCTTACCAGAGCCTGATCAGGTTACAAACCTAACTCAAAAACGGATAATAGGCTTTCTCAGAAGCCTAGATCTTTTGGACTAAAACATGTAGATGTAGGTAGATAAAGGACAGCTCCCTGACCAACGTATAAATTTACTACATTTACTTAAAATGTCATTTACTACAAGATTTAAAAGACTGTACTCCTGTATTTAGATAGAGCCCTTTGCTAGCCCTGATAAATATTTGCTCCAACGAAGTACTATTATACATATATTGTAAAGGTTAACTAAATTGACAAGCTCAAAAAGAGAATACAAAATTTAATATTCAATAGATACGAAGAGTAAAAAAGAAACAGATAATTTTATTAATACCAATAAAATAACTATTTATTATACTTTAAATAATCGCAGGACAGAATGTGATTTCAAAAATAATGTTTGAAACTAATTTTAACATAGTAATTGTAAAAGAAACTATAATATTTCATGTGTCAAAATTTAACATGGTAATCCCATAAGAGATTTTCATCAACACATTTAGGGTATTTACAAATAATCTAGCAAAGAATTGAATAGAAAAATTTAAAATAATATAATCTCAGATAAGTCTGAGTGTTTGGAGAAAAAGAAATTTTAAACTTAACCTCAAATTTCAATATCATGATAAATCAATGTAATCAATTCAAATTCAAGGAAAATAGTATAAATCGGGAAATAGAGTGTTGGGATTTCTAAAATTGAAGAAATACAGTAAAAAAGGCAATAATAATAAAGTTTTATGAGATTTAAGAAATCAATAATAACGAACATAAAAAGTCTTTGTATAAAGTTAATATAAGTAGGAATTGTACAAAAATTACATCAAAATTATTCTTTTTGTCTCTAGAATAATTTGGTGCTAATTAAAAATTGTATAAAAATTAATAATTTTTGAATTTTGTAAAAATTTAAGTTAAAAAACTGTCAAATTCCAATCTAGTAAGCTATGACTTGGGCTTTTATAAAAACTATGTCTCGCTTTTTTCTTAAAACTCTTGAACAGTTTACATCGCTCTGCATGGCTAAAAACAAACGAAGTCAAGTCAAAGCAACACTGATAAAAGAATAAAAATCATTACCTGTCAAGAAGTGACGCCATCTTTCAAGAAAAAGAAAAAACTTTTAAATCAAAAAAGAAGCCACAATTATCCATTCTGTCCTGCATCCCAATTAATAGATCCAGATTATCCTGATCGAATTGTATCCTGACTAAATTTATCCAGTTTCCGTTTTGAAAAACATTCCATTTGTATTTTTGAAGAACATCCATTTAACAACAATAAATGTAGGAATAAAACAATAAAAGGCCATACCTAATTTATGTAAGGTTAAAAATTAGTTAACCTATAAATAACTTAGGTTTAGAGTATTGGAGAATAAGGTGAAAAAATAACAATAAATTTTACTTCTAACTGTTAATTTTTCTTTTTAGTAAATAAAAATACACTTACCTTATTCGACCAAATATTTGTTGCACATTCAACAAAAAGGTTTTTCGTTACTGTTTTTTTTTTGTTATTAATACATGTTTATGAATTTATCTCAGTAGTCGTTATTATTGATTTTTTAAAATTACAAGCCAATTAGAAACATACCTGAGGTTAAGAATCTCTACTCTGTATAGTAGATGGCGCCCAATGCATTCTGTCAAACGTAAGAATCTACATACTGTCTGAGCTTACGAAAGAGGTAAGAATAAAAATATGTACCATAAATTTTAAATTTATTTAAAAAGAAAAGTTGGTTAATAAACTAAGTAAATTAGAAATAAATTAAATTAAATATAAAAGGAAAAGAGCTGTAGTCGAGGTTAGTTGATTCTAAAAATAAAACAACAACATTTTATAGGTTATCTATATCCTAAATCGAATGCCCAATATATTTATTTCGCACATTTATTTTTATAGTAGATTTATCGATTTTATCAAATATACTCTATAGCTTCATTCAGGTGTATTCACTTAAACAACCCTCAAGTTTTATCCCCTTTGTGTTGAATTATGTGAGCTCGAAGGGGAGAGTTATAATGCAATTCAATGTAATTGATAAATTTTATTATAACGATAGTTTTCTAAGTAAATTACTTTTAAATTCTCGAATAATATTTGTTACGAACAACTGTAATGTTTAATAAAACTTGTTAGCAAACAGGTATAAATCCCTGTTGTCACATTTATTATTCATAATATAAAGATAATACAAATATAGTAAAAATAAACCATGGGCAGTCCAAAGAATTTAGGACAGAGGTAGGAGAAACAAGGGATTGCTATTTTCAGTGACTATAAATGAAGCAATAGAGCCAAAAAAGAGAATGAGAATCTTAAGATTGAGTCTATAAAGGAATAAATAATGAAAAAATTAAGGAGAAAAAAAGAAATTCCAAACAGTTAACGGTAAATAGGCATATGACTAAGAAGAATTATCTAGTGCAGGTATTTCCAAGGCCATAGCCCACGAGATACTCCATGCACTACACACGATGACTTCAAAATAAATAAAAAAAATTAAAAATAACAATTGAACCTTAATCAAAATGAGATTATTACGATAAGTATATTTTTCCCACTCTAATTTCAGGTTCACTCTACACATTAAATTGTTTACAATTTCTATGTAAATTTCAAGCCTGTTGTATCTGAAGCGATTCTCAAGATATTATTATAGAAAAAAATTCCTTCAATAATTGACATAATTTATCATACACTATTTTGAAAATAAAAATTGCGTCACATGAATGTTGTAAAAAAATGATAATTTTAAAACATAAGTTTTATTAAACAGAGATAATGTTCATCATTTTAATTAAATTTATATCAAAAGTAAAAGTATAGTGATGATAAATGTACAAGGATTTTTTTTGTTATGCCTCTATTAATAGATATCTTGAGTTTTATAAGAATCAGTGAGAATTTTAGAAATTATAACTTCCGGTCAAATTTTCTATAAGAAAACAAATAAAAATTAAAAACTAATGGCTTCCTGAGAAAGCTTAGAGTCTCCTCTTTAAAATGCTTTTTTTTTCTTTGGGTACATTTTAGTCAAAGATACTTCCGAGCCTGTATTCAACGGCTCGGCGCGCGTAGAGTTTTCGAATTTGCTTTCTTATTTTTAATAGTAATACAATAACTTATAATATAATTTTTAGTAAAATTTTCCGCTCTTTCACGTGGTGCTATTAGTTTTTCCAAATTTTTTTTTTGTGATATAATGGAAAAACCAAATTTTCGATTTTATTTTCTAAATTGTGAAGTTAGCATACACTTTAGAGCAGCAAAGATTTTTTTATCGTTTTCTACCCCCTTCCAAGTTCTTAAGTGCCAAGTTTCATCGATATCACATTTTGTGCGAGGTCAAACTCTCCGACAACTGGGCTAAATAAGTTCACCGAAAATTTAAAAACTTCAGAAACGATTAAAATGTAAAAACAATTTTGTTGCGTATATATACAACACGGAAAGCTTAAAACCAGTAGGAGGTCCAAATAATTCAGCAGGTTAACAACTTTCGTTTCTTCTAACGTATTTGGGCATAGCATAAGTGGTCTGGTAGATACGCAAGTATGCAACCGTATGTTAATGTACATGATTTTATAGCTTGTTTTCGCTAACTGTTGAATTATGTTATCAGTCGTATCGTATTTCCTGGGGAAAAGGTATTGTTGCAAACGTCAATTCATCAATTAAATTTACGAGTTGTAGATGAATTTCAAACGTCCGCTTATATAAGATTTATTCATTTTTTTCATTCATTTAGCTAAATTTTCTAAAATTCTAGCAGGCATATATCACACTTGTCGGCACCCTACAACTGTTATTAATTAGATTATTTTAATTTTTAAAACACAAAGGAAAAATTGCACAAAATAATGTAATTAAGTTAAATATTATACACAAGTTAAACAATAACTGCTGAATTCTGTTGCCTCCTCTGAATCACTCTTTACAGCCTTAAAAGTCACTTAATTCGTGAAGAGAACAGCCACTTTCAGAACTCTTCTTTTTATTTTGTGTTCGAAATCGAACATTTTTATCTACGCCCATGGCGACAAAAGAAATAAAAATAACCAAACCGCACGCCTAAGTGCCCAGCATAGCAACAGAATCAATGCCATCGCGCAGATAATCAACGCGGAAGTAACTCACCGATGAGATAAAACTTCAATGCTAAAACCGCCCTTATCGGCAAGCGCCTTTACATACATCGCGACACATTGGCGAGACTGCAAGTTGCCAAAGAGATAAAAAAAAGGCACAACAATAAAGCCGAAAACGCGTACCCGTGATTGGCCGCCGGAAGGATCTCGCCTATCGACAAGCGTCTCAAATAAATCAAAATTAAACCAGTAGAACTTCTATTTCCGTATGAACAGGTCGCAATCATTAGACTGTTCATACGTAATAAATTCAGCAATTTTTAACTTATACAAATTGCATGATATTACATACATACCCGTACATTCAGTTATTTTTTGAATTTTGTTATATTCTATGTTTGTTAAAAAGTATTTTGTTTTTTACGAAGTTATCGTTAATATATAAAATTCAAGTACTCAGTGTATAATTTCGCTATAACTTCTATACAGTCCACACAATTTCTCAGCTAACTTAAATCTACAATAAGTTGGGACAGGCCCATCTGAAGAGTGTGGCCTAATAAGTTTGGGTCTCCAAATTTGGTATTATTTGGAACTTCCCAAAACATTTTGCTTCCTTTGCTTGTTTCTTCTTTTTCGCTCTGGCTAGTTTTTCCTTTTTTTTATTTTTCGATTTCGTTCTTCATCTTTTTTCATTTCATTTTTGGAGATGTTACAAAATTACATTGCGCCTGTCTAAATGATTGTTATTTAATAAAGGGATGCTTGAAGTTTATGGCATATTTAAAAAATATTTGAACTATTTGTCCTATAAAACATATTGTTAAAAAATTCACAATTTTACCTCTTTCTGATTTCACGAAAGATATATCGTTAAAAACGGCTGTTTCCGTTGATTTGGTGAGCCAAATATGCAATAAATCCTGTAACCACGCACCAATAAAATTAACGTAACCCAGGAAAGTGTATGTCACACGCAGATGTTTAAAAAAGGGTGCCTCTAAACGCTATAAACATATTTGAAAAATTCGAGATATGTTTTGTCTACATAAATTAACTGTGCATTGGATAAAATAAAAGAAAAAAGCGTTTTATTTAATAATTTAGGAAATTCAGCTCCTGCAACTCTTGTGCGTAAAGAATGGTATACAGGGTGTGTCACGAAGGTGGCTCATTAGCCATATATATAACCGGAAATTGAAAATATTTTCATTGAATAGATTGTACTGATAAAGCCCCGTATCCCAAATTTCAAATATCTATAGTTCTCTATATATGGCTAATGAGCCACCTTCGTGACACACCCTGTATTTATTTACAATCATCTGTTTTTTTTTAATTTAAAATTTCTACAGTGTAGGTCTGCATATATTTTGTTCATTCTTACAATCTTACATCAATTTTTGTTCTCCACCTCCCAGTAGTATCATTTATCCTATTACGTGATTCTTTTAGTTTCTTCAATATTGTTGCCAGTAGCCAATATATATCTATCATCAGCAACGATGGCAAATATAAAATTTTTCTGTTTGGTTAATAGCAGCGTAAATCAGATAAAAGATTGGCTCCAAGACTGTACCTTATGGCACTCCTGCGTTTATTTATTTTATGCGAGAATATCGTATTTTAGTTTTGTAAGATATTTACAGATGTTAAGAAAAAGAACTGGTAAACTTGGACAGTAGATAAATGTCGAAATAATAAAACAAGGAGTCTTTCCATTATTTTAATTAAATCAAATGTTCAAAATGTTCACCGTTTACATTTAAACAATAATCCAGTCTATTCTCGAAAGCGTTCCGAAGATTTTCAAAGACTTGTGGTATTAAATGTCTATACATTCCTCTAAGATTCTATTACGCAAATCATCAATAGATAGTGGTGGTGTTCTGTAAACAACAGACTTGAAGTGTCCCCATTAAAAAAATCCAGTGGGGTCAAGTCTGGGGAGCGAGCTGGCCATTCAATAGCACCCCTACGACCTATCCAATGTCCTGGAATAACGGTATCCAAATATTTCCTTACTTCTAAGCTGAACTGAGGGAAAGCTCCGTCTTTCTGAAAGTATAACTGATCCTCCTGCATTCGATCTAAGTTTTCCTCCAAGCATCGAATGATAAGGGGATGTATTAATTCTTCCAAAAAATCTAGACATCTAGGTCCATTTAAATTTTCCTGGTAGAAAACTGAACCAATTATTTGGTTATTAAGATCTCCAGCCCATACATTAAGTCGAAATTTTTCGAAAACTTTTGTACTAACTAGTAAACAAAAGTGTCACAAGCAATATTATTTGACAGTTCATACAATGAAGCTGCTTTCATGGCTTGCTATTATTTTTTGCTATTTTTGTTGATTCAAAAAAGCTAATGTATGAACATTTGTCTGGGTTTAAATGAAGCAATCAATCAGATTGTCCAAATCTCCTTGTGACAATAAGTGATCATCTGCAGATTTTACACATTTGAATATTTTGAGATCGTCAGCAAACAATAGATATTCACAATTTCTTATGCAGCTTCCAATACCATTTATGATTTTAACGATCCTACACCTTAAACCTTTAAAATGTCTTCTAAAAATCTGTTAAATGACCGTCACACATTTACTGTATGTAGAATTTACAAATCCAAGATAAAAATTGTATGACCAATCTGTCTAATTAAATAAGATATTGTGTCTTGCGATTATTCACGTTTTACGGCCATTTTTAAACATCTTATGAATAGTAATGCATGAAATTTTTTAATTTGAAAAATACTTTTAACAAGAAATAATAATTTTCTTCATAATGCTGCTACATTCTTCTGTTTTCTTATCACAATATACGTTTATTTAAACTTTGGCATAACTGGATATTCTACAAAATTTATATTCCGAATCTACATCGAGCAATAAAATTTATTTAGAAAGTAACTTCATAAAATAAAACTTCGTAACAGTGAGAAAAACTAATAACAAGTTTAAAACAAAAAAAAGAAGGCTTTCCTCGTAAAATTCAGAAGTTGCCATCGAAGTTTTTGGGGAACACAAAACAACACAGAATTTCAAGTTTTCAAGTACTTCAACGCTCCGCTCCGCGTTTCTGCATATTTCCCTCTCTTTCGTTTCTCGTTCGCCTCTTCTCTCATCAATAAGTAAGAATTCCCACGTTTTCTATTCGTTAGGTCGCGAGCGCGCAACGTTGCCGCTTCTGTCTCGAGCAGTCCGATGGTATTAGGAAGAAACAACGCGATAGTGTTAAAATATTGACTTAGAATCTTGCAAAATTATTATTAATGAAGATAAATCAATCAGAGATGGTAATAAAACAAAAAAGTAAAGTGGAGCGTACGGCAAAAAGACATTTTATGCAGTAAAGTGTTTTTTAAAAACGTATTTTTCATTTATAATCATTTTATGCTACTTGAGTAATTTTCAGCGTTAAATCCTAGCATGAAGTGTAAAACAATCATAAATCATTTAAGAAAGTTTTAAGTCTAAAAAATAATCTCGTTTAAAACACATTATATCGTTGAGTATCTTTAAAATTGCAACTAAATAGTTTTATATTTTACAAAGAAACCGTTAAATTAAAATGTCTAATTTCTTACAACATACGTTTCGACTTAATAATTCTTTATCAGAGAAAGTTATAGTCTATTTTTATGTATGAGAGAGTATTAAAATAATAAAGCGTTCGTAATCCATAGGCGTACCACTTCTTTTAGTAGACAGTTAAAATATTTTGTGAAGTTATACCTCGAGTATTTTCGTATGAAATAACCTTTGTATAAATATAATAAATATATCGGGTGTACACTTATATTTTCACCTAATTAACCTGCTTATAACTTCTAAACAGCTGAAGGTAAAAAAGTGCAATTTTTTCTAAAATATTTTATTTTTCCACAAGGTATGCTAAGAACATTGTGTCAAACGGGTTATGTAGGTATAAGGGTTTAAACTTTGACTTTTAAACAACGTTACGTTCATAAATAATAATTTTAATATAAAAACTACTTCTTACCTGCAAATCCAAATCAGAATCGAAATCAGAAGATGAACTGTCGCAACCAATATTTACAATGAGTGGCTCGATCATTTCATCAGTAATATTGTCCAACTTCCACATTTTCTCTTCTTCTTTAATCGTATGATTTACTGCCTTTTCCCAGTTTTCAGGCTTCACATTATTTACAGCCTCCAAAAACAACTGTTTAACATCACTCATTTTAAAAGAATTATTTTTTCTTGAAACTTCTCCCTTTATCTGTGCCCATATCAGTTCAATCGGGTTTACTTCGCAATGATATGGTGGTGATCTAACCACCGTCATCCCACGATTTTATGCAATTTCATCAATTTCATATTTTTTTAATTTCTCTTTATGAAGGGAACACAAATGATACAGTTCTTTTCTCACAGAACCGGGATGGATAATATTCTTTGAATTTAGCCAATTCTGTAAATCTTTTTTTAACCACTTGGTTGTGGGCATTTTTTCTGTAAGGCTCGAGTGATAACTTGCATTATCCATTACTATTATACAGTTCTGAGGAAGAAGATCTATCATTTGTTCGAACCACTCTTTAAAGACATCAGCATTCATGTCCTCATGGTAGTCACCGGTACGAGTAGATTCAAAAGTCAATAAACCACCTTTAACAAAACCGTTTGAACTACCGATGTGTACTATTATCAGTCTGCGCCCCTTTCCTGATGGTGGATTTAAACCAGTAGATAAATTATTTAAAAAAGCCTGTCTTCGACTTGTAACAGTTTCATCTTGCCAAAATTTATTTGGTGTATGTCCCTCGTTGATCCATGTTTCATCTAAATAAAATATATTTCTTCTTTGGTTTCTCATTTCTTTTATAGTCCTTAGGTAATTTCTTCTCCATACTACAATATCGCTTCTTTTTTCCATAGAAAACCTATTTCTTTTAAAAGTTTCCATAGTGTGCTTCGACTCATTTCAGGGTAATCCTTATCATCTCGAACCGTGGCAAGAACTTTGTCTACTGTCGGAAATGCACTTTCCTTCGAAGTCTTTCTTTCAAATGATTTTCTATTTGAAATTTTGGTTTTCCTGGAGCTTTACGTGCTGTTTGAAACTCGCCACATTTCTCTTCTTTAACAACTCTGTAAATCGTAGATTTCGCAACACCAAGCGTACTACTAACTAATTCCACTGTGTCATCAACACTTTTACATAAATGTTTGTCTGTAAATGATTTAAAACAATTAAATATTAATGTTTTTTCATTAACTGTTCATTAACTGTTAAAGGACCGATTTTTTGTCGTTTACGCGGTACTTCCAAATTTTCCATGATCACACTAGAATTTACAGTAGACTGCACACTGCACCTTGCATGTTGCAACTAAACGACATTTAGTAAGCTGTCAAGAATACACAACTGGACCTCCTTACTAAATGGAAAACCTACAATCGCATTTTCGGTGAAATTTGTTGGTAAGGGATTTATCTACTTATAATTCGATTACTGTAAGAAATTCTTGGAATTAAAATAAAACAAAATTGGCAAATAGGTACTTATTGAAAATAATCTTAAGATACGGCTATGTTATCTTTAATACACAGGGCTTTTGGCCTGTCCAAACCTTTTTCTATTGTTCTGTACAGCTTATGGGTATAAAAGACCAATAAAACACCCAAAACTTGTATTAGCTCAGGTACATTTATGACAATTTTAGGAAATATTTAGATTATTCCGTAAAAATATTTAAAATGACCGTACTAAGTTTTGCATTAGAAATGCTGTTTTATTACTCTCATATATAAAAATAGACCATAAAAGTAGTGTGAGTTAAAGGTACATTTTATTTATTTTCCGTATTTTTTGATTATTTTCGTGTTGATCATCAGCATTTTCCTTCTGTTTTTTAATATCCTAGCCATTATTATTCCTGGTACTCTATAACGTTATTTTCCTATAATTACCACATTCGTTTCAATTTTTGAGTACCTGTTTTTATTATTAATAAAGTTAGTTAATTTCTTTATGCATTTTTAGCTATAAATTTAATCATTTCTTATGCAATATTACCTTGTCCAGGAAGCAAATTAAAGTGAATTTCACAAACACTATAGTAGCGTGTGTGAGTCGGAAAAAACCATGAAAAATGGACCAAAATTTACCCGGATCGAGAATACCCTCCCCCCCCTCCCCCCATTTTCGAGGACACGACGGCGGTATCAGATTTTCTCTTTTCGCCAGCCGAAAGTAAAAAAAGTCTTTCCCCCCGTTTTCGAGGATGATAAGCGCGGTGGTGGTGTTGTGTTGAAGATTACTTCCGACTCTCACCAACTCCTCCACCGGTCAAAACTCACCCCCGATAGGGATGCCTTTTTTCTTTTTTTTTTTATAACAGCAGAATACGCCTGTCCTCCCATTTTCGAGGATGCTGAAGACGATGGTGGTGTCCAATATCAGTTTCTATAAACCTACACTAAGATGTGAAACTATTGGATATCCAGATGATCTGGACATCATACAGGGCTGAATGGACTGACAAAAAAACACTACCACCTTCAAGGTGAGGTCTGGTATACAGACGGATCCAAAACCAAGGAGGGAGTAGGAGCAGGGATATACTCGAAAAATCTAAGAGTTAGCCACAGCTATGCCTTAGATAGAAAGCGGAGATATATGCAATTCTGCAATTCGTCAGAGAAAGTAATAGGAGAGGTCTCAAAAACCAACAGATCCTAATCATGTCAGACAGTCAGGTGGCACTGAAGACAATTTCAAGCCAGGAAGTGACGTCTAAACTGGTATGGGAATGCATCGAAGAACTGTAAGTCCTAGGAGACCATAACACATGAGTGTCGGCCTGAGTACCTGGACATCATGGTATCGATGGAAATGAAAAAGCTAATAAACTTGCAAAAAGAGGAGCATGAGAAATACCCGATACAGAACAAACCCTTTGAGTACCGAAGTGTGTAGTCCGAGGGGCTATAAAAGCCTGGGTTAGGGAAAGACACCTTCAACACTGGCAAAATGTGTCAAGACAAAAGCACGGAAAATCCTTCATAGGAAGACCGTGTTCTAAAAGAACAGCTGAACTACTCTTACTGAGCAGAAGTAAGCTGAGAGTGATAACAGGACTCATGACTGGTTATGCACCAGTAAAAGAGTTCTTATACAAAATTGGACTGTACAATGGAGACCTTAGGTGCAGGCTATGCAATAAGGAACCAGAGATAGTGAAACATGTACTACGCGATTGCGAGGTATTGGATCGCAAGAGACGGAGAAAAAAAAGGTCAAAAGTGACAAACGACGCGAAAGAACGTCACAAATTGTTATTGTAATAATAATAACTTTTCTCCTTTCTGTCGGGAGAGAATATTGGTCGATGGAGAGGTTGGTTGGGGTGGGAAGCAATATTCAGCCCCGTCATCGCCTCGAAAATGAGGGGATATGTATTTGTCATTGATATTTAATAAAAAATTCACCCCTTTCGGGAGGTAATAGTGGCCGGTGAAAGGGTTGGTGGGGGACGGAGCCGATATTCAGCCCCACCATCGTGCCCAGCATCCTCGAAAACGGGAAAAAAGACGTTTTTTATTATAAACATTTTAAAAACTCGCTCTTTTTTACTAGGGGAATAAAATCTGTAATTTTTTATTTGTTGCATTTTTATCTTTACTTCTGGCTCTATTTTTGTGTTAGAACTTAGGAAGATGTGTATCAGTGTAATAAGTACTATTATATTACTAATTAACTTTTTGAGACCTCTTGTTATATGTAATTTACCTACATTAGAAACAATAAATATATTATTATTATTATCACTGATATTTAATAAAAAATTCACCCCTTTCGGGAGATAATAGTGGCCGGTGGAAGGGTTGGTGGGGGACGGAACCAATATTCAGCCCCACCATCGTGCCCAGCAACCTCGAAAACGGGGGGAAAGACGTTTTGTTTACAGGGAAATGATGTAATGATGTGCTGCCCGTTTAACCCCTTTAGGAGGTAGTTTTTGGCCGTTTTAAGGGTTCGGCTGGCGAAAAGAGAAATTCTGATACCGCCATCGTGTTCAGCATCCTCGAAAACGGGGGGGGGGGAGGTACTCTCGATCCGGGTAAATTTTGATCCATGTTCTTCCGACTCACACACTTCTGGTAAAAGTTGTAACTTTAGTTTTGGTAATAATTAAAAATAGTAAGAAAATTACATATTTAAAAGTGACAATTCCACTGATATGTTAAAAATGTCATGAAAATTCCAAAATGGTAGTTTGCTATCGGATATTTATCCTATGAGGAAGGGAGAGAAAATATAACTGGATAAAGAAAATCGATAATACTACGTTGTCCGGTTAACGATGGGGCAGTACCTTCGTTTTGATGAGTTTGTAAACACATAAAGATAAGACCACTACGAAAGTGGGCCCAGGCATCTACAGGCCTGACGAGTGTGGGGGGGGGCGGATTGACGAGGGGATTGTGTTAATTTTTTCTCAATTATTACCTCAGAGATTTGTTATACAATATCGGTCAATTTTTTGATCTGGGCCCACTTTCTTATACTTTAATCTTTTTTAATCTCCATAGGCGGATCCAGGATCCCTTAGGTCAGGTTATGTGTTTTTTTTAATTTAAAGAAAGAACTCAAGATTACAAGAAGCAAAGAAACAAAGAAAATAAAGTAACAAATAATATAGCGCTAGTGCTAAATTTTGGAGAAAGAAACATTATAACCCCAACAAACCTAAGAGAATCAGCTAAGGTCTTGTTTTCTAGATTTCAGTTTGCTGTGCGGAATATTTCAAGTCATAGTGGAGCTGTTTTTAGCAGTGAAATTGCCCTGTGGCGAAACAAATGGTTAAATCAGCAATGAAAGACAAAAAATGAAGAAATTCCAGAAACAGGCATTGTGTGACAAAGAGGTTTATCCTGAAATACACAAACTGATGAAAATTTTTGCAAGTATATCGGTTAGCACAGCTACTGCCGAGAGGTCCTTTTCAACCATTCGAAGGTTGCATGAAGGGCTTGATGAGAACAACTAGGACAGAAGATAGACTTGTAGCATTAGCACTGCTAAACATCCACAGAGAAATTACGGACAAAGTTGATGTGAAAAAAGTCGTTGATAGGTTTGCTAAAATGAAGAATAGGAAGTTGGACTTTGTTGTTTAGGCAAAAACTTGTTTTTGTCACCTCAAAATAACATGAAAATTATACCAATATGTTATAAAAGTATACCAAGATATTTATTAATTAAAATAAAAATCCAAATGTATCGTATTTGAATAAAATGACATGGTTTTCATTTCATGTGACTTTGGGAGAGAAATTTGTTGGTTTAAAGTAATATTTTAAGGGGATATTCCATAACTTCTCGACATTAACACCCGAGTGGAAGACAGCCCCCCCCCCCTTGAAAATCGGCTGGATCCGCCCTTGTCTGATTCTAGGCCCAGATTTGAATAGACAGTTAAATTCATGGAATTGTCTTACCAAATACCAGCTCGAGCTCAGATTTTGGGCAAACTTATTGAACTTGAAGAATATAAAACATTGTCAAAGTTATATTTTGAATTGTTTTCAACTTTTTCCTTTTCACTTGATACAAATCAAAATACACGTTATTTGCCTTTTTTACTAGAACGTATCTTAATAATTACATAAATCCCACAGTGTATGTGAAAAACACAGATTTTAATTGCAATTATTTCTCAAAAACATAACTACTGTTGAAGCCATCTGAGGTACGAGAAAGTGATAAATATATTCAAGTATGTTATACAAAAAAAATGTAGAGTTTTCGACGTTCTTTATAATGGTCACTTTTAATGTTTGTCATTAACGCTAGGGTCAGGTTACCTCTTAATGTATTCGTGAAATCCAGCATGAATTATTCAAAAGTCTACTTAAAGTTGTGACTATTGAGTGTGTCTGTGATGCCAATACCCGATTATGTTTATGCGTAAAAAAAACAGAGCAGAGACGGCTGATTGGAGATTTTTTCATGAATATAGAAATATGTTGCTAAATAAATTTGGCAATTTGAAGCTTTGCATGACAAACATGATGTGCATTTTTATTTCTTCTTGTGTATTTTCTCCAGCTTCAGGAAATTCCCCTTAATTCAAACGTGATTTGACTTTCTAAAAATTATATCCGATCTTTAGAGAATTTGTCTGTTAAGAAAAAATTTTAATAAAAATCACAGAATAATTTTTTATATTTATGATGCCAAATATCTAGACATCGCCTAACCTGGAGGAAACACGTCTTTACCAAGCGCAAACAATTGGGTTTGAAACTAAGAGACTTATACTGGCTGATCGGTAGAAAATCTCAATTATCTATAAAAAATAAGATACTGATCTACAAAGCAATCTTCAAGCCCTTATTATCAAATACTATTAAACGAGCAAGGTTTGTATGTATGTATGTATGTATGTGTGTGTGTGTGTGTATGTGTGTGTCCAGAGGATCTCGAAATCCACTCGTCAGAATTCAATGAAACTGTCAGGGTAGACTAATTCCTATCTAAATCGGCAAAAAATGTAGGTCTCATGTCTGTGAAAATTCGATCTTCCGAGATATTTACAAGAAAAGTTAAGCTTTTAGTCTTATTTCCTAGCAACGGCAGATATAATAACTTGTTTCTATAGTAATATATACGATAAAGGAGAGAGGAATACAGTAAAAGTGGGGATATAACGTCACATTCCATAGGCGTACTTTGCAAAATAAGTTTCTATAATATAAATAAGGTCACAGCATATAAAATATATATACGCACTTCGTAGATTAAATTTTGAAGTTATATTATTTACAAAAAAAAAATAAACCTTTTGCATCTGACACTTTAACATTGAACGAATTAAATTTAACCAATAAATAACAAGGGGGATTATATGTTGGTATTAAACTTTTTTAATCTCTTGGCATTAAAAGTAACGCTTCAGTACTTACCTAAACTCAAAGATTAAAAAAAAGTAAGTTCAAGAACTATCTTTAAAAGTCACTGTCTTCAATAAAACTACTGGTATCACTATAATTGTCTTTTCTGAGGTTTATTATTATAGGTTCTATTAAATTTTCCATTGATATATCCACTTTCCTAAATGAATTTTCCACCTTTTTAACATGATCAATGCATTTTCCCCAATGTTCTCTATTTACATCTGAAACTGCCTTCAAAAACAAATTTCGCACATCAGGAAATTTAAATGTTATATTATTTTGAGAAACATAACCTTTTAATAATTGTGACTAGATCAGTTCAATGGGATTTAACTCTGCGTGGTAAGGAGGCAATCTCAGAATTTCAATTCCTTTTTCTCGGACCATCTCATCTGTAATATATATTTTGAATTTGTTTTTATGTTGAATTGCCATTACTAATAATTCTGCCTTCAAGGATTTAGGAGGACTGATAATATTTTTAGAATGAAGCCATTTTGAAGTATATATTAATACAAAATTCCGAATCAATTAAAATACATACGATACGGCTATGAATAAATAAAGTCTGACTTATCTGTCAAAAGAACAGGTTTATTACAGTAAAAACCATGGAAACAAGATTAAATCTAGACAAAAACTATATTAGGCCGATCAGATGTATTAAAATTTAAATTTTAACTACAAATAAGCATTGAAGGATGAGGTAAAAATAAAATTTCTACCTCTTGAACCTGTACTACGTTCTGCAAATTAAATACTGCACTCCTTTCTTCTGTATAGTATAGTAGTAAAAAGGTTTGACTGTATTTAATTTATGGCGTTTCAATCTGAAAGAATTCAATTTTAAATTTGCCGCTTTATATAAAAAAGGAAAAGTTCATTTGACGGACATAAATAATTTGCTTGTCAAATGACAGCCATCTCATAAATTCAAAGTTGAAAATACAACGTTGCCAATTCAATTTCAGAACTTATGGGTTTAGGTAAATATTTATAGGAACGTTGAGTAACACTGTTAAAATGGACACTTGTCAAAATGTGACACCTGTAAAAACGTGACAACTGTTAAAATGTGATACGTATCAGAATGTAACAACTGTCAAAATGAACAAATCTCAAAATGAACAAATGTCAAAATATGACACCTGTCAAAATGTAACAAATGTCACACGTATCGTACTTTTCTTTATTTATTACAAAGATCTAACCTAACCTATAGCTAATCTTTTTTTTTGACGGGTGGAAATGCTTTATACACATCGGGTAAAGTTTCTTCCCTTCCCCGATAGTGTGAGACTACCCCTTACGGCTACTATTTTATTATGCGGACAGTTTTAATATTTAAGTTTTCATTATCATAGAGAGAGAGAGAGAAAAAGAATGAATGCTTGTACACGTGTACTATTAACATAGATTTCAATTCTTTATTTTACAAGAAACTTTAAAGAGACATTTAAAATTCTCTATTTTCATAGTACATTTTAAGGTTGATTGTGACTTTGTATTTTCCAAGAACAAATTGTAATGTAATGTACGAATGAACTATTTTTGTAACTGAAGAACTTTGAAAAAATATGATATCAATATCGTCGAGAGTCTGGGAACAGGTTTTTGTGGAGGCTTTTACCCAAGTATGAATATCAAACCTATAATTTTCCTTCACTGCAAATCAATAAATAATAAAATCAATTGAACATAGAGTTTTTCTTATATAGTGATAAATAGAGTGAGCTGAGCGATCTTCTGTTGACGGGACCTGTGCCCTACACGCTGCTGTTGTCCATCCCGGAAACGGGGCCTGTCCGCCGTGACTATTCGCGAAGATCAAGCGCCCGTAGATGTTGCCCTCTAAAAGGGTGAAATCCCCAGAAACTAGGCAACTTTAATGCATTTATCTAACCTCTGTGACAAGCAGTTGATAAACGTCAACAACAGCTGCATCTAATTGAAAATTAACACTGACAGCTTTTTTAATTTTCCCGCCTACTTTCAAGCCAATCGCCAATCAACTTTTTATTTATCTCCCTTTCAGTAGTTCAAGTAGATGTCGCCCACTCCGTGATTTTCGCGAATTAATTAATAATTTGTCATGTTATAAATATACCTAAAATAATATACTCATTGGGCTGCTTAAAAATGTAGATTTGAATATTAAGAGCGAAGCTAGGTGACCAGATATTAATAATTATTATAGATTGCAAATAAATAGGGAAATTAAAAAAATATATATTTATAATGAATATTGGTATATTTTAAATATTCATCTAAAAGCTTTTTGAGCTATTTCCATTGGCTTGTTTATGTGTTGCATATTTTTGACGCATGTGAACTTTATTTCGTTTATCAATGTACCGAGAAATAACTTCAGTAAAACAACCTTGAAATTGCCTACAGCGAAAACATTACATTGTCTATTCTTAAATTTCAATCTTTTCCTAGAAAGAACGTACGCAATACTATTTCGCTGATTAAAAAAATACCGTTGAAAATGGCAATGACCTTGCAGAAGTTTATACAGTATGATTCTGCACCAGTTCTAGATGACGACATGATTTTAAATCAGTATAAATGAAAAATCTAGAAATTGATACAAGTTCAAGTTCTATTGCGTCTCCAGTGAGACAGAAATAGAAATGTCGTACATAAATGAGAAACTATGTTAGAGGGGATATACAATAGACCGTGTCAATCTCAGTATCTAGACCCCCTCGAAAATATAGTACGAAAATAGTGTGAGACATCGATGGTTCAAAACACTATGAATATGAAAAAAGAAATTGAGTTTCGAAGAGTGTAAACTTATATTGAAGCATAAATAATAAGAAGATTAAGCTCAGGATATCCATAATACACCCGAGAGTGATATAGCTCAACGTTTAAGGGATTATAGTAAGTAATATCATAAGGGCATCTAATTTTTCACAGGAAAAATTAGATGCCCGAATGGTAGTTGACAAGACTATTTCATGGGTTACAGATTATTCTGCATACATATAGCTTACAAAACATACTACCTATTATCAGGGCCGGTTTAAGGCATACCCGAAGGATGCGGCCGCGGCCTTATTTGAATCACCCTCTATACGCATGTCCACTGGGTTATTGAACATGAAAATGTTATGTAGGCGTATATTTAACCATCTGTCGGCATTTTTTCTTAACAGTTGTATAGAGAAATTGTTGTCCCTTTCTTTGAATGTTTTGCTTGTGGTTTTTGAGCTATGTAATTTAATGATTGAAAACATGTCAGGGTGGAGTAACTAGAAACAGGTGCAAAATATTCATTTTAAGTGACTGGCTCGTGTTTAGGTATAATTTTTTTTAATAATATATCCAAGTTTTCGAATTCGACTGCATAAAAGATTCATATCGTAATTCGTGCTGAATTAAGGTTATAAAATTTTTAAAACACCCTGTCAAACAATCATATTTGCCCTTTTTACAGTATAACACTAAAGATTGGAGATCTCTAGAACATATCGTAAGATAACAAATGACGCGATCGATGAACAAAACAATTTTCAGATTTCCCTGAGGGATTGAAAACATATCGGAAATATCGGCTATGAAAATATATAAATTGAAAAAAGAACATGCGAGGGTTATTTATAAAGTATAATTGATTATTTTATATCCTCTTTTTAGAGCAAAAAAAAAATTATTTTAACTGATTAAATATTAATATTAAGGAATAAAAAAATTTGGGTACTAAGTAGACATATCAATAAACAATAATCCGTCAACAAAAAAATTTTATCACAATTTTTTTATAGTTATGCTTTTGAATTATGCTCTAGAAATCTAGAATTTTTTTTGATTTTTTTGAGCTAATCTTAAAAGAGTTTAGAAGAGATCCCCGTTGGAAAAATTCAAAAATTTTGATTTTTCGTTTTTTTATTAAATATTTTTTAGTATTTAAAAAAAAATATTGCGTAAAATTGCATTTGTTTATAACAAATTGTTTTTTTAATAAACAAATGAAAAGCTAATAAAAAAATTATTTTTTTTATAATACGAAAGAACATAATAAATAATGAGTTTAAAAAAAAATGGTTCCTTAATATTAATATTTAGTATCAAAAAAAAATGTTAACAAGTACGATTTTTGTTAATAAAAAGGAACGATTTTTTTTTAAATCATTATTTTCATCAAGGATGAAATTTCAAAGAAAAAGTTTTCAAAAATATTATAAACAATGCATTTGTTTATAACAATTATTTAAATAATGTTAGTTAAAAATAAAAAAAAAATATTGTTATATGGCTTTTATCAATAAGAAAACAAAATATTAACAATGATTGGAAA
Organism: Crepidodera aurea; assembly: GCA_949320105.2. Taxonomy (NCBI): domain Eukaryota; kingdom Metazoa; phylum Arthropoda; class Insecta; order Coleoptera; family Chrysomelidae; genus Crepidodera; species Crepidodera aurea. The sequence goes on from OX439480.2 coordinate 10,284,964, forward strand.
AAAAATTTTCCTAATGGCTTTATTTACATAAATAATTTTTTAATGCCTTTGATTGTTAATAAAAAAACGAAAAATCCAAATTTTTGAATTTTTCCAACGGGGATCTCTCTAAACTCTTTTAAGATTAGCTCAAAAAAATCAAAAAAAATTCTAGATTCCTTGTTTTGAAATAATCAGCGTTTTTATGTTAACTATGTTAACTAATTAACAAAAGCATAACTAATAAAAAAATTGTGATAAAAATTTTTTGTTGACGGATTGTTGTTTATTGTACCCAAATTTTTTTATTCCTTAATATTAATATTTAATCAGTTAAAGTAATTTTTTTAGATGTGCTACCATCTATGGTAAGAAGAGAGTATTGACATTAAATTTTGACTGAATCTAGTCAAGATGTCACTCTCTTCTTTTTTATCCCTTTCAGAGATTAATACAAAGTGAGTAAACCAGTAAGGAATTTTAATTTATTAGATTCGACATCCTAAGACCGGTTTCTGCCTTTCGGCTTCATCAGTTAGGCTGTTCGAATCCAATAAATAAAAATTCCAAACTCGTACAAGTCAATAGCTATATCCGCTATAAGATAACATTTTTAGATGTGCTACCATCTATAGCTATTGACTTGTACGAGTTTGGAATTTTTATTTATTGGATTCGAAAAGCCTAACTGATGAAGCCGAAAGGCAGAAACCGGTCTTAGGATGTCGAATCTAATAAATTAAAATTCCTTACTGGTTTACTCACTTTGTATTAATCTCTGAAAGGGATAAAAAAGAAGAGAGTGACATCTTGACTAGATTCAGTCAAAATTTAATGCCAATACTCTCTTCTTACCATAGATGGTAGCACGTCTAAAAATGTTATCTTATAGCGGATATAGCTATTGACTTGTACGAGTTTGGAATTTTTATTTATTGGATTCGAAAAGCCTAACTGATGAAGCCGAAAGGCAGAAACCGGTCTTAGGATGTCGAATCTAATAAATTAAAATTCCTTACTGGTTTACTAATTTTTTTAGTTCACGTTATTTTCGCCGCTTAATTAAAATTATAAGGGTTGTTGGTACAGTTCCGGAATGTAGGACTTTTTTTAGGAAATTTCCTGCTCTTTAATGATCTTTTTTCAAATTTCGATTATCTCAAATGGTTTTTGAAATATTTCAAAAAAACCAAACCCTTATTTTTTATTTTACTTAATTGCTTATAACTTTTGCATTTTTTTTCAGCCCCTTTTGGAATTTTGATAGAACGTTCTAGAATGAGCCCAAAATCATAATTTTCGGTGGTGGCGATCAGGTTTCGAGGGAAATGGCACTTGTGAATCAGTCTACTATCGACCCGTCTACTTCTTATTGTCTATCTTTTTTCCTATATATACATTCAAAATCTCTGCTCCAAAATTTTTTCCAAAAAAATGTTTTTTCAAAAATATGCATTCTAAACCGGTCAAAATTTTTGAGGTCATTACTTATGCTAAAATAAAGAAAGTCTTATAGGGATTACCATACATTTTAATTTTTGTGGAAATGGCGTATGTTTTATTTTTCACTTTTTCCTAAAAAATTCGAATTTTGAGTTATTTATGAAAAACCGCTTTAAAACATGCATTTCTTCCCGAAAAATCAAAATCTTTAATCTTTAATAACTCAAAAAGTATTGATTTATTTTAATAACTTTATATAACAAATTTTGCTTAGAATTGGTACCTCTATTGATTCCTGGTTATTTTTAATAAAATAATTTCCACCCCCGAAAGAAGGGGTGGCACCCACCCCCAGGGTAAAAGCGCAAGTTGGCACCATGCCACTTTTGTTTCTTGAGGTATCCTCTAACTACTCACCAATTTTCATGAAAATCGATGGAGGTTCCACGAAATCGGAGGTGAAAACCTTTAGTGACTGTACTATGAAGAAAATATGATATATATATATATATATATATATATATATATATATATATATATCATATTTTCTTCATAGTACAGTCACTAAAGGTTTTATATATTTCTCTCTTTAATACAAAATGATTCAAAAAATAATCTTTCCAAATACAAATAGATATAAATATTTTGTTCATTAATTTCATAAATGTTAACAAAACACCAGTTCCTAATAACTTAAGTACATTTTATCATTTTACTTAATTTATATAATAATAATGAATACGTACTTTAATAAGAAGGTTATGCTAACCTTCGTTCACTTCATCCGAGTCAATAAATAGTTGTTTAACATGTAAGGAAAGTCATCCATAAACTTGATGGGCTTTTTCCAACCGACATCGATAAAGTTATCTCCTTTTGTAGAGACAATGAAAGGGCGATATAAAGGAAATAAAAAGTGCCGTCATCGGCCTCCGTTATCAAAACAAAGTACTCGGTTCATGAAATCGGCCTCGTTATTGATGTGTCTAAACGGCGCAGGCTCGGGATCCAACGTGACGGCATCTCGCCGGAAGCTCAGACAGAGATAGATGACGATCAAGGGTGGCCCCGTGATACCAGCGAGAACCGAAAGAGAGAGAATTGTAGCGTGGCAGCATGAATCCCACGTGGCGGATCAACCATTGGCGTCTTGGCAACGTTTGAAAGGGTCTGAAGTAGATCTTTTCGGATTATTTTTTTATGTATTGTGTTAGCTTGGGGGTTATTAACGGGCATTTTCTTCGGTTAGGGCAATATCCTTGGAAAAATAATCGCTCTTTAATATGCTGTTTGCTCTTTATCATAATAATCGAACAATTTTTCAGAAATCCCGTATGTTTTTATCATCTTTTTTAGGAACTTCCAATTTCTCGGGCTGTGGAACAGAAGAATCCACATTATTCAAATTAATTAAATTCATAGGAGCAAAGTAACCATGTCCATAAAGCTGGCAGAGCAAGGTCAGCAGAACAAAACAAAAGTACATTCATAATTTAGTGCTAATTTAATGCCCTAATTAAAAATTTATTGCTCCTTTTTTTCTTAAAAAAAACGCATGTTCTGCTAGCTACAAATCAACCTGGCAGAGCAGACTATTTCCTTAAACAGTTCTCTCTTCTCTCCCTTTCACTCATATTTCCGTTCTTACTCTCTATTGAAGGATGTAGGCGTCTACAATCATTCTCTGGCCTCTTGGTCATTCTTTAATGTTCCAAACTATGTGATATTGGATGGCTATCTTCATACATGACCCAAAATGAAACTATAAGTGTCAAATATGTGACCACTAATATAATAGTAGACTCACTCGTTAGTAAAACGATTGGAGGTTCTTTACTCAGATTCTATGTGTATTGGACAATAATGAAAACCTAATTTCCTCCCGGCAATTGCAAACAATTGCAAATGATTATACTGGTAATTACCAATCTATTTCTTGTAGATGTTCTAATTAATTCATTTGTACTCCTTAATCTATATTTTCAAAGGTTGCTGTACAAATAGCATATGAGTTTTCTGTTTCCAATAAATATATTTAGTTTTTTTTGTAGCAAAACACTCTGTGGGAATGTTTTCTATAATTACAATCTGATCATAAAGATCAATAAGCAATTTTGTTCTAACCTAACTTAACTAGAATTCTTAAATACTAAGGTCCTACTCACTAGTGTATCTTAGGGTCTGATAATTTTAGTAACACTACCGGTAACGTGTAACACAAAATCCGCACAATACTCTGTTTGTAACGAGCATTGTCACTGAACTAGCTCAAAAGGGTTGGTCCTCTTGAGTCTTCTTACTAAATTGGTATTATCGAGGATGACCTCAACGTTCCCATGTTGGAGCAGCCGTTGTTCATGGCTGCTGGCATATTTAGATATAGTCTTGTCAACAGTTTCTACATCCAGGTCCCTATGAAGATCACTGTTGCGACAGTACCAGGGTGCATCGACGATGCTCCTTAATACTTTATTTTGATAACTTGAATGTTACTTTTACTGGCGCATTCCCAAAGCTAGCTACCATACGTCCAAACGGGTTTCAATATCTCCTTGTAGAGGAGCAGTTTGTTATGTGTGGACAACTTGGAGTTTCTTCTTTCTTCCTAATAACCAATACATCTTTTTATATTTTATACCAAGCACTTCACGTTTCTTTTTAATGTGGACTTTCCAGCGAAGTCTAGCGTCGAGTGTCATTCAAAGATATTTTGCTGTATTAGCATAGGGAATCTGAGCGTTATTTATTCTTATGGGAATGTGTTGGTTTCGTTTATTAGTAAAGTTAACATGAACAGATTTATTTTCATTTAATTTAATACGCCATTTTTTAGTCCAGGTGTTAATCTGGTCTACAGATGTTTGTAATTTTCGGTTACCTTCTTCATGGTCTTTTCCAACAGCCAGAATGGCAGTATCATCAGCAAATGTTGCAATAGTATCGTGCTCAAGGTTAGGAATATCACTGGTATACAGTAAGTAGAGTACTGGACCTAGTACACTACCTTGGGGTACTCCTTCCTTAATTTTTGAAATATCTGTTTGATAAATAGGATTTTAAGAGTTCTGAATACTGACGTGGTAGTAACAAATTTAACTTGTGGTTAAGGCCCTCATGCCAAACTTTATCTAGGAAGACGGTGGAACAGACTTTCTTTTCCTCTAAAGACTTTTCAATTATGTCTGTGATTCTATGCACCTGGTCGATCGTTGAGTGTTTTTCTCTAAAACCAAATTGATGGGAGGGAATCAGGTCCTTTTCTTCTATTGTGGGTTTAAATCTCTTAAGAAGCAATTTTTCGTAGAGTTTCGAAATAACAGGCAACAAAGAGATGGGTCGGTATGACGTTACTTCTTGGGGAGGTTTACCTGGCTTAGGTATCATTATAACCTCTGCTAAAATATATTTAGTGATTTGTATATATTTTTTTTTCATCGCGTAAAAGTTATTTTTTCTATATACAATATTTTTAGTTATCTTTTACATTTACCAAAAAAAATTAGCTATTAGAAGATTCTGTAAGAACCGTGAAACATTTCTGATTAGGCAGAGAGGGATGAGAGGCGATTGTAGCTGACCGATATTAGGGAGCTTTTCAAAAGTCGAACGAAGATCGGATTTCTGCTATCCAATCGACTCGATCTACACGGCTGTGAAGTGGTGCATTAAACAAGATTGAGATTTAGTTTGAAAACTAAACTTTTATTTTACACTGAAAAATATATAAATAAATAATGGTGTTGAGGGTTCTGGAATAAACCCTATGTTGTGCCAGTTTCCCAGGACAACCAATGTGTTATCGCCTTTTTAAACTGCATCGTGGTATTCGTAAAGTGGACTGTAGTATCTTATATTGGTTATGGGTGTACTGTATGTTTATCTTCTCAACTCCATTCAACAAAAACAATGAACACTTTTATTTAACTATTTATTAAACTGTTAAATAAATAAATGAATAAAACAACGTAACAAAGGATTACATTAAACTGGTAATCAATGAACAAAGTATTAAGTACCTTATGTGCTTAACAAAACTAGCACATAGGTAAAAAACTAAAAAGACCGCATCAGTCAGAAAATATTTTTTGCGTGTGTTCTGCATGAGTGATGAATAGACACTGGAGGGTCCTAGCCTGATTCGCAGCTAGAGACACACTAACTTGCCGTACTAAGAGGCATTATGAAAAATGAATTTATTTACGAGGCCTTCTGTAACCCCGGAGTATGCGCTCATAATGAGGGCTCGAGACACACTGAGTTTAGTTTGAAATATAATAAACAATAAAGTGTACCGCCTGATTGCAGCTAAGTACCACTGTGATAACGAAATATTTTTACGTTGAGCTGGTGTCAACGGAGGGTCTAACCTGATTCGCAGTTAAAGACGCACTGTTTTAAGATCGGCGAAGTTTGTCGGTTTCAAATTTATCCCTTCCCGGGTCGCACGATTACTTCTAGAAAGTTCGTTAGCGTGGGTTTTTTATATTGTCTAGACGAAACGGTTAGAATTGCGTCTTAGATTATGGCGTGATATTTTATTGTGAAATAGAAAAAAAAAACTTATTTTTGACGATGCCGCTTCCTGGTTTGAACGCTGTTCGCAAAACAAATGGATTGCTCTGAAAGTACCTAGCGAAAATCGATAACTGGCAACGCTTTGCAGCAATTGAAACTTTACATTCCTAGGAAGCTACTGTGTGTAAAATAAACACGTCTGTTAATTAGGTCAGTTGTTATCGCAAGGTGAAAATGTATGGAGAATCAGAAAAAAATATCTGGACCTATAAGAAACATTTACATTTTTCATTAAAAAAAAAAGTCACGATGTTCTTCGCCAAAACGATATTTGCCCGAAAATTTATTAAATTTAACAAACCGAGTTTCAATATTAAAGTCTAGCATAGACATACGAATATTTAAATCCGAAAAAGACGATTAAAACACATATTGTGTTACTCAATGTTCCATTAAATATTTACCTAAATCCATGATTTCTGAAATTGAATTGGCAACGTTATATTTTCAACTTTGAATTTGTGAGATGGCTGTCATTTGACAAGCAAATTATTTATGTCCGTCAAATGAACATTTTTTTCCTTTTTTAATACTTTTCAGGCTTATTCTGGTTATAAATTGGTACTTGGGCATTTGTAGAAAAGTTATGTACCTATTCGTTTGTATTGGAAAAATATGTTAAATAATCGTTTAAACGCACTGAATTTGTTTGTCTTGGGAGTGAGTATCCCAATATATATTTCTTTTTAAAAAAATGTGAAAAATATTTTTCCGCGCAAAAATTTCTATCGCTATATTGAATTTATCATGTTTTATAACATCTGTGAAAATTTCATGAAAATCCCAGCCGGCCCCATATTCTTAACGTTTACCCAGAGATGTGCGTGTTAGTAGTTGTCAAAATTTGTAGGTTATTATGGCGAAATTAAACAAAGTCAAACCTTGACGTTGATATTTACAAAAATAGGTTATTTTCTTATGACGATTTTCCATCATCACTCCACCAACGTTTTCGAAGACCACTGCTAGACCAACATTATGTATCGGGACTACGTTACTGAACGTTGCTTTGGAATACCCCTCGCACAAAAATATGATGTGATTTCCACCGATGATTGACAATGAACTACTTTTGACAATGCCAAAAACTGACAAATTAAACTAATATTTATCAGTTTCTCTTCTAATGGAGATAAAACCACTTATTAGGGGAGTGGGTGGCTCAGTGGTAGAGCACTGGACTCATAATCCAAGGGTTGTGGGTTCGAATCCCACCGACGGCAGAAATCATTTTCTGATTTTTAATTAATTAAAAATTTAGAAATTCATTTTCATATACCAGGTGTGATTCCCCACTCGACCATTCACTGTTGGGTTCTAATTAACAGTGCTGTTCCTAAAGTGGCGCTGGGAAACAGTAACAAAGCCTACACAGAACACGAGGCTAATGACCAGAGTAGTCGATGCCGTTGACACTGAAGAAAAAAAAAAAAAAAAACCACTTATTTTAAAGAAAAGGGGGCTTTAATTGACGTTTTGACTTTCTTGAATGAAAGTCGTTTTCAAAATGACATAACAAAATATATAATAAAAAATTTGTCTGTCGTTGCGAGGAAATAAAACTAAAAGCTTAACTTTTCTTGTAAATATCTCGGAAGATCGAATTTTCACAGACATGAGACCTGCATTTTTTACCGATTTAGATAGGAATTAGTCATTGAATTCTGACGAGTGGATTTTGATATCCCCTAGTTGTATACCAAGTTATTTGTTTAAATTGTCTTAATTGCTTAATGTTGAATAGAGAGTAAGTTTAAAACCTTTCTTTTTCTAAACGTAGTTTGATAGATTGATTTGTCTATTGTTTCATAAGTATAACAATTGTCTGTGTTTTTCTCCGGCTAGGGTCAAAATTTATGATTGGACTCCATTGAAATGTTTTAGTCAAGGCAACGCGACGTAGACCTGCCCACATTGGCGGACCAAAATCGATAAGTGCGTTGTTGAGACTAAAACCTCGACTTTTTTGAATCGTGATTGCATAAGCCAGATATATAGGAGTCGGCTTTCAATAAACCTACGCTCTAATCAATATTTCAAGTTCCCAATACTATTCATATGTCTATTTAGAGACTAAACTTTCACTGCTTTTAAAATTGCAGGATTCCAGCTAAATTGAAAGTGTCCAAAAAAGTTTTGATACTTCTTGAGTCAGCGAGTGATAGGGAATGAGATATTTTAAAAGAAAATTTAAAATAGAACACTCGGTATATTTGAAAAGATTAGTTTTATATGGAAATCAGTAATTGCTTTCATTATTTTATGACATGACAATTCAAAATTATGTTGATCAATTCGCTTTGTAAATTTCAGTTAATTTTTTATAGGAATTACTATAAAATTTACGTCAATACATTTCTACATAATCAGATATAATTGGTCGTAAACTCGACAGTATCTCTTGTTAATTGAGGAACTATAAACTTAATGAAATAATTTAAGTAAATTAAAGAGAAATTATAATGCGGTGTTTTAATAATTTTTTCTTATATGTAAACCCAAATTAATAAACTGACTTTTTCTTAATCAAAAGTGTCCATTTACCTATATATTCTCTAATTTTGCTATTGTAAAAAAAATAAATGCGAGATAAAAACCATTTTTCAATTTATTGGAATATTGATAAAATTAAAATAAAAAATAACATTTTGAATTCTAAATTTATTTACTAGACCAGTTTCGGCTAGAAGCCATCGTCAGGACGTACTGGTGCTTATCTGTAATGTTTAAACAATCTTTAAAGTTTCAAATAAAGTTAAATGAAGCTGAATTTTTTAATTTCAGCCAGACATTTTATATTTTATTAACCAACCATTAACCAAACATTTTTTTTCTTTTTCAGGTTGGATAAGACTCTTCAAGATATCGTATACAAGCTCGTACCGGAATTGTTTTTGAGAGAAATGTCAAAGCGAAAGCAGTATTACCAACAGTATCCTCAAATTGCTGCCAGAGTTTCGCCCGAAGAGCGAGGAGAGGATACCGAACGAACCATCTTCAATCCTCAGGATTGCATCAGCTTATCCATGGAATACGTCAGGTATGTACCAAATAAATTTATAGGGAAAACCATAACGTGGGGTATATATATATCCAACATGTCATACATAAATAGTTTTTTTTTGCGCTTCACTTCAAAGTCCGATAAATTATCCTGCTGTAAGCGTGCTAAAGTTATAAATTTTTCTGAAAGATTCTGAAATGGAAAAAATACTTATATTAATATCTCGAAAGTTTATTCTCAATTTTATAAACATAAAAAATATCGTTTAAAAATTCATATGTTGGAAAAATGAACTAAATATACCGTCAGGATAAAATCAAGTAAAAAAAATATTTAATCTTTTTTAACCTCATTTCGATTTTGAAAAGTTATGCTGTGTTAAACAAAATTATATAGAAAAGTATCTAAAATATTTCAACTTTTTCTTTCTTCTGTAAAACTGTTCTATATATGGTTTATCCAAGATAAATAAAATCAAAAGTCCCAGATGTGCCGACAAGTTGCTTTGGTCGACTTTGGCGGCTTGTAGATGTGCCGACAAGTTGCCTTATCGGCATTGGCGGCCTGTATAAAGCGGAATTAATTTAATTAATTTAATATTTACGAATTTTTTAATTTTATACAATTCGCCAATGCCGACATAGCAACTTGTCGGCACGTCCACAAGCCGCCAAAGCCGATCAAAGCAACTTGTCGGCATATCTGGGAATTTTGTTTTTACCAATACTTTTATCGCTGTTTTGAAATAATTCTTACTATTAATGAAATATTATCATAATTTTTGATTAGTTTGCGAAAAGTTAATCCCTTTCGATATTTTTTTTTAATGAAGGCATTTATATAATTCCTACTCTTCAAGCTGTTAGAATACGTATTCAACAGGTGTCACATTTTTATCGACCGAAAGGAAACCAACCCCTTTTAATCATCAACCCTTATTCAAATTAACGGCGCTGAAAAAGGGAGTTAACAGTAGGTCTGGAATAATTACTTGTCTAAGATCAGTTTTTTTTAAAGATTGTTGAGCTAACCTAATGGAACACGACACACGAAAAATATTGATTGAAAAAATAAATTTTAACTAAATCACTTAAATAGAGGGATGTTGGCAGTGGCGTAAATAGGATTTTAATTTGGGGGGTGATTAAACCTGGAAGGAGACACTACCGAGGGATCCCCCAACTCAAGTCAAAAGGGAAAATGTATTCTCGTAAAAGCGCGATTTTAGCGACTTTATTGTCTTTTTTCTTTTACATTAAATTTTATTTTTTTTTTAAATATTATTATTAGACTTTGGGGGGGTGATTGATCACCTGATTTACGCCCTTATTTACGCCACTGGAGGTTGGTCACAATCCATATTTTTTATTTTTTTGGTAGTACTGGTTACTAGGAAATCTTAATATTTTTTTTAATATCAACGTTTTTAACAATACGAACCGTTATAAAAGTTCGAAATCGTTTAACTGATTCTCATTATAAACCCTTAAATATACTGTATTTTCTTCCTTTTTGATTAAAAAAAGGTTCAAGAATTTTATCCTAGACAAGTGAGTTATTTAAACAAATTTTGCAACGTTTAAAATACATTTTTTTACATTTATAGATAAAAATAATATTTTGTCTAGTCAATTTGTATATTTTCTCTTTTTATTATCTTGGTTATTCGTTTAATTAATTTATATAAAGTATCCCTTTCTGATGTGTCTGTCGTCTCTTTTGGTTTTCCCTACATATCAACTTTCTTGCTATGTTCTGTTATTCCTACATATGGTGTTAAATGCCTCGCACAGATCTATAAAAGCACGTTGTTAGATTACCAACTAGTTCTCTATTATAAATGTAAATGTGAAGACAGTATGTGATGTCTATTTTTCCTAAACGTTGCCTGTTTATTTTCTAATTTGTTTTTCGAAACTTGTCTCATATTTGTTCTTATAGTTGTTTCTATTTTGTATGCTACTGAAAAAGGTATTTTATGACCCGACAGATATCGCACTTTTATTTTGTTTTGTAACCTTTTTTATAGATTGTAAGTATAAGAATTTTTTTCTATTTTCCATAAGCAAATACACCAAATATTATTGAACACAACTATTAATTTAATGCTAAAAGAAAAAGGTAAGCCAGTTCACAGTTTATATTGTGGTAGTGTGGTAGAAAATACCTCACCGAAGAAAAATGCGAAACAATTAATTTTTCAAAATATTCACAGGCATTTTAATATTAAACAAGCTATAACTAGAACTCACATTACAAGAGTGTAGAAAAATGATTCCCGCCGCTTGAGTGAGAACAGCTGTAGGAAGTGATTAATTACGTTTTAATTAATTATTCTTTGAGGAGTTGGTAGATTGATTGTCTAGCGTTTTTAATATATAACAAAAAGGAAAGTAATACAGGAGTTTCATTAACGTAATTTATCTTTGCTACCTATAATAATTTATGATAGTATTAGCGATATATTACTTACATTTTTTTCTCTAATTTGTCGGTTGGATAATAAATAAATAGGTAATAATGATCTTTATTTTTTTCTTATAGATAATTACAGAATATTAAAAGTTTTTTTTATGAAAGGAAACGAATACTTCTTTGATCATTAGAATGCCAAACAAAACGTGTAATGCATGGTAACGCGATTAAAATTTATACAGGGTGGTTCATAACTATTGGGACAGAGGCTAAGGGCAAGTTATTGGGACCAAAATATTGCGATAGGACCAAATATACCTTAATAAAATATTGCTGATGATGAAATTAAGTAGTATCTTTTTTTGACGAAACTTTTTAGTGGTTTTGATTAGAAAATATGACGTAAACATCATTTCTACGTAATATTGATACTCTTGTTTATAATTTCACCCGTTTTCGAGAAAAACGCAATTGAACAGGTATATAAAGGGACATTATCAGAAAAAACGAAAAAAAAATTCCAACTTTAACGCCCTGTATCTTATTCCACAGCAATATTTTATTAAGGTCCTATGACAATATTTTGGTCCCAATAACTTGCCCTTAGCCTGTGCCCCAATAGTTATGAACCACTCTGTATATTGATTGACAATCATATATTCTGGACTTTTTAAGATTAAACTTTTATTTCTAAAAAAAAAATATTTTGCCGTAATCGTGTGCGGAAAATTGCTCGCCAACATTTGCTCGCCCACAGTTGCTAGACCACAATTGCTCACCAGGAAAGTTGCTCGCCAATTGCATGATAGGATGTTTTAGCTCTTTTTTACACGATTATAGATAATATAGATTAAAAAACACGTTTATTGCAAAACATATATTTTCAATTATTATTTACAAAGAATTGTCTTATGACCTTTGCTTTTGACGTTTACCTGAAAATATATGGTGACTTTACAATTGTTGGCAAGCAACTTTCCTTGTGAGCAATGGTGGGTGAGCAACTGTGGGCAAGAAACTGTGGGCTAGCAACTGTGGGCAAGCAACTCTGGACAAGCAACTGTGGACGAGCAATTTTCCGGTAATAAGCCATAATTGAAGAAAATGGCGCTTAAAAAAATAATCAGCTTCTGTCAGTTCCTAAGAATTTTAAAAAACAATTGTTATTTCTCCCTTTGTGATTTTTGTTGTTGCAGTTCTTTTATAGTAAATTTCATCCCTGTGTATGTATGTTTTAGATTTTCTCAATTGTTGCTTTATCCAATCCCATTTTCGCTACGGCTTTTATATATTTGATTCGTAAATCCAAATCAGGCTGTCAGTTACTTTTATACTTGTAATATTCCAAATCCAAATAAGAGTATTTTCATGTTTTCTTTTGCGATTGAATGGGGCACCCAAAAGAAATAAAATAATAATATTAAAAAAGCACCAGGATACGATCTAATCACAGGTGAGATATTAAAACAGTTGCCGAAAAAAGTAGTTTGTAAAATTAACACGTATATTATAAACGCTGCATTGCGACTAAAGTATATACCAAAATCTGATGAAGCAATGATACCATCTAATGAATTAAAATCTTATAGACCAATAACCAATATTACCGGTAAGGGGCAATCCATAAAATACATCGTCACGCTTTTTTGACTGCTCTCCCTCCCCCTTTGTTCCTCTGTTCCACATTTTAAACCTCGGCCCTCACCAAAGAATAATTGTTTTATAAAGTAAATATTAGAAACAATGTCCTTTTTATATACAGTGTCATTACGAAAGTACGCACCATATGGAAAACTTTTTTATTAAGGGTTTTTCGACAAAAAGTTATTCTTGATAAAAGTGCATCCCCTAAAACTAAACATTCATCAACAAAATATAGTAAAACATTCGTAATATACGAGGAGCCTTCAAAAATTTGATTTTGAGACAAGAGTAAAGTACCCTTATTTTGAAAAATCTCGAGAAATGTTATTTAGAAAAGTCGTTCAGCATTAAAAAATACATCTAGATTTGAAGTCATGGCCATCTAAGTGAAGTTTTATTTTTTACCCTTTAAACAAGAAAATTTCCAGAAAATCAATGATTGTGCCGAAATACTTATTTTGTTTTGATGTTTTATGATTTGATATTATTGAATATTAAGTTCTTGTTACAATGCTGTATAATTTTCAGCAATTTTCGGTGTTAACAAAAAATAAAAATAACTTTTCACCAAAAAATTTGAAAATTATTTTACTCTTCAAAATAATTGCCGTGGTTAACACAATAGTTGTGTAATTTGTAATATTACAGGCTTTTTAAATAAATCATCGTATACAGGATGTTGCCTATTCATCGTTTCATCAATTTTTTTTTTCGTGGTCCCCATTTTAAAAAAATGGGTAAAAAAATAAAACTTCACTTAGATGGCCATGATTTCAACGAAATTTTTCAAAATAAGGGTACTTTACTCTTATCTCAAATTCAAATTTTTGAAGGCTCCTCGTATATTATGAGTGTTTTACTATATTTTATTTGTGCATGTTTAGTTTTAGGGGATCCACAAACTTTTATCAAGAATAACTTTTTGTCGAAAAACCCTTAATAAAAAAGTTTCCCATATGGTGCGTACTTTCGTAATGACACTATATAGTTCAGCTCTACAGGTCTTCTGTACCCTTCAAACTTCTTTACTATTCTTTTCCATTTCTTCCGGTGCTGCTTCTTTCCACGCGATCTTTTCCCACCTTCTCCATCCAGCACTATTTTTACCATTCTTTGCTATGACATTCTGGCAATGTTCCCTAACCAACTCTTTGAGTTATTTTTGGTTTCTTGAATATGTCCATTAATTCCTTGTTTGTACGTCTTATCCAGATACCTTATGCCGTTCTGACATCGCCATATATTTTCCTGAGGATTTTTCTTCCCCATATTTCCAGTTTATTTTCCTCTTTTTTTGCAATTGTCCATGTTTCTATAATAAAAAAAATAGGAATAAAATTGATGTATGTATTTAAAATATAGCGACACGTCACATCTCTCTCTCTCTCTCTCTCTCTCTCTCTCTCTCTCTCTCTCTCTCTCTCTCTCTCTTCGTTACATATCATCACGCTAAGCAATCCCACTATTCCTACCCAGATGTTTACAATAAATTTATGCTAGTTTCTTGTGTAGACAATGCCATGTTCCCCTCGTCCCATAAAAATTTATTATCCGTTTGTTATTTTTGAAGAAAGCACTGAGCATACTCAAGTAGTGCGGTATAATCATTTGTTGTCGTAGCATGTACTTTTTGTAAGTGAAAAGGATAAAGAATTGATTTTGAGACATTATATTGTGTTTATAGGCTTATCAACTTAGTAAAGTTAAGGGAAAGTTTAGGTACAGCCCTCATTCCTTTTATTCTTTATGTTTTTGTCATTTTTTTTTTAGTTTTTGGCCTAAATCTCGGTAAGTATGCATTTTTTCAAAAAAAATATTCTATACAAAATTAAAGGTGACAAAATTTCCCACATGTTTCATAAACAACAATTTTTTCTACGACCAATAGTTACGCCGCTAGAATGCGTTGAAAAATGTGCAGATTTTCCAAGGGCAATTTGCACTTTTTTTTGCAAAAAAAACATTGTTCCGGCCAAAATATCTGTCAGCAAACCTCAAATTCGTGTAAAGCGACCACGAAAACATAAAGAATAAAAAGAATTAGGACTGTACCTAAACTTTCCGCTAACTGCCATTCTATTTTCTTATTATGCAACTAATATGTCTAGTACTAGTGCTGACAATTAGAATCAATATAAAAACTATTATTTCCAGCAAAGAATCAGCGAATTACAGATTATATATTAAATATTTAGACTTAAGAGCATTTTCTATACAAGGGAAACTAAGTTTATTTAAAAAAAAACATTACATGTTTTCTTCTTTAAATAAGCAAGATTTTATCAAAAAACTATTTTTTTAAAATTATTTACTACCGCATAACTCCACATCGAATATGAGCCAGATTAACAATCGATTTTATTTCTGTTAGTCTCGCACTTTGCTACCCCTTGAAATATAACTTTGCGTTACTGTTATGCATGTCATAAATAACTCCAGACGACAGAATAGCAATAAAAATAATGTACGGTAATTTATGTCAGCGCAATTACTGATTGGTTTCTAGGCGTCAAACGGTTCCACTCAATCTGGTCTACTGTTTACTTTATATTGGGAACAATATTGATCTAACCCTATATATTGCGCTGAAGGTAATAAGTATTCAACTGAGATTAGAAAAAGTAAAAGTAAAAAACACCAAAAACTTCGATAAAGTTACAAGCTTTATCTTAAACCTCCAACACTATTATATCGTTATTATGTTTTCCAGTATATTTATGGTCTTTCTTGCCTTCAGTAGTAATTCTTATTGACTGTGGTATCGTTTATATATTAAATGTTGCATTATGCTTTTATCTGGAGTAAATAAACAAAGTAAGTCAACGATAAGTCGTGATCGCGTTATCTCAAGTTGTTCCAATAACTTTTCCTGGTAGCTATTAAATTCTATCCGTTTAGGATTGTTTCTGTCGTAAAATTACTGTAGATTTGATTGTAAATGGTAAATATAACGAGTTACTATGAACGTTATTTTCTTTAATTTCGCGGTAGGTCGGAGAAATTAGATATCATTTAATCTTTCATTTATGTATAGTGAATTATATCTAGAAAATACTGAGAATATGCATGTATATTTCGGGCAATTCATATAGTATCCCCAATTTAACAGCTTTAAAACGCGGCGCCTTTGATGCTACCAAAAAAACCTGACCCTTTAAACGGAAGCGGCATCCTTTGTCTCAGTCAACGTGGTCTCGACTCCACTCCATTCTGTTCTATTGGTTGCATATTCAACCGAAGTGATAAGACAATGCCTAATAGCAAATAGGATCGCAGATTAGTTCAAACATCATTTGCTCGGGTAGCCGATCCATTAGTCGATTACAACTTCCACGCTCTGGCTCCCGAGCTATGTATTAACGTAGAACGTTTGACAGAGACTTGTGAAGTGGATGCACTAAAGCGTTTACCGGAACTGTACCACATTTTTATTATAATAACCAGTAGTGCAGTCATTAGGTATTTTTTGCTTGCAAAAGGTCGCGGGGTTTTGAAAATCGGCAGGAATACAGTCTTAGGTGTCCTTAATGTGCGCTTAATTTTGCTACCTCACGTGACCGCCGCTCGCGCCGCCATCTTGAAAAAATGGCGCCCAAAATCAGTTTTTTTCTTATATCTCGGTTCCTGTAGGTTTCAGAAAAAAAGGACTAGAATAGAAAATTGAAGAGGACAAAATTTTTCACATTTTCTGTCAAAATAATACTTTCTTATACATAATGTCTAAAAAGTAACATGTAAATGCAGATTATCCGATATTTTGAAAAATTCACCCTAGTGTTCGTGTAACTTGGAAAGTATTATTTTGACAAAAAAGTGTGTAAGTGCATTTTTGTAGAAAATTTTATCTTTTTCAATTTTCTATTATTGTCTTTTTTTTCTAAAACCTACGGGAACCGAGTTATAAGCCAAAAACTGATTTTGGGCGCCATTTTTTCAAGATGGCGGCGTTAGCGACGGTCACGTGAGGTCACAATATTAAGGACATGTTAATTAAGGACATCCTAGACTACATTCCTGTCAATTTTCAAAACTACGCTACCTTTTGCATGAAAACACATTTTTATACTTAATGATTGGACTACAGTCTTTAGTTTGGAATTTTTACTTTACCATAGGTAAAGTATTGTAATCGCAAAAAAAAAGTTCAGCTTTCAGTGGATTTACATGTTTTGAGACCCTTTAAGTCATTTAAGACCATTTCCAGAAAATGTATGTATGGAGTATGTAGTATGTAGTCCGGATAAACTTGAGTGCGCTCTAACTCCAACTGCGATCGGAATTTCCTAACGAAATTTTATATTTAGCATTTTTACAACATGCTAATGAGCTGATTAGATTTTGGGCAAAATCGGACAATCAGAAGTGGGGGTTTACTCTTGAGAATTTTCAGATTTTCGCAATTATTATCATTTCTATTAAGTTTATGTAAAAATATTGAGAGAAAAAATTTACTTTAAATTAAATTTACTATAAATTTTGTTTAAAAACTTTTTTCAAATTTTGTATTATAAGGGAGTTAAAAATAAAATATGGAATAACGTAGTTGCATAATAGCGCAAGCGCAGTAGAAGTGTTTTGTTTCATGGAGATAATTGTACGCTCTTGCCAGGCATGGCCTGCCTCAAATATGTACGAGTAATTGGATTATGAGCCCAAAGGGCAGTTAAAGTATGGTAAAGTCATGTGCATGGCCACATCCGATTTTTTTAATTAATATTAGGAGTATTCACCGGTAAAACGATAATTTTTTTTCTATTGAACTTTCGCCTTAAATTGCACCCCCTAAAAAAGGCCAACAAGCAATTAATAAATCTTAATAAAAATAAATGACGACGCCCAGCGGTGAAAAACGCTTCCACCGTCCCCCATTTCGATCCTCACCCCTTAACCGACGGTGACGATGACGACGTATCCCAAAAGCGATCCTCCAGCCAAAAACACCCGACGTCAACCCATAAACCATCGTAATCAGATGACGCCGTTGACGTGCAGCACGCGTGGGAGAAGCTGATAGACGCAACCATATGACGTTACCCCGGCTTAGGAGCGAATGCTGTGGGACGAGGCAAAGGGGGCCGCCGCCCTTACGTCGCGGCCCCTTCACCGGTCGACTATGATCACAACAGGTTGCCGCCGAACGGCACGTACTAAGTCCGACGTTGTCAAGTGTTGGTGAAAAGTCGAAAGTGTTCGAAGGAGCTGCAACATCTCTCCGTTTCTTTCTTCTACATAATTTACATTTTCCAATTATTTGATTCGCGTCATTGTACAAAAGTCTAACACAGGTCAAAAATTGTTTAAAACATAGTTTAGATATATAAAATTGGAATACAATACAATACAAATTTAACAAAAGCATATAAGCAACTAAAATATAAGGACTGCTAAAATACAGATCTAAGATATTCCTCATTACTACGAAAGGCATTTTCTATCAAAATATGCTTTTAAATTGCTGTAATGGGAAACATTTTAAGCTATCCGGAAGCTTATTGTAAATTTTAGCACCCCAGTATCCCGGCCCAGTTTGAAATCTTCTCAGCCTCCAGTAGGCTGGCACAAGATTATGCTTATGCCGGGTGTCATGTTAATGTATGTCCTCATGGGTTCCGAAGTACCCCCCACCCCCCTTAATAAAAGCATAAGATTCTCCAATATATATATATAGATAGGGAACAGTGAGAACTCTCAAGGTCTTATATGCTTGTTTGCAATCATCGCTATACTTTAGGCCAGCAAGAACCCTGATGGCCTTACGTTGTCAGCCACACACCCTCAACATTTCTGCTGAGTGTCCACAGACCAAAATGGCATAGGCTAGGTGAAATTGAAATATGGCACGGTATGCTGTTTGCAGAACTTTTTGTGAGACATTAGATGCCAGGTTCCTAAGTGCTAGCTTCTTGCATAGGTTGTCAATATGTTCACCGCTTTGGAGCTCGGGGTCCAGATGTACGCTCAGAAATCTAACACTGATTACACCCTGAGTGTCCCTACGAGAAAATATTACCCTGTTGGTTTTCGCTTCATTGAGCAGTAATGTGTTTACACAGAACCATTCCTTCGTCACTAACTGTGTAGACACGGAACCCTCAAGCGATTCGTCAAGTGTATCAGGCGCAAAAGAGACGGTGGTATCATCGGCAAAGAGTGTGTATTTTGCATTTGTGTCAGTGCTCGTAAGGATATAAATCAGAAAGACAATAGGTCCCAGAACGGAGCCCTTTAAGATGTTTACAATTAATTGTCAGCAACAAGCATTAAAAAAATAATTTTCACAATAGGACATTTCACGCGTGTTATAAAACATGGCAGATCTTCCTCTTCCTTGTTATCCTTAACGATCAGATGGTTTTGTAACTTTGCGGGACAGTCACAGTCACACTGTTCACAGGACGAATTGTCCGCCTCCATGTGACAGAACATCAAGGGAACAAGGTTCCTGGTTCTGTTGTTATTGATGTGATCCTTACTCAGTTTTGGAAAGAGTCTTTGTCTTTGATCCATTTATGGTAAGCATATGTAGGTCTTCAATATGCGAAAGATTTGTTCTTGGTATTGTTCTTGGACACCTCTTTTCTAAGACTGATTCTCTCTCATTTTGTTTCTTACACAAATCTGTTTCTAAACTATAACTTAGACCATGTTGTTTACGGCTTGATGACATTGTCATCATACCGCTTATCTTGCCTGATCTTTAGGAAATTTCAAAGGTGACATATTTCGCACTAGGAGATCTTACATACACAATAACACGGTGAAACAAATACAGGGGTAACAAGACTAAACTAACCTTTGTTTTTAATTGTTTTGATAGAGATGATGTACATTGATAATCATCCTTAGCACTTTTAACTGAAACCTTTGTATGATTTTTATATTTGAGTTGGCCGCTGTTCCCCGTACTTCTATCCTGTATGTCCATCATCGTCATCATCATCACGTAGCCTCTCTTGTCCACTGCAGGACATAGGCCTCCCTCAACGATTTCCATCTGAAACGGTCTTGCGCTTCATTTATCCAGTTGTTTGATACTCGCTTAAGATCGTCGGTCCACCGGGTTGGAGGACGTCCTCTGTTTCCATAAGCATCCTGTCTAGGTCGCCATTCAATAATTTTCTTCGTCCATCTGTCATCTCCCTGTCTTGCCACGTGGCCCGCCTAACTCCATTTGAGATTTGTAATTCTTTCCACTACATCTGTGACTTTAGTTCTTTGTCGAATTACATTGTTCGTTACCCTGTCTCTCAAGGTCAAACCTAACATAGAGCGTTCAGCAATTCGTATGTCCATATAGGTTTTAATTCGGTTTTATATACCAGTAGTTTATTTTGTACTGTTAATTGAGACCTCCTGCCTATTAGCCAATATAGATTTCGTAATTTGTGAGCTAATTGTTTTCTTTTGGAAAATATATGTCTTTTCCAGGTCAGTGTTTTGTCTAAATAGATTCCAAGATATTTTACCGATTTTGATTCATTTGGTTTTAATCTCCACTGCTTTAACCATTTTAAGAGTTCTGATACGGTGGTTGGATTTGTGTTTGAACATAGAATTTCTGAGTCACCAGCAAATCTAGCTGTTGTTGCGCCAGGTGTAGTTGGTAGGTCAGCAGTATAAAGCAAGTAGAGGACCGGTCCTAGCACACTTCCCCGCGGAACTCCTGCTTGAATAGGTAATGTCATTTTCATATTTTATTCTAAAGTGTCTGTTTACAAGGTATGATTTCGATAGTGTATAATAGTTGATTGGCAAGCTACTCTTCAGTCCTTGATGCCAACACCTTATCAAATGCTTGTCCTATATCTAGGAAGATTGCAGAACAGTATCTGGTTGCTTCGAGATTCTGATGAATTCGATTCACTACTTGATGTACTTGTTGAATAGTAGAATGTTGAATTATTCTACTTTCTTCTAGCAGAGGTATCAGTCTTGTTAGTAGAATCTTTTCAAACGCTTTAGAGAGTACTGGCAAAAGGCTAATAGGCCGATAAGATTTAACATTTTCAGGTTCTTTACCTGGTGTCATTTCAGCTACTTTCCATTGTAAGAGGAAGTAGTCTCATGCATAGTTGCATAGTTGAGTTATTATTTGGCATGTGATGAGATCGTATCCTGGAGCTTTTTTAGGGTTGATGTTAAACTTTATTATTTTCTTTATTTCGATTTTTGTAAAAGATCAATCAAATATCGTGTGTTTATTTTATTTCAATGTAGGATTTCCTATAAAACCATTGTTCCAATGATCAGAAACATTATAACTTGGCAACACTGTTCCCATCCCTTGGCGTCGGCTCAGAGTACAAGTACATAAGGCGATTCTACATGGGCGCGCAATACACGTTCTGAAGGCGACCTCCTCTGAGGAGATTTATTTCTGTTTTGGGAGCCGCATTAATTGTGCCCATTTACTTTGATGGCGAGATTTTGTAATTTTATATCCACGTTGGGGAGTATTGTCTGAAACATTAGGTTTTAGAGTTCCCCGTAGATATCCCGAGCAGCGTCACGTCACCGTTTTATTTTTGTTTCTTCGAGGAGCATGTGTTTGCCTACTTTCGACTTAAAAGTTAACGAGATTTAATTAAATTAGTTTGCGATAAAAATAAAATAGAAGTTAATGATTGTATAAGTGTTGTATGTATTGGAATGCAGTTTAGTTGTCACTTTATATAATAAAGTACAGGTGAGAGCAAAAAAACTGGTACCAGTCTTTGAATCGATTTTTCTAACATATAAATAAATTGAGCTAACTAGGACTGTAACAAGATATAATTAACAATTTATTGAAGAATTAAATACAACAAAAATTAAAAAAATTACTAAAAATCGTAGAAAGCAGCAATTAAATCTTCAGGCAATTCTTTCCAAACAAGTTCAGACATTTTTTCATAGGATTTAAGTCACAGCTCTTGGAATCATACAGTAATAATATGTACAAAAATATTATTTTCCAAAAAAAAAATGTTGCACTATAAATTATGTAATTCAAAACCCCAAATATGTACAAGAGCATAAGAGCAATGAACTAGTTAAAAATTAGTATAGAGCTGATAAAAACTAGATATTTTAGCTTTTCAATTTGTCTTAGTTAGCTATATATTTGATACAATATGTTATGATGTGCATTTTCACCGAACAAATCATAATATCATTGTAAAATAAACAATAATAATAGAGTTTAACAGAATTATAACTTCAATAATAACGAAAACAGAAAAACCTTCATGTATTTTTAATATTAGTCAAAATAGCAAATAATTTACACCAAAATCATTCTTTTAATATAAGGAATGATTTGGTAATGGTTAAAAGATGTATAAAAGTAATTTTTTTTCATATTATAATAATTTATTTAAAAATTTTATGTCAAATTCCAATCTAGAATGCTATGACATGCAAATTCATAAAAACCAAATTCGCGTTGAAGCGAAGCTCTTTCGAAAAAAACCACCGAAGTGTCCACATCGATCCTCATAAAGTAAACAAAAGAAAATCCATGTCAAAGCCATCCTAGATCGATGAAATAATTGTAGAAATTTACCTGTCAAAATCCGATCTAGAAAGCTGTGACATATAATTTCATAAAAACCAAATTTCGCGAGAAAGCGAGGCTTTTGCTAAAAAACCACCGAAGTGTCCACATCAATACTCGTTACGTAAACAAATGAAAATTTATGTCAAAGCCATTGTAGATCGATGAAATAATTGTAGAAATTTACCTGTCAATTTCTAAAGTGAGGTTAGAATTAATTTTTCATCTGAAGATTTTTGGAATTTGAATAAAATAGACTTTCCAATCAACATTTCATCATCCTCATGTTCTGAGGTAAATCCAGTTCCTGAAACTTTTCCTGAATTTGTATCCAGTTAATGTATCCTGTAGAACATAATCCCGTATTCCTGATTGAAACCTGGTAGAATCACTTGGACCACAACGTCGATTTGCAAACAAGCAACTAAAGTTTGCTAAAAGAATTCAGAAAGTATTAAAGGTACCTTTTCATTTTCTTAAATATCGATATTTAAAATTTTAAAACAAACAATAAGGCCAGAGTACTCAACTAATTTAACCTATATTTTTAATTTAGAATAATAAAAACAGAACAACGTAAGAAAGAAGCTTACATAATAAATAACAACTATAAAATTTTTAAAGATAATAATAAACATTACACTTACCTTTTTCTGTTTTAGAATATTTCACACTGCAATCGCAAATTTTGATTTCTGTTTTTTTATTTTGATTGTGAATAAATGCACACATATTTTTCTTCTAACTGTGTCGTTATTATTGGAGGTTAAAACTCTAAAAGTCGATTTACTGAAGGTTCAAGCTTTTTATGCTTCCGGCTGAAGTGAAAAAGGCCACCCCACAAAAATAAACACGTTCTGGCTAAGATTACGTCAGAAGGTAAAATTAATCTTAAGAAAGTTACTTACTCGCAAAATAAATTAAACAAGTACAAAGATAAAAAAAATAGTTATTTCACACACGCGACGTTTCGGTAAGTAACAATATACTCTTTTAAAGATTTGGCAAGTAACACATTTAAAGCAAGTTAACAGACTAGTAAAGAACGTCGTTTGATTGCTGTGATTTAAGTTAAATCAAACTATATAATTTTAAAGTTTGAAATATCAAATAATTAAATAATTAAATCGTTAGTTGGTTCACAAGTATTAGTAAAAGTATAGTTTAAGTGATCCCTATAGTCCAGCCATCTAAAAATTTCTTTCAAGTCGATGTCGAGTGTTCTTCTTTAATGTATAGCTCGGGAGCCAGAGAATATTTCTCGAGTTGATAAAATAGAAACATGCATTCACTAAGATGTAATCGAAGCGACTAATCGCTCGGCCACCCGACCAAATCATAATTTAACTGGTCTTTTGCGGCAGTCTCAAAGGATGCCGCTACGTTAGTTAGTTTTTTTGGTGGCAACAAAGGCTTTAAAGCTGTTAAATTGGGGCTACTCTATGTATTACACGAACTATATCTAATTATAAAAAAAGCTGCTTAATACATAAAAAAACGATACGTTTACCTAATAAAAGGCCAACAAAAATATTTACGAAGATAAAAATTTTTCGGTAGGCTATCTTTTAGCGGATGAAAAAGTGAATAATTTGAGCCTGGCTGGTTGCGTGAGCTCAATTAGTACGGAAATTACAAGCGTTTCAATAATATTTGTTTCCCCCCCACATTTTCTAAACTGTCAGTCCTTCCTGCAGTTAATATTTTGTAGTATATCAGGAATTTTCATCGACTGAGACTGGGTTTTTACTGCGAGATGTTTGAAAGAAAGCCAGTTCATCTATATCAAAATTTTTGGAATCTTTACATTGGCTTTGGAGGGCTAATTTTGTTAATAATTCGTTTTGATTATTCGTGACCTTTTCGCTCAAATTATCGTAATAATATTCCAGTTTGTCCAACAACATATTTATCCCTATAACGACCATTGGGAGAGTACAGTACTGATCGCCTTCTAACGGTATTTTGAATGGTTTTAAATAACTGCAAGTTTTTTTAATTATTTCCCACTCGATATTGGACATTCGTAAGGACAAAAAACTCTCAGTATTGTCAGATTCCTACTCCTACTAAGTTTCATTGCATAACCTTGACAAATTAAAAGCGCAGTAATCCTTCTTATATTTCAAAGAATTTGAAAAAAAATTGATTTTAAATCAAACTGGTTTGATTTGATGCATCTCTAACGATGAGATTGTCTTATTTAAATAAATAGCAAGAATCCAAAAAGGAATAAAATATACATCGGTAATCTTTCTGCCGTAAAGTTCAATAACTTTTAAATTTTATTAAAGTTCACCGAAGAACAAATCGATTTCAAACTCAACCGCAAACAAATATCTTGGTTATATAACTACACACCTTTATTTAATTTTCTCATTTAACCGTTTGATTTTTATAAATTATCTAATAAACGATGATACATGAAACCGCAAAACCTTTATAAATAACTCCAAACAAATTATCATAATTGAAACAAAAATGTGTAATAAACCAAAATGCTCAGGTAATAGACAGCTTTTGTAGGTTTGGTAAACAAAAAAATACCACTACTCGCATTACGACGGGTCAAGTCGAAAAATATTTTGATTTTTTAGTTGAAATAGTTCTTTTTTAAAAAATAACCCCATTCAAACACGACTAAAGAAGAACGAGAATTTACGTCATAAGTCTCTGGCCAATCACTGAGAGCGCCCGAAGGCTGGACGAACGTAAACAATGTCAAAATTCCCGAGTATATAAAATAGTCCGAAGCAGGAAGCAGTCTGAAGGTTTAAATTTCTCAACTTTATACGCAGATATTAGATCTCAGTTATTCACAAATTAATGTTAATTGAAATGAATTGAATAAGTATATTGTTACTAATCACGTATGTGCTGCGTGCGATTACCTTGTTTTGTTGTCTTAGTGCTGTATTTTAATTTGTTTTATGATAAGTAACTTTTTTTATTTTTTTAAAAATTAATTTTACCTTCTGACGTATTCTTAGCCAGAACGTGTTTATTTTTGTGGGGTGGCCTTTGTCACCTCAGCCAAAAGTAAACTGACTTTCAAATTATAACCTTCAAATAATAACGACACAGTTAAACGAAAATATGTGTGCATTTATTAACAATAACAAAAAAAACAGAACTCAAATTGGCGATTGTATTGTGAAGTATTTTGGACAGAAGAATGTAAGTATAATGTTTATTATTATTATTAACTTTTAAATTTTGTAACTGTTATTTATTATGTGCAACTCTATCTTACATTATTCCGTCTTTATCATTTTAAATTAAAAAATAGGTTAAGTTTGTTGAGTACTCTGACCTTATTATTTGTTATAAAGTTTTAAATATCGATATTTAAGGAAAGAAAAAGGTACCTTTAATACTTTCGGAATTCTTTTAGCAAACTTATTTGCTTGATTGATTCTACCAGGTTTCATTACAGGAATACGGGATTATGTTCTACAGGATACATTAACTGGATACAAATTCAGGAAAAAGTTTCAGGAACTGGAATTACCTCAGGAACGGATGGTGAAATGTTGATTGGAACGTTTATTTTGTTTAAATTTCAAAATCTCCAAATAAAATTAATTCTAACCTCACTTTAGAAATTGACAGGTAAATTTCTACAATTATTTCATCGATCTAGAATGGCTTTGACATGGATTTTCTTTTGTTTACTTTATGAGGATCGATGAGGACACTTCGGTGGTTTTTTTCGAAAGAGCCTCGCTTCAACGCGAATTTGGTTTTTATGAATTTGCATGTCATAGCATTCTAGATTGGAATTTGACATAAAATTTTTAAATAAATTATTATTATATAAAAAAAAAATTACTTCTATACGTCTTTTAACCATTACCAAATCATTCCTTAGGTTAAAAGAATGATTTTTGTGTAAATTATATGTTATTTTGACTAATATTAAGAATACAGGAAGGTTTTTCTGTTTTCGTTATTATTGAAGTTAAACTCTATTATTATTGTTTATTTTCCAATAATATTATGATTTTAGCAATTCCCACGCTTAGTTTTCTAATTTTCATTTACTTTCCCCTAAATTTAGATTAATGATTTGTTTAAATTTGAATATTTCATTTTGAGGTTATATGAAAATTTCTTTTTCACATAGTGTTTAAAATAATAACTTCCACTTAGATGTGACGATTGCAGACTTGTCTGAGACTATTCAGTTTTGATTTTCACTATTTTATTATTTGCCAAAATATTTGTAATTGTCTTAAAATCGTCGATGCAAATTGCTTATGGAGTTTCCATGTTAATTTTAACCTTCAGAAATCTAACATTTCATAAATTAATTGATACTTCAAGATTGATTTGAAATTTTATTTGATTGAACACGTTCTGTCTAAATGTTGTTCAGATTAAAATAAATGATCATTTATTGTTATTTATCTGTAGAATTTCACTCGTTTACACCGTTACAAGATATATGTAACTTACATTATGAACATTATTTATTTGGTAATCCCGTGAAATATCAAGAACGGCAACAATGAAATGAGCAATTAATAGCATTTGTAAAGTCAACATCGCGCCTACAAGTCGCAAGTTTGAATATTCCGTGAAATTTTATCCATTTCCAATGGTGTTTTTCAAAATATTACAGAATAATGTGTAATAAAAACTATACAAAACATGTCATTCATTTAGAGGTTATATTTTAATTATTGGCACATTTAAACTGGACTTACTCATTTGTGATCTTGTTGATTTGCGTTAATATGAAACGTCCACATCAGGGGGCTCTCGAGTTGTATTACGTATACCTGTGTTAATCCTTTGCATTACCCTTTTTGGACCCTCTAGCTGTACCACGACGATAATAATTTTATTTAGGCGTCAATTATAGTGATTATTAATAATAGTTAGGTTAGGTTAAGTTGGGTCAGGTTAGGTTAAGTTAAATTTTTAAGTATATATACTTTAGGGGAACATAATTAAAATTTATAATTAGTAATTTTTATTTAATAGGTTAAATTAAGTTATATAATTGGTTGTGACGTGAAAATTCTGTAAAGGGGGGTTTAGGGAAGAAAATTGAAGGATGGTTGTTATGGCAGGTTTGTTTATGTTGATAGGGAGATTAGATTGTTTGGAGTTTTTAGAAATGTCAGATTTAAAATTTGAAATACATTTTATAAAAAAGTATATAAAAATAATAGAATTTTCAATATTTAGTATTTAGTGTACATATTTTTCAGTAATTATAAGTTATTTAGCAATTCATAAAGTGTGTTATTTTTTTCTACCTATTATTACTAAGACGACCTTAATATAGTTATAATCCGCTAATTGTGATACAACTCAAGAGTCTCCCATCCACAATCATAATAAAAAAATATCAATTTTACATGTTTTATGTTTTAAAAAATAATAAGTTCAACAGAAATCATTAGTAAATATTTATTCACTGATCTGTGAACTTAAACCTGTTGAAATAAAAAAAAGGATCATTAAGTAAACAAGTCAATTAAATACTCATAAAACGTTTTTCTCTTAAGAAGCGATTCATCATTGAAAAATTGATTAACACCACCTCGAGTATCCCCTTTTGACTAATTGTTAGAAAGTGTCTGGCTTGTCGTTGTCCGTCTTCATTAAGATTGCGTGGCTCTTCGAACCATCTCCCCCATTTATCTTTTCACTGGCGGTTTCATGGTCGGACCAAAATTTGTCTTAACTCAGAAAACTGTTTTAAAATACGGGCATGGTTGTGCAGGACGAGTGAATTATAAATGATAAATTACAAACGCAGGTGCATATTTGAGCTATTCGAATGTGACAGCGTGCGTTAAACGCTATGAAGTAAAAATAACGAGTCAATTTAAAATTATAGGAAAATGTTTTACATAAAAAGCTTTTTGATACGGTTAAGTCATAGTAAGGCATATCGTAACCAGTTTTATTTAAAACATCAAATACTATTAAATTGTAATTGTAATAATATTTCAATTATTATTACTTTAGATTTTTAACTTTTATTTTATTTATTATAAAATTTTTATAATTTTGACCTTGATTTGATTTAATTTTAGGTAAATGTTTTTGATAATTTGTAGATTTAATTTGTTATATAATTTTTAAATATAACTTGTTACTATCGCCACGACTATGCTCAATTGCTGTTATATATCCTTAAATTTTTTTTATCTCAGGGATCTTTTTATTGTGAGTTCAAGTTCTTAGAGCTCCCTTTTAATCTATACTACTGATATTCCCTGTACTTTTCAAGAAAATAAAATGTTGGTTCGACAATTAGATGAGTTTATTTTAATAGAGAATATAGAAAAACATGAACAAAGATCAGACTAAATTTACTAATATGAATTACTTGCACTCAGACACATTCATTCAATGATATCTTATTTCTAAAATGATTTGAAATTTGGCGTAATAAATTTTTTTAAAACTAAGGTTGATTTACTAAGACAGTGACTAATCTGTCTGCCTTAACCACAAAAGCACGTGTCCCACACGTTATTTTTAGTATGAAGCACGTTGTAAGTGATATAATGAGTTTATACCTTCAACTATTAGTGTTTCTTCTTCTTCTAACTCGTACAACCAGTGATATGTTTTAACTAGACTTCTAGTGATGTGATGTTTCCAATTTTTGTTGATTCTTCAGGTGATATATGCTCGGTTGAGCAAATTGTTCAGAACACAATCCTAGGGGATACACAAAATAAGACCAATACCTTACAGGCAAGTTTTTTTTTTAATATTATTTGATATTATCCACTTACTAATCATTAAACAAAGTCGCAGTTATAATTAGACTTCCAGAATATAAATGCGCTTTTTATTTCGATAAATAATTTACCAAATTTCTATACTAGACTCTCTCTACCATTTTTCAAAACTAACTCCTTTTTTTCTGTTGCTATGTTACCTTATAAAGTAAAACAAAAACTCTCAAATTATTTCTGAATTCATTCTAATTATTTCAAATTTTTGATTCTATGATATTTTATTATCAATTTTATGTGTTTTGATTTTTATAATTTTAATTATAACAACACAGAGATAATATAACCTGTTTCTATAGTAATTTTTTTATTATATATTTTGTTATGTCATTTTGAAAACGACTTTCATTCAAGAAAGTCAACAAACACGTCAATTAAAGTGCCCTTTTTATTTAAAATAAGTGGTTTTATTTCCACTAGAAGAGAAACTGATAAATATTAGTTTAATTTGTCAGTTTTTGGCATGATCAACGATGGAAATCATATAATATTTTTGTGCGAGGGGTGTCCCAGAGCAACGTTCAGTAACGTAGTCGCAGTACATATAATGTTGGTCCAACAGTGGCCGGCGAGGACGTTGATGATGGAAAATCGTCATAAGAAAATAACTTATTTTTGTAAATATCAACGTCAAGGTTTGACTTTATTTAATTTCTGGCGTTTCAATCTGAAAGAATTCAATTTTATTTTACAATGCAATAGAAGATTCCGTAACAAATTTTGACTACTACTGACACGCACATCTCTGGGTAAACGTTAAGAATATGAGGCCGGCTGGGATTTTCATGAAATTTTCACAGATGCTATAAAACATGATAGATCAATATAGCTATAGAAATTTTTTCGCGGAAAAATATTTTTCACATTTTTTTTTTTGAAAAAATATATGTTGGCATACTCATTCCCAAGACAAACAAATTCAGTGCGTTGAAACGATTATTTAACATATTTTTTCAATACAAACGCATACATAAGTTTTCTACAAATGCCCAAGTAGCAATTTATAACCAGAATAAACCTGAAAAGTATAAAACAACTTTTGTCATCAACTACAACTTCCATCTTTTTCCTATCTTTTATCAACATTTACTAAATCACATACTTTATCTTTGATTAAAAATGATTAAAGTAAACAAAGAACTAGAGTGGTGTGTAATATTGTGAAAAAAATGGATTTGGCGCCAGAATAATTTCCAAAGAAAAGGTTAGAAACCTTCACGACAGATACAACTTCAAAAAGTTTATTTTGCGAGAGAGTTCAAGGCTACCGTATTTGTGGACAAACTTCCATTTTATTTTGTTCTCATCATTTTCTGTTACTCAAATTTCCCCTTTAGCGCGTATTTCCAACGCATCACAATTTGACGTTTTTATTTTAATAAAATTCCTTGATATTAGTTTTTGTGATATCTCTCTTATTAACATGTCATATTTTCACGACATCAAATGACTTTATCTCAAGTCACGCCAAGAGAGGAGGTAGGGTAAAAAGTTCTAAAAAATAAAAGCAAATCTTTATTTTTTCGAATTTGTATTAATAATACATTCTTTAAATTTTAATAAGATAATTGTAGACATTTTATTAAATTGCGTCAATTTATACCTACTTATGGACCAGCGCCAATTTGGAGATAAAAATTAAAAATGATAAATTAACTCCAATGTTAAAACGTCATATACTTGGAAATGCTTTTGTCACTTTGACATCTATAAAGAAGGTTTATCCTTTTTTATTGCGATAAAAACTTCTCTTCCTCAATATCTAGTAAGCGGACGTCACTTTATTTGTCAACTTTAGTTATAATTTCATAGCAATTAAGTGGAAGAGTTGGCAACACTGCAAAAAATATCAATGAATAGACGACAGTAATATCCCAAGACCTTGACAAATAGCCGACTATTTTTATTGCATCTAAATTTCGAGTTTATTTTAGGATCAATTCGTCGGGACTTAATTTTGGCATTAATAATCTGATTATTAATGCCAAAATTGTCGAGACAAATTGTAAAATATACGAGAAATTTAGTAGCAATAAAAAAAGTAGCTAATTTGTCAAGGTCGCGTTATATTTCCCGAGTCAAAAAAAATTCTGTACGTACGTATAAATACCGTCCTTCAGGTGAATATTGAGGACGATGATCAAATAGCCGAATATTTACCACCAAGGTGAATAGTCGCTTTATTTTGTTTTGATTGGCTGCGTCAAATCAGTTTCCAAGCACGTGATCGGTTAAAAATTGATATTTGACAGGCAAGGGAAATAATCTGTCAAATTTTTACTCATTCGTATTGATTTTTCTTAATTTACTTATAATTTACCCTAAATTTTCCGACCACCCACATACCGCTAAGAATTTTCCAAGAATTCGGGTATTTAAAATCGCTCTGGCCCTTGTCTATTAATCACAGACATTCGTTAATTGTTTATTTTATTAACCCAACACGTATCCTTATAGAAACATGTTAGTAGCATGGAAACGAATCTCGTAAAATATCAAAAACGAATTGATTAGGAAGATCTACAACAGCAATTTATTTGTTGGTCCAATAAATATAATTCATTCGACCAATGACCAATGAATGAAGGTTTATTTTGTCATTGAAGGCGTTTAATAAATATAACATTATTATTGATGGTATTATCAGTAGTAATACCCCTAGGGCCTTGATAATACCGAGATAATTTTGTCATAGAGAATGCTGAAAGCGTGTTGCTTGATAATGGCCCGAGGCCGAAGGCCGAGGGCTATTATCCTTAAGCAACACGCTTGAAGGATTCTCTATGACAAAATTTTGAGGATTTATCAAGGCCCGAGGGGTATTCGATAAGATAATTTTTTACTTTGTAGATTTAAACATTTTTAAACTAGTTGTCAGTTTGACGTTTAATTAATTTTTAATCAAAAACTTGACTTGCTGAAAACACCAAACTGAAAACACCACATGTAGGGTGTTATCGCTGTAATCCATAGCTGATTGGATGAAATTTGACACATGACTCTAAATTAAGTAATTTGATTGGTTACAATAGTTAGTAAAAAATTATCGTTGATATCACGAAATACCTGTTCATACTATCAATGAACAGTAATTTATTAGCAGTAACAAAATATGTGTATTTAGATCAATATTAATGATGATGATTTGTGTATGTTTCTGTACTTATTTTTGCAGTTATTAAACCAGTTATAATTATCTTGATTTATTCTGTCTAATATATAATTTTTTATTTAATAATCATTGAAAATAACTGTTTAAATTTATGCAAGAAATTACTTTAATAATAATAAACTTGGCGTCACTCGTAATACACATAACCCATATTTTTTTTAAATAAATTCTATAATTAAAAAACGGTGCAAAAAACCTATTTTTCGACCATCATTCTCCTCTGTAAGGTCAAACATCACACGCGAAATACTGCATCATAACACATTGAATGCGACGTTGCCAATATCTGCTCTCCGCTGAAGAGAAATTTGAGTCCTACGAAGGATTTTCTCGAATTTCTGCAGCTGCTATATTTATTCTGTCTCTTAATTGTTCTATGGAAGTAATGGCCATATCATAAACTATTTTTCATATGGCCTACAAAAAAAATCACAGGAATTTAAGTCTGGAGACCTGGGAAGTCAACTTGTAGGTCCATTCCTCCCAATTACATTAAAATTATTGTACTTATTTCAATTACACCCTGTATAGAGTCGTAATTTCTGTAAAAAAAATCAAATATAAAGTTTCAACATCTTTACTGGCTATTACCATAATTCACAGATATTTCAAGATTGAAAGGAAAATTTACAGAGATCCTTATTCGCAGTTATTTCAATACTCATAAATAAATCTACCTTCTAGACATTTTCCTTTGATTCTCAATCATTCAATCGCCGATTTCTCGTATAAAACATAAACCACTCAAACTTAATTATTTCTCCATTACAAGCTTCTTCGAGAGGCATTATGACAGTAGCTCGTCCAGTAAGTAGACGTTAAATTCAAGAAAATTGCTCGTTACGCCAATAGACCAATTTAGTATTTAGCATTATCGATATTTCATATTGCAATTAGCGTGATTGTGCGGTTAATTTATAAGCAGTAGCCGAGTCTTGTTGCTAACGAACTATTTTAATGGTATTTAAGGGATTAAACTAATTTAAAATTAAATGAATTCGATAAATTTAACATTATTTACTTTTCCGATGTTCATCGACATTACAATTAGTCTTGTAGAATTAGACACAAGGTTCTTTTCTTTATTCCACAGTGGTACAGAACGTTGACTGGTTGTAAAGCTAATATTCGTGCTTCTTCTGCAACCATCTTCACAATTAGATCCCTGTGAATATCGCTGTTTCTTCTCCAGTTCTTTGCGTTTGGTCCAAATATGTTTTCGCCTACTGAGTCTCCGATTGAGCCTAAATATTTGCCTTAGGGCCGGAATCGCCTGCTCGGCCTGCTTCGGCAATAATGCCTGGAAAACTGAGTTAGGTCTTTCTTGACTTTCTCTTTCCTTTACAGACATAACATCTTTTATATATTTATGTATCGCCTTCCACTTTCTTCTGTCCGTGACCATCTCCTCTATTAAGGTTGCGGCTTCTATTCCCTCTCCTATCTCCGTCTCTAACTCAGTTCTTCTTGCCACCCACCTCTGGCAGTTAAAAATGGTGTGCTCCGGTGTGTCTGTTTCCCCACAGTACACACATTCGTCGGTTTCAGCCTTCCCTATTCGCTTAGTGGATATACCGAAACACCCGTGTCCAGACAGGTATTGGGTGATAAAATAGCCCACTCTTCTGTGTTGGGACTTAGTCCAGCTATTAACGTCTCTAATGAGCTCTCTGGCCTGCGTCCCTGTCTCTTTTCCGTTTATCCAATCGTCCTGCCATAATTCCAAAGTTCTTGTTCTTTCCTCCCTTTTGGCTGCTTCGTCCACCTCTTCTCTATCATGTAATCTCGCTCTCTCGTCAACCATCAGGTGTATAGGTGGGACCCCAGCTATCACTTGGGAAGCTACTGTGGATATTGTCCTGTAAGCACTAATAACTCGTTCATCCACCTAGATCGTGTGTATTGGTTTCCAATTTATAATAGACTTGTTCCATTGATCGTCAGTTTGCCTTTCCATTTTTTTTAGAACTTTAGTTTTTACCTTTAACACTTATTTATCCTTTTTGATATTTTTAAAATCCTCTACGTTTGTGATGGCGTTTTCTGCGATTAATTTTTCCTAATTCTTCCAAATTTTTTACTTGTACTTAATCAATATAATTTCCCATTAACATATTTCGATGCTTCGATATCATATCAAAGAATTTTTAAAGATCAATCAACCAATTCATTAAGAATGCTTTATAGTATAAAATCTTATTAACATAACAAGTTGGAGATAAAAATTCTCGTAAAAGAGAAATGGAATTACAAACGCGTTCAAGTTATTTAAGAGTCTTCAAAAAATTTAACAAGAGTTTGTAATACGCTTTCTCAAATAATAAGCTTTTCACTCCTTTCAAAACAGTTTTTATTCTGACCCTCTTATATTCAACGGAAGATGTTTAAAGATTTTTACAATCAAAAAAAATATTTTTTTCTATGTTGCTTCATCAAGACTTCATAATATTTATTACCTTTAACAAAATAAATTATTTTTTTATTTCGTACGTTCATAGAGGTCTATCTTAGTCTTGAAGATGGTCCAGTAGGCCGAAACTCTTTAAACCCTGAGTATGTGGTATTAATTATATTCCTCGTTTTTAACATACTGCGATCAAATTTGAACACCAATAACATTAAGTTTAATTCTATTTAATTTAAATTAAATTTATTGTTGAAAATCTTTCTCTTGTAATTGACTTGTATCTCCAATATAACACATTTTATGTTGCTGTGCTAAATTTAGTTCGCATAAACGATTCAACGAGTCGGTATTGCCTGCATATTCTGAATCTGATAAAGTAGAAATGTTTTCATCAGTAACGCTGAAAGATTCATTGTCAACGAACTGTGTAATTTAAACATACTAATTTGTCAGATCATTCCTGAAAAGATAAAAAGCGAAGAGTCATGTGTAAATCATTTAATGTTTTTAACTAACAAGTTATAAGAGGACCCAGAAAATGCGATGTAATTCCATCATTAAGTACCTTTATATATACAGGGTGTTTCATTGCGAAGTGTCCATACATTAAACGCAGACGTAACACAATTAGGTGTTTAACTCCAAATCTAACCTTATTTGTTTTGTATTTCTAATTACTCATACTTAATTACTTTCTACATAATTGCATGTTTTTTTATGTTTTTTTGCTTAAAATAGATAAAAACTAATAAGAAAAGATTTGAGATTTTATGCAACTTTTAATACAGATACGTCACTGGTACGGTACTGATTTGCTTTACGGTAAACGATTAAAAAAGAAGAAATATAACAGACCAAGACCATCACTAGTTTCGAAAAACGAAAACGAAGAAGAAGAAGAATATAGAATAACGAAGACGAAGAAGAAGAAGAATATAGAATAACGATTTTAAAGTCGGGAAAACACAAATACACTAACTTAGAAACAAAGAAAATACTATATACTAACTAAAAAATATTAATAAATCAAAAATAAATGCAAAATCAAAAACCCACGCTTCAACAAAAATCAAAAAATGACATTATTGACAGTGATATTTAACAATTTTAACTTTGATGTCGAGTGAATTCGTTAAACTTTCGATTCGGCTTATATCTAACTTCAGTTACGCAACCAGTGACGTAATTTCAACAATTGCGCAATATTCAAAAGGCACATTATAAAAATTAACAAATTGCTGGTAAAAATTATGTATGCAACTAAAAAAAAATTAGGTAAATTTTATGGTTGTTTAAACAGAAGTAGGAAAATTAACAATAAAGGTACATGGTTGATTTACTAAACCATATTAGTAAATAACGAAAGGACAACGCACAAATTGACAATAAAAGTATTTTTTTAATTTACTAAATCATATTAGTAAATGACGAAAAACAACGCACAAATTAACGATAACAGTACATGTTTAATTCACTAAACCATATTAGTAACTAAGAAAATAAATTACATCGTTCAGAAAATATGTTGATGCGCGTATGGCGATGATTGACAAAGAATTTACGAGATCTGACGTCTCGGAGTGTTGAAGAAGCACTGATTAAAAAATTTGCGAAGTCTAGTCGCTTCGACTCGGTCCGAATGTTCTAGAACGAATTGTTAACGTGGGCAAGTCGATTTTGGTTAGCCCGGGTGGGTTTTTTATGTCCGTCTTTTTCTCTCACGTTGGAGAAACAAAGTTGAATTTTATTTTAAAATTATTAAATCTTGGTCTACGTGTCAAGATGATCGTAGGCACAAAATTCGTTGACAGCTCTGCGTGTCGTGCGATGTTGTCGGATTGTTGTCGAAGTGGGCCTACGTGATAAGATGCCCGTATGATATATTTGAATATTTGGTACAATGTTGTCGGTTTGAGATTATATGTTTAATTTTGTTTTTGAAAATTAAACAGTCTCTAACCTCTAATTTAGGGAATTAAAATTGGGGATTTTAGGGAATTTTTATACCTTTAATTTGAAGATGTTTTGGGGTTTTTTTTAATCACGGCCGCGGGGCGTTTGATCATTTTTTTAGTGGCTTCTTTTAGGTGCTTTTTGGAATGAATCATTTTTTGGGGGTTGTAGCTTCTTCTTGTTGGTAATAGAGGCCCAAGGTAAAAGTTAGGCGTCAAAATTCTCCGGTTAGAGGCTTCTTCTAGATCTTTGTTAAATTTTGGGATCTCAGGTTAGATGTTCTGGAGTATGAGAAGACAGTTTACGTCCATGATCTCGGGTCTGATAGTGGCATTGTTTTCCTACTAATAGAATGCCGCGTACAAAAGCAAAACCAACAGAAACGAACACTCTAAGAACTATAAATAAAATAATTGAATTACTAATTACTAATTATAATAATAATAATAATAATAATAAAGGTCTTTATTTGCACTTGTACAAAGATGTGCCTGATTAGGGCGAGATTTAGCCTAGGGATATTCTTATATCTAACCCATTAAATATAAAATATACATGTATAAAAAGCATAATATAAATATATACAGAAATAATAAAATATTAGAAATCACAATTATCTACTAAAAACTCTTAACATTTTGTTCCATACAATTCTGTGCTCTTTTTAAAATATATCTAACAGACTTTCTAATTACGTCCGGATTATTCCGCACAAGCATCATGGATCCTTTCAATTAGCTGTGGAACAAGTGGATTTAAATCAGGCGATCTGAGATGCCAGTTATGAGATCCACTTCTATCTTTCCACAAATTAACAAAGTTATTATTTAAAAAAATTCTGACAATTCGCCTAAAATGTGGCGGATAAAGGATAGAATTAGTAATATTATTGTAATAAAATATTAAATCTCTTGGCTTTAAAATTCACGTTTGGCAATAATCCAGTTCTATTTAAACGAAACGTGTTTTAGCAGCTACGTCCATAACTAATGCAATAGAAAATGTAAATAAGGGTTAATTCAATTAAAATTCCGTTTGTTGGCATTTCCCTTTTTCAAATTTGAAATCCAACCAATTAACCTGGCGCGAATGTTCATAACACACTCGACTAAACGATTTGATTAACATCAACGTTCGAAAAGTCAAAATAACACGTTCGAACAGAGTCGAAAAATGAGCCGCAGCTGTTTTCCCTCTACCCGATTCGAACTGCTCCACATAAACAGCACTGTTTTCATTATTAATTGCCATATTTGTATACCCGAGAGTGTTTAGACTAGGCGCGAGTGTTAAAAAAAGAGAGAGTGTGAGATGGAATGGGACGCGTGAGTTAAGGGTTATCCTGGGTTAAAAATAATTTTGAGTAAAAAACTTCTTGAATATAATAAAAGTTCAGAAGATTAATTATATTATACAGAACTCCGATGCCATGTACAGGGTGGCCAAATAAGAATGCGAGGTACTGTATCTTAGAAACCATCCATCGTAGAGGCTTGCGGAAAAAAAAGTCATTACTAAAACGACCAAGAGGAAAACCTGGAAAATATTTTCAAGTTTCTGAAATGGCCGCTAGGGGGCGTATCTGCGATCTTGAAGCTAAGAAAGTGATGTTTCTGCGAATTCCGCTATATTAACCTACCAAAAAAATACCTGATCTTTAAAGTAGAGGATAATCTGAACCTTTTTTGTTTAACAATTTTTGCTATATCTCTAAAAATAAAGTGGTGGGGGTATTTAAAAGTTTCAGTAAAAAACACCTTGTATATTCGAAACGGCTGAGCCGATTTTAACAAACTTGGGCTAGTTGAAAAGAGCTATTCTTGGGCTACAAATGCTATAATATTTGAAGTTTTGTTAGTTTCAGATGTCGCCGCTAGAGGGCTTTTTTCGACATCTCGTCGGAAATGGTTAATTTTCTCACAATAATTAAACGCATTGGTATGATTTCTTTTTCATGAAAAAGTATCTAAATGATGCCTAAACAAGCTCCCTTAAATTTTTATTTTTTAAACTAATTAATTCCTTTTATTATGTAAGTTGTGGACCGATTTAAATAAGAAAAGTTTTTAGTGCCCACGTAAATTCTCTAAATGCTGATCATCACTCTCTATGCATTGCTGAAGCCTCTCATGGGTAGACAAACCTGCACCTTCAATTTCGGCTCTCGGTATGTTAAGAAATGCATTAACGAATCCGGTTTTTCATATGTATCTGGTCGTAGGTTGAGCCTGAAAATCAAAACAAGTTAAGTCTGGTGATCGCGCAGGCCATGGAAACAGACTTCCTCTTCCAATCTACCACTGTTGGAATACTGCATTAATATGCTCTCGCACAATAATAGCATAATCTGCTGGGCAACGATTCAACTGCAAAAACAAGTTTTGACGTGTTTCCAGTGAAACATCTTCCAACAACAACGGTAATTTATTGGCCAAAAAGTCAAGAAAGATATTGCCACTTAGGGATTGCTAAAAAAAATAATTCTGCCTCCCAGTATGCCACACCACACATTTAAACTCCAACGTCCTTGGTGCTGAACTTCACGCAACCAATGCGGATTTTCTGCAGACCAATAATGCATATTGTGCAGATTTTAGAGGTGGCTTCATCGGTCCAAAGAATTAGAAATAAAAATTCTCCATTATTGTGTGAGAGCATATTAATGCAGTATTACAACAGCGTTGGATTGGAAGAGAAAGTCTGTTTCCATGGCCTGCGCGATCACCAGACTTAACTTGTCTTGAATTTTCAACCTACGACCAGAGAGATACGAAAAATCGGATTCGTAATGCATTACGTAACATACCGAGAGCCGAAATTGAAGCTGCAGTTTTGTCTACCCATGAGAGGCTTCAGAATTTCGAGCATTTACGGGGACATTAAAAACCTTTCTTCTTTAATTCGGTCCTTTTTAGGGCCACAACTTACATAATAAAAGGTTTAAAAAATAAAAATTTAAGAGATTTCCGTATAAAATTTTCTTTGGCCTAAATTTTAGGTTAGGGACAAGATACCGAGATGAGGTTTTCGCGAGCTTGTTTAGGCATCATTTAGCTACTTTTTCATGAAAAAGAAATCATACCAATGCATTTATTTTTTTTGAGAAGATTAACCATTTCTGTCGAAATGTCGAAAAAAGCCCTCTAGCGGCGACACCTGAAACTAACAAAACTTTAAATATTATAGCATTTTTAGCCCAAGAATAGCTCTTTTCAATTAGCCCAAGTTTGTTAAAATCGGCTCAGCCGTTTCGAATATACAGGGTGTTTTTTACTGAAACCTTTGAATACCCCCCACCACTTTATTTTTAGAGAAGCAGCAAAAATTGTCAAACAAAAAAGATTCAGATTATCCTCTACTTTAAAGAGCAGGTATTTTTTTGTTAGGTTAATATAGCGGAATTCACAGAAACATCACTTTCTTAGATTCAAGATTGCAGTTACGCCCCCTAGCGGCCATTACAGAAACTTGAAAATATTTTTCAGGTTTTTCTCTTGGCCGTTTTAGGTATAACTTTTTTTTCCGCAAGCCTCTACGATGCATTACCTCGCATTCTTATTAGGCCACCCTGTACGTAAACAATTTAAAAGAATTACTAGAGCATAGTCAAAACCTTTGAGGAAATTATTACTGGATTATTCTCGACATGAAAACGGTTTATCTGTTAGAAACAATTTGCATTTATTTAGAATATACCGCACACGAAGTTGCTATTAAAGTCAATCAAAATATTCGTGGATAGACGTGCAGATATCCCAATAACACAATAAAAATTGTATTTCGTTTTAAATGATTGAATTGAAAATTCCATATATCATAGCAACTAAAAAAATTTCCGGAAATGTTTGTCTCCTCCTTGGGGGAAAGAGCATGAAATTACACTGTAAAATTTTTTTTCGCTAGATGACACAAAATATCGTCATTTTGCAGAGTAAAATCGTGAGTCGAGAAAACTTTTTTATCTTTAGAGATAGTTAACTTCTATAAGCGAGAAAAATGTTGCCAATACAGCAAGGAAACTTTTTTACTTTAACTTTTTTTTTCATACGACGTTTAGTTTGGGTTGTGTACTTTTTTAAAACCGAAGGAAATTGAATCGGCGCGTCGCATCTCTTGACTTTATCACGTTATCACTATAAAGCGATCAGTGTGTCAAAGAGCCTTCTTCATACGCGCAACAAAGATGACGCGCATTACAATATTAATATGACACTACAGGGGGTATAGTGCGATTTATGAGATTGAGAAATGATAGGAATAGTAATAATAATTTTTTTACAAGCATAAAACACAATATTATTATTATTTAATTAAAATATTTATTTTACAATGCATTTTCCCTCACACTGGAAACTTATATTGCATCTTATATTTGC
This sequence comes from Crepidodera aurea, assembly GCA_949320105.2. NCBI lineage: Eukaryota > Metazoa > Arthropoda > Insecta > Coleoptera > Chrysomelidae > Crepidodera > Crepidodera aurea. Next base: position 10,326,234 of record OX439480.2, read on the forward strand.
ATTCTTCTTTGGACATTAATTTTGGAACTATACAATTATTGTCTTTGCCTTCGTAACTAAACTTTAGATTTTCTGGCAGATCTGGCTTTAACATATATGTCGTTTTGAAAACTGCGCGTTGTAAAAATTCCCTTCTCACATGAAAAATAAAAGAATCCTCCGTCGGCGGCAAATCCCTAACAAAAGGTCATTATTATAACCTTATTTACCTACCAGTATAACAGTATAAACTTCAATGATATATTTTGGTTCCAAAATATTCATCTCATCTGGTTCTTGAGACAACATTATTTTTAGGGCTCTTTTTTTGCCTTTTTTAAACGGAAAGCTAACAGATAAACAATATATTGACAACAAATTGTCTGCTAATATTTTAACATCCAGATGCTTCAAGTTTGCTAGTGCTTTAATGATTGAGAAACATGGGATAAATTTATTTTCTCTTTCCATCCAAATTTCGACATCTAAGGTAACCGAGAAAAACGTTGATAAAATAAAAACATCTGTGTCTAATGAGTAAGTAACAAATACCTTAATGTAAAAAAATTAATAATTGCAAATATTCTAGTATCAGGTTCCTCATGGCCATAGTAAACTGTAACTCATCAACCACTTTCGACTTTTGTCAATTTTATTGTTCTTTGATTATCTTCTGACATTCCTGCCAATACAATTTCAATTTGATCAGATATAACATAATTTTCTTTCATTAGTTTTTGTGCTAAACATGCGAAGAGGTTCTTTTTATTATAAGGATTTGATATAAATTTCTTCCAATCAGGTATATCAAGTTCGTCTCGTATTTCGCAGGTTTCAAAATGACAATTTTTCAATCTTTCTGTTTGCTTTAAGCTTTGTTCAAAATTGTAACGACCACCAATGCGTAGATACTATTGTACCACAGATCTAAGGCTTTAACCTTAATAGTATATTAAAAATAATTCTCGAAATTTTCTGCTATTAAAATTTTGATACCGCTGGATAAGTGCCATCATATTTTCTATATAAGCTGTGTTAAAAGTGTCGCTTTCTTCTATTGGTATGCACGAAAGCTCAACAGGTACATCTTTAATTTCTCTTAAAGCCTTATAGAGGGAATGTGAGGGAAAATGCATTGTAAAATAAATATTTTAATTAAATAATAATAATATTGTGTTTTATGCTTGTAAAAAAATTATTGTTATTATTCCTATCATTTCTCAATCTCATAAATCGCACTATACCCCCTATAGTGTCATATTAATATTGTAACTTCATTACAAAACTTGCATAAAACGTATTTGCAAATCGCTCCATCATTATAAACTTTACAACACAACGAATTTATTTAGATAATTTATACTTTACTTTTTTTATTTCAGGTAAGTCACATTTATGATGAATAATTTACTGCCTGTACAACACAATTTAACTGGTAAGTTTTTATATATGTTAAAGCGCAGTTACTTTGTCATTTTATTTCTTCAAATCTGTTTGAGATTTTGGAATGTTTGGTATAACCGATTTTAGATGCAAAATGCAATTGTATATCGTAAACAGACAGTTATTTAAACCTGTAGATTATAATAATAATACCTGTACCAAAACAACACATGCATGAGTGAAGACTTCCACCATTTTCAACAAACAATTATTTCCCAAAAAAGAATTCGTCTCATTCCCATTTCTGGGTATATTAGGAACTGAATCGTTTGAAAGAAATACCTACTTTTGTAGTAGATCTTGGACTGAAAAAGTTGATGTTACTCAACATCAAAACTGGATTTAGCACCCAAAAAACTTAAAAAGCATGTGTACACGCTTGTTGGGCGTTAAAAAAATTGGGTCATGTTCAAGGGTGCTCAAAATATCTTAAAAATGTTTCAAAATTCCCTAGAAAGGTAAAGATATAAGCCCTATATCTGCTTGAGTTTTTAGAACTTTTTCGCGATACAGTTTTTTTGAAAGTACAATATTTATAGAAAATTTAAAGTTAAGAAACAGAAAATTAATTTTTTGAGTCAAAATGAGTATTTTTCATCATGATCTTCCCTTAATTCCTAAGCTTTTTACCCCTGTGGATGTTATAAAGGGTTGAAACTGAATTATTGATTTGATAACTTTTTCATTTCTTCCAACATTCCTTTCGTTAAATTTTTGTTCAAATATTCAAACTTTTCTAGCATTTGCTTGTTGGATATTATAAATGTTGAATTACAATCATTTTCAGTTGAGGTCACCTTACAGTTTTAAAATGTCAACAAATCTGACGTCACTGATCCCATAGCAATATGTCTGAAATTGGTCGTAAATGATTGAATGCATTGCCCATATGTAGAAAAAAATGATATCAGACAAATTGAATGTAACATACAACTTTTCGATACAGCGATGCTCATTTTCAACGTACCTATTTCTAGCGTCAAAATAAAATCTCGAAAAAATACGTTTTCTATGTGAGAAAGTCTCAGCTTTTCGAATCCATTTTTTATTTTTTAATAACTTTGCTAAAACTCTCTCAAAAACACTTTTTTTTTTTTACGAAAAACAGCAGAAATGGCACCCGCGAAGATGCTACACTTCTGGAAGTTACTACTCACCAGGCGGCTTCTAGGGTCTCTAATCTATCGATTTTACACGGTTTTAGCCGGGCTGCGGGCTGCTATGAAACATGTTTTTGGTTGTCATCTCTCTTACTATATCCTTCGTTTGGTAATTGTTAAAGAAGCCCTGGAAAAAATCCTCTCTATTAATGCCGATGTAACAGGTATCGCTAGAAAATAACCATTTGGAAACAGTCTTCCACCATTTTAATACATTTTCTGGAATTTTCATTAATTCTGACTGGGTTTTTACTACGAGATGTTTGAAAGAAAGCTAGTACATCTATATCAAAATTTTCGGAATCTTTACATTGGCTTTGGAGGGCTGATTTTGTTAATAATTCATTTTGATTGTCCTTGACCTTTTTGCTAGAATTATTGTAATGTATATTAACACTATCAAATCTGTCTGCATAGCATTGTTGATCCCTTTTTAACTTTAAAAATAGGGACTTTTGCCAATCGTTTACGCTTATGTAAATTCGAGAATTGAAATTTCGATTCTTACATATAATTGGTTTACCAGTTCGAAGTTCAATGGATTTATAGTCAGAATAATACTCCACGTGTCTTAAAAAATAAATTATAAATTATAATACCGCAATGTAGCAAAAAAACCAGGTATTATAAAACCCCGATCCATCTACGGTATTCTATTACATAAACAATGATTCCTATAATTTTCATGCACTAGAAAAACTAACTAACCAGTTTATAAAGTTAAAAGGCTATTTATCCACGTTGGCCTTCGATGATGTAAATAGCAATACGATACCGGGTGTTCTATTTTAACTTGCAAAGTGTAGAGTTATTTTTTCTTCGATATTGCATCATTTCCTACTAAGCGTCATAATATTATTATTTGATAAGGGCAGGAGATCAAGTCCCATTCGATTAATTCATTTAAAACATTTATGACATTTAAGACTCGCATGGAGAGTAGAAAAATTAATACTAAGCTAAAAATTAAAGATATAGATCACAACAAATAAGAATCTATTTTGTTCTTAAAACTATTAACACTTTCAGAGATAATTATTTCGCTAGGGAGATTAACGAACATTAAAAACTCTGTTATTCAATGGGCGCTTTCACACTAGGCAGCACGACAACGACACGACAAGGAGTAGGGATGAATTTACATTGAAATCGACGAAGCCACTACATCGCTTTCAATGTAAATTCATCCCTACTACCATGTCGTGTCGTTGTCGTGCTGCCAAGTGTGAAAGCTGCCATTGAGCTTTGTTTGGTGCCGGTTCTAAAAGTTTCTTTCGTCAGTTTGAAGGAGTGTCCTTGGAGACGGTCGGGTCATCAGTATTGAATGGGAAAGCTGCTTGAAGCTCGCCAAAATTGAGGATTAGGTCACCGCGGGGACGTCTTTCAAATTCCAGTTTTATCTCGTTGAATTAAAGTGTTCTTGAACATTTGAAGTATAGTAAGGATCCCATACATTCCAGACCAGGATGGCAAAGTGATCTGGCAAGTAGCATCTGCTATTTTATATCAAGAGAACAACAAAAAAAGCATCAGCGCCCACTGGCTCTAGGAACATGCTGTTCGTTCCTTCAATCTACAGTGGTACGTTTGATGGCATGATTCTCTCTGTATCTTTGGAGAATGAAACGGAACAATTGCAGTAAATCAACATCCTCATTACGTAAAATATCTAGTAGGGTTTCCAATACGTTTCTGGAATTCAAAACCTGTGGGGGCAAGTAGTCCCAGGAATATACTTAACAGTTCTTCTGCCGATGACCTGTTAAGATCTACAGTCATTACAAATATAAAAATAAGCTTATAGAAATATTTTTTTTTAACTCCAACGCTCCATTCGATTTGTAAATTATTTTTCTGGTGACAATTTCTCCATGTACGATACTCTCGCTAGCAGGACACCCTGTAAATACAGTCTGTTCCGTGCGCGCGCTTTATTTGGCAAAGGACAGAACCAACTCATTCATAATTCATTGACAGTGATTTATGGACCTAGGCAACTACGAAACCAAATTATTATTCCAACAACAAAAAATTTTAATGTCGACTTTGTAACCGATACACAAGGGATACCAGAGTATTATTGTTACGTAGGTATTTGGTAGTTCCATATCTGATTGTTTAAAATAATGTATGGAGACAGTTCAAATTTATTATCGTATTTCTTATGTAATAGTAGATGAAATTCCAATTGGTTTAAATGAGGATGTAAAAGGATTGCTTGAAAAAGAAGCCATTTTTTTATTTTATTGTAATCTGTCAAAAGTAGACACTAATTTTGTCATGTACAATACAGTAGGTCACTCATTTACTACTTTTAGTTGATAAAAGTTAGTACAATGGGTATATACTTGTCGAGATTAGAAGGGAATTTTGCTGTTCCAGCTCTAATCTCCTAAAAAGACAAAAGTGAACTGTATAATTAGATTACCTACTTTGGAATAAAATTCCACACTTAATAATACTGCATATATTCTAAACAGGTTAACAACAACTTACAATGTACATAATGGTAAAAAGAATTAAAATTAGTGCCTAAGTGCTAGCACACAATTGCTCAGAAAACAAATTTTTTATTCCATAAGTGAGGAATGTATTTGTAAGAGACTTATGTAAAAATTAAGACATATGTTGTCTCTTTGACTGTGGAGAAGCTTCTGCAAGTTTGGAAGGGACGGAATTTATCGATTTTTACTGGTTTAGATTTCGCGGACTAAACCGACCGGGCGGAGTCTTGATTGTGGTAAATTGTTTGTCTACAAATGACCTAGATACCATGAGCGTGCATATTGTTTTTATCTTTGTTAGAAATTTAATTATTTTACGGTGTTTGTTCTGTTGGAAAGATCAAATGGATAAGGAATTTAAGAAAATGACCTCTGTTTTTACTTTGCAGCATTCCATTTTGGACCTCACTTGTAAATAACTTTAAAAAATATATTTTTGAAGAGGCACAGTCCTTGCTTTTCAAAATAAAGGAGATCTTTTATAAAACTAATTAAGAGGTAATGTTTTTCTTAGAAAAATAATCATAAATATGTAAAAACTCTAGAAAAAATTACGCATGGGATATGAATATTTTATTTAAAAAAAAAATGTATTGATTTATATCGACTCTTTAGTTTAGAAAACAATAATAACCCCTGGCGTTAATTAGTAGAACAAACTGTAGCGATTCACGAATAGATTACAATATTTATGCAACTATTATTTTAACTTCCTGAACTGTTACCTGACCTTGAATTTAATGATTTTTTTTTCTTTTACATGTTGCAATTTTATTTCCATTTATCAGTCCAATCGAATCGATAATTACCAAACACTCTGTAAAATCATCCAGTAGGTACTTAATTTTACGGCTAGGTTAATGTTTAATTATAAAAAACTTTTGATTAGAGCAGTCCAAAAATACTCAGTAGTAATATCACAAGAGCAAAGAAAATAATCGATTATACTTCCTACTCACGAGACATATTTCGCGAAACACCACGAGAGCGAATCACAAAAACGATTATACCACGTCGTCAAGGGTGGGTATATTCGCTTATCAATACTAAGTATAAATTGCAACTGGTATTGGCTAAATTTATGATGAGTTGTATAATCAAATTTTTGTAATTTAAATCTATGTTGAGCAATACCAAAAGACTGGGACGAAAATTGAAGTATGGATATTTTTGGAAAATCAAGGGTAAAGAAAAAACCTGCTTAATTAACACATGGCGACTCTTTTGAGTCCTCGAAATTCTGAAGTAAATGCTCTAGAAAAAAGGGAATACTTAATTGTATTGAAGATCGGTCAAGGTTCATACAGATGTCTGGTCTTTGGGTATAATTCTATTTATAACGTTGATGATTATGTTTTATGATGCCTTTCATGCGAAACAAGTGCAGTAGCACTTATCGCTTATCATTCATTGTATTTATTGAATACATAAATAAATAAAATTATCTAAACATAGTTGAAGGAAAAATAATAAAACTCAAAGAGTAGATCTCATAAGTATGAAATCTATAATCAAATATATAAATGTACGTAGGAACAAATGATGAATCCTTATTGAAAACAAATTTATTCATAAATTCAAATTAGTCTAATTATGGGGTATTCATGATCTTCGTGCGTACATCTCCAAATAGTATCATTGTTTTATTGAATTTTTTATCTGATGGTTTCGCCCACGTATAACCTTTTATACAGGGATAAATTAGTACATATTGTATAATATCTGCGTTGATAATCAAATTTGCAATTGTTCATTTTATGGAGCGTTGAAATAATTATCTGTTTGTGAATGTGCATTTCATTTTTCATACTAATACTTTTCGTGGTCAAACCGTCCCTATTTCAACTCATTTTGTTTATTTTTACTGCTGTTTTGTTTGTAGATTATTTTGACGTTTAAATATTCAAACCGTTGCTTACATATCGCACTGTCCAATTAGTCCAGTAATAATAGAATATATTGAATGAAATGGTGGTCGGGAGTTTCATTTTTAATGCGAAAAATTATATTTTAGGGTTAGATGTAAGAATAGTTCAATCTCTCTCTAATTGTGCTATGACTTTTGCAGTACTCAACTTGGAGCTGGGTACCATTTACCTATCCCGGGTACGAAGTACCAAAGGGATTAGTTCACATGGTAAACTTACGGACTGTATGGTATTTAGGATAACAGCATTCTGGATGTCAGGAAGTGTTGTTAGGTAGTCCCAGTTTGGCGAGGCTATCCAGCAGGGCTTTGGGTACTACGCCGATCGATGATATAATTACTGGGACTATTTACACTTTTTCGCAATGCTACATCATCTGAACCTCTTGGCCACCCCAGCGCTCGGATCGGGCTCTATCGCGACTGGGAGTGTGGGACTCAGGGCCTCCAAACGTCATGGCTAGAGTAGTGCAAGCCCTGCCTACCGCACCAAACCTCACCTCTTCTCCGCGATGCATATGTGACTATCGTTAGATATGCGTCATATGCACCCGAAGCGCATTATTTCACCTCTCGTTCTGTCTCTTTTGATGCTCTCGCTCTTCTTCCTCTTTTTTCCTCATAATTTCGGTGATGAAACTCTAACCAGCATTCCAATTCCTTGTGGACGTGGTCATCCATTCTGTAATGTTGTCAGGGGTTAGACGTCGTCTGATCTTTCTTCAGAAGCTTCTTCTGGGATCTTCCCGTCTGGCTCCACATCGTCTATCTCTTTGCAATAGATACAATTGTCATCGGGTGACTTCCCGATCTTATGGGTATAGCTTCTAAAGCTACCGTGCCCGCAGAGAAACTGTGCCATAAAATACCCTCAACTACGGAAATCGCAGCTGTTCCATCTTCTTGCGTCTGGGATTATCCTTTTCGTCCATTTGCCTGTGGAGGTCTATAGATGCCACTTGTTTTGCCATTCATCCAAAGTCCTACTTCTCTCGATGTTTCTTATCTCATTGCTTACTACCGCATGTGATTTTATTCTCGTCCTCTCCTCAATCATGAGGTCTATCGGTGGGGTGCCCGCAATCACCAATGCTGCCTCCAGGGAGACCGTCCTATATGCACAGATAATCCTGATGACAAACGCCCTCTGATTCGCCAACAGCATGTCTCTATAGTTCTTAATTCGGATAACTTGTCCCCACACTGGTGCCGCGTACAGTAACACTGTTGACACTACGCCATATAGTGCTCTCCTTTTCCAGTAACTCGGACCCCCGATATTAGGCATTATCTTGCTCAGTGCTGTGGCTTGTCTTTTAGCTTTCTTGCAGGCTTTCTTTACATGCTCTTTGAAGATTAACTTGTTATCCAACCATACACCTAGGTATTTTAGCTGTTTACTAGGCGGGATATCCAAGTTTCCCACCTTGAACATTATGTTTTCCCTCCTTCTGGGACCCTTAACGATGATTATTTCGGTTTTTTCCGGCGCTAGCTCTAGATAATGTTGCTTGACCCGGGTATTCGACGCAGCAATGGACTCGTTAGCTCTGTGCACTAGCGTTTCTTTATCACTTGTCCTGACAGCCAGTGCAAGATCATCTGCATATGCAACGGTATCGCATCCGGCGGGTAGGTTCAGTCTAAGAATCCCATCGTAGAGTAGATTCCATAAGAGAGGCCCAAGGGCAGATCCTTGTGACACGCCCTGCGTTATTTCGAGGTGCGACTTGCCCGCGAAAAGCATTCTTCCCGCGAAGTAGGTACGCAGGTAGTCAGTATTAGTTAGCACGCTACATCCAGATGTTATATGCTGAATAGTCTCTGATCTTTGTTGACACTTCCGGCATTTGTCGAATTGGGTGTTGGGATCCTTAATGACAAACCTCTTGTAGTTCTTCGTATTGATGACCTGATCTTGGATAGCGTTCACAAACCTCTCAGTTTCTGGAAAGATGGTACCACTGCTAAGCCATCTATTTGAAGCATCCTTGTCAATATGATGCTGGTTGAGTTCGTGGTGGTGTAATGCCTTCTGTGACCATTGTTCCAGTTTTTCCGTATCTGAAACTACTTTGAGATTTGCTTCGGGCGAGGCGAGGATCAGAGACGAGTAATCCTTATCATCATTGGATATAGTTCGATGTAAATATGAGGTTTCGGCTTTCGCCTTTCATATAAAAGAACTCCCGTAATTTTACTAGCTGTCGAGAGTGTAGATTAATGAGGTCAATTAAGCGCTTTTCGCCTTCTTTCTGAGGTAGCGTTATTATAATAATTGACGACTTAGGATGGTGGTTGTTGTTTTTTGTCATCATTATTCGTGTCAGCCTCTGAATAGTATGGCGTAGGTGTTGATTGCCTGTACTAAGTTGCCTGCATTTATTATTATTATTATTTCTGGGTGTCTTATGTTCGCCTGGTATTTTGGTCGAGGTACGGGTTTCTACCAAGCACTCTCGCCTACTTTTGACTCAAGAATCTGCTTACTATTCGAGTGGTGTTTATGCATGACAACAGCTTCCTGGAGGAGTTTATACACGTTGCTCTGCAGGCCTAGTATCTCGAGGCTTCTGTGTAGGTCCTTTGGTATGACTCCTGTTGCAGATATGACGATGGTTACTTTGTCGAGACTCCACAACTTCTTGATTTCATCAGCTAGTTCTGTATATTCTCTTCTTTTTTCTTTGATGGTAGGAATCAGATTGTTGTTTGGTATTGCCACATCTATGATGAATGCCTCCTTTGCTGCTTTATCCCTTACTACAATATTAGGTTTATTGTGAGTGATGCGGAGGTCAGTTATAATGGACCTATCGTGGTAGATGGTAACTTGCCTCGTTTCGATTACTGATGGTGGTTCATATTTGTAGTAAGGTGTTTTGGGCGTCTCTTTTTTCAATTCTAGCGTGTAGCATATGTCCTAGTGTATCAGAGCACTGACTTGGTTATGTCGGTGTAGGTATTCGCTTTGAGGCAAGGAGCTGCACGCTGATGTAATGTATTGGATAGTCTCAGTTTCTCATTACATTTTCTACACCTGTCATCTATTGTCGTTGGATCTTTGACAATATGTTTCAGTTAGTTCCTTGTGGTCACTACTTAGTCTTGTATAGCTACCATAAACCCCTCCGTTTCTGGGTATAGTTCTCGGCATCTCAACCACGCGTTCGACGCTTGTTTGTCGACATGTCTTTGGTCAAGGTCATGCCGATGTCTCCCATGGTGGGCTTTACTTCGCCATTCTTGGTTCTTCTCCTTCCTGCTAACGATAGCCTCGTTCGGTTGAGGAGTTTCGTTGGACATGTTCAGTGGTGTATACCCTCGGTCAGCTAAGCAGGCGCTTTGGTGGAGGGGTGACGTCCTTTGTCTTTTATAGAAGTAATCTCTTAGTAGTTTGATCTGGCCATTATGGAGATTTCTGATGTCTGTGAGTCTGTTATTATTATTATTATTATTTCCATTGAAAGAATCCTAAAAAATGATATTCATTTGGAAGAGATTCCACCTAACCGTGAATTTATATACAGTTCATCTGTCGATCAATAGTAAGGGTGAACCTGAAAATATTCAGTATGTACTAATTTTCTTCGCTACTGAAATTATCGAAACATCCTGAATAGAGAAGAGTTTGTTATAACCCGACTGTGGGCACCGCCGGATGCCGGAGTGTTCCGGCCGGAAGCCAATCGAATAAATAACAGCGACGTTGTTTTTTACACTTCAATTCGAAAGCTTTTACCCCTCCTCGATTCTTTCTATTCACTACGTAAACATTTTGCGTCTCGCTATATTTCTTTCTCTCTCTCTTTTGTAAAATCTGATGCCGTGAACGAATGATGTTCTAGATACAAACGATAGAGACCCAGAACTGTCGGTATACAATAAATAATAGATGGTCGCTCGAGGCCTAATGTGTTACTGCTTCTAGACGACGACACGATGATGATAATGATGATGATAGTGACGTAAGGCACATACACCGTTTGGTAAATACGTTCCTAATTGTTCTGACCAATTACTAATTGTAAAAAATTGTTTAATTAGTATGTACTGAAATGGAATTTTAACATTATCAAAGTTATAACATTTAGATGAAATTAAATTCAAAATTAAAGAAACCAAATACCCAGACTATGCCCAATCCGATATTTCTTTTTAAAATTATCTTGTTAGGTTAAATATTGAATGAAACATCACCTAAAAATAAAGAAATAGTATTATTAAAATAAAATTTAAAAGAATAAACAAAATGCTATTTGATTGATAAAGATAAAAGTTTAAAGTTAATTTACTTAAGGGAATGATTTAATGTGAGATCAATATTATAGTGAAAATCCTTTTGAAGAGCTCTGATACTAACCTAAAAATTAAAATAAAAATGAAATAATATTCAAAATTCAAAATTTTTATGAATAATTTAATTTCGGGGCAATCTATATAACAAATTATAATGTCAGGACGATCTGTATAGCAAAATGAAATAAAAAGTTGTGACAACTGTTTAAAATAAAATTCAAGATACCAACTTTGGTAACTAAATTATAAATTAATAAAATCTATAAAATTAGACACCAGAATATAAAGGAAAAGTATGTTAATTGTTATAATTAAAATTATGAAAATCAAAACACATAAATTTGATAATAAAATATCATAGAATCAAAATTTTGAAATAATTAGAACAAATTCAGATATAATTTGAGAGTTTTTGTTTTACTGGAGAAGGTAACATAGCAACAGAAAAAAATGAAGGTAGTTAGTTTATAAAATTGTAGAAAGGAGTTAGGATAAAAAAATTTAAGAAGATTTTAATTTAAAAGTTTTAAAAGGAAAGAGAGTCTAGGATAGAAATTTTGAAAAATCATTTATCAAAATTTTACAACAAAAAGTTACAAAATTAAAAAAGGCAATTATATTCTGGAAGTCCAATTATAACTGCGACTTTGTTTTATGATTAGTAAGTGGATAATCTTAAATATTATTTAAACAAAAACTTGCCTGGAAGGTATTGGGCTGATTTTGTGTATTCTGAGGATTGTGTTCTCAACAATTTGCTCAACCGAGCATATATCTCCTGAAGAATCAACAGAAATTGGAAACATCACATCACTAGAAGACTAGTTACAACATATCACTGGTTGTACGAGTTAGAAGAGGAAGAAACACTGATAGTTGAAGGTATAAACTCATTATATCATTTGCAACGTGCTTCATACTAAAATAACGTGTGGGACACGAGCTTTTGTGGTTAAGACAGACAGATTACTCACTGTCTTAGTAAATCGGTGTGCCAACCTTAGTTTAAAAATTTATAGCGCCAAATTTCAAATCATTTTAGAAATAAGATATCATTGAATGAATGTGTGTGAGTGCAAGTATTTCATATTAATAAATTTAGTCTGATCTTTGTTAAAGTTTTTTTTCTATATTCTCTATTAAAATAAACTTAAAATTTAATTATTAATCCAACATTTTATTTTATTAAAAAGTACATGGTATATCAGTAGCGTAGATCTAAGAAGTTGAACTCACAAGTAAATAATCCCTGAGATTATAAAGATTTCAAGATAAATAACAACAATTGAGCATAGTCGTGGCGATATTAACAAAATTATTCATTTTAAAATTAGATAACAAAAATTCAAAAATTTTAAATTTCACAAAACATTTATTTAAAATTTCAAATTCAAATAAATTATAAAGTAATAAATTTGAAATATTATTACAGTACGTTTAGTTTTAGTATAATTCGCTGTTAAAGAAAGAGGATATTCTCACAAACATAAGATGAAACATTCTTATTGGACAATGACCAGTTACGTCACAGAGTTTAATAAATGTAGTAATACAGGAAGCTGGAAAAAATATTTAATAATTCATCGATAAAGAAGGAACATTATAATGAGAATAAAAAACAGTAGAGCCGGAAGAAACGGTTACGTGTGAGGATAGTTAACTACCATTTGAAGATAAAAATAATCATTGCTGGTTGATAGAATAGTGTTTTTGGTTATCCCTGTACATAGGAAGCTTTACAGAGAAACTTTTTGCTTGTTAGAAACATGTTTTAATAATTTTTAATGATTAGCTTTTAGAGAATAATTTATGCAGCCCGATTTTATTAACATATACGAGAAATTTGCATTCTAGGGTTTCCACTATAACTTTCTGATACTTCAGCCTTCTCATAACATCAAAACATTCGCAGTACCGCAATGAAAGAAAAAAAACCCGATTATTTTGATTGAAAATCTATTTCACCCAGAAAAAGCTTTCATTTCACATTTCACTGTCCGTTAAGACATGAAATTTTGGCCGAACGATGCCTTATATCGAGCAATCATAAGAGTAAACACGAAGGTCGGACCTTTCAGCCATTTCGACATCTTGATTGCCCGGCGATAAACTCTCCGATGGTCCATAAAAGCGATCAACAAATCCGCAATATCCTTCGAAATATTTTTAGATCCGTTACAACTACTAGACGCTTCGTTTGTTTTTTCGTCTGCGTCCGACGTACGGAAGGGTTTGGAAAAATGGCCGTGTGTGGAATTACAGATACATGAAGGGCAATTAATCACTTCACAAAGAAGAGGGTGGACAGCGTGCGGCTGGTAATTTGTAGTCTGCGTTCGATTTTGGGGTATGACGCGCGTTTTGTTATATAGTTAGAATTTATGATAACCTTTTGGGGGCAGGTTTTCATAATTTCCTAATAAAGTAGTTGATGTATACCTACATTTTTTTAATTAATACTAAATTATATATTTTTTCGCTATAAACCCACGGTCACATTAGCGTTTTTAACGCTGCGTTTCAGCGTGAAAAACGCAACAAAAATAGGCATAATGTAGGAGCACATGGCTCAAGGTCTCCCGCCGAGGGCTCCAATGAAACAGGTTAAAAAAATTATCAATATGTATCTATACACAAGCAAAGCTAGAATAAGACTAATTTTTTTCACGTCGTAGCTGCGACGGGAAAACAAGCTGAAGCGGAGCGTGAAAAAACGCTAATGTGGCCGCAGCCTTAGTTCAATAGTTTTTTATTTAGTTTAAAGAAGTACAATACTTTGTAAACACGTCAGAGCAGAAAAAAGTATCTGCAAAATACATAAAACACATGAAAAAAAACATGTATCATATATCACACAATGTAAAATATATTTTTTAAATAACATAAAATTTTTAAGTACCTATGTTAAACTTACAAGAAGATATTTCTGTTCTGCACCAAGGCGTAAAATTCGACTATACTGTATGTACAGAGGATTATTTATTAATATTGATTTTAGTCTATTTTTAAATGTAGCAATATTTTGATTTCCAAATACTTCAGGGAGTGAATTAAAAAGTTTTATTTCAAAATTTTCTGTTTTTTTGATTCTAGATTAGTTCTGTTTCTTGTATGGTGTGAATGAATATCACGTCTAGTAGGTGTATATAAATTATTAAGGCATATAGAGTTAATATTTTTAAAGATACAAATATTGGTCGGCACGAATCATCATGTTGAGCATTTACAATGTTCCTTACAGCTGATTATTAGGAATAATACGTAGTAATGGCTGCGGGTTGGTTTACAAGTTGCCTTACTTTCCTTATAGCGTATGTAGATGAGTCTTTCGCATAGCTGAATTATGTCATACAATGTAAGTGTGTTATCTATGGATACACCTAGAAATTTTATATTTTTCTCAATTGTGGTATTTACAACTGAATTTTTTGTTTCAAAGTCTTATCCTCATTTAAACACAGCTGGTTGGCAATAAACCAGGAGTTTGCTAGTTCTATAGTTTCCTGAAGCATCAGGTCTGTGCACTCACCTCTTTCTATGCTGATACTAAATGAGGCGCCATCAGCATACATGAAAGATTTGACCTTTTTGTGTCGAAAAACTGAAGGAAAATCGTTTATGTATAAAAGAAAGAGGAGAGGGCCCAGTACCGATCCTTGAGGCACTCCTCTCTCTATGACTAGTGGCTGACTTTTATCATTGTTTATCCACACCATCTGAGGTCTATTTTTTTTTTAATTTCTAATATTGCGTTAGCAATACCCTGTATGCCGTAACATTCAAGTTTTTAAATCAGTAATTTAGGATCAACACTGTCAAACGCCGCACTTAGATCAGTGAAAATGCCTAGAAATCTTTCATTATTTTCAAATTAATTTTTTATAGAGTTTGTTAGTGATGTTATAGCATCTATTGTTGAATTGTTCCTTTACAGTGTTTGTCTTTTGTTGACAGTTTTGTATTTAAAACTCTTTCATAATTTAACCAGTTACTTAAGCCTATGAATTAAGTGGGGAATGGGAAAAATACCCAGCGTGGTTCAAAAAGAACTGGCTGGTATCTCAATTGCCACAAAAGAACTAAGTAGAAAAGGAATTTCTGGCAAAAACAGTAATCTGCACTGACGGCAGACAAGCTCTACCAGCCTTGAAGGACAGCGTGTTACATCAGGGCTAGTATTAGAGTGCAATATTATCCTGAGGTGGGTTAAAGAGCACGACAGGAGTAAAGGTAACCGCATTGCCGATTCCTTAACCAGGGAAGCGGATTTTCTAAGACTTTACACCCATGCTCAATCTCTAAAGAGATGGGATGAAATCAACTGATGCAGTTTTGCCAGGGTCACCCTGGGAAGCTGGCGTCGAAGAAATACTTGGTCATGACCAGGAAAAACCTACGTCTAGCAGTAGGATTTCTGACTGGCCACTGTCAACTAAGAAAACAGGAAGACGAAACGGTCAATCATGTCCTATGCGATTGGACGGAGTTATCGTCAATGAGAGAGTGCGTGTTCGGTGAGTCTTGGCTTACACCTGCCGATATAAAGGAGATGTCTCCTAGTGACTTGTCCACTTTCCTGGAAAGGGCAGAATGGACGATGACCTAGGAGGAGAACTCCTCGGGAGGATGTACAATGGGTCAAATGTAGCCTAAGTGCTGTGGGATTAACTCACCCTCCCTCAGTGGCGCTTATATTTGAGAGCTTGCTCTAGTGTTACCCCGAGGTATTTTGGAGTTGGGCAGTGTTCTAACTGTTGGCCACACCACACTATATCCATCTGCCTCCTTGCCTCCCTGTTTCGAAGGTGGAAGGCGCACAGTTGAGTTTTTGCTGGATTGGGTCGGAGGAGATTGTGCTCGTAGTAGGTGGCAAGGTCGTTCAGGGCATTTGTGAGTTTTCTTTCTACCTCCTGGAAACTATTTCCTTGGGCTGCTAGCGCTGAGTCGTCAGCATATATAAACTGCCTTATCTCCCGCCGTATGGGTTGATCGTTGGTGTAGATATTGTACAGTAATGGGGCCAGTACACTGCCCTGCGGAAGTACATTCCTCTGCAGGCGCCATCTACTATTTTTCCCTAAGAGGCTGACAAAGGAACGGCGGTTTTGGAGGAAGGCTCCGACAATCGACGTGATGTGGAAATCATTTGTCATCTCATATAGTTTGCATAGTAATTTTCCATGGTTGACCGAATACGGCAAGATGTGTTGGACAAAGTTTAGGACCTGTCCGTCACAAGATTTCCCCGGTCTAAAGCCAGCTTGTTCCTGTATTAGCTTCTCATCGATAGTCGCTGCGATTCTGTTCAGAATCATTCGCTCCATTAGCTTAAACGTCTGGCATAGGAGGGAGACTGGTCGAAAGTTTTTAGGCTCATTTGGCTCTTTCCCAGGCTTTAGGAGAGCGACGATCCTGGCTTGTTTCCAACTAGAATTATAGAACTGTAGAACTAAATACGAAATAAATATTTAATGGGTAATGAGTATGAAATATTTTTTTGAAACAAGAAGTCTGTGGTTATTTAGAGAATTAATTAATCCCAAAAAATCCTAACCTAACATTTAATCTCTTTTTTATTAGATATTAATTAAATAGTTGCAAAATAGTGGCACTTGATTAGTGCCGTATGCCAGTTATTGCGCAGTAAATTAAAATTCGCCTCAAAGCTACTACGCAATTTAGATTACATACGATAATTTACATATCAGACACCTTAGTATATATGTTATCTGACATTAATACATTAAGACCCTTCGGGGCCAGCGACGGAGTTCTGAGCTAGTCATTAATAATTAATGAATTTAAGGAATACATTGAAAATGGACAACTAAGATAAAACTTGAGAAGAGAATTGCTTATATACGTAATATTTAATTTTCGCATGTTCTATTCCGAATTAATTTAAATTAATGTCAATTTGAATAGGATAAACCGTTTAATATAAAATTCAATACACCACTATAGTCTATTTTTATGTATGAGAGAGTAATAAAACAGCATTTCCAATGCAAAACTTAGTACGGTCATTTTAAACATTTTTACAGAATAATCTAAATATTTCCTAAAATTATCATAAATGTACCTGAGCTAATACAAGTTTTGGGTCTTTTATTGGTCTTTTATAACCATAAGCTGTAAAAAACAATAGAAAAAGATTTGGACAGGCCAAAAGCCCTGTGTATTAAAGATTTCATAGCCGTATCTTAAGATTATTTTCAATAAGTACCTATTTGCCAATTTTGTTTTATTTTAATTCCAAGAATTTCTTACAGTAATCGAATTATAAGTAGATAAATCCCTTCCCAACAAATTTCACCGAAAATGCGATTGTAGGTTTTCCATTTAGTAAGGAGGTCCAAGTTGTGTATTCTTGACAGTTTACTAAATGTCGTTTAGTTGCAACATGCAAGGTGCAGTGTGCAGTCTATTGTGAATTCTAGTGTGATCATGGAAAATTTGGAAGGGCCGCGTAAACGACAAAAAATCGGTCCTTTAACAGTTAATGAAAAAACATTAATATTTAATTGTTTTAAATCATTTACAGGCAAACATTTATGTAAAAGTGTTGATGACACAGTGGAATTAGTAAGTAGTATGCTTGGTGTTGGGAAATCTACGATTTACAGAGTTGTTAAAGAAGAGAAATGTGGCGAGTTTCAAGCAGCACGTAAAGCTCCAGGAAAACCAAAATTTCAAATAGAAAATCATTTGAAAGAAAGAATTCGAAGGAAAGTGCATGCGTTCTTCTTTAGAAAAGAATTTACGACAGTAGACAAAGTTCTTGCCACGGTTCGAGATGATAAGGATTACCCTGAAATGAGTCGAAGCACACTATGGAAACTTTTAAAAGAAATAGGTTTTCTATGGAAAAAGCATTCCAGAAAGTCTATTTTAATAGAAAGAAGCGATGTTGTAGTATGGAGAAGAAATTACGTAAGGACTATAAAAGAAATGAGAAACCAAAGAAAAAATATATTTTATTTGGATGAAACATGGATCAACGAGGGACATACACCAAATAAATTTTGGCAAGATGAAACTGTTACAAGTCGAAGACAGGCTTTTTTAAATAATTTATCTACCACCATCAGGAAAGGGGCGCAGACTGATAATAGTACACATCGGTAGTTCAAACGGTTTTGTTAAAGGTGGTTTATTGACTTTTGAATCGTACCGGTGACTACCATGAGGACGTGAATGCTGATGTCTTTAAAGAGTGGTTCAAACAAATGATAGATCTTCTTCCTCAGAACAAGTTATCACTCGAGACTTATAAAAAAAATGCCCACAACCAAGTGGTTAAAAAAAAATTTACAGAATTTGCTAAATTCAAAGAATATTAAGTTCCATCCCGGTTCTGTGAGAAAAGAACTGTATCATTTGTGTTCCCTTCATAAAGAGAAATTAAAAAAATATGAAATTGATGAAATTGCAAAAAATCGTGGGATGACGGTGGTTAGATTACCACCATATCATTGCGAAGTAAACCCGATTGTACTGATATGGGCACAGATAAAGGGAGAAGTTTCAAGAAAAAATAATTCTTTTAAAACGAGCGATGTTAAACAGTTGTTTTTGGAGGCTGTAAATAATGTGAAGCCTGAAAACTGGGAAAAGGCAGTAAATCATACGATTAAAGAAGAAGAGAAAATGTGGAAGTTGGACAATATTACTGATGAAATGATCGAGCCACTCATTGTAAATATTGGTTGCGACAGTTCATCTTTTGATTTCGATTCTGATTTGGATTTGTAGGTAAGAAGCAGTTTTTATATTAAAATTATTATTTATGAACGTAACGTTGTTTAAAAGTCAAAGTTTAAACACTTATACCTACATAACTCGTTTGACACAATGTTCTTAACATAGCTTGTGGAAAAATAAAACATTTTAGAAAAAATTGCACTTTTTTTCCTTCAGCTGTTTAGAAATTATAAGCAGTGTTGAGGGTTCTGGAACTATCCCTATGGTGTACCAGTTTACCAGGACAACCGATGTATGATCATTGCCTTTTTAAACCGTATCGTAGCTTCTTAAAATGGACTGTAGTATTTTTTGTCTTCCCAACTCCATTAACAAAAACAACAAACACCTTGTATTTAATGGTTTATTAAAAATGTTAAATAAATAACTCACAAATTAACAATAAAATTACTTTAGTAAGTAATGAACGAACAACGTACAAATTATTAGTAAACGTATGTGTTAACAATCACTAAAACATATTAGTAAATAATTAAAATAATCACATCATTCAGAAAATATTTATAATGCGCGTTTTAGGTGTTTTGTCTATGAGTGATGAAGATGCACTAATTTTAAAGTTCGCGAAGTCTGGACCTTTTCGACTTTTTTCCCCACCCGTCCGAGTATTCTAGAAGCTAATTGTTATCGCGTGGGCGAATCGATTTTATTAAATGGGTGAGTTTTTTATGTCTGTCTCTTTCTCTCACGCTGGAGAAGACAAGGATTAATTTAGTTGCGAAGTTATGAGATTTTATGGTGGACGTGACAATTTGCATGTTCCTAGAAAACATCCGTTTGGCCTACATGACAAACTCCGCATAATTCAAAACTGTTAAGGCTTCTGTGCGTCTCGCGGTGCACCCGATATATTTATTATATTTATACAAATGTTATTTCATACGAAAATACTCGAGGTATAACTTCAAAAAATATTTTAACTGTCTACTAAAAGAAGTGCCTATGGATTACGAACGCTTTATTATTTTATCTCTTTTATCTCATACATAAAAATAGACTATAACAAGTCACAATAATAAAAATCTCTAAATCTTTCGTTAATCCACTCTCGTCTACTAAACTTTAGTGCAATTCGAGTATTGAACGATTTACTCCCCTTTTCGCTCGTTCACTTTCTAATTGGGTTTGTCTTAATTCAATTAATTGTTCTAAGTTGAAGTTAGTGCAAGTCGAAACTTTGTCGAACGAGAGTATTTCTCACAAATTTCAATTTACTTTCAGAGAATTTATAAATGAGTGTAACGCAACGTAACGATGACTTATCAAAATGCGCTTAATCTAAACGGAAATGGTTCGGATGATAAAGGGTTAGGAAGGAATTCAAATTTTTTTTTTTGATTAAACTTTAAACTTTCAACAAATATTGTTCTCACAAAGAAGAAATATTGAAGCGGATATGCAGACTAATTATGAATTGAGTTGTTAATCGTCTTTCCTTTACTAGCCTGTGAGATTAACTTTACACTAACTTTGAGTATTCTTAAGTCTTCAATTAATTTACATATTTACGGGTATGTGAGATTTTTTGCATAGTTTGGTGTCAAAGTTATGCGAAAATCAGGCTTTTCAGTAGCATGACCATTTTACATTTCGGGAACACAAAGAAATCGCAACGGGCTAAGTCTGGTGAGTAGGGAGGATTATTACTAGAGAGAAATTCATGAATGTCAAAAAAAAACAAGCTTCAATTCAAAGTAACCCTAGTAGGGCAATTCGCTTATTTATTGGACAGACCCCGTACATAAGTATTGAATTTTCACTAGTAATCTCCCTAGAGCTTGAATTACTATCGGAAATATTTCCGAAAGCATGAATTTTTTAAAAGTATCCCGAGTCGAAGACGAGGAATACTTTTTAAAAAAAATTATAACATGACATTTTCGTAATATACCTTCATATATACCAAAAGAATACGTTCCTAGGATTTTAGTAGTATGAAATAAACATTTGTTGGTCTAAAATAATGTATTCTATTAGCACCCTTCCACAAATTCCACGTAGCTGAGATTTTCGGAGGTAAATGTACCTATGAATACCTGCAAATTAAAAAAAATGGTGCCGGACAGACTTGATGCCCAGGTTTTCTGGCGTTAATTTACTGAACTAAATAGTCTAATCACGCAGAATTAAATCTAACGTGTATATCTACAAATGGTGTTCTCGGGAAACAAATGTCTAGCCAAATGTGACATTTCATGGATGTTTGTGTTTATCAACGCCACACCGAGCTTTCTTCTAATTTATACCCCAGGGTCTTGACGTATATCAACTGCGATGAGATATCTCGAGAAGCATCTAGCCACTACGTGTTATAAACGATCATGAAACCAAAGTGGGGCGTGTATCGCGACTATCAGTTAGTGGATGAATATATCTTAGAAATTTTAGGTCTGTTTCTTTCAATATTTGGTGTAACACCGTATACACCCCACAGGTGGAGCACCAACACCATTGGTATAGTTGAGGGTTGCAAAATGAAAGAAATGTGGTGGTGTAGAACAGGCCCGGATACAAGGGGGAGGGGGGATAGGGGCGACCCCCCCCCCTCCCCAAACAAAAAATCACATATACAAATAAATAACTAAAAGGTAATAAAGACATTATTTCAAAAATTTTCCGGACCCCAGGAAGGTCCCCCCCCCCTAAATCAAGACTCTGAATCCGGGCCTTTCCCTCCAACAAATTATTTTTCTTTAATTTTGACACCTCGTATCGTTTTTTCTACCTGGATTAACCCTCTGTGATAGTTTTTTTATATAGAATTTATGGAAAATCGTTAAAAATATTATCTAGAGAAATTTTGTGGATAAAAATTTGTTAAAAAAGAGGTTTCGTCTAAAAATTTTGTGAAAAAAATGTCGATAAAAGATGTCAAAACGAGGCAACTTCCTAGTGCGCATGTCTGAAGGGGGTGGAGAAAACGAGCACCGGTGTAGCATCAGTGCAGCACCAAATATTCAAAGAAGCACGTTAGTGCTGCACTAATTGGACAAAGAACCAGACTGGTGCAGCACTTTTAGGGCAAAGAAACAGACCTAATATGTATTTGAAATGTGTATTCGTTTTGTTTTATTTCTATAATGACAAAAAATACTAATAATTTATGCTATGCATTGTTTTTAGATGAAGGGGTAGATCCCCCCGCAAATAAATTGAAATATTTCCTCAAAATTTAGTAGCAATGTGAACATTCTGGAAAGAACTGAAGCATTTGTTGTTTAATGTTTAATATTTTAATGGTTAAAACGCCAGTACCACGTTTCGAAAGGTGTGAAATCAATCCCACTCTTGTTTCATGATAATTTGGGACGACCACACTCTAGATTCTACTTAAACCTTCTTCATCCGTCCGCCGCACTTGGCCTCCACCGAGAAACCCGAGAAACAAAATCACCACTCGAAATAGATGACACGTCCTCGAGGCAGAAATTGTCTGTAAACGAGAGAGGAACGAAATTCGAAAGGGAAGAATAAAGAGAGAGAGAGAGAGAAATAAAAAGTAAGAAGAGGACGGAGAGTTGGTTGTTCGAAAATCGATAATACCATAAATAATGCATTGAGGGTCGTTTCAGAGGCCCGCCTGCCCGCGCGCGTGTTTCCCTATACTCCCTTCCGTTAGCTAGGCTTCAACCCATCGTATGTGATCATAACAGATCGTGATAATATATTTTTGAGCTCAGAAAGAAATCAAACTATGCGTAAGATAATTATTGAAAGGAAATTTTTTAGTTTGTCACTTTAAGAAGGTACTTTTAAGGATATATATGAAAACGTATTAATTTTTTAAATATTTCTTCGTACTATAGAAAAAATGTTAATACATTCTAAAGGAAAAGTAAAAAAAATTAAGGTTGTTTTATATATGGGTTAAATAAAAGTATCTGTATAATCTTGTTATAGAGAAGTACTACGTTTAATGTATTTTTTCTAGAAACTTAATTTCTATATTATTTGTGATGGTTTATGAAAAAGACTGCTTTCTTTATATAGATACTAGTTATTTATGAAATAATTGTGTAAAATGGACGAATATGAATATTGTCAAAGATGTAAAGTACGTATTTTATGCACGGTAGTACAAAAAAGGTATTTTAGAGATGTTATTGATGTGTTCATTGAAAGTTTGGGGGTATATTACATTGGTAGTCAACACCTATTTTATTTTGCAAACATATCAAGTAGAAAAGGAATCAGCCTTTCTCATTTTAAACTAGGCAGATTCTAACTCAATGAAAACTAAGCGGGTTCTAACTCAATAAAAGGCAGGCGCAAGGGCGCAAGGTGGCGCGAGGGTACAGTACGTAATCAAAAATAATGCGCAGTGACATTATCAAAAGGGCCTTAGCTATTATTGGTCCGATTTGAACGGGGAAAACGGCATAGTAATGTATGGGGTATACAGATTAAATACGTAAATAAAAATCATGCGCAGTGACGATACCAAAAGGGCCTTAGCTTATATATCGGTTATTATCGGCCCGATTTGAATGGGGAAACGGCATAGTACTGTATTTAATCTGTATACCCCATACAGTACCGTTTTCCCCATTCAAATCGTACCAATAATATCCAAGTTAATAGCTAAGTCACTGCGCATGTTTTTTGGTTACATATTTAATCTATACGTCTACTATACCGTTTTCCCCATTAATATCAGACCAATAATAACCGAGATATACGCTAAAAGACCCTTTTGGTATCGTCACTGCGCATGATTTTATGATTTTGATTGATGTTATATACTATATCAGCAATACTTCTGAGGATCAATCGGTCATAAACTTGTCACAGTTCTAAAAATATGTTCTTTCAAGCTTATTTTCATTGCTTTCTTGTTCTTCATTTGCTGTCCCTTTTTACTTACCTATCTGTTATTTTCTCTAACAATTGATGGGCTCTGTTATTGAAAAAAAAAAGAAACAAGTTAGTATGAAAATAAAAATATGTTCTTTCAAGCTTATTTTCATTGCTTTCTTGTTCTTCATTTGCTGTCCCTTTTTACTTACCTATCTGTTATTTTCTCTAACAATTGATGGGCTCTGTTATTGAAAAAAAAAAGAAACAAGTTAGTATGAAAATAAAAATATGTTCTTTCAAGCTTATTTTCATTGCTTTCTTGTTCTTCATTTGCTGTCCCTTTTTACTTACCTATCTGTTATTTTCTCTAACAATTGATGGGCTCTGTTATTGAAAAAAAAAGAAACAAGTTAGTATGAAAATTTCACTACAGAGGGCCAAATTCATTACGAAGGAGAATGACAGAAATAGAAAGATAAGATAAACGAGAATGAAGAGGAGCAATGATAAAGTGGAGAGATAAAATCGAGGAGCTGTAGGAAACAAATCTTCCAAGACTCTCTACGAAGATTGGGGTAAAATGTTGGCCCTCTTAACAGAAATTTACCTTTAACTTAAACTGCATTACTTTTTAGTAAAATTTGTTTATTTTATACACTGTGTCCAATTAAGTCGGCACCATATGGAAAACTTTTTTATTATTTGTTTTAGGAAAAAAAGTTATTTTTAAATTTTTCAATGAATTCAAAATTGTCAGTTACAGGGGTGTATCAAAAAATACTAAAATTTAAAATTTTCTTAAAGTCGGAATATCTTGTTAAAAATCGGTATGTTGACGTAAAATGTCATTATAAACAAGTTTTTTTAATAACTTTTTTTTCATACTTCAAAAATAAAGGTACTTTTCTCTTGAGAAAAATTCATATTTTTTGACAAACCTCGTATACGACTAAAAAAATTTGATAACTGATGGTTGCATTTTAGGTTTTAGACCATGCACGACTTTTTATCAAGAATAACTTTTTTTCCTAAAACAAATAATAAAAAAGTTTTCCATATGGTGCGGACTTAATTGGACACACTGTATAAAAAAGAAGAAGAAAAAGAAAAATTGAGGATGTAGGCCGGGGAAATCCTACAAACCAATTTTACCAAACTATTGGAATAACAAGAGAAGCGATCCCTTCATTTAAATGCCGCCAGAATAACCCAATCAACAACTTACCGGCGTTGACCATACTTACCCTTTGAGATAAATATACAACAGACGTACACACAGAAATACACTCTGTCGACCAGCATGTTAATTTATAGAATTAGGCGTATTCCGTGAGTAGATGAGTGAATACCGGACCCGGGTGACTGATCTAATGGACTGCTCCTGCTTTTTTCATTATTTTTCCGTTTGTTCTATTGTTTTGGGAATTGTTATCGGATTTGCTTTTTTTAAACTCCGGAATTTATGCGAAAATGAAACTAGAAATATTGATTGGTAAATTTAGATATCCTGGAACGATGTAAAAAACTCCTAAACCCTTTTATATTTCTTGGGTATAGGGATAATAATCGCAATTTATAAAATTAATGTTTGGAACTTGATTAACTTGGAATTGTGCTGCGTTAATACCAGAGAAAGAAAGATTGCTATGGGATTAGGAATAAGTAGATTATCTGAAATATCTGGAAAGTTTTAAGAAGAAACATTTTTAAAATGATGAATGAAATTAAAGAACGAAAGAAAATAAAAATCGATAAGTACAGGGTGGCCAAATAAGAATGCGAGGTACTGTATCTTGGAAACCATCCATCGTAGAGGCTTGCGGAAAAAAAAGTCATTACCAAAAGGACCAAGTTTCTGAAATGGCCGTTAGGGGGCGTAACTGCGATCTTGAAGCTAAGAAAGTGATGTTTCTGCGAATTCCGCTATATTAACCTACCAAAAAAATACCTGATCTTTAAAGTAGAGGATAATCTGAACCTTTTTTGTTTAATATTTTTTTCTATATCTCTAAGAATAAAGTGGTGGGGGGTATTCAAAGGTTTCAGTAAAAAACACCCTGTATATTCGAAACGGCTGAGCCGATTTTAACAAACTTGGGCTAGTTGAAAAGAGCTATTCTTGGGCTACAAATGCTATAATATTTTAAGTTTTGTTAGTTTCAGATGTCGCCGCTAGAGGGCTTTTTTTTCGACATCTCGTCAGAAATGGTTAATTTTCTCAAAAAAATTAAACGCATTGGTATGATTTCTTTTTCATGAAAAAGTAGCTAAATGATGCCTAAACAAGCTCCCGAAAACCGCATCTCGATATCTTGTTCCTAACCTAAAATTTAGCCCAAAGAAAATTTTATACGGAAATCCCTTAAATTTTTAATTTTTAAACTAATTAATTCCTTTTATTATGTAAGTTGGCCCTAAAAAGGACCGATTTAAAAAAGAAAAGTTTTTAGTGCCCCCGTAAATGCTCTAAATGCTGATCATCACGCTCTATGCATTGCTGAAGCCCTCATGGGTAGACAAACCTGCACCTTCAATTTCGGCTCTCGGTATGTTACGTAATGCATTAACGAATCCGGTTTTTCATATGTATCTGGTCGTAGGTTGAGTCTGAAAATCAAAACAAGTTAAGTCTGGTCATCGCGCAGTCCATGGAAACAGACTTCCTCTTCCAATCTACCACTGTTGGAATATACTGCATTAATATGCTCTCGTACAGTAATAGCATAATGTGCTGGGCAACCATTCAACTGTAAAAACAAATTTTGACGTGTTTCCAGTGAAACATCTTCCAACAACAACGGTAATTTATTGGCCAAAAAGTCAAGAAAGATATTGCCACTTAGGGATTGCTAAAAAAAATAATTCTGCCTCCCAGTATGCCACACCACACATTTAAACTCCAACGTGTTAGGTGCTGAACTTCACGCAGACCAATAATGCATATTGTGCAGATTTTAAAGGTGGCTTCATCGGTCCAAAGAATTAGAAATAAAAATTCTCCATTATTGTGTGAGAGCATATTAATGCAGTATTACAACAGCGTTGGATTGGAAGAGGAAGTCTGTTTCCATGGCCTGCGAGATCACCAGACTTAACTTGTCTTGAATTTTCAGACTCAACCTACGACCAGAGAGATACGAAAAATCGGATTCGTAATGCATTACGTAATATACCGAGGGCCGAAATTGAAGTTGCAATTTTGTCTACCCATGAGAGGCTTCGGAATTTCGAGCATTTACGGGGACATTAAAAACCTTTCTTTTTTAATTCGGTCCTTTTTAGGGCCACAACTTACATAATAAAAGGAATTAATTATTTTAAAAAAAAAAAGCGGAATTCACAGAAACATCACTTTCTTAGATTCAAGATTGCAGATACGCCCCCTAGCGGCCATTTTAGAAACTTGAAAATATTTTCCAGGTTTTTCTCTTGGCCGTTTTAGTTATAACTTTTTTTTTCCGCAAGCCTCTACGATGGATAGTTTCCCAGATACAGTACCTCGCATTCTTATTTGGCCACCCTGTACAAAGTTCGAATATAACAACAGCAATAAAAAAATCAATAATTTTAGATAAAAAATTAATTAATTTAAATGCTTTTCTTTTTGGATAATAAAGCCACTTTTAATAACAAGTATGCTTTTTTTCTACTGAAATAATGTGGCTTTAATATTAATATTTAATATTAATAGCGCTAACTTAAAGAGCAAAAAAGTTTATCGCCCATTTAAGCCATAAATGTGACCTAACTAGCGCCCTTTACAAATTACATCGAAGTAGGTACCAGATTATGATTTCTCGTGCCCAAAAACCCCCCAGTTCCAAATTTTTATATATACATATCCAAAAACGCTAAAGTTATTGCAAAAAATAAATCTTAAAATTTAACCTTTAACACCCTGTATATTCCTTATTAGCAACATTTTATTGGAGCAAGTTTGGTCAAATCGTAATATTTTAAAGTGAGGAATCTACCATATTCCTATGTACAATTACAAAAATGTTTTTTAAATTGACATTTTGACTTTTACTCTAAAGTCGTTTTCAAACATTGACATAACAAAGAATATGTCTAATAATAATTTACTATAGAAACAGATCACTGGACAATTTCACAAGGTATGGGATGTCAAATCTGTTGTCAACATATTTTTTGTGACCTTTCTGGGATGAATGAAGTTTTCATAATCTTATCATAAGAAACAACCCAGATAAAAAACTTGATACTATCCCGATATAACTCTTTTTATAAGATCCGAACAACACATTCATTCTTTTAATAATGTAGTTGAATAATTCCATTGTATTTTATGGTCAAAATCACAAGCATGTTCACATATTTTTCGATTTGTTTATTTTTAATGTGTGATTGGTGTTCATTAAGTCTTATATGAAAAGGTCTAGATATTTCTCCTATATAAAATTTATTACATTCGTATGGAATTTTGTAAACACAATTTTTTGTATTTTGGATTTCATTAAAAGGTTTTGTATTTACTATTAAAAGATTTTAATGCATTAATTGTTTGAAAAACTGTTCTTAAATTAATATTATTGCCAATCCTTCCAATTGTTTTCGATAATTTTGGAAAATAAGTTTTGGTCGATTTAAATTTTCTTTTTTATTTTTAATATCTCGGATATATGAGATAAATACACAACATACGAACACACAAAAAGAAGAACATTTTAAAGAACAAACTACTATGAACTGCAGAAATGAATTTATTTATTTATTTTTATAAAATTGGAACATTTTTTGAAACAATGCGAACTATAATTTATATGTATAAATGGCTCAAATTGGAAATCTACTGTAAACATAAATCAACTCAAGAAGTATTAAATAATAAAAGAAAAACAAAAAATCCCTATGTACAAAAATAACAGAGCGAAAGAAATAATTTAAAACGAATTGAACAGTTAGTTCCAATCTCTCTCTCTATCTCTCTCTCTCTCTCTCTAGACTCTATTTAAGTGACCCACTTTTTCAACGATAACGATAAAAATCCTCTTATCTCAATAACATTACAATAAACATTCTTGAAATATTTTTAAGTACTGGATTCCACAATCGTTACCGCATATTGTTCCATCTATTAACGCACCGCACTTTAGATTCATATACCGGATGGCCCAATAAAAAAAGTATTTTGCTCATATTTTGGGTTGCGCAAATCTAATGCAATTTTGTTAATTGTTAATTAAAAACTCTTCGTGCTACATTCTGTATAGTTTGGTAAAATCTAGGATTCTTTTTCGATCAGCAGGATCTTCAAGCAGTACAGTTTCCTTAATTAATTTTTTTACTTTAGATTAGTCCAATTCCGACAATTTTTGGCACTAACATTGTCGCGAATAATAAATTTATTGCCTACATGATCTACTACTCTTCGATTTAAACGTATAAAAGGCGTATTTTAAAAATTAAATTATTCACATTACAAAATATAATCAAGTGAAAGTGATATAACAGAATACATCAAAGAATACTGTCGAAAGTCTGATGATTAAAATGATATTGGCTTGATAATCTTTCTTTAAAATAAATTAAAGAAAACATTTTGCTAATCAATTACTTTCTTATGAAATTATTAGGGATGCATGGTGAGAAGAGGATGGATGGTAATGACATAAAAAAGTGTCCATATTCTCACTCAATTTGCACCAATCAGTGTGATTCTGCTTCATGGCCTTTGACGTTTCTTTTTCTACTGTTGCTTGCACAAAAAGTATTTCAGTACATGTTTCACTGTCTCTAAATTTGCTATACAGACTAATTTAGACGTATCCAGTGGCTGACGCCAGCGCTGAAATGGTAATAGGCCCCATGTAAACGCTTTTTCGTGCCAGTGACAGCGCTGGACGTCTAAATCAGCCTTATATCCCACACGATGACATTTTTAGCACCTTGCTACAAAATCTACCCCTCTTACCATCCAGATATGTTTGTCATCTCCTATCCTTCTTTTCCAAACAATTTGCTTGAACAGCTTGGAAGTTACAAAAGCATATTTGGCCTTCGTCAAATCGACAAAGACACCTATGTAGGAACAAGTTAAAAATTTGGGAGGATTATTAGTTTTTTTTTTTGGTATTTTTATGGTTCAAAAAATTCCACCACCGTTACGATTATTAGTTTAAAAAATTTAAATTTGATATGTCTAAGGAAAACTTATTGGACCACTATGTACTGTTCCATTATCCTTTAAATTCATAAGGCATTAATTGCTTATGAAGTTCTCATTTAGCTTGATGAAACTTAAGGCTTGTCATTATTTTAATGGCAATAAAAATGTGAAATCATGAGCAGGAAAAACGCAACGATCATGAATACTTCAAGTAAAATTATCGCGTTCATTTGCATAAACAACCGAAAACCTTATATCTTCAATTTACGATAAACCGCGAACTTAAGCGCTTCCATCGAACACAAAATTATTCTTACACGGAGAAAAATAAATCGTTGAGTAAATAAGTCGCGTATTTCAAGTTCTCCTTCTCTTACAAAAATTATATCTTATAATTATATCTTTTAAAGCCCAACATTAAGACAAACTGAAATTCAATGTACAAGGTCCTCTAACTTCTAACGCCGAAACTCAACTTACTGTTTCAAAAATTTTAAAATTAACAAAATCTAAAGTATCTTTTACAATTGGCGGTTGATCATCGAATATAACACGGGGATTTTATGGCATTGATTACACACGGAAAAAAAATTGTCGAAGAAAGTTCTACAATTGTATAAATTTTATATAATTGTATAAATTTGTAGAAAATGTATTGTAGAGTAATTCTCTACAATCTGTATTAAAAATATACATATTGTAATGGTCAAACAAGATGTAAACGAATGAAATGCCTAACTTTTGTTGAATAATAATAATAATAATAAAATTTTACAAATAAATAACATTAAATAACCATTTATTTCAATCTGAACCAACATTATACAGAACGTGTTTAATTAAATACAATTTCAAATCAATCTTGAAGTAGTAATTAATTCATAAAATGTTAGATTTCTGAAGGTTAAAATTAACACAGTAACTCCATAAACAACTTGCATCGATGATTTTAAGACAATTACAAATATTTTGGCAAATAATAAAATAGTAAAAATCAAAACTGAATAGTCTCAGACAAGTCTGCAATCGTCACATCTAAGTAAAAGTTATTATTTTAAATACTATGTGAAAAAGAAATTTTCACATAACCTCAAAATGAAATATTCAAATTTAAACAAATCATTAATCTAAATTTAGGGGAAAGTCAATGAAAATTAGAAAACAAAGCGTGGGAATTGCTAAAATCATAATATTATTGGAAAATAAACAATAATAATAGAGTTTAACAGAATTATAACTTCAATAATAACGAAAACAGAAAAACCTTCATGTATTTTTAATATTAGTCAAAATAACAAATAATTTACACCAAAATCATTCTTTTTATCTAAGGAATGATTTGGTAATGGTTAAAAGATGTATAAAAGTATTTTTTTTTATATTACAATAATTTATTTAAGAATTTTATGTCAAAATCCGATCTAGGAAGCTGTGACATACAAGTTCATAAAAACCAAATTCCGCGATCAAGCGGTGCTTTTGCTAAAAAAACCCACCGAAGTGTCCACATCAATACTCGTTACGTAAACAAATGAAAATCTATGTCAAAGCCATTGTAGATCGATGAAATAATTGTAGAAATTTACCTGTCAATTTCTAAAGTGAGGTTAGAATTATTTTTTCATCTGAAGATTTTTGAAATTTGAATAAAATAGACTTTCCAATCAACATTTCATCATCCTGTTCTGAGGTAAATCCAGTTGCTGAAACTTTTCCTGAATTTGTTTTAAGTTAATGTATCTTGTAGAACATAATCCCGTATTCCTGATTGAAAACTGGTAGAATCACTTGGACCACAACGTCGATTTGCAAACAAGCAACTAAAGTTTGCTAAAAGAATTCAGAAAGTATTAAAGGTACCTTTTCATTTTCTTAAATATCGATATTTAAAACTTTAAAACAAACAATAAGGCCAGAGTACTCAACTAATTTAACCTATATTTTTAATTTAGAATAATAAAAAGAGAACAATGTAAGAAAGAAGCTTACATAATAAATAACAACTATAAAATTTTGAAAGATAATAATAATAATAAACATTACACTTACCTTTTTCTGTTTTAAAATATTTCACACTGCAATCGCAAATTTTGATTTCTGTTTTTTTTATTTTGATTGTGAATAAATGCACACATATTTTTCTTCTAACTGTGTCGTTATTATTGGAGGTTAAAACTCTAAAAGTCGATTTACTGAAGCACAC
Organism: Crepidodera aurea; assembly: GCA_949320105.2. NCBI lineage: Eukaryota > Metazoa > Arthropoda > Insecta > Coleoptera > Chrysomelidae > Crepidodera > Crepidodera aurea. The sequence goes on from OX439480.2 coordinate 10,358,440, forward strand.
CTAAGGTTCAAGGTTTTTACGCGTGAAAAAGGCCACCCCACAAAAATTAACACGTTCTGGCTAAGATTACGTCAGAAGGTAAAATAAAAGAAAGTTACTTACTCGCAAAATAAATTAAACAAGTACAAAGATAAAAAAATTAGGTGTTTCTCACACGCGACGTTTCGGTAAGTAACAATATGTTTCATAAGAAATCTTTTACAGAATTTGTAGTAAATTCGAACAACTTGAAGAAATATTTAATAAAACTTTTAAAAAAATTACTACAATTTGTGGCAATTATTACTAGAATTTGTGGCAATTATTACTAGAATTTGTGGCAATTATTACTACAATTTGTGGCAATTATTACTACAATTTGTAGCAATTATTACTACAATTGGTAGCAATTTAATTTTAAAATATTAGCAACGTTTCGTATATTTCGTTTAGACATATAGATGTATAAGTTGCATTACAAATTCAGCTGAAATACACGAAGCCGTCCTAATAAATTAAAATTGAATTTCACTAATTTTTTTGTATAACTCGGAGAAATTCAAAAGCACCGCTGTTTTCTTCAACATGCTCGAAAAGGGGAGGTGACGCGGTTTTTTCGGTATATTCATGTTTCACCCCTTTCGGGGGTGGTTATTGGCCGTTTAAAGGAAGGGGTTGACTCGGAGAAATTCAAAAGCACCGCTGTCTTGTTCAACATGCTCGAAAACGGGAGCTCACGCAGTTTTTTTCGGTATAAGGCGGTGTGTTCACGTTTCACCTCTTTTGGGGGTTGTTTTCGGCCGTTTGGGGATGATGGTCAACTCAAAAAGAGTTTAAAAACCACCGCCATCGTGTTCAGCATCCTCGAAAACGGGGGGTAACTAGTTTTGTTACGTTAGAAAATATTTTCCTATTTTTCCGACTTACAGAAGCCACCACTAAATGGGTTGTAAATAAAGACAGGAGACTTTATTTACTTTATTTTCACCGTAACAGTGAATTTTGAGTTTTATTTCTCCATTCTTGCTGGGCATTCCTGTTCCAGAGGTGGAGTTGCATAATCAATTTATGGAAATTGTTTTTGCTCCAGGAAATCCAAACTCATAAACACCCTTAACGGCACGTTTTACATTTTAATATATTTTTGATTGACAACCTACGAAAATCGATCAAAAAATTTACGATTCGTACATTTCTTAAATCAAATTCTGTTTATATAATAAATGAATAATTAATCCTTGAAAACTCATCTCTTGCGCATAATGGACAAGGTAAAGAATTTGCATAACACAAACACGAGGTTCCTCCCCATACACATAAAAAATATGCACCTGATATTCGTATGTAAATGAAAAGACATCCTTCATGTAGGGGAAAGCACGTTTTGTAGCAGTGCTAAAATGCCCTATGTATTTTAATAAGGTACATACATCTACCCGGTGCCGTTTTGCTCACCAAACAAATTCGTATTTTAGTACAGGAAAAGTTTATGATCTCCAACTGCTTGATGAAAGAGCGAATTGGGGGAGTCAATCGAATGTTTGCAGCGCAATCAAGGACTTGTGGGAAGATTATCTTGTATTTTTTCTCATTCTTACAAATCATAATTAAAAGTAAATAACTTTAGAAAAAATTTCATTATATTTAAAAAGCGTTCAATAACTTTGAAGCGTTGAAGTTTTAACTTCGAAACACTATGTGGTTACACACATTTTATTGCGTCGTAAACTTTTTAACTTTGACGATTCATTTCAAAACTAACCCGTCATAAACCGTTTTCCCTTATTACATTTACTTTTGTTCTGGGTAATAATCTTCGTCAATGTGTTACCAGGAAAGCTTACCTATAAATTATCTAAAAAGCAAATAAAACGATGTCGGAATGGTTCAGGTGTGTAGTCGTGGTCTTCTTTAAAGGGGTGCGGTGCGAAAAACTTTTTAATATAAATGAAAATAAGAACAAATTTCTCTTGTAGAATAGAATACGAAAGATTATGAAAAGTTGGCATGTTCGCTTTAAATATAGTAAATAGTAGACAATATGGTTTATATAAATATAGTAAATAGTAGACAATATGGTTTATAGATATTGATAGTTAATAATCTGTAGTAGAAGAATGATTTTATTAAAGAGAAATCGGTTTATACATCATTTCTCTTCTCCTTTATAAAATATTGCGGTATCATCTGCAAAAGTGACTATTTTTCCTTTACATTCAACTGAAAATAAATCATTCATATAAATTGGGCCTAATACTGTACCTTGAGGTACTCCCCACTCTATTGTCCCTAACTCGTTAAACGTTTCATATTTACTTTTACGCACTATTGGCGTTTTTCAATGTAACTTTTAAATAATTTGAGGCAATTATTTCTTACACCAGTATTCTCGAGTATCGATAACAATATTTCATGACTTACTGTATCGAATGCTCTTGCGAGATCTACGAAAATAGCAAGACATGGTTTACCCTCATCCAAGGCTCCATAAATATATTTTATAAGTTCTAGTCAGTGGCGTAAAAAAATTTGTGTGTTCAACTGTTTAATCCAAGAAAAGTAACGAACATACAAAAAAACAGTGGCGTACAATGATTTGTCCCAATATCAATTAAATTACCTTGTGGAACGTCACTGGAACTAATAATTTAATTCTAATAATATTTAAATTATTGCCGCAAATAAGCGTGCCAAGTTTTATCAAAATCAACCAAATTGTTTTTTGAGCAATTCATAAAAAAACTCTTTTGTTCTAAAATCAAAACAAGTTAGGACCCAGCATTATGGAAATAAAAAATCTTATTTTTTCCTGAAAAACCGATCCTGAACGTTTGACGGTTTAACCCTGGATCACCCTGTATATTTACCCCATCCGTGCTGAAAAAAGTATTTACGGTAAGTATTATCTACGAGAAATGGTGGGCCCCCTCCGAAAAAAATTCCTGGCTACGCCACTGGTTCTACTACTATAGCATCTTCGGTTGATTTGCCTTCCTTGAAACCAAATTGCATATATCAGATAGCAGTCCATACTTCCATTCATATAAATAGTGAGTCTATTTTTTAAATTTTTTCAAATATTTTACTGAAGTTGGTGATAAGTGAGATTGGTCTATAGTTTTTTGCATCTGTAGTATTTCCTTTTTTAAAAATGGGTACCATTGAAATTTTGAATTCTTCCGGAGTCTATACATTTGTTAATTATGTAGGTGAGTGGACTGCAATATACTTGAATGCCTCTGCCTTGATATTATCGATCCTAGGGGATTTTCTATTTTTTAATTGAGTACGGCCTCGAAAACTTCGGTCTGTGATGCAGGACTGATGAAAATTGAGTTAGCTGTAGTTTTCTCTTTCATTTTTTTTAATCATTGTTAATAATTTTTTTTGCCAAGCTTGGGTTGTTGAATGAATGGGATTTTGGTATGCAAATGAAGTTAGCTGAAGAATTTCAGTAAATCGAAATGGTTTGATATATACTTCGTCGCCTTTTTAACTGGCTGATTAGTTGTGCACGGAAGGATGTTTTTCTCATGATTGTCTATTTGGAATTCGGAGCTGTGATACCGTTATATAAAATATTTTGTTGTTCATCCACCGATTAAATAAAAATAGCACAGTAGAATTCGTTATTAAAATTTAAACGTAAAACAAAGTACTTGTATGGGAAAGTCTACAAAACCCCATTCACTTGAGTGCGAATAATATGGTAGGCACCTAAAATGGCTGCCAGGATACAAAGCAATCGAGGGTAATTTATTTATTTATTTATTTCATCTTACACTATCCTACAGATTACACCCAACTCCCAACTACAGAACAGGAATATAAGTTTCAATTATAGTACAATAAAGTAAAGTACAATATAAAATAAAAACAAATTAACGAAATAACAATACATACAGAATTAACTGAAGAAGTAGGATTGTCGTATTGTCTTCCTACTCTAGACGATGGTCTAGGTACATTAAAATTGAGTTTTTGCAGAATATGTGGGTCAATGATTACGTTGTTAATAAGTGTGAACAGAAAAATTGTGGAGTGACAATCACGACGACAGCTTAGGCTATTCATAGCGTGTCTAGCCAATAATGCGTCATATGGGAAACCAATTGGTGGATGAACCGATTCAACCTTTTCTATGTATAACTGATGAGATGGGTTCCAAACTATAGATGAATATTCTAATTTTGATCTGACGTTTTCGATGTAGATGGGTCGGAGAAATCTTTCGAGATGCGCGCGATGAATCCATACATTCTGTTTGCAGCTGACAGAGTGGCTTCAATATGAGGGACAAAAGACAATTTTGTGTCGAAAATAACACCTAGATCGGTGTATGTGACAGGCGTTGGAATGGAATATCGTTGATTAAATATTGAAATAAAATTGGCCGATTTTTCAATGTGAATGTCATTACATTACATTTACTTTCATTAAGAGGAAACACCACTGCTCAACGCGCTCCAGGTTAAGGGACAGTTGAAGACAGTCTTCGAAAATAATTTTAATTCATCCGCATAAAATAAGCAGTTGAGGTCAATCACATCAACTATGTCGTTTATGAAAGCGTTGAAGAGAAGTGGACCAAGGTTGCTGCCTTGAGGAACACCTGAGGTAGCTGCATATTCAATAGATTTGAAGTTATTGAATATGACATACTGACGCCTGTCAGTAAAGTACGAGACAAAGAGTTCGATGAGTGTCTGAGAAAAGCCATACCTGTATAGTTTCGATAATAGTATTCCATGATCAAGTTTGTCGAACGCTTGTCTCTGCAATATATTGAGTGATGTTGAGAAGGTTGGTGGTTGTCGAGTGATCTTTGATGAAACCATGTTCAAATGATAAAATTTGGTTGATCAGATGAGGATATAACCAGCTGTACAGAAGGATTTCAAACACTTTAGCGAAATTACATATTATTGATATGGCTCTAAAATTTTCAACATCAAACTTATCTCCTTTTTTATAAATTGGGCGAACTTTAGACAATATCCATTGTCAGTGGACTAGCCAGGACATAAGCACATTCTTTGACCAACAGAAATTTATTTGGGTTGTCTTTTACGTCATTTTCGGCAGATTTCACATATCTTTGTACGAATTGTCAACATCAGACTTGATCTTTGATGAAAACGTGTACCTAGATTATTTGTTGAGGACGAAAATAGTCTTTCACATAATATTTTAATGTGAGAAATATAGAAAAACAAATCAGACTGTCACTGCTTTTAGACCCTGGTCTTCATAACTCTTTGCACTTTTTCTTGATCTGTTCCTTTTTCTTTTTCCTGTCTTTCTTATCTTTACTTGACACGATTTGTTGTTTACTTATATATTTTTGAACAACGTTGGCATAACTATTTTAAAAGAAGTTGTTGGTTATCTTATCAATTTTATAGTGCTTGTAAAATGAATGTTACCAAATTTATCGTGAAGTTAATATAGCAAGACATTAATTTAATCATTAACGGCTACCATTCTCTACATGACAGAGTAGGTCGATAACAGGACATCAAAATATTTACATTTGACAGAATAATCTTCTATAAGCTGTTATAAAATATACATAAACAACTTTCACTGTACTATTTATTTCACCTTTTCACCATTTCTCTACGCCAACGAAATTTATAACGTTCCAATTTACACGTTCTTTAGACACCACGAAAAGATACATGGCCTTTTGCTTTATGCTGTTATCGCGATTTAAATCGCATTACTTTTTGAATTCCTAATTGTTTGTAGATTCTAGATTGTATCTTGGCAATTAATAATTATTAATGGGGACGTTAACTAATTTATCGAGATCCCTTATCCGTTTATATTAAGGGATATTATATAAGGGTACCTAGGGTATATAAATTTTGTATAGTCTTTGGAACCATGAAATTTACTAATAAATAACTGCTTAACTGCTACTGGCGGAATAATTTGTATTGGAGTAGCGTAAAATAAATTTATGAACAAATTTCTCGATATTAAAAAATTTCAAAATCGCTATTTGGAATCATTAAATCTAGAGTATGTATTGTAACAGTATCAACAAATACATTTTTTATTTATTAATTATATTCTGTCAAAAAAGTACCGGGAGAAAAAATAACATTAAATTAAATCATAAATTGTCCTACATATGTATACAATTTTTTTTATATACAGGGTGCCCCACGACGATTAAGACAAGTAATATTTCAGAATTGGGCAGTAGTAGAGAATTATAATTTTGGGGGTGTAAATTAGAGCAATTGCATCTTTTCGTGTTATTGTGTTACCCAATGAGGTATTTGTTTTTGGTCACGTGACGTCGCATTCAAAATTATTAATGGGACAACCTGTATATTTGTGCCTTTTTGTGTTCCTCCCGATAAAACAATTCCAACAAACTAGCACACTTAGGGTCTAAAGTGATTAATTCAAGAGCTACAGGTACTTAAAGGATTGTAAGTTAAAAAAGACATTTTACTCCACGATATACAGGTCGTTTCATTATTAACTTTCAATTATTATTAAAAATTATAATATTGGTTTGCCTTAATCATTACGTACGATATAAGATTGCCGAAAATTACAGGGGATTCAATTATTCCCTATTAAATATCGATTAAAAAGTAGCATAGCATAAAAAAGACTGTCTATTCTCAAGTTTGCCATGATAATGACAAAAGTGCCAATAACTGTCAGAATAGTTATTTTTAAGTTGTTGTGTTAAGAATGTGAAAGAAATTGTAGAAGAGCTAGAGATTTATACAGAACTCGTTATCCCAATCGCCGAATACCTGGTAAAGATATATTTAGATTTGTGGAACAAGAATTACGCAATGGTTCTCTTCCCAGTAGAAAGTAGAAACACCTAGGACAAAGTCTGTACAAACTGATGACAATGTAATTAATACTTTAGTATATTTACAAGCATATCCTCATACATCCATTCGACATTTGGAATCTGAACTTGGTATCAGCAAATCAACTATCCACAGGATATTAAAAAATCATCACTTTATCACCCCTTTAAGATACATTTGGTGCAAGGTCTGAATCCTCAAGATTTTGATCTACGATGTACATTTATTGCAGATATGCATGTACGGTTAGACGATGAGTTTTTTTTTTTGGAAAAAATTCTGTGGTGCGACGAATCGAGATTTCATAATAACGGAATCGTCAATCGACATAATTGCCATTACTGGTCTGCAGAAAATCCAAAATGGGTGAGGGAAACCCGATTTCAGAGAATTACTAACGGGAGAGAGACACCTAAATTTTTTACAAAATATACTTCCAGACCTACTTGAAGACATTCCATTGAATGAAAGAAATACAATGTGGTGGCAGCAAGATGGTGCAACTCCACATTTTGATCGTAGAGTGAGAAATTATCTGGACATGATATTTCCAGAACGCTGGATTGGACGAAACGGTACTATTTACTGGCCTCCAAGATCGCCAGACCTGAGACCGTTAGATTTCTTCCTTTGGGGATATCTTAAAGGTATCGTTTATGTAACTCCGTCTAGAGATTTAGACGATTTGAAAAGAAAAATACGCGATGCTTGTAGAACACCGGAAATGATTAGGGCAGCATGTAACCGAAATCTATTATCAAGATTTGAGAAATGCATTTACGAAGATGGGCATCAATTTGAACATCTCCTTTAAGATTGAAAGTTTTTTTTGTGACAGTTAATTTGAATTTTTATTAAAAATTATAATATTGGTTTATCTTAATCATTACGTACGAATGTAAGATTGCCGAAAATTACAGGGGATTCAATTATTAATATTTTAACTTACAATCCTTTAAGTACCTGTAGCTCTTGAATTAATCACTTTAGACCCCAAGTGTGCTAGTTTGTTGGAATTGTTTTATCGGGAGGAACACAGAAAGGCACAAATATACAGGTTGTCCCATTAATAATTTTGAATGCGACGTCACGTGACAATAACAAGAAAAGATGCAGCATTTGATCTAATTTACACCCCCAAAATTATAATTCTCTACTACTGCCCAATTCTGATATATTACTTGTCTTAATCGTCGTGGGACACCCTGTATATTAAAATACCCCTTACGGGGCATTTGTTAATATTACAATCTGATCACATAACGATCAATTATTAATTTTTGTCCAACTTAAATTAATACGTGAAGATTGGATAAAAGTCTAGTTACTAGTGTAGCTTAGGTTCTTATAATTTTTTTTACACCTTACTTACTTAACGTGTACTCACTACTGCGCACTATACTCTGCGTTTTTTCTGTCACTTTCACTTACACTAACTCAAAGGGCTCTTTCCTCTTGAGTCTTCTTACAAGATCACTGTTGTCCAGGAGCTGGATGGCCTCGACATTCACATGTTGGTGGAGTCGATGTTCGTGACTTCTTGCAAATTGTCTGGCTAACAGTGACCATCTCCAAGTCCCGGTGGAGCGTTGACTATGCTCCTTAAGCTTTGTTCTGAAATCTCTGTATTATGAGTAAATTAATCTGACTGGCACAGCCCCAAATCTGGACACCATATGTCCATACCGATTTATTTTCATTTAATTTGATTCTCCAACGATTGGTCCAATTATTAATTATATCTGATGATGTTTGTAGTCTTCTTGCAGCCTCTTTGTGGGTTTTCCCTACTGCTATGTCATCTGCAAAGGTGGCAATTGTATTTTACTCTAATTCAGGAATATCACTAGTATAATAGGTATAGGACTGACCCTAATACACTTCCTTGTGGTACTCCTGCCTTAATTTCTTTAATTTTAGAGTATGCTTCGTCCTGTTTAATCCTAAAGTATCTTTCTAATATATATGATGCTAGTAATTCTGAATACTGTTTTGGCAATAATCGATTCATTTTGTGTTTGAGTCCTTCCTGCCAAACTCTATCGAAAGCTTGCGCTACATCAAGGAAGACGGTAGAGCTAACTTTTTTTCTTCTAATATTTTTTCGATGATATTAGTTATTCTATGGACTTGGTCTATAGTTGAATGGTTTTCTCTAAATCCAAACTGGTGTGATGGAATTAGTTTCTTTTCTTCTATAATAGGTTTTTAGTCTTTTTAGTAATATTTTTTCATACAGTTTCGAGATTACATTAAGTAGGGATTAGGCATGTAAGACGTAATTTCATGTGATGGTTTCCCTGGTTTTGGTATCATGATAACTTCTGATACTTTCCACATCCGTTCTTTTTTAATTGCTGAGTAGCAATGTTTAAATTTGTTTTATCCATTGGTGCTGTCAATTGATGTCATTTCTGTCTAAGTGATAAGCTCCCTTATTTCTTTTGGGTAGTTATTTCCCTTTGTTCTTTGTGTGATAATTGGTGTATTGTCCAATGTATATACAAATGAAGATTTTTTATTTCTTCTACAGTTTTTTTTTCATTATCTTTTAGTTGTGCGATACATTTTTCTAGGACATTTCATTTTCCTAATTCCCTACTGTATGAGTTTTCCTCTTTTTCGCTTTTATTTCAACTTTTATTCCATTTACAGAAAATCATTTTACAGATGGCAGCCAATAATCGATAATGTTCTTTTTTTCTGAACATCAGCATTTTAATTCCAGTATTACGATGACGGATATTCAATCCAGCTATACCGTGGTTAATGTTTAATGCAAATTGATGAATGACGTCTTGGCACGCAACAATCAGTCCCGGAATGATTGCGTGTAATAAGTATTTACTAAAATAACTGAAATATTTTCAGCCATAACGCGACTTCAAGTTAATAAAGTAATTCAGCTCGAATTTAAAGTTGTATTTAACTTTTAAATGGATTCAACTGAACAATAATTGATGGAAGAGAGTTTTTATTTCGCCTTATTTTTCAAACAAACTATAGTGAAGATTAACTAGTAATTTCTGAGAGAGGGAGTACTTTTACACCGACTCACATTTTGCTTCATATCTTTAAATATCCTGTCCAAGAAAACAAACTAATTCATGCCTTTCCAATTCCAATAGACCACGAGTTAGATCTTCTACTATATTTAAAATCGATGGTTTTCATAATTTTGATCATTTGTTTTCTCAGCGTTATTTTTAGATTTTCTTAGCTGTGAAACTTTTTTCATGTTTCGCAAATTCACATGATGTAGTGGTTTCTTTATTAACATCTATTTTCATTGGGAAATTCTTCAGATTTACTTTAATTTGGCTTCAACTTCTCCTACTTTTCTTTCGGTATTTTTTCTACATTCTACCCATTAGATTCAACAAAGTATTGCTTGTTAATAATGTTAAACGGTATTTGAATTAAGGCTCTGCTCCGCGGGTACGCGAAAATGGCATTGTAAGGGTTTAGAAATACAGTGTTTTTTTGGACAGCGTTGTACTTTTTTGCTTGATTTTTTTTTATTTTATAGATAAAGAATCCACACATGCTTATAACTATATGAGCAGTTCCGAAATTGTCCAGAAAAATATGAATTTTTTGGTCAAACATTGACAATATTCGAGTGGGTATAAAAAATTGTAGTAGGCCTTATGACATATTTAAATATAGTTATAAGCATCGAGACAACCTTTCCCTATAAGCTCGTAAAGAAAATTTCTAAAAAATATATACCGTTGCTGAGAAAAGCATGTATTTCAAAACCCTTACAAGCCCATTTTTACCAGCCAAGATGTGGCCCCCTACGGATTATTATTAAGATTACTCAAAGTTCGGTAAAGATAAAATAGTTTCACTTATTTAAATGTTTACGAGGGGTAGACAGATGGGTGAAGAATTATAATTTCTGTGGAATATTAAATTATTAGTAAATGGATATTAAAATCACTTTTTTAGATTAAGGCTCTGCTCCGCGGGTACACGGAAATGGCATTTTAAAGGTTTAGAAAAGGATCCACACATGCTTATAACTGTATGAGAAGTTTAGAAATTGTACAGAAAAATATGAATTTTAATTATTACTTCTTTATCAATAAGTTTTGTTCGTCGTATTTGTAAATTAGTTTAGAAAACTTTTAATATGAAAGTTATTATCGAGTATTGAAGGGAATAATATTCTTGAATCTACGTCATTTCAGGGATATGATATCCTTCCGGCCTAGCAAAGCCGTTCCTCAGCTTTAACGTTATAAAATTAACGTGAAGAAAAAGACAAAACAAAATGTAAAAAAATTATTATTATTATTCATTATATCATTTCCCAATCCCATAAATCCCCTATAACTCCCTATAGTATCATAATAATATTGTAATGCGCGTCATCTTTGTTGCACCCCCTTGTCCAAATGATACTTATTTCAAAACCCCCTCTATACTAAGAACCCTGATTTTATCTTTGTTTTATATGTTACTACCTACCCTATTTTAAAAGTGTCTACATTCTTGAACCTGACCTAGACAGCGGCATATTTATCGGAATTAAAATAAATCTTCTTAACTCAATTATTAATTAAAGGAACTGTCGTTTTATATATTTTGAATATTTTGCAAAATATATCAATTAATTTATCTTTAAATCATTTATAATTATTTTTAATATAATTTATTTCTTCAAAAATTTTAATAATATAAAAATTAGGAAGTTTTCATATCTTACGTTACACAGAATTGATATTTGCATGAATGCGTTTTGTTGAATTCAAATGTACATCATACAAAATTAAAATTTCCCCTCGTAAGTGTTAAATATCGATTAGGTTAAAGTCCAAACACGCCCACAAATATAAAATTTTGTACCTCTCCTCTCACCGCAGATCCCCTGTAGAAGGTTTGACTGATGCAGAGCTGAGCCTTAATCTCTTTCATTTAGAGAACTCTTCTTTTTTGGATTCGTTATCTCTTTTCATTATATCATTTTCCATACTCATTGTACCTACTCCAATTAAAAATTCTTTGATAGAAGAATGTATGCTATCTCACTGTTACATTTTTAATTACACTACTTCCCAATCTATATAATTTCGCCATCACTTAAGTACCAAATTAATTTTTAACCGTGTACTAGCAAATACGCTGTTACGGTGAAAGTCGATAAGAGTTACATCTAAGTAATTGTTGTAGTCTGCTTTGCCCTCATAGTTTATGCATGCCGCGTGCCTCTCAGTTTAGAAACTGAATATTTTAGAATGTCTAATTTACTGTGAGTATGTACATGAACCAAACGAGTGTTCCAGATGGATCCAATGAAAGCCGTCTTAGATATATACTCGGTCATTTATTCAAATCTGACGAGATAAGATCGGCAACTCAATGAGATATTCTTGCATTTTGCCAATGGCTCGATTGAAATGAATGACGCAGTTGTTTTTTTTCTTCTCTATACAGACGGTCACCGTTGATGTTGATGAGCTTATCACTTTATATCGTTGCTGTATATCTATTACTAAACTCATTTCAGATAGTTGGTTAAGTTGATATAAATTAAGAGGTCTTCAAGCGGCGTCTTGTTTTTATCGGTAGTCGACTTCGTTATCGGGTTGTAAAATAATGACGTGCGTCTAAAGGATATTAGAAGGATCAAAGAACATGAAAGAACTCCGTTTTATAAGGACTATCTCGTTTATTATGCAGAGTGATGCTCGAAGTTTAATTAGTTATTTTTCTAGAAAAATTTTTTTAATAGGTACAGAAAAAATAAAAGATTTTTATGCTTCGTACCAGCTTTAAGATCATTACAATATTAAAATTCATGTTTTCAATAATCCCTTCTTTGAATTTGACAAAATTCGAATTTAAATACGAATCAAAACAAATTTAACTTTAAATGAAAACAGATTCGCCGAAGCAGAAACAGTATAAAACTGGTAAAATCGGTCTTTAAAAACTTTTCAAAGTCGTTATAACTTACGAGTTGAGTTTTTGACCCATAAACTGAAATACGACAAACATCCTCTTTTTAACTTCTTCTTGGAATTGAAAAAATAATGTACAAACATGAAAATTCAAATTTTAGACTGTTTTAAAAATTTATAGAGTAAATAAATTTATTTAATGAACCGAATACTGTTGCTGCTTCCGGCCGTTCGAGACATTTAAACTAAACAAAATAAAATAGTCTGTGTGCCGGTTGAAGTCGCTTTGGAGTATAGAATATCGTTAAATAATAAAAAAACAACATATTTATAAAAAACCAGTTGAGAATGCTCTTCTAGCATTGCCATAGACCGAACACATTGTAATGAAAGTATTAATAAAATTTTAGATTGACAGTTCTCATTCTAATCAACACAGCCACAGTCTACTCACTTTATCAAAATCGTCATTGACTAAGTGTCTACTTTAAATTTAATGTCATTCAAAATTTTCATATTTTGGACCCCATTTTGAAGGTGTTCCCGAAGATGTACGGAGGGGTACATCAATCCCTAATCTTACTTTTTGATGCTCTGTCAAAATCTGAAGTCAGAATTTTAAAATTCACAAAGACAAAGAATCAACACACCTACACACACATATACACACAGATCGAATTCAGATACCGAACAATTTGTTCGGTGAACATTAAGTTCAAATAAAGCAACAACATATACTTTCAAGATGGCTGAAGGACCTCGGTCGATGGCCATTTGACTTTGTCAATAAAGTACTATTATTATTATTACTTTCAAGATATTCAAGTTTAGAATATTTATAAATACCTGAAAATTTGTTATACTTTATTAGCAGCGACGAAGAAATGCGTCTTGGCTGAAACCCGTCCCTACTTGTCCCTTCGTCCACTAGGTTAAGAGCATGCGTCATACGATCTCTTACCGTTGTGTTAAATTTACCCTGCACGATGATGCCCAGATCATGTGCATATCCAATAGTTGTATGCCCATTTTCTTTCCCTATCAGCTCGTCCATTACCAGGTTCCACCGCTTAAGTTCTATCACGAATGGCGAGTTGGACTCCGGGCTCATAGGTGCTAGTCCCGTCCTACCAACTAAAACCCCCCTTGCTGCATCCGCTCAGTTATTCTGGAACTAACTGTTTGTCATGTCATGTCATCTGAGTAACTGATAAGCCTGTAAACCTTCATCCTCCATCATTACTGTTGAAAGGCTCTTTCTTCTTCTTCCTTTTTTTTAATTATGTGTTTTATTTTCTCCCACTTTCTTTTACTTTCTAACATGCTATTCACTTCATTATCAGCTCCTATGTCTTCCCCAAATTCAATTCTGAAATGATGTGTATGTCTTCTCACACACACTTCTCCAATTGATAGTCCAGGGAAAGATTAGTGGAAAAAGGAGCATTGGCAGACGCCGTGTGTCTTGGCTAAAGAACCTGAGGGACTGGTTTAACTGTAGCAATGTTAAACTGTTCCGAGCTGCAGTCAACAAGGTCACGATTGCTGTGATGATAGCAAACCTCCGATAAGAGATGCACTATAAGAAGAAGTCTTTTTCTCTCCCATCTATTGCATGTAAAAATTGTATGAGCGCGACCGTCAATCTCTCCGCAATAAAGGCATACTTCGTCAACCACTTTACCGATACGGAACGTATATACTCTAAAAGAGCCATGGCCAGTGAGGAATTGTGTGAGATAATACTCCAACCTTTTATGCTTACAGTCTATCCATTTGTTAATATCTGGAATAATTTCCTTGGTCCACTGTGCAACATCTCTATTGGCGTTCCATCTCTGTTCCCAAGTTGTGATAGATTTTGTCGTTTCTCTATATTTGGTTGTGTCCAGGTGTTCTCCTTCTTCATTGAAAACCTCTACTCTTTCTCGGACTAGCAGGTATATGGGTATATGGGTATTACTCCTGCAATAACTTGTAGGGCTTTTAAGGAAGTAGTCCTATGAGCTGACGTTACCCTTAACAGCGATTTCCTCTGAGTTGCCTCCCGATTACTTCTCCCCATACTGGTGCTCCACATAAAATAATAGACTGCACCACTCCTGGAACTCCTGCCAGTACCTTTCTTTTTTCTGAAGATGGTCCACCAATATTCGGCATTATACTTACCTCTGCTTTTTTGGCACTTCTTTTGAACAGATTCCGTTTATTAGTATGTCTAAGTATGAAAAAAGCTGCTTAGTTAATACATGAAAAAAAACGAAACCTTTACATAATAGACAACAAAAATAAAGTATTTATAAAATGAGAGAGAGTTGTAAATCATTTTAACATTTTTCTGTTAGTATTTTCATTTTTTCTTGATATTTTAATGTTGAAATAAAGTCTGTTAAAACTCTATTAGACATCCAGGAATTTAAAGACATTAAACATCTAACAGATTCATCATTTGACGACCGTGGAGCTAAACTGGTTTATAATGCAAAAGTTGGTTAACGAGATAATTATTTATTACCATCTTTATTGTCACTGACGGATATTGAAACATCATAGTACTCCGCTGAAATATAAACAAACTATGAAAACTCATATTTTTTATTGAGCAACTTTACAAAAATACGAAGAAAAGAAAAAAATACATATAGACCACTTTTGTATCATCATCATCTTCGCCTAAAAGGGGGGAGTATCTCAAGCTCTTCAGGCTCAATAGTTCCTCTCCTACCTTCATATTGTAAAGATGCATAGAATGGGTGGTATAGATTTCAATATTTTTTTTATATCCTGCATTTTACTTTCCCGGCCCCTCGCCAAGGGAAAGTATTGTGAACGCGCTAAAAAAAATCGAGATAACGACGGATATATCCATTTTGAGGTCCTCTGAGACGATTAAAACGATTTCTTTAGCTGGGCCGAAGTAAAATTGATTTTTCAAGTCACATCAAACTTGTCTTGACAAATCAAAGTTTCTGCATTTAGTCTTCGTCATTTGAGTCTTCGATTCCAATAAATCAAAATTAAAACTGATAACCTTCGTATATCCTAATGCAAATTGGGAATATTTGGTTTAAGAATGTTTGGAGTTTGATTTATTGAATTGAAAACCGAAAAGGCGAAACTCAGCTGTAGTCGTTAGACTGTTGTGGTTTTTTCCTAAACAATTTTAATGATAATCTTTTTGGTTGCCCAGTTTGGCACGTATATTATAAAAACGAGTTAAGAAGATGAAAAACTACCTCCGTGAACGCGTCAACGCGTTCATCGCCTCTCCCGGTGCGTGAGTATCTTTTTAAGTGGTTAATTAATTAGGGTTCTAATTAAGGATGGTTAACTTGGACGTTGAAACCTCCTGATGTTTGCCTTTATACGGGAATAGACCATATCGTTCGTTCTAACTAGTCGTACAGTTGATTCTCGAAATGCATACTGATAATGATAGTTTGATGAATTCACGTATTTATACGGTGCTACGTTAACTGAATGTTAAACATAAAATTAATGAATGCCCCAAAACGGGTACCGAATTCAGATATACGAGACGTTTAAACATTCTATATCATTTTAGTTTATTAAGCTTTTATATTATTTATGCAAATACGTACTAGGTTTAATCAATTTTAATAATAAGGCAAAAGTACAGGGTGAATTCAGTCAGACCTTTTTTACTATATTTTGAAACGTGGGGTCTGAATCCGAAAATGACCTACTGGTCCAATTATTACATATGCTGCGTTGGTTTGATAAAACAAAACAACGCAACAAAAGGCAATAACAGAGTTGCAAAAAGTGCATGGGAATCACGGGTGCAATGACAGCGTGCCCCAGCGCAGCCTTAGAGGTAATGCTACACCATCCTACACTACATCTACATGTACGGAGGATCGTTCTGGAAAATGCCTATAGGCTAATACAGGCCAATTTTTTAAAACCCGGCGACCTAATGGGACATCTTGAGATACTAAGGGTTGGAGCAACCCAATCCATGAAGATCCCCACGGACTTTATGTCTTCGAAAGACTACGTTGTTATTAAACAAAACGAAATCGCTCTAATTACAAGAGGTGCCCTCACTTATTAAACTGATGGGTCAAAAACAAACGAAGGGGTAGAAAAAAGGGTTACAGGTCCTAATACTAGGATTGTCAACAGTCCTATGAAACACTACAACAATATTCCAAGCGGAACTATTAACAATAGATTTCTTTGCTCAAGAGTGCCTCATCATCATCGTCATCATCATCATCAATCAGCCCTCTGTGTCCACTGTTGAACATAGGCCTCCCTAAATGATCCCAATCGATCCTGTGCTGTTTGTATCCAGTTGCTGCGGGTCCTCTTAATATCGTCCGACTAGCGCGTAGGCGGTCTTCCTCTACTTCGCTTGTCCGTTCTGGGTATCCACTCAAGAAGCCTCTTTTCCCATCGGTCATCCCGCATCCGTGCAACGTAGCCAGCCCAGTTCCACTTAAGCTTCGCAATAGTTTCAACGACATCGCTGACGCCGGTTCTTTCGCGCAAATCCTCGTTTCTTATGTGGTCCTTCAAGGTCACACCAAGCATGGATCTTTCCATCTTCCTCTGTGTAACTCTAAGTTTTTTAGCTGTTGCAGTTGTTAGTGTTAGGGTTTCTGAGCCATATGTCATCACTGGCAGCACACATTGGTCGAAACCCCTTTTTTTTTAGATTGACGGGAATGTCACTCTTGAAAATGTCTTTAAGTCTTCCAAAAGCTGCCCATGAGAGAGTGAGCCTTATCTTTAGTTCGCATGTCTGATTATCCCTTGAGATGCTGACGTCATGGCCAAGGTAACACATATCTATCCACCATTTGAATCTCAGCTCCGTCAATTCTTAAGGCACAGCTGGGAACAAGGTTTGTCATGAATTTTGTTTTTGACATGTTAATATTAAGACCGATCTTTCCACACACCTCCTGCAGGTCCTGCAACATCAGTCATATTTCTTCTATATCATCTGCAAAACGCAAGTTGTTTAGGTTCTTGCCATCCATGTTTATACCTCTCTGGCTCCAGTCCAATTGTTTGAATGCACTCTCCATGACTGTAATAAACAGTTTTGGTGACATCCTGTCGCCTTGCCGAACACCACGTTCAATAGTTATGAGGTTGGTATTTTCATGTAGTTTTACCGTAATTGATGCATTTTTGTAGATATTGTGGATGAGCTTGGTATATCGGTAGTCGACTCTACATTTCTGAAGTGCATTCCACACTGCATTTAGTTCTATTGTATCGAAGGCTTTGTGGAAGTCCACGAATGTCATTAATAAAGCTCTGTTGTATTCTATTGTCTTTTCTATGTGTTTTGACGCTTTGAAGGTGATCATTCGTTCCAAATCCACGTGGATTTGGAACAAGAGTGCCTCATGCAGCTTTAAAGGCTCTAAAGTTCACATCTTATGAGTCTAAAACAATCTGGAACTGCAAACAATCCCTTAAGCAACTGGCTAATCCCAACAAAGTAATTTTGTTATGGGGCATAAAGAAATTGTCTTAAAATGAGATTGCTGATGATCTCGCAAAAGAAAGAGCTTGTAGCCCTTTTATCGGATCCGAAACATTGTGTGCTATCCCCAAAAAGTCGCTTTGTGGAAGAAGTCCGAAAATGTGAAAAGGAACTTAGTGCAGCCTACTGTAAAACAAGTCTTCCCAGAGCCTAATCAGGTTACAAACCTGGGTCCAAAACGGATAATAGGCTTTCGCAGAAGTCTAGATCTTTTGGACTAAAACATAGATGTAGAATATACTTGTAGGTCAAAGTGTGGTAAGACTAATCATTAAAAACCAACTTCATCAATCAGCGCAATTGGGGACTTGTGAGGAAGCTTTTTTTGCGTTTGAGAGTAAAATCTCTGTATGTGCCTTTCATTTATTCTGTAATTTATTCTGTAATGAAATGTTCCGTTTACCATAAATACTGCAGCTCATTCTAAGAACTCGGAAACCTGCAACACCTTCAGAAACATATACTTTATCACTGATATATTTTTAAATTGAATGTTTTCTTTAAAATTAAGAAAAAGAATCGGCTATACCATTAATGACCAAAATCGAACGAATTAACTTAAACATTGTAGTTATTGATATGGTAACCGCTTTCGATTTTGTTCGATGAAACATTCCAATCCTTTATCAATACCATCTCCTACAACAAAGATTAAAAAATCAAATTTCACATACTCGCCTTGTAGTATTGATCTTTATTATACCTTATTCATACATGTTTCGCAATTGTAAAAACTGAAAATTCAAATTCTAAATTAATCAAAATATTTTAATAAAACCGCATAGATTTTTCCAAACTTAATACATCACCGGGACAGTTTTAATAAAATTTTTAAAAAATATATCAAGTTACGCCACATTGTGATGACAAGCGAGGGCGCAATGTGGATGGAGTTATAGACAAATTGTGGTATAGCGACACACTGTGGAAATAACTTTTATACAGCAAATAAATATTACTAGAGGAAAAAATTTAGATTATTATTTATTGATACATGGATGACATCAACGGCGGATCCAGCGGGAGGGCTGTGGGGGTTGCAGCCCCCCCTTTAGGTTGCGTTTTTTAATATATTCCATAGCCTCCCAACCCTCAACTCCAACTGATGTGGAAGACAGCCCCCCCCCCTTGACAATCGGCTGGATCCGCCCTTGGATGACTTTGACATATTTTGTCTAACTAATCTACTATAGGCGGCCTTGGAATCAAATGCTAAAACGGCCATGGTCAGTAGATAAACAACGCGGGGTGTAAACCAACCAAGAAAAACTAGGCGGATTCTAGACCAAGGAAAACTACGCGGATTGTAAGCCAACCAAGGAAAACTAGGCGGATTGTAATCCATTTAAAGCTATGGGGTATACAGATTAAATACGTAAACAAAAATCATGCGCAGTACCGTTACCAAAAGGGCCTTAACTAATAACTTGGGTATTATTGGTACGATTTGAATGGGGAAAACGGCCTGGTACTGTATGGGCTGGAATATCTCGAGGATCGAATGGGGAAAACGGAGGTAATTGATATGCCGTCATAGTAAATTTGGGCTGCATCATGATAATACATTTTCTCCTCGGCTACTACTGAATGTAGTTATTCTGAAACCACTTACTTAGTATTTCATTCTTACTCTAGTGACAGAATATTCATTCTGTAACACCTAGCGGTAAATACCACGTTCGCATCCTAGATAGCCATGCATTTCATGTTTGACAGTTCTACACGACGTGTTACTTATTTAGTTTGAATTTACCTGAACATAAGCTGCGTTTTTTGAGGTTGTTACTCTGTTGGTGGTTCCTCACGGTCGCATTCGGAATCCTCCACTCGTATCGAATTCTCATTTCAATCTTGTTACAGAATATACTATTAATGTATCTCAGTCCAGATCTGACCAATTTTGATCATTTCTTTGGTCAAAATTAATACTTAATTGATGGTTGAGTCACCTGGTGTATTGGGAAGTGAAAGACAATGAAACAAGTAAATAATAAAGGGTTTAATGAAACAAGTATTTAACGTGGCATACAAAGAATAATAACATATTAAGTACAAGAAATAGGTGTTTATTGGTACAATGGAAATAGGTATTAATGACTACCTACATATGTAATAAAACAAAATTTTATAAATTGTTAAATTGTTTTAAAACAAAGAGTTCGAAATATGATGGTAGGTTAATTGTATCATTAATGTGGAAGTAACAGAATGGAAACATCGATCTGATAGATAACGATTGACAAAGAAATGGGGAGAACAAAGGATTTTCTTAAGACTACATAATTTTTTTTATTAAACACCCGTAAAGGCATTTGTATATTACAATCTGGTAACAGTGACCAATGAACAATTTAATTCTAACTTAATCTAATAGAGTTTGAAAAGGTATACTCAAAAGCGTTCCTTAGGTTCTGTAGAATGGATTGCACTAAAGTTTAACGTGCACACACAAGCTCTGCTTTTGCACTAAAAAACACTAAACTAACTCAAAGGGTTTGATCCTCTTAAGTCTTCTTTCTAACCCAGTATTGTCAAGGAGCTGGATAGCCTCGACATTGACATGATGATGAAGTCTTTCTTCATGACTCTTGGCTAATTTCTTGATGGTCTGGTCAACAGTGTCCATTTCCAGATTCCTATGGAGATCTTATATTCTATTTCTTCATGATGTAAGATATTATTCATAATTATTATGGCACTTCCACCTCTCGCTGCATTGTCAGGATGGTTAGTTTGTAATTTCTAAATTTAATATGTGACTGATTAGTAAAATGCGTTTCAGAAATGAGACACGCATCTAATTTATTTACATCTAGGATTGCTTGCAATTCTCGGACTATGCCTTTGTCATGCAGGTGATCTACCGACTAACAAGTGTGTAATTGTGTCAACAACCCCTATCAGTTCCACGAGATATCCGATCTCATCCAGCCTGTTAACCGGCGTGAATAAAACTGCGTATGACACAAATACCTTTTTGCACTTGCCCAAGGTCTTATCTGACTTTAATTCCACTTGAATACGGCAGGATTCGAACCTACTCCCCTGACACTGACCAAGCTGAATCGGCAGACGCCTTACCAACTAGGCCACCGTGTCCGGTTTCTTTGTACTGAAGAGTCAGTTCTTACCTGTTGTACTTGTCGTACTGGTTGTCTAGTAAGTAAAATACACAAAGAAATAAAGTAAAGAGTAAATGACATGTAATTGATATTATCGGGGAGAATAAAATAGTTTAGGAGAATTGGAGCTAAAATTCTTATTATTATTGCAAAAATTAAACATCTTTTCAAGGTACTTGGCGTTGTCTAAACGTCAACTGACTTATTATAAATAAATTACATTCTAGATGGATTTAAAGCGAGAACATTTTCTAGCAATGAGTTTATTCGATTTTAAAACATTAGTACTAAAGAAAAATTATTAAAACGCTTCTTTTGTTATTGATATTAATTAAATAATTAAAAGTTTACAAGATCATATCAGAAAGCTATAAAGTTACAAAAATAACAAATATTCCATATTTTTTCAATTAGGAAAAGTACATCGTTACAGCGTTATTTCCGGCCAGGCCTGAATTATTTACTACGACATTATAACATGTTAGTTTCCCACAAAATTTGTACACCAACGCGAACCCGCACGTAATGAAAATAACCCACATATCTCTCTCAAAAACAAAAATTAATATATACGAGCTACCAATAAAATTTTATTTATTGATGCGCGTCAACGCAAATAACCATTATTAATCATTCACATGCATGTATTATAGTAGTCCGGTGTTCGAGGATTCAAGATTGTGTATTCGTATATTCAGGATATTTTTTAACTAACAAAAATATAACAATAAAAAAATAGATGGTACTACACACATCATCATCATCATCATCATCATTGCCGTTCAATCCCGTAGGATTATGGCATCGCTTATAGCGTTTTAAATCCATTTAATGAGGTGGATTATTCCTCTCTTTCCCATTATAATAATAATAATAATAATTCATTTCGGAAGCTCATAGTGGTTTTAATCCAGTGGAAAGAGAAAATAATAATAATATACGCCCTGCAATTCACTTCCTTACGAGTGAACCCCAGAAGCTATGCAGCTTGTGCGGGGGAGGGACGGCTATTATTATTATTTGCCGTGGCGCTCTGGGGCGACTTACTGATGCTTGATGGCGCATTTGCTTTACAGTTGTGGGAAAACCCAGAAAAATCACACAACACCATCATTATAGATTATAGCTTCTCATGTTATGATCCAACCTTTTATATTCAGTGTTTTAATATCTTCCTTTACTTCTTCCTCTGTTTCTTGTTCCTAGTGGAGTCCAGTTTGTTATCCTTCTAATCGTGTCTGTGAGTTTCCGTCGCATTATATGTCCAAGCCTTGATGTGTCTTATTATATTTTCCCCTCCTAGTTCTTTTTCAATTTCTGCATTTCTTTTTCGTCTTCTTTCTCTTTCCTCCGTTATATCTGGACCTAGTATTGTCCTCATAATCTTTCTTTCCAGTATTTTCAAGTCTTCCTCTTCCTTTTTAGTCATTACCACAGTTTCCATAGCTTATGTAATCGTTTTGGTCTTATTAATGTTTTATATATTTATTTTTGTCCTTTTACTAATCCTGTCATCATCCTTAAATAGTTGAAGGTGGTTACCCTTTCGCATTTATGCTTTTGCACTTCTAGGTATTCTTGTGGTGGTATTTTCTCTCTTCCTATTCGCATGTATTTAGTTTTGTTTTCATTTATTTCTAAGCCTAGTTCTTTCGCTTCTTTGTCCAGTTTTTCTATTGCTTTTTTTAGATCTTTTTCTCTTGTTGTTATTATTGTCAGATCATCGGCATACGCTATAACTTGTATTTGGTCTGTAATTATGTTTCTATTGTTTAGATTTGTTTTCCTTAATATACTTTCGAGAGCTAAGTTAAATACTGTTGGTGAAATGAAATCCCCTTGCTTTACCACTTTATTTACGTTGAACTCTTCTGTGGTGTTTCCTTGAAATCTCACTTTAACTTTGGTATTTTTAAGGGTTATTTCTAGCAAATCTATCAGTTTTTTTGATATACCCAGTGTTTTTAATTTCTTCAACATCTTTAGTCTATTGATGCTATCAAAAGCGGTTTGAAGTCTATAAAAATTATGTGGATTTCTTTGTTATATTCCCATGTTCTTTGTATTATTTGTTCTAGCCTATGGATTGCATTGATTGTTGACCTTTCTGGTCTGAAGCCGTCTTGGTAGTCCCCAATAATTTTTTTCTGCGTGGAGCTTTAGCTTTTGGTTTATTAAGTTTGCAGTCATTTTGTAAGCCGGGTTAAGTAATGTTATGGTTCTATAGTTACTACACACGAGTTTTGAAAAATCCTTAGTTTTCTTTTTAGCCCCCTTTTTAACAATATGTCTAAGACATTAAGCTGTTGTTATGACGGAGATTGACTCGTATAGATTGGCTCCATTGAACCTTCTACCTAAAATATTCTTAAACTAAGTACTTATTTACTAGTATACTTATCTAAATCTGTCTGTCAGTTCGGATGGTGTAGACCTTTTGAGCCTTTTTTATTCGCCTGTCTGTTCAAACACTCTGTTGGCTGAAACATTGGGATGCACTAATACTCTTTGACGATAATTGGCACTAAACTGAGTGATCACTTCTTTCACTGATTCTAGAAGGATGTCTTGCTGAAGGACCCTATTTGCAACGGATAACCTTATTTTGGAATCTTTGCAATACCTATGACTACAAAAACCATCTAGAGTACTGATAAACGCATAAAGAAAAGTACACAACATTCCAATCTTTTTGGTAACGTAGGCGGCTGTCCTAATTCAGAAATTAGGAAAACTGAAGTATTTATTGAAAATTTTATACGACTAATTATTAACCTTAGAACCAGTGAAACTAAATAGCTTTATGAAGGAGAAGTTGGTGAACTGACACCAGTTGAAATAAATAACCCAGCATCAGGTTCGGTTACAACTTTTAGTCATCTTACAATTGGCTTAAGCTGTACAGAAAGAGAAGGTTGAGGCGTAAGATGTCATTTATGTTGAAGCAACAAGAGGAGTTGTTAAAAGATAAGGAAGATCTGATGCAAATGTCACTGAATTTGATGTGCAATCAGAATATGTTCCACTTAGTAAAGTGATCGAAGATTTCTTACATTTATTTAGGAATTAGTATGCAAATAAAAAAAACCCGTTCTTACTATTCCACCTCCAGTTATCTTTCATAATATCATTTGACATCTGAATCGGATAACCTAATCTAATAATAACAGCCGTCCAGACGAAATAAGTTTTTCAGATGCTTGCAAATAAATATACATCTGTAATGACTTAGAACAAAAGTATCAAGTACCAATACCCAAACCATTCTGGATCTATTATTTCCAACCATACAAAGAATAGTATTGGATATTGTTATTTCTGGTGTAGCCAATGACACAAGCCATAAAAGACAAAGCAGTTGAACACCTGCGGGTGTATTTTAACGTTTTAATGTCAATTTAGAATGGTAGGTCTCTGTAAGCTTGCTTTAATACGTCGTTTTCATCTTTTTCCTTAATTATATTTACACTTTTTCTCCTTTCTTTTATTTTTTTGCTATTAATGGTGTCTCATACTTGTGTTGCCAGCTCACAGGAAATTCATAATTAATTTGTTTGGAGTAAGTAAGTCAGAAAAATATACTTAATAAAAAATTCATATAACTGAAGCAAATAAATTCTTGGGGAACTGGTCTAAACGATCGTTCGACGTGTGTGTGAGTGTGTGTATGTTTATCAATACACTACGCAACAAAACAGTAGTTCAATATTTTGATTGTAAAACAGAGTAGGAATGGAATTGACGTAATAATGTGTCCAGTGCAACGAACCTAGAGGGCGTGAGTGAGTGAGTGAGTGCAATTGATAGTTCTGAAATATGTATCGGTGGAAGTTGGGTCCGTACATGACCGTGCGCGATTTTAGCCCCAAAGCGTCGATGCTAATATTTGATAAAGCCTTCAATTAAGGAGGTACGCATATCCCTTTCACTTGTACAGTCTTTCATTATTATTGTAATATGTGATTAGTGGATTTATTCTCGACTGTAATTAACTGCGTAGAGTAGAAAATTAAATTAAGCGACTCTCGGCAAAGATATTTTTTTTTGCGAAGCCAAATTACATACCATATAATATGACAAACGATTTGGTATGTAAATTATTCGAAGTTCTACATAAATCTGTTTAGCAGAAATTATTTTATATAAGAACCCGTTATCAAGAAGGTGGAGAAGACAGTTGGGATTGACATGGTCGTCCTGTGCAAATAATGTACATAAAAAGTAATTGATTATTAATAGGGTAAATTATAAGAAATTTAAAAAAAGTTCCAGCAGGGGGTGGGGGTAGCTAAATATACAATTCGAGCGTTGGATTCATTACTGAGTTACAGGGTGTTTTATCAATTTTGCTCATTTCTTTTATCCCCCGTAGTTTTGGAACCACCTTGATATTTGGCAAGCTTGTTCTACTTACTCCATTAGAACAATCAAGAGACCTAGTGACCAAAATTAAAATCCAGGTCCGGCTTTAAAAAATATTTATTTCAATACGCAGAGAAAAAATTAAACAAATAATAATAATTAATTTATTTTACTTCAATAAATCACAGGACAGAATGTAATTTCGAAAATAATATTTGAAACTAATTTTAACGTAGTAATTGCAAAAGAAAATATAAAATTCCAGATGTCAGATTTTAACAAGTTAATCCCATAAGAGATTTTCACCAACAATTTTAGGATATTTACAAACAATTTAGCAAAGATTTCAGTAGCAAAATTTAAAGTAATATAATCTCAGATAAAAAGGCAGTAATAATAAAGTTGTATAGAATTTTAGAAATCGATAATGACGAACTTAAAAAGTCTGTGTGTAAATTTAAAGTAGGAATTGTAAATAAATTATATCAAAATCATTCTTTTTGTCTCGAGAATGATTTGGTAATAAGCAAAAATTGTATAAAAATTGATAATTTTTGAATTTTTTATAAAATTTTAATTAAAAAATGTGTCAAATTTTAATCTAGAGAGCCGTGATATGATGGTTTATAAAAACTACTTTTCACTGTCAAGCGAGGCTTTTGATCAAAATCTTTTGAACTGTTCACATCTGTGCTCGTAATAAAAACAAAGGAAATTTAAAATCAAAGCAATACTGATTGAAGATAAAAATTAAAAGAAATTTACCTGTCAAATTAAGTGAGGTTATATTTTTGTAAATCAAGAAACTTAAAGTTAAATGAAGAAAGAAGCCCGATATTTGTTTCATCTTTGTTCCTGTTAAACTATCCAAATCCAATTGTATCCTGCATTGATTTATCCTGTTCCTGATTTTGATTCCTGGAAGATATTGCATTCCATTTTGAATTGACTAGGAAAGTAACCAGAATTAGAAATAAAATCTAAGTCGTATTAAATGTACCAATTCACAATATTAAATATCGATATTTAAAAACGTTTCAAAATAAAAAAGGCCTCAAGTATTTTATTTAATTAGGTTAGATTATATTTGAATTAATAATTAAATAATTTAGATTAGAATAAGGTAAGAGAGTAATTATAAAATTTGTATTAATTGTTGACAAACAACTCTTATTCTTACATAAACTAAAAGGTTAACCGTTATTTTTATAATTATTAATAAATGTTTTCATATTCACTGAGCCGTTATTATCGATTTGTACAATCAGGCGGCCAATAGCTGAAGCACTACCTGGGATTAAGACTATCAAATTTTCTACTGGAAAGTAGATGGCGCCCAAAATTATCAACAACGAATAATTACATTCTGTCTGAGATTACGACAGAAGGCAATAAAAAAAGTAAATATTGAACAAAAGTAATTTTCCTCTTTTACACAAAAGATAATACGTAACAATATTTTTTTATACCATCTTAGAGTCGAGGTTTCAACGAAAAAAATGAGGACTGACAAAGTTAAAAAATTGAAAATTATGGGAACTTTTTCGATTGAAATTTACATTCGTATAAAATCCAAAAATAAATATTTAAAATTTTTCACCAAGTTTCATAAAAAAAATATTTTTGCGGGAGATAAAAATTAAATCGAAAAAAACTGTTTTTATCGTTTTTCTCGATAACTTTGAGGTTATGTTGAAAAAAAATCGATACAAAAGTTTTAGATTATTTAATTATCTTCTGTTTGATTGCTTTATGTTTAATCCGTGTTAATGAAACACCCATGTATACAGGGTAACAAAAAAAAAAGTGATTTTAAAAGATTGATTAAAAAAATGTTGTAATGTCAATGAAACGGAAAATAAATTCTTAAAAAAGTACTTAATCATCAATTAAAGGTCCTTCGAGTTAATAAAAGATATTTCACGTAATCATTACAACTTTTACATTAAACTTTTTTTTCGATAGGATGCATATTTCAGCCACAAATCGTAAAAAACCAATATCCAACCCTCAAATTGTACATTTAGCTACCACTACCCTCTTCCGGAACTCTTAATTTGCCCAAATAATTTTTTTAATTTACTTATAATTTACCCAAAATTTTCCGACCTACAACATGCTGCTAAGAATTTTTTTGTTTCAAAAATTATTGGACCAGGTCTATAAGGAACCTTTTTTTTTGGCGGGGTGAGGAACCTCATGGCTACCCCAGCGTTTAGTGCGTCTATAGCGACTGGGAGTGTGGGACTCAGGGTCTCTAGCTCTTACTAGCGTAGTGCAAACCCTGCCTACCGCACCAAACCTCACCCCTAACCATATGCGTCTGGAATCATCATTTACTGACATGTCTCAGCCGCATATAGTGTCTTTCAGCTTCCTGTGTAGTTTTTTCCTCCTCCCCCTTTTTTTTCATAACTTTCGTGATGTACCTCTCTCCTTTCTCCCAGTCTACCTTTCCCTTTATCATTTTTCCTATTAACTCTACCGTCGTCTGAATGTTTCCTAATCCCACCTTCATTTGTGTTCTCTCTCTATTCCATCTTCCGCACTCCATTAATGTGTGTTCAGGGCTAATCTGTCATGCCGCAATATATGCATTCTTCGGAATCTTTCCTTGAGATTCTGTGTAGGTAATTTGCGAAACACCCGTGTACGGATAATACTTGTGTCAAGTAGAAGTTTGTCTTGCGATGGCCACACTTCGTCCATTTTTCTACGCTTGGAATGAGCTTCTTAGTCCACTGTGGTGTCCTTTCATATGCCACCCATTCTCTCTACCATTTTGTTATGGTTTCATTTCTTACCTCTCTTCGGTTTGTTTCTTCTGAGTCGAAAATCATTTTCCTCTCTTGGACAAGCAAATGCAGTGGTATTGTTCCTGTAATGACTTGGATGGCTGCTGTTGATACGTTTCTATATGCAGACCCTACTTTTAAAGCTGCTTTCTCTGTAGTACTTGATCTCTACTATATTTCCCCATACCGGTGCTCCGTATAGGAGAATGGAGGGTACTACCTCCAGCAGCAATCTCCGTTTCCGAAACAGAGGACCACTTAAGTTGGGCATTATTCTTCCTAACCTGCTAATATATAAGGAACACCTGAATAAATGAAAGAAAACAGAAGCTTAATAAACACATTGATTTAATAGGGGAGACTGGGGAGGGTTGATACATTTTTTACAAAATTGTTAATACAAATTTTGTGTTTAACATTTACCAATCAATTTATGTCAGAGTGCAATTTAAGGACTTCGCTTGGGCATTTGGCAATATTTAATTACTGAAAATTGAAATTTTAACCTTGATTATGAATGTTTGAAATTGTCAATGCAAAGTGTCTCAAACCTCCCTATACATGGGAAGCTTGATACACTAAAAGGGAGGTTTGATACAATAAAAAATTAGGTATAAGCAATAATAAGAATGCAATCTTTTATTATCAGAACACTACCTAATTCCTACATAATACGCAAGTAAACATTTTTATCTTATTACTGACACCTGCACAGGCTGAATGGCACCATTTTAGACATCGCAGGCAACGAATTCATTGTTGTCGAGGCCGCGACGCCGAAAATAATGAATTGCAGTAGATGCAAGCTGCATCGTCATCTTCATCAGAAAATGGATCTTTTTCATTTTCATCCTCAGGATCCAAGTCATCGAACACACATTTTTTTGTTTTTGCATTTCTATTCAAAACTTTTCTTTTGAGGTGGGATTTACTAAACCCTGCATTGAGAAGTTTTCGTTGTTGTCTTTTTGTCTTTAACCTTTTTTTTTCTTCCCTCATATTATATTCGGCCTCAATGGCCTCTTTTTCCGGGGTATCAGTTAATATTCTGGTCCGACCAGGCTTTCTGCCACCTTTTTTCTTTCGTGGCAGTGCCTTCGGATAAGGACGAACTTCTTCGGGGCTGTTCAATAAAGCAGATGTGGTGTTTGAGGATGTGCCAGGTTGAGCTGTTGAGTCATCTATATCCGGTTCTTTTTCAAGGCTTTGCCCTACTTCGTGATACGGTCTGTTTGTAACTTCTGCTCCTGCGAAATCGAGATCTTCAAATAAATGTGGGTTGAAGGGATAAATTCCGGTAGTGCTAAATCCTTTTGTTATATTCGAAGGTGAGAAAGCTCTAACATAAGCTAATCCAACTAATTCCGATATCTGTTTTAATGAAATAGTTTGTCCTGGATGACTAACCATCCATGCATCTGCCTGCTCATTATAATATCTCTTAAATGGACCAAAAACCGATACGTCCAGTGGTTGCAATCGGTGGCTCGTGTGAGGTGGTAAGTTTAACAAATGGATGCCGTTTAATTTACAAGTGTCTAAGCCTTTGGGTGAAATATGGCTATCGTGATTGTCAAGGACTAATATATATTTGTTTTCTCTCGAACATTTTGCGTGTTTTATGAAGTGATCTAGGTATTTCTCGAAATTATCATTGGTCATCCAACCGCTTTCATGAGTCACAGCAATGGAACCTGGATTGAATGCAGTCGCTCTGCCCAAGCTAGTGGCTTCAGGATTTCTCAAGGATAATTGGGGATGACGTGACATGAAACCTCTTAGCCAGTCGTAGGAAGCACACTCCTTTTTCTTCCAGTTTTCTGGTAGCTTTTTATTGTTTGCTTGGCCAAATTGATAAGTAAATTTCCTTGTTTGCTTGGGCGTAAGACCATAGTGAAGATTTGCAGAAGTGAGCACATATTCCATTAAAAGCGATTCTTCATGAGGCGAAAAAATATGTGCAGTGACAAAATTTGGTGAAAAAGTGATACCGCTATCCTCTTGGTATTTCGAAACATATCTTTTCAATGTCATTTTGTCAACATTGTACTTTTTGGCAGTAGGCCTAAGTTGTTTATTTTCATTCACTACTTCAAGCACTGCTCTTTTTAATTCATCTGGGGAATACTTTGTCTGACGTTTGCATTTCTATTTGAACGGCATCTAAAACAATTAACTTAAATAATTGCCGTGAAAATGTCATAAATTGTTATAAATTATAAAATAAATAAATACATTCACTTCATATAGGGAGGTTTGATACGCGTATCAAGCCTCCCGACACAAACTGTATCAAACCTCCCGAGACGACAAATTAGGAATTATATGACGTCAACATATTGTGATAATCGATTAAAGATCTATACTACTGGCTTCTATGTTCTAAATGAAATGCCCTTCAAGCATAAAATAATGAATTTCGTTAGTTTTCGTTGTTAAATAGATAAAGCCTTACGTTTGTTATACAAAAACTTACATCGAATAGGTAGAAAACACACTTTAACCTTAAAAACTTTTATGCGTGACGCGATCGTTGCTAGACTTTAACTGACACTATTTCAACACTCACAGTCGGCACTGCACGCGGTTACACCTTCTTTGAAGAACCAAGGCGGGAAATTTGAACGTGTATCAAGCGTCCTCTTGTATCAACCCTCCCCAGTCTCCCCTAAGGTATGAATATTTTAAACGTGACCTTATATAATTTTATAAAAATGATTGATACTCATTTGTATTGAAATTAATAGCGAATTTACAGTGTATCCAAATAAGAAGGTTTAGTCGAAGGCCAGACCTGCACTGAAAACAGACAAATTATTAAGTGCATAGGGCGTGTCCTTCACGGCCGCAGACTGTACATTGAACGTAACACGGTTGGACGCAGCCGCTACCTGCTTATTTATTATGTAATTTGGATGTGTAATCAATTCTAAATCGACAGATATTGGATCCAAGTTACATGCCACATTATTATTTATTGACACGGCTTTTAGGTGACCTTATAATTCGGCGGACACCGAAACGTTGCCAATAACAATGACGAATCAATAAGGAAGAAAAAAAATCGAAACCGTTTCTACTAAAATTCGTATATCCGTATCCTGAGTTAATTTATACAGAATAATAGATTGCATTATGATTTGTTTTAGGAGATCCGTATTAGGATAAACCTATAATTTATTATTTAAATAATCGTGAAAATGCAAAAAAATAGCCCCAAAATTAGTCCAAATGTTTCGGTCGCTGAAATTAATGTGTGAATTAACCCATTAACTTCTTTGGAATGGATTGCAATATGATATACGCATAGATGCTAGTTAAATTGGTAGAAGATACGATGGATGAGGTAGAAAAACGCAATATTAATACCTAGTTGTACCAGCATACGATGAAAAACGGAAAATGATGAAAATAGGGGATAAAATACAATTTTTGATATACAGTATTTATGTAATGCAAGCCACTTGGGAATCTACGCGTGTATAAGAAATGAAAAGAAACTATATGACCTTGGAAGAATCAAAAGAAGCCGCAGTGACTTTTGAATGGATAACAAAGGATATTTTTTTGCGGAGGTGAAAAAAACCCTTTATGGGGAGGTTATGAGTCTTAGACCTTAAGGTCTACTATGAGAGTCTCCTTTTCAGGCACACTCACTAAAAACTTCACCTCCTTTGGTACCCCTAGTATCTGCTTTTGGTTCGGGGAGTTTTCCGATCCTCTACTTGCGAGTTTCTCTGCTTTCTCGTTACCTGCAATTCTCTGACGTTCTGGCACCCATATCAGCCTGACGTGATTACGGTTTGCTAGCGATCTAAGTTTTTCTTTGCACTCCCGTACCAATTTGGACGTAGTTAGTTTGCTGCACAAGGTCTTAAGTGTCGCTAGACTCTCTGTCATGATAAGAAAAGATAGAAATAAAACATGAAGTGAAGCAATATAGCAATAGAAGACTAATACAAGAATGTGAAATTAAGAGGTCAATATATTACAAAAGAAACTGCAAGTAATAGCATATACAGATGATGTAGCGGTAGGAGATAGACAGAAGTCTAAATTTCGATGTGTGATTAATTTAAAATCGTCAGATATTGGATTCAAGTTGCATTCCAGCGACGTGGACTATCAGGACTGATGGTTAACTGTTTGATAGTTTATAATTAAGTACTATAAATAAATAATTATTGTTCCTCATATAGTTATAGGATACATCAGTGATATTATTATTTGCACCGTCTATTAAATTATGTAAACAGTTCTTATTAGTATGGAGTATATAATTTTTTATAATTTTTTTTAGTAGACTTGTGGAGTTTATTGTTGTTAAATATATTTTATAAATTTCTGGAGGGAAATTAAATATCTTGGAGCATAAGTATATAAAAGATCTCTGATCCACAGACTTATGAATTGAACAAGTTTTAATTTTCTTTGAGTTTTACTTCTAGTCTGATATTTATGTTGTATATGGTGTAAAATACTCGTATTTTTATTAATGTAGATCAATAAATTAAAAACATATAACTGTCTACTTTACTTTCATTATACATATACTAAATCTGTTGGGTGAGTTGTTTTCTTATTATACAGGGTGATTCATAACTATTAGGACATAGGCTAAGGGACCAAAATATTACGATAGGACCAAATATACCTTAAAATCTTGCTGTCAAATAAGATACAACGTCAATCGTCACAGAGGCATAACTTTGGACAAGGAATATTATGTTATGTATAATTTCACATTTTGTTATAGGGGGCGCCACGTGAATGATTCCTGATGATGAAATTAAGTGGTATCTTTTTTTGACGAAACTTTTTAGTGATTTTGATTAGAAAATATGACGTAAATATCATTTCTACATAATATTGATACTCTTGTTTAAACACGATAATTTAACCCGTTTTCGAGAAAAACGCAATTGAACAGGTAATTTTATAGATAATGTTTTCTTTGATATCATCCTTTATTACAAGAATTAGAAAAGGCATAGAGGTCGGAGGAGGCCGCATAGAACATTTAATTTAAGTTTGCTCTTTTTATGTTAAATTATTTTTAATTCTGCTTTATAAACCGTTGAAATAGAAGCCTTATATCACAAGTATTTTATTGTCTGTTGTTTGAAATCCCCTTCTCAGAACTGTTCAATCGCGTTTTTCTCGAAAACGGGTGAAATTATCGTGTTTAAAAAAGAGTATCAATATTACGTAGAAATGATGTTTACGTCATATTTTCTAATCAAAATCACTAAAAAGTTTCGTCAAAAAAGATACCACTTAATTTCCTCATCAAGAATCATTCATGTAGCGCCCCCTATAACAAAATGTGAAATAATACACAAAATAATATTCCTTGTCCAAAGTTATGCCTCTGTGTCGATTTTGATGACAATTGATAAATATACAGGGACATTATCAGAAAAAAACAAAAAAAAATTCTAACTTTAACGCAATATTTTATTAAGGTATATTTGGTCCTATCACAATATTTTGGTCCCTGTTGAGGGTTCTGGAACTATCCCTATGGTGTACCAGTTTACCAGGACTACCGAGATATGCTCATAGCCTTTTTAAACTGTATCGTAGCTTCTAAGTGGACTGTATAATTTATTTGGACTGCAGTATTTATTGTCTTCCCAACTCCATTAACAAAAACAACAAACACCTTTTATTTAACGGTTTATTAAAAAATGTTAAATAAATAAATCACAAATTAACAACTTAACAATAAAATTACTTTAGTAAGGAATGAACGAACAACGCACAAATTATTAGTAAACGTATGTTTTAACAATCACTAAAACATATTAGTAAAGAAGTAAAATAATGACATCATTCAGAAAATATTTATAATGCGCGTTTTAGGTGTTGTGTATATGAGTGATGATGATGCACTAACTTAAAAATTCGCGAAGTCTGGTCGCTTCAACTTTTTTCCCCACCCGTCCGAGTATTCTAGAAGTTAATTGTTATCGCGTGGGCGAATCGATTTCGGCTAAGTGGGTGAGTTTTTTATGTCTGTCTGTCTCTTTCTCTCACGCTGGAGAAGACAAGGATTAATTTGGTTGTAACGTTATGAGTTTTATGGCGGACGTGACTATTTGCATGTTCCTAGAAAACATCCGTTTGGCCTACATGACAAACTCCGCATAATTCAAAACCGTTAAGGCTTCTGTGCGTCTCGCGGTGTTGTCGGATTGTTTGACGCGATGTTGTCGATTTGAGTTTATGTTTAATTTGTTTTGAAAATTAAACAGTCCCAATAACTTGCCCTTAGCCTATGTCCCAATAGTTATGAACCACCCTGTATATTGTTTTTATTATTTTTCTTTGACTTACTTCCAACTTCTTGAGATGTGTCTTCTCCAAAGCCCCCCAGGATGTTATTGCCATATCCTATTCTGGATTCTACAAGACTAAAATATATTATGCGGAGGTGATCTACATCTATATATTTTTTTATTATATTTCTGATTTTGTATCGACCTCTAAAATGTTACACATTATACGCCAGTTTGGCACTTTTCTTAAAATTAAACCTGTGTCGGCCATGGTGTCCTTGGTTCCGGCAGTTTTGTTACTAAATTTAATTTAATTCGTAATTACTTAATATAATATTTTGATGTTTGTTCGATACCCATGGGTAAGTTGTTAATTTTTTGATCATTTCCGCTAAGAAATTTTTCTAGACGTGATGATGGCTGTGTAAGCCGAAACTAGTAGCCCCCCCTTTTTTGAATTTCAACGTTAATAAATATATGTGGACTTTGAGCTGTTTTATTCCATAAAAAAAATTAAATATTTAAATTTATAAAGCAGCAATCTCAATGTCTTTAAAATATTGTCTACAAGGTGTCTACTTAAGTTGGAACCATATGGAAAACTTTTTTATTAGTGGTTTTATGAAAAAAAGGTATTCTTGATAAAAAGTTCTGCATGGTTCAAAAGTTAAAATGCAACCATAAGATATCAATTTTTCAAAGCAGTATCCGAGGTTTGTCAAAAAATTTGAATTTTGTGCAAGAGTAAAGTATCTTTATTTTTTACAATTCAGAAAAATGTCATGAAGTAAAGTTGTTTTGAATTAAAAGTTATGTTCAAATATGCAATTACAGCCATTTATTATGAAAATTCAGGTTTTGTGACAAATATTTGCGGCCTCTCTATATGTTTTGTAATTGTCTCCAGCAATTAACATAAGTTCTATTTTTTCTTCACGATTTAGTAAATTTGTCATTTTTATTGTAATGTTATAAACAACAACTCACTCTGAAATTCAGTGTCACATACTTCATGTCAGGGCATCCTAGATTGCGTTAAATTGTATCCCGCCAGAATAATTAATACAGAATGATTAGTAAATAATCACAAAACCTGAATTTTCATAACAAATGGCTGTAATTGCATATTTAAACATAACTTTTAATTCAAAACAACTTTACTTTATAACATTTTTCTGAATTGTAAAAAATAAAGATACTTTACTCTTGCACAAAATTCAAATTCTTTGACAAACCCCGTATACTGCTTTGAAAAATTGATATCTGATGGTTGCATTTTAACTTTTGAACCATGCAGAACTTTTTATCAAGAATACCTTTTTTTCATACAACCACTAATAAAAAAGTTTTCCATATGGTTCCAACTTAAGTAGACACCCTGTATATGAAAATTCCATTTTAAATGAGAGTCGACAATTACTCCTAAATGTTTAATATAATCTCATTATTTTAATGAATTTTAAGCGATTGATACAGCGTGAGTGAATTTTTGTAGCTACTCTCATAGTTCACTGTAAGTTGTTTATGTTTAAACAAATTTATTATTTGTTTTAAACCATTTTCAGATATTTCCTTTAATTCTTCCCAACTGTTCGCCTCGTAAAGTACCGCCGTGTCATCTGCAAAACTAATGATAGTACCTCGAGTATCTATAGTGAAAATATTATTTAAATAAATTGAAAATAATAAAGGACCCAACACAGATCCTTGGGGTACTCCAAATTTAACTGTTCTACTCTCACTTAATTAATTTTCGACTTTTACCATCT
This sequence comes from Crepidodera aurea, assembly GCA_949320105.2. Classification (NCBI taxonomy): domain Eukaryota; kingdom Metazoa; phylum Arthropoda; class Insecta; order Coleoptera; family Chrysomelidae; genus Crepidodera; species Crepidodera aurea. The sequence goes on from OX439480.2 coordinate 10,395,032, forward strand.
GTTCTCTATTAGATAAATAACTTTTTAAGATAATATATCTCCATTTTGATTAAACATATTGGTGGAATGTCTTGTTTTCTATCAAAGTTTAGATACTTTTGACAAAGCGTCCGTAAAGTTGGTATTTTTTTATTGAATAGAGATGAGGAAAATACAAAAAAATCGAAACGACGTTCCATGAAATACCGTAACATAACAAAAAATTAAAAAATACTTTGTTATCCACCACCGAATTTTACGATCTGTGCTCGCTAACCGTGTAACTTCGAACAGCTGTGTAGTCCGTATTCCAACATTGCGGTTCGTGGTAAGAGCATTACGACACACGTTCATTATATTGCGCTTTTTTACGGTCGCTAACAGAGTGAAACGACGATATAGAAATAACGGTTGCCTGTGGAGACCTATCCCCCCTACTGCGCCACAATGAGGGCAGACACCAGTCGTCGTTCGTTGGATGGTTGCCAAATGTGCATATTTTTCAGGGTTGTTTAAGTTTTGATTTTGACACGTTTATTCGAGAAGGTGTATTGCAAAACTCCTCACGTTTTTGATAAATAAAATAATTGAATATGGAGAATGGCCTGAAACACTCAAACTTGGAATAATAAAGTCACTATTCAAAAGTGGAAAAACCGACCCATTTCCCTAATGAGTAACATCGCAAAAGTTTTTGATAAACTTTTTGAATAGTCAGTTACCTTGATAAAAATAAACTTTTATCTGAAAAACACGTTGGATTCACGGATGGAAAGTCCACAAATGACGCGATTTGCTCACTCACATTAAAAATCTATAATAGCCTGGACAGGAAGAAACATTCGCTAGCTGTTTTTTTGGATCTCGCAAAAGCCTTCGACACTGTTGACCACATACAGCTTTTGAAGGATTTGCAAGATCTATGATTTAGGGGAAATGTACTTAAATTATTTGAAAACTACCTGAGTAACAGAAAGCAACGTGTAGTAATCGAAAACGCACTTAGTGAAGAAAGAACAGCACAATATGGGGTGCCGCAAGGGACAGTATTGGAACCGGTATTCTTTATCATTTACATGAATAACGTACTCACTTCACAGACCACCGGAGCAATCAAAACCTGAAAAAGAAAGTCGAAAACGATATGAGTAAAATTATAGATTGCTTCAATCAAAAAAAATTAACACTGAACTTTGAAAAAACTTCGTTCCTACCTTTCGCTTCTTACTCATCTCACCTCCCAAAATGCTGATGATATTATTCAATTGAAGTCTTCAGAATTTGTTAAATATCTAGGAATCTAGGTGTCCACATTGACAGACACATTAGATGGGATGTCCACATAAAAAAACCGTAGGTACTTTGAGGAGTATCATCTTTAAATTTTTATATTTTAAAAATATATTGAATACTCACCAAATGAAAATCCTTCCTGTACCATGCATTAGATTGTCCTATGGAATCCTAGGTTGGGGAGGTGTTGCCAGCAGTTACTTAACTTATCTAATTTTACAGAAAAAAATTGCTAAAGATTTGTTTCAATAAATAACCTTGCTTCTCTCGAGTCTTCTGTTGCCGTAGGGTTATAGTAGTGGCTGTAGTAGAGGATTGGTGGCCCTCTAGCCTCACATAGTGTTTGTCAGCGTTTTCTCTGATGACTTCGTTCACATATGGAATTTTGAGATCGGTGTGTAGGGTCTGGTTTGATACATACCAGGGTGCATCAGTTATGGTTCGACGATCTTAGATTGTGCTCTTTGTATTATGGCTGAGTTTGACATGCTGGCACAGCCACACAATTCAATCCCATATGTCCAGATCGGCTTCAGGACCGTTTTGTAGATCAGGATTTTATTTTCCAGGTATAGACCGGATTTCTTTCCAATTAGCCAGTGTTTTTAGGTCCAGTTGGGTTCTCTTTTTTTTATGTGTTGTCCAGTTCAGTTTGGTGTCAAATGTTAGTCCTAGATATTTGACTGTATCATTTTGTGGGATATTGTTTTGGTTTATGTAGACTGGTGGGCAAGTTACTTTCCGTAGAGTGAATGTTATGTGTGATGATTTCAATTCATTCCCCTTTATTATCTATCTGCTTAACCAATTTTAGCAAGTTTAGGTGATATTGTAGATTGTGAGAAGCTATTGTGGGATTTTCGTGACTTGCGAAGATGGCGGTGTCGTCTGCTGTGGTGGGAAAATCGCTTGTGTATAATACGTACAGTAGTGGTCCTGTGGCACTCCTGACTGGATTGGTAAACGGTTGGAAGTTTCTTCATTGACTTTCACTTCGAATTGGCGTTCCTGTAGGTATGATTTCAGCAGAAAAAAAATATTGGTTTGGGAGGACTGTTTTTATTTTATAGAGTAGTCCTGGATGCCAGACTTTGTCGAAGGCCTGGATTATGTCCAAGAATGCAGAAGTGCAATATTTTTTGGTCTCCAGTGATTCGCTTATTGTATTTGCTATACGATGGCATTGTTATGTTGTTTAAATTGGTTGATATCGTTAAATTTTCAAAGACTAATCTGCCCAAAGTTTCTTCTAAGTTTCCTCAATTTTTGTCGTCTTCTTTACTACTGACAGATCGGTAATAAGCCACCAAAACAAACAGAAGAAGAATAACTATCCCAATTTAAGTTGGCAAAATCTATCATAGAATTACGTGGCGCAAGATTTGCTCAGTGTTTTCTACAGTTTCCTTGCCCTAAAACAAAGCTCTTGGTATGACCAAGACTGTTTATGACTGATGAACAGTTTTTCGAGGGGTTGGAACCAAGAGATTCGTTTAGTTCAATTTTAATTTAATCGGTATCTTCTTGAGAAATTATTGGGCATTTTTATGGTACCTATGGTTACTAATTTGAATTTGAAAAATGAAATACTATTAAACGAGCAAGGTTTGTATGCATGTACCTATGTGTGTCCGGAGGATCTCAAAATCCACTCGTCAGAATTCAATGATACTTTCAGGGTAGACTAATTCCTATCTAAAAATGCCAAAAATGTAGGTCTCATGTCTGTGAAAATTCGATCTTCCGAGATATTTACAAGAAAGTTCAGTAACGTAGTCACGATACATATACTTAATGTTGGCCTAACAGTGGCCGGCGAGAACGTTGGTGGAGTGATGATGGAAAATCGTCATAAGAAAATAACCTATTTTTGTAAATATCAACGTTTAACTTTATTTAATTTCTGGCGTTTCAATCTGAAAGAATTCTATTTTAAATTTGCCGCTTTTTACAATGCAATAGAAGATTCCATAATAACCTACAAATTTTGACAACTATTGACACGCACATCTCTGTAATCGTTAAGAATATGGGGCCGGCTGGGATTTGTTGGGATACTCACTCCCAAGACAAACAAATTCAGTGCGGTGAAACGATTATTTAACATTTAGCAATTTATAATCAGAATAAACCTGAAAAGTATAAAAAAAGGAAAAAATGTTCATTTGACGGACATAAATAATTTGCTTGTCAAATGACAGCCATCTCATAAATTCAAAGATGAAAATACAACGTTGCCAATTCAATTTCAGAAATTATGGATTTAGGTAAATATTTAATGGAACGTTGAGTAACACTGTTAAAATGGACACTTGTCAAAATGTGCTAAATATATGTGTAATGGTTGTGGTTTTAATCATCTCTTTCCGAGTTAAATATTCGTATGTCTATGCTAGACTTAATATTGAAACTCAGTTTGTTAAATTTAATAAATTTTCGTGCAAATATCGTTTTGGCGAAGAACATTGTGACTTTTTTTTTAAATGAAAAATGTAAATGTTTCTTATCGTTATACAAAATGCATGGTAGAATCAAAAAATTTTGTAGGTCCAGATATTATAAATTAAAACGCTTAAGAATTGTTCATTAGATTTCTGATGGCCCTCTTTCAACTGGCATCATACATATACTCATTTTTTATTTTATTTTTAACTATTGATATTTCAGTGAAACTAAGATTTTTATTTCTTTCCAGGTGAGTGACACATCAAATATTCAATCAGATTTCCAAGTCGTAAGTAGAATTAAATTTTTTACACGCCAAAATCTTCAACCTAGTTTCTAAAGATGTCTAGGAATCATAATAGTGACTATTAAAAAAATGGTTGCCTCCACACAATGGGCCACTAGATGGGCCATTGTATGGACATGCCACCTAGACACTGCGCAGTCTTGTTGCGCATGCTGGCCTCCTTTGATGCGTACAGTCGGACAGCTCCCAACGGCATCCATGGCCATTACCATCTCCATCATACACCATTCTCGGCCACTTTAGGCCATCACCCTCTACATAATGAAAATGGGACATAGTGTGGAGGGGCCATTAACATTCCTGGACAAAAAAAAATAGAAACGAAATATACCCCAATTATTTTTATCTGTCCCAATTAATAAGGACAGTCCGACACAAGCTTAGAGTATATAATAACAACATTGACATGTATTTCCGGCTTTGACGGCAATATCATAAATAAAATAATTTTCATCGAAATTTCTGTCCAATCATTTCCGAAATATTCCGATTTATGTTTCAGCTATTTCAGTAGTAACCTAATTATTGAGAACGCAATTTCAAACTTGTTATACCTAACTATATAGATAAGGGTTATACCCTGCCAGTGATATTTAGATTTTAACCCCGCAACCCCACGCCGCGCTTCACGATTAGGGGAAACTCTCTAACTTTAAGTGTGGGTTTTCTGACTAAACATAACGATAAGGGTAAACTGAAAACAGAATTTCCTAAAATTATACCATAAATCAAGTCGAAACTCGCATGCTCCTTGATTTATAAATATAAATTTTATAAGAGTTAGCAATATTTTCTCTCGATTTTTTTGGGGTGGCTTCATCTTTATTTATGAAAATATACTTTTGTTTGTTTGAAAAAGGGTGGATTGAAAGTTTTTATTCGAAGGCAATTTAAGTTTTGAAGTATCGTTCGTTTCATTTATTTCACGCTATTGCACGAGTCTATGAATTTTATTGATAAACAAATTAAACAAACATTCGAAATGTGAATCAAAAACTTAAAATATATATCCCGCACAATATAATTATTTAAAATGAAGTGACAAGTAGACAACTAGTTTCGTATTATCACCACCATCAGGTCTGAAATAGAACAATTCAATAATCAAAGACGAAATAGATCATACGTACCATAAATACTTTATATATTTTTGGTGTGTTGTTTTAACTTTCGTGTCCCTTTCGGGATTAATGTGGACTGTACTTTCTTTGTATTATATATTTTTTGATGATTAAAACATTTTCTAACACTTACTAATAACTTTATTAAACATCTTGACAATATGACAAATCAGTTAACTATGATTAAAAAACAAAAAACTGCTTGACATCCCCTGCTACCGATAATATTTTATATGCGAGGTTGCCAAATTATATAAAAATACGATATTATAATTAAAAAAAATAAAAAAGTCAAATGAGGCCGAACCATAGCCGCCAGCCTTGAAAGGATTGCCTTTCAACATAAAACATAAAGTAAAACATAAATAATTATCAAACAGAAAAAATGTATATAAAGTTTAAAGGTCAGAATTCACTGGTAAAGCGCACACTTTTTGAATAGACCTTTTAACTACACCCGAACAAGTTTTGACACTCACTACGCGAACAATACCATCCGTGCCAGGGTGAGTCTCAATAATGCGCCCTAATCTCCAATGTAGGGGGGCAATGTTGTCTTCCTTCAATAAAACTAAGTGACCAGCACTTAGATTGCTGGAGGATTTGGACCATTTGTTTCTCCTTTGAAGAGTAGAAAGGTACTCGTGGGACCAACGGGACCAGAAATGTTGGTACATTTTCTGGATAAGCCTATACTTGGGCAAACGGTTGTCAGGAACTTCCTGGATATTCATCTCTGGTAGAGCGGTGAGTGGGGCTCCAATAAGGAAGTGACCAGGTGTTAATGGGGTTAAATCTGAAGGATCATGGGAGAGTTCGGTAAGAGGACGAGAATTAAGAACTGCTTCTATTTGAGAAAATATAGTTGAAAGTTCCTCAAATGTCAAATGATAATTTCCGATAATACGATTAGCATGAAATTTCGCTGATTTAACAGCACTTTCCCACAGTCCTCCTTGATGAGGCGATTTAGCAGGTATAAACAACCATTCAATTTTATTATCATTACAAAACCTTGAAAATTTTTCATTGTCCGAAATATTAGATACTAATTCAAATAACTCTTTAATTTGATTGCTAGCGCCCACATAATTAGTACCGTTATCAGAATACACCCGCTTACATATACCTCGACGCGAAATAAACCTCTTAAAGGCATTAAAAAAAGATTCAGTGGATAAATCGCTAACCACTTCAATATGAACCGCCTTAGTGGCAAAACAGACAAAAATACACATATATGCTTTAATTATAGCGCGATTCCTTAATTTCCCATCCTTTATAAGAAACGGACCTGCAAAATCAGTTCCACAAACATGAAATGGCCTGATGGGCTGATTAACGCGATCAAGGGGCAGATCACCCATTTTTTGAGAAGATGAGACAGGTTTACATTTAAAACATGTCATACATTTCGAAATAACACTTCGTACTGCCCTCCTGCCATTAATTGGCCAATAATATTGTCTTACAGAATTTAACGTAGCCTGTTGACCTGCATGCAATTGTAAATGATGCTCATTTTGAATAATTAATTTACTCAGATTATGTTTATACGGTAAGATAATTTGAAATTTTCGATCAAAGTGCAGAGGCGCTTTTCGTAGCCTACCACCTACCCTTAATAAACTGTCCTTACCGATAAACGGATCCAATGATTTAATTTTACTTTTATTGAAAACAGATTTATTTTTTACTAAAGAACTTATTTCCTTTTCAAATGATTCAGTTTGTGCTATTTTAATTAATTTGTTTAAAGCCTCATTTAATTCTAACATTGATAATTCGCCGCTCAATTTAGATGTCGCATTTGATTTGCAATTTTTAACAAACCTTAGAATCCATGCCGTAACGCGTTGTAGCCTAGTTAAGCTAGAAAATCTATCTATAAGTGAAAATGGTTCAAGTTGATTAATCAACGTCATAGGTTTAACCTTTTTTCTCTCAGGAATGTCAGTGATATTAGAATTTATTATATTTACATTTCCAATTATGGTTTCACTTAAAAATTGTGGTCCCTTCCACCACAGGTCTGAATCTAACAATTCTCGCGGATTAACACCTCTAGATATTACATCTGCAGGGTTTTCTTTAGATTCCACATGTTTCCAATTACGAACGTCACTCATACCTTGTATTTCGCTAACACGATTGGCTACAAAAGTTTTCCAAATATGTGGCTCTTCAGCTAACCAACATAGTACAATTTTAGAGTCACACCAATAAAAGGTTGGTATAACATTATCAAATGCCTGTTGGACCCTATTCATTAAATGCGCCAATAAAAGAGCCCCTACTAACTCCAATCGCGGTAATGAAATTGTTTTCAAAGGCGCTATACGTGATTTAGCACACAATAATTTAACATTAACTGTACCATGCGAATCTATCGTTCGTACATAAATACATGCTCCGCTAGCCTTTTCCGAAGCATCACAAAAACCATGAAATTCAATGCTCTTATTAGCATTCACTGATACGTGTCTTGTAATTTTTATGTTTTGTAAATATTGTAATTGATTTTTAAATTCCACCCAAATTGTGAATATTTCAGAAGGGACTTTCTCATCCCATCCAATCTTTAATTGCCACAGTCTCTGCATTAGTATTTTTGCTCGGGTAATTATCGGACCGATTAAACCAAGTGGATCGAAGATCCTAGCAATAGAAGCTAGAATCACGCGTTTTGTCACTGGAGAATAATCCCTTACTTTGGTATCAATGACATATTCAAGTTCATCCCGTTTTGCGTTCCAAAATATTCCTAAAGTTTTAGAATTATCATTATCTGTTAAAAAATGCCCCAAATTATCTGATTTCCGGTCAGACAACTGATTTAAAACTGATATTTTATTCGAATTCCATTTTCTCAAATTAAATCCGTATTGCTTAAAAACACGCGTAATTTCCTGTGCTATAACGATTGCATCTTTATCTGTTTCACATCCAGTAATCAAATCATCTACATAAAAATCCCGTGATATGGTTTTGCTTAATTGAGGAAATTTATCCTCAATATCATCAGAAATTTGCTTAAGGCAACGAGTAGCCAAAAATGAAGCCGGCCCTGTGCCATAAGTAACTGTTTTTAATTTAAAATGTTGAACTTCGTCATCGGGACTTTCGCGCCAAATTATACGCTGCAAATTTTGTTGTTTCTCATTAACATTTATCATCCTATACATTTTTTCGATATCAGAAATAATAACTACATTATGCCATCTAAACCTACACAAAATTGAAAAAATGTCGTCTTGAATACACGGCCCTATTTTAAGTACTTCATTTAATGCTAGACCGACAAACGGTTTAGCAGTGCCATCAAATACCACTCTTAATTTTGTGGTACTACTAGCCTCGTTTGATACCCCATGATGTGGCAAATAATAAATTTTTTCATTACCCATACTTCGTGAATTAATATCTTTGTCCGATATTTTTTCCATATGACCCATGTTCAAATATTCCCTCATAAACTTAACATATTTTTCCTTGAATAAAGGATTTTTCAAGAATTTTCGCTCGACTGAAACTAGTCGCCTCTCAGCAATTCCTAACGAGTTCCCTAAATCCGAAATATTTTCCCGCGTCGGTAAAGTAACCACAAATTTCCCGACTGCGTCGCGAGTAACCGTTTCGGAAAAATGATTTTCACATTCCAATTCTTCGATTGATAGTACCTTTTTTGGCTCATTTTCCTCAATTTTCCAAAATTTCTCAATGTCATTTAATTCTTGGAATACCGATAAATTACATTTAACTTCATTTTGCTTATTTTCTCGTGTCATGGTCAATGGACCTGCTATTACCCAACCGAATAAAGTATTTTGCAATATAGGCAAACCTATTCCGAGATTTATTTTACCCTCAATTAAGGTTTCATAAAATATACGAGCATTTAATAAAATATCAACTTCACTGGCCAAATTGAAGTGTTGGTCAGCCAATAAAATATCTCTAGGAATATTTAAACGTGACGTATTAAAGGAATAATTAGGAATACTTGCAGTAATTCTTTCTAACATTAAAAATTTTTCAAATGTTTGGTAGTTACCAAAAATTGATGTAATCGTAGCTTTAGTTTGCATTGTTATCGTATTTCTAACTTGATTAACTCCCATTATGGGCAAATTTAATTTAGTAATTGGCAAATTTAACTTTTTAACTAAGCGCTCTGTTATGAAACAAGCTTGCGAACCGCTATCAAGCAGGCATCTTACTTTATGCTGCTCACCATTTTTTCCTGTGACATAAACTACAACCGTGGCTAATAAAATTTGTGATTCGGGAGTACAACAATGAGCGGATACTTCGTGATTTATTACATCTAGCTGAACCGGCAACGCCGCAGTTTCAGCTGATCGTTCTAATTCCGAATGTGAGGACCCTTGATTTCCAACTGATAAAAAATTTGTTTGATTTGCATTTCTTGAATTTTCGTAGTGTAACAACGTATTGTGCTTTTTACCGCACCTTTTGCATCCTTCGGATCGACACTCTCGAGCAAAATGATTAGGTCTCAAACAATTTATACATAATTTTAAAATTTTTATTTCTTGCCAACGTTTTTCGACAGCCAAATCTTTTAACTTATCGCAAAAGTAAATAAGATGTTGACCGTTGCAAAATTTACATTTGTTATCGAAACTAGCCACACACGATTTTAATTCTTTTTTATGATTTGAAAAATGCGTCATTGAGTTACCTGGTCTCTTTTGTTTATCTTTATCTTCTAACGCCTCTATGCTTTTGCATCTCTCAGTTAGAAACAACTTAAAATCATCCATAGTGGGTTCCCCCTTAAATTTACCTATTCGCGCCTCATTCCACAATATTTTCGTTTGTCCCAATAATTTTCGGGACATTAATAAAATTAAAATTCTGTCCCAATGCTCAATAGGCTCCCCAAGTGATTTTAATGCTCTCCAATGGCTGTTTAGTTGATCCAAAAATGATCTTATGTCATTTACTGGATCCATATCTATAAGACTTTTTAGATGCTTTTGGATAATACCGGGTTTATCCTCAAACCTTTCTATTAACATGTCCCAAGCTACTTTATAATTTCCATCAGACACCTCTAATTCGGACAGTGCCTTTTCTGCGTCCCCTTTTAAACATTCTAATAATCTATAGAACTTTTGAACATTATCAAATTTTGCATTATTGTCAACTAATGAAATGAATGTATTTTTAAATTTAAACCATTTATCATATTCCCCACTAAAAAAGGGCAAATTAAACTTTTTTAATTCCAAATCAATGCTTTGGCCTCTACTTGAGCCATTTGTATTTAGAGTGATCTGCGCCTGAACTGTTGCGTCATACTCTGCGAATTTCTGTTTTGCTTGGGCTATATTCTCAAATAAAAATGTCTCAAATTCGTCACGGGTATTAAGTTCTAATTCTGCAGGTTCTAGCAACTCAATTCCCAATTGTACTTCATTAAAATTATCTAACACGCTTTCTTCCAACTTTTCTAATCTAACGCGTAACTGCTGTAAACTATCATTGTTTATAGTGTTTATACCATCTAAAAAATTTTTAAATCGTGTGATTTGGCCTTTCAAGGCACCACGTTTCTGCCTTAGCGTCGCCAAATCAGTCATATTTCTAATTTAATTTTAATACCAACAAAAATAAACCTCAAATTATCGTCTCAAACAAAGCAATTCCAAATTACAATAATTCTCTTGGTAAAAAATGAAAATAAGGAACAGTTATGCACTCACCGCACCTCCCTCGATCTGATTGTATATTGTCATCAACCTTGAATCTCCATACAACGGCTTCTTTCACAAGTGTCGGCTTTTCATCCAATATTTTTTTTGACGAGTTGCAATTATATTGCAAGTAAATAATTCGCTCGATGGACCATTATGTGTTGTTTTAACTTTCGTGTCCCTTTCGGGATTAATGTGGACTGTACTTTCTTTGTATTATATATTTTTTGATGATTAAAACATTTTCTAACACTTACTAATAACTTTATTAAACATCTTGACAATATGACAAATCAGTTAACTATGATTAAAAAACAAAAAACTGCTTGACATCCCCTGCTACCGATAATATTTTATATGCGAGGTTGCCAAATTATATAAAAATACGATATTATAATTAAAAAAAATAAAAAAGTCAAATGAGGCCGAACCATTTGGTATGTATGATTATTTGATTTATTTATGACTTTTACGGCGTTGAATTTTCATTTTTTTATATCCAACTCTTTCAATTCCTTCGGTTCTAATCCATTTCACTCTATCTGGTCAATTCCCAAGGTTTCCTACATCTGCTTCTTTTATTTCTTCACTGTCTCGAACATTTTTGTTGGGATCTTGTTGGGAGGAACTATTCTCGAAATATATTCATACCAGCTTAGTTGTTAGATCTCGATGTTCTGCTGATTGTACAGGGTTATTCATTATAAATTACCCACCCCTTATTATCGTTATTATTGCCTATAGAAAAAAAGTTTCAAATAAAAGTGGTATGGTTATAACTGTTTTTTGTTAAAATGGTATCAAATATACAGTGGCGTGCAGATTTCAGGGGATACAAAAAAATAATATTTTTTTTAAATGGGATACCCTATATATTTTTACATTTTTACAATCCTCTCGGTTTCAACGATGTATCACACTTGATGTCTAATCTGGATAATAAAGGATCTACAGCCACTCATAAAACCACAAAATAATATTGAGACGGTGTGTATTAAATCTTGTATAATTGTGCATTCAAAAACCCTCTCACACATATAATTAGACATGGACATATTCCTACATAAAATACTCACACGCATACAATTTAATGAAAACTGAAGGCACTGTAAAGCATTAAACATAATATTTAAAAAAAAATGAATTTTTGCCGTTTTTGGCCACTAAAAATTGCCGTAGAGCCTAAACTGGGCATTTTGAGCTTCGACCCCATTGACACTTTTGATCAGGGGTACAAAACGAACAATTTCCCAGCATTAAACATGATATTTAAAAAAATACATTTTTGCCGTTTTTGGCCACTAAAAATTGCCGTAGAGCCTAAAGATGGGCATTTTGAGCTTCGACCCCATTGAGACTTTTGATCAGGAGTACAAAACGAACAATTTCTCAAATTTTTAACAAATTTTCCATATAAAATGTGTGGAGTCCTTTTAACTAAAATAATTTACAATCTGCACAACACTTTGTGCCGATTAGAAATTTTAATCCTTTCTAGGAAAGTTGAGGGCTATTTAAATTGATCTTGAATTGTAAATATTTTCTACCTGTAGAGATACATACAAGAATTGAAATAAATTGGTATTTTTAAAAATTTTAGGAAGAAAACCCAAGATTTCATTTTGGAACAAATAATGCTAAACATTTTATTTTAGAAATTATCCGCCACTGATTTATGATGTTATATTGGGTCATCAAAATTTTGCTATCAATCATTTTCAAACAGAGTATAATAATATTACCGGTAGATAACGTAACACTTCTTCATTTCTGGTTCATTTGAAGTAATACATTTTGTTTGTTTTTTCTAATTCCATGACTACTTTTAACTTATTATGTGTTAATGTTGAGCCGTAAATCGCGTTGAAATAGAAACATTAAATTCCACATCAATTAGAATCAGTTGAACTAAAAAAGATCATTGCTTTTTATACTTGGAGATCACGACGATATAAACGTCTCCAACTTAAATTTAGTGTCTGCCATATATGTTAAACGCATTATTTATTGCTAACAACTCGTAGTTTGATTCTTACCGCAAGAAAATTGAACACACTATCAATTTAAATCAGATCCTAGATATAAATAAATACACATCGGTGTGTAAGCAAACGTAAATTATTCGTTTTTTTTATAAGGCTATTGAATATGCAAAAATTCAAAAGAGTTTATTTTTAATGTATTAAATAATATTCCTATTAATAATAACTCGATATTTTTAACTCCTGTCACAGAAAATGAAATACTCCTCCACATCAATTCATTAAAAAATGCTAGCGAACTGGTTATGATGGAATCACTCCGTTTTTGTTAAAATTAACTGCGAGATACATTCTGCGCCCTCTTAGCCATATCATAAACTGAATATTTAGTAATGGAAAATTTCCCAAACAATTTAAAAACTCTGTGGTAACCCCTATTTACACAGCGGGTTACAAAAATAAAATTTCAAATTATCGACCAATTATCAATGATGGTAACAACTTTGGTAACATTACTGAAAAATGTTTAGAAATGCGTTTTTAATAAATTTTTTAAATATCAGTACGGTTTTCGAGAAGGTAAAAGCACTTCAGATACCATGTATGACGTTATTAATGAAGTTTCAATCAACCTTGATAATAGTAAAAAATGTATCGCAGTATTTCTAGATTTAGCGAAGGCTTTTGACACAGTACATCATGAAAAATTACTAAAAGTGTAAGGAATCCGTGGTAATGTGTTAAATCTTTTTTAAAATTATTTAAATGACCATTCACAATATGTTAAAGTCAATAAATGTCTAAGAGAACCGCAACTTGTGAGAGTGGGAGTGCCACAAGGGACAGTCCTGGGACCTGTACTCTTCACCATTTATATAAATTCACTATTAACGCTTGACATAGATAGCAAAGTAGTATCATATGCTGATGACACTGTTGCCATATTTAGTGGGCAGTTACTAAGGAAAGCGTTCAAGAAGGTATGAATGTCATAAAGATGTGGTTAGATGGGTATCAGCTGTCTTTAAATGCAGATAAGACCAATTATATAGCTTACCTTCTAGCCTCAAAGGCTAACAATTTATTACCTTCAAATATTAGAAATATTAAAAACTACAAAAAAAAATCATTGCAAACTAAGATATTTATAAACGATAACTATTATTTGCTGTTTGGTTTTTGGCAGCAAATCGATTCATTTCTCTGGTGACATTATTACTACCAAGATATATCACTATTACGAATAGAGCATGAATGATACATTATACATTTGAAATGTATGTATTCTGTATATGACTTTGCTTAGCACATTTCCAAACTGGGATGTCTCACAAGGTAGCGGATTATCGCGTGGGCTGTGAGTCATACTGATTCAGCGTACAAGTAAGCGCTATTGACTAATTTAAAAATATGTGCATTTCAAGGCCATAGTCCATGTGATAATATAACCAGTCAAACGGACAGGAATTAGTATTTGCATACATATCAAAATATATTTAGAATTGACAGGAAAGCCTTCCTAAACACCAGTACACTCTTTTATATTGTAATTACAGTTCCTATAATTTTTTTAACATGTTAATCTACTACCGAGGTACGTGTATTAACTAGTCTTTGGTCTATTTTGTAGGGCGGTTACTAACTTTTAGCTTTTTTAAGGCTTCTCGCATTCTAAGACCGGTCGGGGTAAGGGATTAATTAATACATTAATTAAAATTCAGACACGGTTTGGCCTTGATTTCAAGCCATAGCAGTTACAACTCTCTTCCGCATCGAATTCCAATGTATTACGGGAAGTAAAAATATTGCTCTTAGAATCGCTTTTTGCTCGTATTTATTAAAACACTAACATAAGTATTCCGGCTATACCAATGTTACGAAGAGAAGTTGTGATGTCAGTCTCCTCCCCACAAAATGACTGAAAATATAGAAACAACGTGACAAACAACTCAAAGAAATGTATATCAATCCCACACAATACTAATCAAACTCCAATTCATTAACTATCAGTAGATCGAAATAATTATACCCCTTTGCCACCGTATTGTTGCACTTTTATTGCGCATCAAAACCGCAAATGAAGCAGCTTTTATCTAAAAGTCATTTCCAAACATGCATCGAATATGCCATAACGCCGCCGGCCTGTCGAATGTCGGCAACAACAGAATAGAATTTAATCGCCACTAAAATAACAGTGATTTTCCCACCCCTGTAACGACTCTTTTCCATTAAATCCGGGGAAAAACACCCACACCGTCGTCGAGCGACTCACGCCCGTTTCAGCTCCCACAGTCAAAACGAAACGAAGTTTGGTGTCGCTGTCTCGCTTCCACCTTCTGTGGGTCCTTTTCTTACGCCGACGGGGGCGATAATTAGTCAGTAATGGATAGAATGAGAGAGACAGCTAATTAAATTGGAAAAAGTAGAAGTTTAAGGTACGAAACAGCAATAAAAATGATGAAAAAATTAAATTTGGTTTTAAAAATATTTCCTTACTTACTATACCTACTTATTATTTATTAGCTACTGTGAAGATACTGTTTTTTTCCTATAATTTTCGAAACCAACTTTATATGAGTTATCAGGTTTTCCCCCTACACCCTCGATATGCAAATACCTGACCTTACACTAATACTAATAACTACATATTTTAATATACTGGGCGATGCGACTCTACATGCCACACACCCAAATGGTACAGCGCATGCTGGTTCTGCTGTCCTAATTAGAAATGCGCTTAGTCACACTGAATTACAGCCCTAGATTACAAATAAAATACAAAGTTCAATAATAAAAGTAAACACCTTTACACGACCCTTAACCATAGCTGCTATTTACTCCCCACCATGGCATCAAATATCACAAGAAGAATACCTGGAATTCTTCAACCATTTCGAATCAACATTTCTAACCGCAGGTGACTGGAATGCTAAAAATACAGCTTGGGGTTCACTACGAAAGGGCGCAATCTCCTAAATGCTGTACAAAATTGCAACTTGAATTACTTATCAACTGGTGAGCCAACCTTCTGGCCAACTGACCCAAATAAAATCACGTACTTGCTGGATTTTGCCATAACTAAAGGTATTTCTCATATTTATTCCCACGTAGAATCTAATTATTATCTAAGTTCTGACCACACTATAATAATACCACTAAGTACTGACGTAATTATCAAGCAAACAACTCCAAAACTCTGCACAAACAAAACAAATTGGGTAAGATATGCAGATTATCTTAAAACGACAATTCAATATGGAAAGCCACGAAGAAACTTAAAAGACCTGTTACACCTATTCCACCAATAAGAAAACCAGATCAATTGTGGGCGAAAACAGAAGAAGAGAAAGCAGAAATATTTGCAAATTATCTGGCTCAAGTTTTTACTCCAACACCGCCGAAACCAAACGTAAATGATGACGACATTCGAAATTTTCTGGATATACCCTGCCAACTATCTCCGCCAATAAATTACACCACACCAGCGGAACTTTTCCAAGAAATAAAGCTCCTGGCTATGATCTTATAGTCGGGCAAATGTTAAAACATCTACCTAGGAAAGCTCTAGTTCTGCTAACAACGATCTACAAGGCTATGATAAGATTGTGCTATTTTCCAATACAATGGAAACTTGCCCAGATCATTCTTATTGAGAAGCCTGGAAAACCACCTTCCGAACCGTCATCTTATCGACCAATAAGCTTACTGCCGATTAAGTCAAAAATCTTCGAAAGAATCATTCTTAAAAGATTTAAACACTCTACAGAAACTATTCCAGACTCCCAGTTTGGTTTTCGAGAAAAACACTCAACCATTCAGCAATGTAACAGAATCGTCCACAAGATCCTGGAAAGCTTTGAATAAAAGAAAATATCTGCCGCAGTGTTTCTAGACATACAACAGGCATTTGACAAAGTATGGCACGAAGGCTTGTTATATAAGTTAAAACAAAATCTAATAGATCAACTATATCTAATAATAAAATCGTACCTCTCTGAAAAATACTTCCACCTATCAACTTATACAATCAGGAGTACCTCAAGGAAGTGTGCTAGGGCCACACTTGTATCTGTTATATACTGCTGACGTCCCAGTAACTGATGAAACTGACACTGCAACTTTTGCTGATGACACAGCCATCCTAGCAGCTGACGAAAACCCCATAGAGGCCTCTAATAAACTTCAGATCCATATAAACGAATTGGAGCAATGGATGAACAAATGGAGAATCAAAGCCAATAGCAATAAGTCAACCTAAATTACATTTACCACTAGAACAAGAACAACACACCTATTCCTATAAAAACAGACGTGAAGTACTTGGGAATTCATCTGGACCAGAAATTAACCTGGAAAGCACACATTAAGGCTAAAAAACAACAGCTTACACTCATATCCAGAGAAATGAATTGGTTGTTAGGTAGAAAATCGCAGCTAACTATTGAAAACAAACTCCTTCTTTATAAGACTATTCTTGTACTAATATGGACATACGGGATTGACCTTTGGGGTTGTGCAAAACCATCAAACACCAAAATTTTACAAACATATCAGTCCAAAATGCTTCGTATCATGACCAATTCCGCTTGGTATGTGTCAAACTTAACAATACATGAAGACCTGCAAATACCATGCGTAAAAGATGTTATCAAAACACCTGTACTTTTTAGTAGATTGTAAATTTGCAATTAAACAATAAAAAAAATAAAAAATAATAAAAAAAATATTAATCTTTGTTTTTCAAAGAAAAATTCTCCTTGCATTAAAAAATGGAATCATGAAATATTTTTCATGTAGTATACGACAATCGCATTTTTATTTTAGCAGTAAAAATCAACCGACACAACTACTGGAATTTTAAAAAACAGGTGATAGATGGCGCAATTTAATTTTTTTAACGTGACGTGCGACTTTAAATGGATATTTAAATACTGCATCTAAATTACTGTTTTAAATAACTTAGTTATTTCTTGAAACGTGGGACGTTTATATTTAGTGATCGTTTTGAGGATTTCCGTTTGTGTTTTATCGTTATTATCTATATATTTATGTTGACCTTAACTATCAATAAATTAAGACTAAGTGCGTGTGCTGTTTTTTATATACAAAAATTATATTTATTCAGGAAAATTATTAAAAAAAATTGATAATCAATTGTCAAAATTTCTAAGGAAATATTATTTACTTTATTTTAATTTGATGTCAATAAAAATTATGAATCGTAATCATTTTATTTGAATTTAGAATTGGAGATTTACATAAAAAATTGTTAAATGTTCATTTAGTACTAAGCCAGTAAAATTAGATCTAGCAAAAGTATCCCTGGGTTTCTTTTAGGGACTGTTTTTGTCATTTTATCCAAAATTAGTTATTTTGAAATTTAGAGCCCTTAATGGCCTAAAAAAAGCCTCATGCGCATTTCCTCATACAAACTATTAGTTTTTGAGCAAATTCTGCGTAAAGTTGTGGGGGTTAAGTGCCGGGCGCTCAAGCAGACCTAATCCATATTGAAATGTGTTTAAAAAAATTGTTATTAAATTATTTAGTCACTTCTATTTCCTTAGATCTCAAATATCCAAAATTATACAGTATAATTTGGTGTCATTACCGATTTGAATTTTCATATGACATATTTGGAAATTTTATGGAATATTTCTACCCCAAATTTGAAAAAAAAACGAATGGCTCATTCAAAAGTTATAAGACCGTTCCTATGGGCTGGCTGGGCCACCCGGTAGAAATAGACCCTTTGATCAATTACAAAATATGTTTTTTAAATACTTAGCCCACTACCACATTAATTCATTCATTTTACGTCGAAACTTTTTCTTTTGGTTATATTTTAGATACAAATTTTTTAAATTAATATTCTCTAGTAAAAATTCTAACCTAAGTCGTTGAAAAACTCGTTATTCCTAATTTTATCAAGACATTAATCCAAGTGTTGATAGAACGCATTCCGGGAATTTTTCTCTAGAGATAAAAATTCGTAATACTCCAAGAATGCCCAGTGTTTACCGAAATACTTAAACGAAGTGCTATCCACATTGTTTGATTAGCATATTACTTTGTTATGGTATATCAAAACACGATTAATGAGATATTTTTTGAGAAATTGAAGCAACAAAAATACTGTTCAAGCAAAGTAATCGTAATTGTATTGATTTTTGTTTTGGATTTCGATAGTCAATACTATGAAAACAATGCTTTTCGTTTTGTTTGTTTGTTTTTATTTAAAAAATGAATATTTGAGCAGGACTCGCCGTGGTTCGTCTGTGGATAGATTGAAATCTTCAAAAGATAAGGTCTCGTTTTCCACAACTCGCACAAGACTCATATTTGTTTCCTCTCCCCAAATTTTCTTTGTATATAAAATTTAATCAGTATCTGTTTGTAGTAAATACATGTTACACAGAGCAAACTAAGCAATATCTCAAAAGAAGGATAAAATAACACATGTAACTAAACGATTCATTAAATACACTTCTTTATGGATAATAAAAAGTGGATATCCCGCCTAACATTCCTTCTTCCATATCGTCAAGGAAGAGAAAATATGAAACTGTCATAGGAAAGTTAAGAATTGGACTTCAAGCTGTAACACCTGCTACAGCATATTCATTTTTATTTTGTTGTAAATGACACTTTTGTTTAATGACCTGTAATTGTTCTCATGTCGTTTGCAAATAAAAATTAATACAAAAAAAAAGACTACACCGCTTTCTGGAATATTTTTTACAATGGAACCTTACCCGTCCACTAATATCTTATCAATACTAAAAATATTGACATTAATATTGAACGTGAAACAGAGTATTGATGCAAATCCGGATTTTCGAGCATTCATACGTACGAAAGTAAAAATGACGTGGACCCGACTCATCCTATTGGTTGGACATAGGATCGCAGAGATAAGTTCACCGCAACGTAAAATGTATTTGGTCACGTAGACAACCCATTGTTCGATTGTACATGATTTTTTTTAATTTATACTCTTTCTTCTTTGCGGCCGGTTAGACCCTGCATTATCTCCTGTTCTTAGTATACCTACACATGTGTACCGAGTCAATTGGGTGAGTTGAGTGCGAACTAATTACTTCGAATATATATTCAAATTTGTTAGGGAGAACGATATTACAGTAATATCCCTTCGGGCAGAATTTAAATTCATCCCTATACTCCGTTGCAGATTTGGCGCTGGCGGTCTCTTTGTGTTTGTTTAAAGTCTCGCGGTGTTGCATTATACAATAAATTCTAATCGTTAGCTTCCGCTGATTTTAGCAAGTTTTGGTTTCCATCTGAGCAAAATTGAATGGACATTTTTCAATATGGATTAAAGTTAAAAAATACAATAGTTTCGATTGCTTTTCTGAGGAATTATTTACGGTTAAAAAAACAGGGGTAGGATTGCTTCGATATGTATGAAAATAAATATGGAAATTTATGGAAATATTTGGAATATACGTAGAAACGTGTTGCGCTGTAATATGAGGGGTGTTATATTTAGTATCCTTTAGGTGGGGATACAAATATAAAAGCTAACCAATTGTTGAGTTAGAAATCGTAGCGTACTGCATGATATGAGCGCTGATTTTGAATTAAAATTCACACTTTAATTAACTGTAGCCTTGGGTGTATTCATAGATATTGAAGGTGCGTTTGATAAAACCACTTTTCCCAAAATAGCAAATATGCCTTAGCTAATAAAAATATCCCCTACACGGTAAATGGATAGATATGTAACATGCTCTCAAAGTGAGCAATACAAATCAGTGTAGATGATGTCACCATAAGAGGCCTGGTTGTAAAAGGTTGTCCACAGGGAGGGGTGCTGTCATCACTACTGTGGACATGGTCCTGGACACCTTAGTCAGTCGCCTCAACGATGACAATTTCTACACTACAGCTTATGCAGACGACCTAGTGATTCTGCAAACAGGAAGATTTGAAGGAATACTCTGAGCTAGAATACAAGAGGCCCTTCACATCATAGAACAGTGGTGCAAAGACCACTCACTGTCAATAAACCCAGAAAAGACAGAGATGGATCTTTTCACGAACAAAAGGAATCTTGCAAACATCGAGGCCCCAAAGCTCCTAAAAACTAAACGAAACTTTTCTGCAATGGTGAAATATTTGGGGGTCACCTTTGACAGCAAATTAACATGGAACTCTCATCTAGAAAACAGAGTCAAAAGAGCATACATATCTTGTGAACAGTGCCGAAGAACCATTGGCCGGTTCCTGGGGAATGTCACCTAAGGTTATGGCCTGGATCTACACTGCAATCATAAGACCTATGCTCACGTACGGTGCGATTGCCTGGGGAGTCAAAACTAGCCAGCGGACAGTCGTACGCAAATTGGACCAAATCCAAATAATAGCATGCCTCAACATAACAGGGGGCATGAGAACCACACCAACTAGAGCAATGGAGGTGATCCTTGGTATCACCCCCCTTGACATATTTATTAAGGAGGTGAATGAATGGTCAGGCTGTGGAATTTATTTCAGATCCCTGAATCTCAATATAAAATGGACAATGGGTTCTAATGCCAGTGTAGCTCAAACAGAGCTCACTGTTATCTCCATCGCCGCAAAAGAGACTACCAGAAGAAACATTACTGGTAATAATATTTACATCCTCACGGACAGCAGACAGGCACTACTAGCTCTGAATAGACCACGCATTACATTAAGTCTAGTACTAGAATGTCACCAGGCCCTGATCGAAGCTTGCAACAATAACGTGGTCACTTTAGCTTGGATCAAATGTCATGGAAAATCAAGAGGCAACCGTATAGCTGACTCATTAGCTAAGAAAGCAGCCTCCCATAAACTTTTGGGACCTGGCACTTTCATAAGCTGTGGCTGACCTACTAAAGAGGCACTCCCTTGACAAGTTTAAGGGTAGATGGGACGACGAAACAGGCTGCAAGCTAGCCAAGGAACTATTACAGTATCCGAACAGCGAAACAGCCAAAAAATACATGACTATGAACAGACAGAACCTGCGCACAGCCACAGGTATCTTGACTGGCCACTGTCATCTACGAAAACACCTCTACCAGATGGGGTTATCTGACACTCCACTGTGTAGAGGATGTGAACAGGAAGACGAGACTGTCGAACACATTCTTTACGAATGCCAGACACTCTCACAAATAAGATGAGAGCCCCCCCCGTTAGGTCGAGTTTTTTAATTTAAAGAACGATTACAAAAAGCAGAGAGGTCCTTTTCAACCCTTCGAAGGTTGAAGGACTGGATGAGAACAACCATAAGAGAGGACAGACTTGCAGCGGTCCCACCGCTGAGCAGGGGATATTCCATATCCCTCCGGGTGAAAGACTGCCCCCCCCCTTGAGGATCGGCTGGATCCTCCCATGCTATGCATAATCAGTGATTAAATAACATATATCGCAAATTAGTTAGACTCTTTCACACAATTCTTTAAATCATAACATCAACAAACAATCTCTTTGCGCACTCTAAATACTACGAAACTTATTTAAGCTTCATCCTCGTTAATGTAAAACAAAATAAACTTCAAGGTCCCTTTTTTAATAACACTAATATGCACACACAACTATAATTATCGCGTTCCCAGTGGTTGAGATGTCCATCGATGATAAGAACTAACGAGGCCGTTTGTTGTCTTGCTCTGGCTTTTCTCTTCGGCGGGGGGCTGTCAAACCACTTCTCTCAAATATGTTTTAGAGGTTGGGATGGTTAGAGATGACGACTAGCATTTATTTTATTTTGTGCGTAACACCAGGGAAAGACTACCGAGGAATATTAAGTGGTAAGAGTAAATTAAGTTAGTGCCATATGGTGTTTTTATGGAACATGCGGTAGATCATGTTGATGGTAGTAACATTATAGGAATGCTGCATTGCATTAAATGTATATAAATTGCTATTTATCTAAAGTATACAAAAAAGGTAATGGTATTTCAAATTATAAATTTATATTTATTTATACAGATTTTTTATTAGAAGAATAGATTAATGCATAATAACAAACATTAAGTTAACTAGTTAAATCGTTTTTAAGTTTCAAAGTGAGGTTGATTGTAGATTACAATGGGGGGCAGTACATACAATCAAAATATTCTATTCGTCTTAAAATGATATGAAATCTCAGGATATAGTTCGCCTATTGTGGTGCCCTTCCACTAAAATTACGACAGGCATCTCCAAAAATTAATGTCTCACATTTTTACATGTATCTCATACAAGTAAAATTGTTGTATCAAACATGTTTCAAAGATTAAAATCAATTTTTTCGGAAATTCTTTTCTAAAATATCAACTTAATTATATAAGAACCCGAGATATAATGCAGGGTCTATCCTTCCTGTAGTTTATAGCTCGGGAGCCATAGTGGAAGTAGTATAAACCAAGCACATATGCAATCGTTAAGTGGTAATCGAATAATGGGTTGGCTACGCGACCAAGTGCATTTCACGGTGCGGTGAACTTGTCTCTGCGATCCTATCCGCTATTAGCCATAGACTGCGTACGCCACATTCTATAGGTTATAAATTATTATTGTTAAAATTCCTAATTTGAAATTTTTTTATAAATTCTAAACCTGCAAGCTGTTTGATTGCCTTTTATATAACAATCCTGTCTTTAGGAAATAGGTGGAACATGGGTGTAGCAGAATCAGATCTTTCTTCCCCGAGGCAAATATTTACTATTATTAAACCGCATTATGATTCAAGTTAAAACTAGAAACGTGAAAGTTTATTTAACGATTGAAGTTTATCATTTTTTATTGTTGGTCTATTAAAAATGGTGTATTCTTATTGGTTCTCAATTTTTTAGGTGGAAAATAAAATAACTATGAAATTATAGGTATACAGGATGGTCTGTGTAGGAGCAGTATAGTTTAAGTAATCCCTATAGTCCAGCCATCTAAAAATTTCTTTAAAGTCGATGTCGAGTGTTCTACTTTAATGTATAGCTCGGGAGCCAGAGAATATTTCTCGAGTTGATAAAATAGAAACATGCATTCACTTCACTAAATCATAGTTTAACTGGTCTTTGCGTCCTGGGCAACGTAGCGGCATCCTTTGCGGCAGTCTCAAAAGATGCCGCTACATTAGAAGTTTTTTTGGTAGCAACAAAGGCTGTTAAATTGGCGCTACTATATGTATTACACGAACTATACAAGAGAGGTATTTTTTATTAAATTTAATTTTGAAATGTACTGGAATAGCTGATTTTAGACACAGTTGAACTGTTAGGCACTACAGACATTTGAAAACAGATTTACAGGCTTGGGTTGGTTTTTGAAAGCTTGGCTTGACTTTTAAATATAATACTTAAATGAACACCTTTTTATTATCTCTGATGGTAACACCTAATTTTCAAATTTCTAGTTCCTAATCTTTTAACTCAGCTTTTCGCGCAGATCCCAAAAATACAAAAATATACAGGGTGTTCTTTTTAAGGACCTACATTGAACTGAATTACATAAATCAACCGATATATTTCAAATTTCATTTAAAAAAATACCTTTTAGATATATCTAAAATAACGTCAAAAATAATTTTTTGTACAACTGTCAAAAAAACTTGACATTTCTGCATCTCTATTGATGCGTAAATATTTACTTTTTATCACTGTCAAAATAATTCACAAAATAAACATGAAATATTACTTTATGAAGGACTTATTTTGAACAGAGTCAATTATTAATTGATTATTAATCATAAAACAATTTTAATTATTGGAATAATAATTGATAGTAAAGTTTGAACAATTACTTCCAACATAAATTCCCGAAGATGTTCCATATTGCTTCTGATCAGAAACGTTATAGATATTTCTTGAAGAGTTGACAATTTTATCAGATATTTTAATTTGTTTGGAAGAAGATGGACAATTCAATATTTTGTTAGAAATCTCAATTTTGTTATTCAAACTTCTATATATGCTTCTACTATGGAGGTAGATTTCCAGCACATTTTCAGAAACCTTTTTTACATGTTTCTTGTCGCACCATTCACGCAATTGGTCATAAGTTTTCTCATAAACCACATATACTATTGCATTTGCCTTCTCAGATATATCTGGTGGGCTATCACTACCACTATCATATTCAACATCCATCTTCTTGAAAATAACTTGAAATTGAAGCAACTACGAGCAAACACAGTCAAACAGTCAAACACGCGGGTGCCAACAAACCGTTTCTATAGTAACGACACAGAAAGACCACTGGATGCTGTGAAATTATGCGAAAACTTATCGGGATAAAAAACCACGTCAAGATGTATTGGAAGTATTTATTTTTAATATATTTCAGATGATGTAAATTCACATTCACAGTTGTACAAAAAATGTTGTTTGTATTTTGTGTATAAAATTCGTGTTTTCCTGGCAGGAAAATTAACACTCTCATGTACCATTAAAAAAACACTGATTTTACGCACTTACCACATTTTAGTAAACTTGTTTTTACAAATAATTTGTATTGGGCAAATAATAAATGTTCTATTTTCTTCATCTTATTTATTTATCGCAGAAACTTGTTAAGACCTCACATCTTTTATTGCCAACTAAAATGAAAAATATCTTCTTTTTAATGTTCAAACATCAAGTTTGTGCTACTCTATACAGGGTGCGCCAATTATTTCCACTCGATCTCTAGCACCGAAACTAAAAGAGATATCAACAAGATTTTTTGTAGGGGTAGACAGTGTCACTCGGACTACAATTTTAAAATATTTTGATGTATACAGTGTGGCTAATTTTTGTGGAATGACAATTAATTTGGTTTTTTTAAATTGAACACCCTGTATACGATTATGTCTTCTGATTCTACTTAATATTAGATTTACGGTAGTTTTTTGTATTTGTAAATCCGACGCGGCGTTGACAAGTTATTCCTATTTTAAGCAGATTTAATGAAAAAACAGCACTTCAGAAATATTAGCACAAAAAGCACATTTTTTAAAAAATTCCTCTAAAAAGCTACTATAATGTAAATGAAACAAGCACCTATCACCATAATCACACAACATCTTCACCTGTTGCACAGGGTGTTTGCCGATGGCGTGCCATCTAGTGCCGTCTAGTTTTCAAATGGCAATAACTTAATTTTTTCAAATGGGACACCCTGTATATTGTTCTTCAGTTAGAAGCTCTCCCTAATACGCATTAAAAAAATATAGGGTTTTGCACATCTAACTTTACTATTTACCTTAATAATTGACGTTAAGTGACAAACAACATATTTTACATAATTTTTAATAAGTACAAGATTTTACAAAGTTTAATCGTAAAAAAACTACAATAATGAAAGTTAAAATTTATAGTAGGTGTTCAAAATGTCTTCCATTTTCATTTATACATTTTCTTGCCCTTTTTTTCATTGATTTACGCACATCTCTTAGCATTGCTGGGGTCACCTGTCTAAATGTGGTAACCTCTTCTTTGTAAACAATATTTTTAATAAAACCCCACAAGAAAAAATCGCAAGGTGTAAGGCAAGGCGATCTAGTAGGCCAATTTATAGGTCCTCCCCTTCCTATCCAACGATCCTGAAATTCCCTATTTAACCAATTGCGAACATCTAATAGGTAATGTGGTGTGGCACCATCTAATTGAAACCACATTCCGTTGCGATAATTTTGAGGCACATTTTGCAATAAGTTGCGAAAATCATGTTCTAAAAAATCTAAAAATATAGCTCCATTTACAGTCCCATCAAAGAAATAGGGACCAATTACATAATCACCTATTATTCCCGCCCACACATTCAAAGACCATCGATACTGTGATGTGGTTCTAAATAAATGTTCATTGTGATCCGAATAATAATGGAAGTTGTGTCTATTTACACAACCGTTCCTATGAAACGTGGCTTCGTCGGAGAATAAAACTTTGTTTAGAAAGTTACGCTCTGTTTTTATCTTGTTTATTAACCATCTACGGTATTCCACTCTAGGCGCGAAATCACGTGGTAACAATTCTTGGTTAAGCTGGATATGATAGGGGTGATATTTATTCTTTTTTATTATGCGTCTAATTGTGGTATTGGAAATATCTAACTGATTGCTTAATTGCCTTGTGCTTATATTGGGATCTTCAACTATACTGATCATTACCTTATATTCGTTGTCAGTAGTAACAGCTGTAGTTTCACGTGAATGTTTTTCATACTTGACGGTTCCTGTTCTATCAAATCTATTCTTTAAATTCTCAAAAGTATCCTTTTGTGGATGACGTCTTTCTGGGTATCTTTGACGATAGACCCTACTAGCAAGAAACGCATTTTTTTGACATTCACCCAGTACCCATATCATATCAATATTTTCTTGAACACTATAATTCTTATTAAAATCCATTTTTTATACACAATACCGATTAAATATAGTAGACGTGACAATACAAAATTTTATGTTGACAATTAATGCCATAACAAAATATACCTACTGTCATTTTCATAGGTAACTTGATTTCTTATTAAAAATTGTGTAAAATATGTTGTTTTTCACTTAACGTCAATTATTAAAGTAAATAGTAAAGTTAGATGTGCAAAACCCTATATTTTTTTAATGCGTATTAGGGAGAGCTTCTAACTGAAGAAAAATATACAGGGTGTCCCATTTGAAAAAATTAAGTTATTGCCATTTGAAAACTAGACTATTGGCACGCCATCGGCAAACACCCTGTGCAACAGGTGAAGATGTTGTGTGATTATTGTGATAGGTGCATGTTTCATTTACATCATAGTAGCTTTTTTGAGGAATTTTTTAAAAAATGTGGTTTTTGTGCTAATATTTCTGAAGTGCTGTTTTTTCATTAAATCTGCTTAAAATAGGAATAACTTGTCAACGCCGCGTCGGATTTACAAATACAAAAAACTACGGTAAATCTAATATTAAGTAGAATCAGAAGACATAATCGTATACAGGGTGTTCAATTTAAAAAAACCAAATTAATTTTCATTCCACAAAAATTAGCCACCTTGTATACATCAAAATATTTTAAAATTGTAGTCCGAGTGATACTGTCTACTCCTACAAAAAATCTTGTTGTTATCTCTTTTAGTTTCGGTGCTAGAGATCGAGTGGAAATAATTGGCGCACCCTGTATAAGCATTTCTAACTGCTAAATACCCAGTATCCAACATTCATGCCTAAACAATTTATCAAATCGCGTTATCCCTCGAAACAAATTGTCTCCAATCGTGCAAACACAGGCATTTACCCCACTATACCTCTGCACATACACACTCCGCATACGCATAGACACAAACACCAACGTAATCATCATCAAATTTCACAGTATCATCAAACCGCAAAGCGCAACCAACATTAATAATAATAATGATTAACGATTAGCTCCCGGAGCCGACAAATCCTCCTCGGACCTCGCTCCCTTTGCCCCTCGCACACCCGGAATCGGAGATTAAGCGGCCGCCTATGCGGCCGCGTATTCATCGGATAGCGAGCCCATACCCAGAATATGACAATGAGGATAAAGTTGTCCTTGTCTTGATAGGTATTACGTCCGACAAGGTGATTGACTGACGCCTGGGTATTACTATTAGGTAATGAATTGTTTTTGAAGTGCGTGGGTGCTACGAATTTGTATTTTTTTTAATAGAATGGCGAGAAAACCAGTTTCCAGAAATATAAATGTATTCAACTTATGATACTATCCCGATATAGAGGTTATCGTTTTTGCAATTAACTCTTTTTGTAAAATAGACATCCAAATTTTTGAAATCTCAACCGAACAATTATTTTTAAGCATATCAATGCTGCTTCTTTAACTTTGCGGTTATAATTATTAGGTTCTTTTAATAATCTAGTTGAAGAATTCCATTGTATTTTATGACCAAAATCCCAGGTATGTTCAAATATTTTTGATTTTTCGAATTGATTATTTTTAATGTATGATTGGTGTTCATTAAGTCTAACATGAAAAGGTCTAGATGTCTCTCTTATATAGAATTTATTACATTCGCATGGAATTTTGTATATTTGAATGAAGTATTGGGGGATTTAAATTTTGTTCTTTATTTTTGATGTCTCGGTTCACGATTTATAAATGTACTTGGGTAGTTGTTCTTAATCAAGACAGATTTAACAAGTGATAATTCATTGTTTAAAATATTGTCATTTGAACAAATTGTTTTTGCTCTATCAGAAAGAGATTTGACAATACCTCGTTTAGCACAAATTGAGTGGTTTGAATTAAAATTTAGATATCTATTTGTATGTGTTTTTTTTTTCTTCTAAAAACTGATAATTCCTGAATTTCAGACTTATTTGAGTTGGTATTGGGAACTTTTTCTATTAAGCGGGAATGATATGAAGCATTATCCATCACTATGATGCTATTCTCTTCAATATTGTTTAACAGCTGATTTTCAAACCAATCTTCAAAACTTTCTCCAGACATATTTTTGTGTTAATCTAAATTACAATCTTCCAAATTTTTTCCAGAGAGTTTGAGGCAATTTTGTACCCACTCTGAGTCCGATCCACAGTGAAGAATTGTAAGTCGAGTTCCCTTTTTACAAGGAACATTTACTGAACATCTTTTTGTTCCGTCAGACCATCCTTTCTTTGGCGTATCGTGGGTATCAAACCACGTTTCATCTAAATAGTATGTTTAATTTTCAGATAATTAAACATGTAAACTCATATTCGTTCAACCGGCAACGCCGCACCAAAATACATTTGCGAACGGCGTTCAAACCAGGAAGCGGTATCATCAAAAGATAATTTTTTTACTCTATTTCACAATAAAATATCACGCCATAATCTACAAACGCAATTCTAACCGTTTCGTCTAGACAATATAAAAAACCCACGCTAACGAACTTTCTAGAACAATTGCGCAATCCGGGAAGGGATACATTTGAAACCGATAAACTTCGCCGATTTTAAACTCAGTTTGCATCGAGCCCTCATTATGAGCGCATACTCCGGGGTTACAGAAAACCTCGTCAATAAATTCATTTTTCATAATGCCTCTTAGTACGGCAAGTGAGTGCGTCTCTAACTGCGAATCAGGTTAGACCCTCCGTTGACACCAGCTCAACGTAAAAATATTTTGTTTATCACAGTGGTACTTAGCTGCAATCAGGCGGTACACTTTATTGTTCACTTTATATTTTCAAAATCAAAACTCAGTGCTTCGAGAATTTAAACAGTGTGTTTCGAGCCCTCATTATGAGCGCATACTCCGGGGTTACAGAAAACCTCGTAAATAAATTCATTTTTCATAATGCCTCTTAGTACGGCAAGTTAGTGTGTCTCTAGCTGCGAATCAGGCTAGGACCCTCCAGTGTTATTTCATCACTCATCCAGAACACACAAAATATTTTCTGACTGATGCGGTCCTTTAGTTTTTTACCTATGTGCTAGTGTTTGTTAAGCACATATGGTACTTATAATACTTTGTTCATTGATTACCAGTTAATGTAATCACTTGTTACGTTGTTGTTTATTTATTTATTTATTTAACTTAAAATAAATCGTTAAATAAAGGTGTTAGTTGTTTTTTGTCAAATGGAGTTGAGGAGGCAAAATGTTACAGTCCACTTAGAATACAACGATGCAGTTTAAAAAGGCGGTAACACATTGTTGGCCGTCCTGGGAAACTGGCACAACATAGGGTTTATTCCAGAACCCTCAACATAGTATATTTTTCTGTTACTATTTCGAGATGCCTTAATTTTTTCCAAATATTGTATCCTCCATTTTGTGATCCTCTGGCTTTCCATTATTACAGTCCTCTTGTTGATAGTTTGGTATTTAAATCTAATTTTCGATATCCAACGCTGTGTTGTGCTTTTAGAAATTCTTAAATCTGGCCTTTTACTTTTTAGTAAAGAAAATATACTATCCACCGTTGGGAACTCATTTCTTTGGTAAGATTCATAAATAATACTACCAATTAATTTTGATATTGAAGGATCTAAAGTTTTAACACATCCTTTATCACACCTCTCTTTACGATTTTTTGGACCATTCTTTATAATTCTATAAAGAGTGCTAATGGGAACATTTGTTAAAAAAGATGTTTTTTCAATGGCACTCCTTTCACCTTCGGAAGTTACAATATTCTTATAAACATTTATACATATGGTTTGGGCATCTTTACAAAGATATTGTTTTTTCGAGGTGGATATTTCTTGATACTCTGAAGTTCTTTCACCAAAAATGTTCTCTTCCTCATCGGAGCTACAGGAATCTTTGGGACTACAACCTGATACCACATAATCCATTGGAATATCATTTAATGATTGTTCCGATTCTTTAGATCCACTTAAAGAAACTGTATTTTCCCAAGGACGAAACATATTGAAATTGACACCGAATAAATAAATAAGAAGTACAATGTAACAATGTTTCAAAATAAAAAAAGTATGTATATACACGGAAGCCAAGAATAATATTAACTGAAATAAACTAACGCTACGAATCACCTACCACCTACTATTCACTAAATCAAAAATCAAGTGCGAACACAAGCACAGTGTATCACTGTATGAATATTTTCCTAGCCCCCACTACTGAAGACAATATTTGTCTAACTTCCTACTTTAATTGCAGAACAAAATGATCCCGCTTTATACAAGTTGCTAATACCGACAAATCCACTTGTCGGCACATCTACATGCCGCTAATACCGACAAAGCCACTTGTTTCTGCAATTGAAAATGTAAAAACTATAACCACACTTCCATTGTCGCCTCTTATGAGTGTAACCTCACACCCCACAGTTTAGTTAAATTAATTTAAGACAAAATTTTAATTAGTAACGTTTGTTAATCTCACAAGAGATCAAAAAATGAAGATATCAACCTCTATTCAAATCTAATATGCGTTATAGAAATTAAAATGTAAATTCATATTAAATAATTATACGCCATTCTCCCCTATAACGATATCCAGCTAAGTTGGTTATTGAATCTTTGCACAGTGGTGCTAATAGCCAAAAAATTATTTTATTTTTATGTATATGGACAGTGTACGGTGTTTGCGACATTAAACTGCTCAAAAATGTCCAGATTCATCAGCATTCCTTCTATTGGCGGTATCCTTTGTGTTTTTATAACGTTTTTTCATTCTCATAAACAAGTGGGTTCTACTATACATACTTTAGTCTGAATGAATTTGTTATATGCGTTAATTTTACATTTGGAACTGTTTTAAAATTTCTCCTGAAGTTAGATCATACCCTGTGGTTGTTTATATGATTAATCTTTAATTTTTACCTAAAGTAATTGTCTGTTTAATCTATAGGTTCATTTTGGTAAAGATTTTGTTGTTTAGCTTATAATCAATATTACAAAAATACAGGCAGATCGCTAAATAGGCAAAATTAAAGAAATTGTCACAAAATTTGAGTTAAAAACAATAAAATGGTAATTATGAAAAAAAGTTGCAGACTGAGTCATCCTGTTTTTTAAACTTCTTGTTTTTTACTATTACTTGCTCTCATTCATTTCCAAATTGTCCTTTTTTTCCCCTCCGAGTTGCTTTAAATTCTTTACAGCTTTTGTTAAAACAAAGTTGGTATTTTATTTAAAACCCGAAGCTTATCACGTCATACAGTTTCCCCCAGCATGGATTATTATACTTTTTTTTCATGTTTTAGATTTTGCAAGGGTGGCAAACTATCGACACCCTTTTCATACTTCACTGGCTTTTCATAAACACGTAATATGATCAAAACGGTCCTTATATATCAGACTCTAACGAGAAGTTATCCAGATATCAGAATGAAATATCTTTTAGTACATATGTAGAGATGGAACATGACAACGATGTCGTTAACTATATAACGGGTAATCAGATAGATAGAAGTAGAGAAAGTTGTAACAGTAAAACCGTTTTATAGCCTTTACAAGATTTGGCATGAACATATTGTTTATACTACAAAAAATATTGAAGTCTATGACCGTTGTAGCAAATTTCTGTGATCGATATCCCCCATGAAAAAAAAACAATCATTAAAGAACCGTCCAAACACAAAGCTGAAGAATTACTCAAGATGAGCAAGAACCAACGGGCCTTCTCAGTGGTCACAGTCCAATGAGAGGACACCTCCACAAAATGGGGCTGTACAGCGGAGAACTTTCCTGCAGAGAATGTGGTAAAGGGGCAGAAAATGTCAAACATATACTGTCAGCAGGCGAAGTAATAGACCGCAAAAGACAGGCAATATACGGACAGCCTAGGCTAACTCCCAAAGAAGCTAAAATGTGGCTGAAGATAGGACGAGCATCTGAGAAAAAACCCACAAAGTGTGGCAGATTATCATGATTAACGACTGCACATGCCTGGCGTAATTTTAACAGCTCTTGTAGCTGCTACCCTTCTCCTTTTATTACTTGAGGGGCTGGACTTATTTGAAAAGTAAGGTTTCCTGAATGACATTCAAAAGTCTATATTCAATAGATTTTTTGAAAAGAAATGGCGTTTTTGAGTCAAAAAGAGGGCTAAGGGATTTTAAACCAATGCGAAAATCATATGTTATACCATTGATTCGCATTATTTAGTTCGTTATAACATGGCATCTTAGATCTAAGAATAGAATTATTATCTATCATACTGATAGATAAAATGCAGTTTAGAATATAGATAATAGTTTAATAAATATATCGGCTCAATGGTCTAGTAGTATGATTCTCGCTTTGTATGCGAGAGGTCCCGGGTTCAAATCCCGGTTGAGCCCGCTCTGGGGCTGAATACGACCAATGCGCCCCAATGTTTTTGGTCATTTTTTGTATATCATTGTCACTTCAACATTTTAAGCCTAATTTTAGACTTTATCAAGAAGCCCGACAGCTTTACAAAACAAAGAATTTTAGAGTGTCCTATGTATTAGAAAAAAAATTGATGGGGACTAAATTTGCTGATTAAACAGTTATATTATTAATCAATTGAAACTGTTCCTGATCAATCCTTACATAGTGCCAATTATGTCACAAATCAGTGATAAAATACTGTCTTCTAATATCCTATATTACGTCATCAATTTAAGACGGGGAAACGGTTATTATCTTCTGTTGAAATCTTACTTATTAATAGGCATTTTTCAATAAAATTCAATAATGAACAGTATGACTACTCTCCTATAAATTCCGGTGTTCCTCAGGGTAGTGTCCTTGGACGACTGCTTTTCTTAATCTTCACTGCCGATATTCCTGAAACCAACTACACTGTATTAGCTTCTTTTACCGATGATGTAGCAGTGCTCACCGAAGATGAAGATCCAGTAAGAGCCTCTGAAAAATTATAACAACATCTGGATCTACTCAGTGACTGACTGGTATACAAGATGGAGAACGAACGTAAATCATTCAAAATCCAAACAAATTACTTTTACCTCGCGACACAACCCATAAGGATGAATACTGTAATACATACTCGTAACTAAAGAAACAAAATACCTAAGTCTCCATCTCGACCAAAAACTAACTTGGAAAAAGCACCAAGCAACCAAGAAAAAGTAGATCTGATTTTGAAAAATGCACACCTGCAGTCCTCTATATACTTAGAGCATTATGGTAAAAAAATCTTGAAAGAAAACTGATTGCCCTTGAAAATGAGCCTAGCACAAAATCACTAACCCTATCCCTTGCTCTTCTACAGAGCAAAACGCGTTCACCCCCTCCCACTCTTCCTGATTATCGGATCGAGTTCTTGTAGGGCTCAAATCAAAGAGAAAAAAATTCCGCAACCGATGGCGAATAAAAATTTTTTACTCTTTCGTTGCGAAAATCAAAAATTAAAATTTACAAAATCCGAAATTCGGTCGCCATTTGTCCGTTTTGGCGAAAACCATTATCTCCTTAATACATCCTGTAGCAGTGTTTGCTTTCCCCCAAATTAAACTAGCTATTTGAAATTTGGACTGAATGGGTCATGACTATCTATCGGAGGAAAAAAAATCAAGTCTCGAAGTCACTTTCTTCCATGCGAAAAACTTTACTTTCAAATCGCAATATCTCGAGAACCGCTAGACCGATTTGGACGGGTTAAAATTCAGCTTATGCGTTTTCGCCAGTAATAGAAGTCGTTTCGATCCGAAAAGCAGATTTTCCATGGCTTTACATTTACCCCCCCCCCCCCTCCACACCTCCCTTAACTTTCATAATACAGTGATAACGTGAAAGAGGGACTTCGAATCTATTAAATCAAAAAAAAAAAAACATTTTTCGAAAAGAGCGACTTCGTTTATCCGATTTTTTTTCGCCAGATCGACTCTACTAGCAGCTCGATATCAAATTTAGACAGATCTATTGGCTCCTGGGTAGAAAATCCAAATTATCCCTTAACGGTAAAGTTCTATTATACAAAACTATGCCTAAACCTATATGGTCGTACAACCTTAATAAATATCATCCAGCGGTTTCAATCCAAAGTGTAAACGCACCATGGTATGTAACAAATCATACCATTCATAGAGACCTGAAGATCCCCTTCATCACAGATGAAATCTGCCGAATGACAGAGGCATACATAAATCATGAAAATGTTTTAATTGAGGAACTCTTCAACGATGCTCCCCTCACCAGAAGACCTAATAGGAACTGGCCTCAAGATCTACCCCAACAATAGACAATAAACAAATAAGGAGAAACATCAATGGGCGTTTCCCTTTCAAGCGCAAATACCTGTATGATATTTACTTAATATTCTGTAATGAAAAAATTACA
Source organism: Crepidodera aurea (assembly GCA_949320105.2). NCBI lineage: Eukaryota > Metazoa > Arthropoda > Insecta > Coleoptera > Chrysomelidae > Crepidodera > Crepidodera aurea. The sequence continues at coordinate 10,430,583 of OX439480.2, forward strand.
ATACAAGGCCGGGAAGTGGTGTCAACATAATTAATTTGCTTATTATATTTTTCGGCACATTTTCTTTCAATTTCAGCCGGTTAGATATTAAAAAAAAAAAGTCCCCTACTACTTTTGATTTATATAATTATTGCAATAAAATTTAAATATCAAAAAGTAATTTTAGAAAATAAATTGTGTGACATTACACGTGAGTGATTAATAAATTACTTCCCGCACTCGTAACCTAAATTTTACTTCATAAATACGAACTTATTACAGCGTTGTCCACCTCTACACCATCCTCCGGTATGTATGTAACTTATACTAGCGAGTTGGGAATTTACGGTGCGCAACCGTAAGGGGGTTCTCAAGCTAGTAAGAGACGACTTCATACGTCAGAAAGAGAGAGGAGCATCGATTCAAGAGACCGCCAGTTTTCCGGCAAAGCGTTGACGCGTGATATAAATCAAAGGTGCTTTGGTAGAGAGACCAGCGATTTTAAAAACCCTACCGATTTTATCTGGTTTTTATGTACCGCAGAATTCGACTATAGGGCATTTTGAATTCCACCAGACAAGAGGTTTATTCTTTCAGATGAGTTTAATTCGAAAAGTAATCAATGTATAATTTTTATGAAAAAGTTGTCCTCACATTATAATATATCTTACAGATACCAACGGTCTAAATAATATTTACAATGCGGTCCAATGAGCTTTCTAGTTTAAGCCTAAATTCACAACACTCTGTATATCCAACATCAGAGATTTGAATGAAGGTTTGATGATGAATCTCCTTGAAATAATTGAAATCAAGCTATTACTGATACCGATATTGTTTGTTTCTTTCCTTTTTGATTTTCTACTTAGAATATCAATGTTCTATTCTATTGTCAAATTTCTAAGGTTCGGTTGAATTCGTTATTAGATAGATAGATAGATATATAGAAATTGTAAAAAGACTGCGGCCAATTTCCACGGCAACCTTTGCAGATCTATTGAATTCCCTTGATAGATGATTTGCACAAGCTTCGTCCTTTTAATGGCTCCAACGTAGCTTTCTGCCTCTAGGTATTCCGCTCCCTTCTGTGAAAACCTTGTCCTTCTTGCTATTCCTTCGCATAGGATCTGGATTGAGATTTCTTTTTCTGTCTAGCAAAATCTGCATGTGGTTCCTTCTGCTAGAGGTGTTTATTGAGTTTACAGTAAGCATGCCTACTATTGCTTTTGTCCTTGCTCAGTAGGTCTGCCGTGATGTAGGTGATGGTTGTCTCTGTCCTGGAGATGGTTCCCACCAGCTTTGGGCCTGTTTTTCCACCCATTTGCTGATTACTGTCTCAGCAGTTGTTTTTGCTATGTCGCAGAAGTGTTCCTGACCGTAGAATGCCGACGAGCCTTGTCTGACCAGTTCCTCATCTTTTTCTTTCCCTTGGTGTCCTTAGTGTCCAGAAACCAATGTCAGGGTCACTTTCTTGCGGTTTGCTAGTTCATTCAGGGCACAGGCACAGTCTCACAGTTAGTTATTGACCAATCTGGGGTATCAGTGGGAAAATCTTGCTGGCGCCCAGGGATTTTTTTTTTATTTTTGTCAAATACAGTAAATCATTAATGATCAATAATTTTTTTTGCAAGAGTAATTCCACATGCTGCTATAAATAAAATTAAATAAACAAAATCAGCGACGTTCCCCAGGTACCTCGTACACGGTTAATAACAATATATAATGTCCTAGTTTTCAGGAAAAAAGTACCTAATTTAACCGTTCAATCAAAAACAAAATAAATATGATATAACCTCAATTCGTTTTGTTAATGCATTGGGAATAAACTACTAAAGGAGAAAGAAACAGATGTAATAGACAGATATCATCGCTGAAAGAGAGAGAGAATATGCTTTATTGTCATAGAAAAATTACAAAAATTTTATAGACAAAGCGAAACTAATCATAATAAAAATAAATTACTAGACAAATCAAAACACAAACAAAATATGAATAACAATTGCATTGGATATGCAATATCCGTCACTATAAATTATTGTTCGAATTAAAATTTTCAAATTAATTTAATTTAATTATTGCTCCTACAGCTGCAACCCAAAAGTCTAAGGCACGTTATAGAATTCTGCCACTGTGTAAAATGGTCTTTCTTGAAGAAAAGCCCTAATCGATCTTCTGATCGGGAAGTTATTATACAATTTTTTTGCATTGTAGGTAATAGAATTATTAGGTCAGAGGTGGGAATAGTTAAGTAAACGTCAGTATCTAAATTTCTTGTAGGATATCTACGAGATGGTCTTTCCGATAATTTTTGAATGTGCTTGCGAACTAAGCAGACGGAGTCGAAAGATAAATAGAGCAGGAAGGGTTAGAATTTTGAAAATAGATTCGAAGTGGTATAAGCTACAAGAACCCCAGAACGGTAAACCATAGCGAAGGTGAGATTCGAATAAGGAAAAGTAGGTTATTAATGCAGTAGAAGGGGTTAGCTCTTTAGAAACAGTGTTAATGGCAAAACATGCAGAAGATAATTTTTTTGCCAAGGTATCAATATGGGTGGACCATTTCAGGAATTTGTCTATATAAAGACCTAAAAACTTAATTGAGTTCACCGTTAGAATCAGATTATTGCTTAGAGTTATAAGCTGTAAAGTACCTCTGTAAGATATTGATACGATTTTACTGGTGTTGAAACAAAGCCCATTCGAGTCAGACCAGGACTTGATAGTTACTAGATCTTTGTTTAGGCTAGATTGTAATGTCTGTATATCAGAACTACTCCAGGTTACACTCGTGTCATCGGCAAATAAAGTAATTCTTCCACTTATTTTTAAGTCTGTGATATCGTTGATGAATAATAAAAATAAAATTGGACCTAACACTAAACCTTGAGGTACTCCACTGCTAATTGGCATATTTGAAGAATCCTCACCATTAGCACGTACCTGCTGATTTCTATTTTCTAAGTAAGTTTTAAACCATTGCAAAGGAGAACCCCGTACGCCATAAATTTGTAGTTTCTTAATTAAGATTTCATGATTAATACAATCAAAGGCCTTTGCGAAGTCACAAAAAACTGAAGCTGTGAAAAGTGTATCATTAAGTGATGTATATATTTCATTCAGAACGAAAAACATTGCGTCACTAGTGCAAAGCAGCTTATAAAATAAATTGATGACAAAACACTTATAGAAAAATTAAAAACATGCAGAAATATAGCTACGAAGACATGTAGAAGAAAAAATTACCTCCTACAACTATACACCAACACATCACTTGAGCTAATCGAGTGGTAGAGTCAAAAGAGTTTTTTGTGTTCGTTAAATTAGATGCTAAAAATAATAAATTACCCTTTCGCAATTAAACCCGATATCAAATGCAAATAGTCTCATTTCCATCGCCTTTTGAAGAAGGTTGAGAATAAGTTTTATTTCTGTCAAAGACGAACTTGAGTAAGCACTCAATATTAATGACGGCCAAGAAGCAGTGTAATTGGATACTACTCCTTGTCTCACCGTAAATTATTAACGTAGGAATCACTCTTTTTATCCGCGCCTAGACACGATAGCCGAACCATCAAAATATTTAACCAGCCGTAAATCTTCCGATAAATCTCTTCACCTTAGGATTTTCCACTTTAAATCCGCCATTTCGGCTGTCACTCGTACGACCTCCAGCAATGTTTTATTTATTCCAAGAATCTCGGGCAATATCCCCTCGCCCCAATCAATAAGTCGCCCTTTCGAACTTTAGTTGTCAGTCGGGAGAAAAAAAATCCCTCCGCAAAAAAATCAGACTTCAAAGTTGTCCGGAAATCAATCTGATGTTTTTTTAAGTGTAGCTCCGGGAGGCTACTGTTTTTCTTTCTTTTAAGATACCTGGACTTGTTGGAAGCTTTTTGTTGTATTCTTTGAATTAGAGATTGATGGTATCAGTCAAACGATTTTTGTGTGGATATCATGTTTATTACCAAAGCTAAAAGCCAAAGTTTGATGAGATACGGATAAAAACTTAAAAGCATGTTTATTTGTGGATTTTTAGACCTTGAAAATTTCAGACAAAAAACAGGATACCAAACATACAAACATTTTTATTTATGTTAATTGTGATGTGACTCTTGTGGATGAATTAATGGTAATTTAAGCCGAGAAAAAGACCTTTACGCCCAATTGCGAGGTCGCAACCAATATCGTTTAAGACAGTGGTACAAAAATAACCATTGTTAATGATTCGTCTAACGAAAAAAAGGAATATAAACCCCTTATCTGATTACTAAAAGTTATATGAAGAAGAACAGGTATAGAAAGAGAAAAGGAGCAGAACAATTGGTTGTGCAGATGCATTCGGTTAACATAATGAGAGCCGGAAACCAAGGGCGTGCTATTGACATGTGGGCCACCAGTCATTATGCGTCAGAAGGACCGTATTTCGACCAGGGTTGGTCCGTTACAATTTTTAACAAATAAAAATAGCATATAAGTTATTTTACAATTACAGATTTATTTCATAGTGTATTAGTGTGTATATAACATGGCACAGTCAGTAGGATAAAAATTAAGTTAGCATCCGGCCAAAAAGAGATTAGTCTTAAAAACAATAATGTTAAATGCAGTGGTACACAAAATGGAAAAGCTGAATATGTTCTTTTATTTTCGTATTCGTGAGTATCCTTAAAATATATATGGACAAACAGTACGACAGATATACTTTCAATGGCTTGTCAGACTCGATCAAGACACTTCATAATTCTTTATAAAGTCGGTCCTGTACATTGCCTAGAAAGGCGAACGTGGTGCCCAAACTTTTTCATTGCAGCCGCGTGACGAAACCGTTGTAATGATTGCCAATATTTTTTACAAACGATTGATGTTACGCTTTTACAGAAATCTACACTTCAATAGAGGTATTTACGTTTATTTTTCCACAATCGGTCAATATAATCATCAAATAAGTAAGTTAGCGTAAAATGGGGTACTGACACAAAAGGAAACTCGTTTATACAGGGTGTTTCATTGGAAACATGTAATATTTTACCAGTGGATAGAAGTCACTGAGGTGATTTCAAATAACCCATATTTTTATGGTCATTTCGTCATTGCCTGCTGTGCTTTTAACCACTCTGTATAATTTTATATTTGGTACACGCATACTCTCTGTATCTAAATAAATTAATTGAGATATTATTAATATTGAAACTCCAGGCCCGGCTTCACTAAAAATTCGTTGCGTTCATAAACAACACCATTTGTTAAATTTTCACTTATAATACCACTAGAGCTTCAATTATAGTAGAACCCACCGCTTTACGAGAAAGAAAAAAACGCTATAAAAACAGCAAAGGATACCGCCAATAGAAGAAATGCTAATTGATCTGGACATTTTTGAGTATTTTAATGTCGAAAACACCGTACACTGTCCATATACATAAAAATAAAATGATATTTTGTCTATCAGGACCACCGTGCAAAGATTCAATAAACAACTTACTGGAGATCGTTAGGGGTAATTTGCGTAAAATTTCTATATTGATTAACTTTCTTTAATATGAATTTACATTTTAATTTCTATAACGCATATTAGATTTCAATAGAGGTTGACCACTCCACCTCGCCCATAGGTTCATTTTCTGATCTCTTGTGAGATTCACAAACGTTGCTAATTAAAATTTTTGTCTCAAATTTTAATTCTAAAATTAAAAACACGGTGAATAAAGTCACAAATGTTATAAATTAATTAAGCTTACCTACCCTATCTCAACCCTCACCATTGGATTCACTGTCATCAACGTTGATAATCAATTTGGTCGGACTCGTTATATAAGAATTTTCTTCTTTGATACCATGTTTGATTTTTGTCTGCCAATCATCAGCTGAACTTTTGTTAATTTCTTCTTTTACCAAATTTGCTATCAACCCGTCAAATTTGGGAAACACGTTATAACGCCTTATTCTTTTTTAATTTGTCCCCAAATTAATTCTGTGGGGTTAAATACACAAAAAAAAGTTTTATAATATATATGTAAAGATGCCCAAACGATATGTATAAATGTTTAGAAGTGTCATTTCAAGTTGACATTTTTACTTGATTCCTTTTTCAAGTTAGAAAAATGGCGTCGAATGATGTAATTCCTGCTGGAATAAAAGTTGTAAATAAGCTAATTGTGGATGGATTACTAAAAATTTTGTAAAATAAAGTGTAGAATTTTTTTTCTGATTTTTAGGAATCCATCCACAATCAGCCGATTTACAACTTTTATTCCAGCAGGAATCACATCATTTGACGCAATCTTTGTAACTTGAAACAGGAATCATTTAAATAAAAATGTCAACTTGAAATGACTTGAATCAAATATTGAAATAGTATGAACGTTCACTTGAATTCAGGTTACTCCTTTCAAGTTACTTGAATTCAAGTAACTTGTAAAGTCTGAACGCCGCTTTATAGAAATTAAAATGTAAATTCATATTAAAAAAAGTTAATCAATATAGAAATTTTACGCAAATTACCCCTAACGATCTCCGGCTAAGTTGGTTATTGAATCTTTGCACGGTGGTCCTAATAGACAAAATATCATTTTATTTTTATGTATATGGACAGTGTACGGTGTTTTCGACATTAAAATACTCAAAAATGTCCAGATCAATTAGCATTTCTTCTATTGGCGGTATCCTTTGCTGTTTTTTCTTTCTCATAAAGCGGGGGTCTACTATACTAGTGGACATTTTTTGACGTTTATAGGTAAATGGCATTTCCATTTAACTTCAGAATCTGTCGAATTTATTCTATATTTTATTCTCTAGTGGTATTATAAGTGACAATTTTTCATTAAAATCTCGCCAAATAAAAGCAAAAACTCATCTCAGAATGGCCAGTTCAACGTTTAAAATCAAAATTTGCTTGAAAACTTGTTTTCATTGTCCCCCAATATTTTCTTATTCAGTTTTTTATCGCGACTGACCTCCATCGATGATAGGATTCAAAAAATCCTCAGAATTTCCATAAAAATTCCCGATTCCATTTATCGTTGCCAACGAATAACATCTTTACAAGCAGCGCATTCATATGACGAGCGACACGGGAGCATTTTCACATTTCATTCGACCAAACCAGACTCTGAAGCAAAAGCATCTCTCTCTTTGTCTGGTTTCTAGTTTCCTCTTCGTCGTTTACTAGTAATCTCGAATCGTTCTATCTTCGTTTCGACCTTCGTCGGCACGCAAGTGGAAAGTTTCGCGTAATAATTACACGGTACCGATGATGTGGGGAAATTACACTCGAGTTTCGAATATAATCTACTAAAAATGAGATTGTGTCAACTGCAGTCTGGCAATTCCAATTTGGTGTAGAGAAATAACGTATATTTTTTTACACGTTGTGTGGGCTGGTCTTGCTAGTAGTAAAATAATGGCAGAATGTTTATTGTGCTAACAAAAAAACCCTAATAAAACGCAGAGAAATGGTCATCGATAACGACAGAAATTTAATGATCCAAAAGAAAGCATTCAAACCATTTGATCGGTTGTAAATCGTACCTTATCTATGAATGGAAGTATAATGGAACTGTCACCTGCAAGTCCTGCGACTCTCTTAGTCGGTTTTAGTATCATCCACTTTTTTGAATAATTATTTTAGATCGATACTGCTAACAGGGCTCATTTAGTCTATAATGTTAAAGATAAAGATGGTAAAGATCCACACAACATCACATCGTGCAGACCAAGTCTTCTGTCAACTGTTTCAAATCTGCCTTATTAATTAATTAATACCAAAAAGATAAAAGACTGATTTTATACCAAGTTATCAATTTGGATTTCGGCATGCTCACTCCACAACACAACAATGTCATAGGATAACGAACTTCAAATTAAATGCTATAAAATACTGCACATCCGTATTTCTAGATGTAAGACAAGCTTTTGATCGAGTTTGGTATACTGCTGTATAAAATTAAAAAGTACCTACCCGAATTCTTCAGCTTGTTGAAATCATATCTAAGTAATCGACAATGTAGAACCTCAGTAAAAGGTGAAACATCAGACTTGCTAGCAATTAACTCTGGTGTACCCCAGGGCAGTGTTTTGGGTCCTTTACTATACCTGCTATATACCTCAGATCTTCCAACCTCGCCAAACATCCTAATGGGAACATTCGCTGATGACACAGTCATACTTGTCATCGTAAAATACTTGGGACTCCACTTGGATCATAAATTAAACTGGAAGCAGCATATAATCAAAAAAAGCAGAACTAAAACACAAAGATCTATACTGGCTAATCGGAAGGAAAAATTAAAGTGTATCAAGGCATTCAAAGAAACATATGTCAAAATTTGATTTAAATGTTTATAATATTATGTATTAGTACAATTTCTTCTTCTCTTAATTGTCTTTTCAGGGGTTCGGAATGTTAGGGCCCGGTTGTTTGACTTAGTCATTCTCTCAATTTCGTTGAATTGCCTTTCTATTTTTTGTCTTCTCTAATCTTTTCTTCCATGTCTTTCTTGTTCTTCCCTGTTCCTTTTTCTTTCCTGATTTGATCTCTTGTATCATTTTAACCTTTCTGTTTTGGCTTATTTGAGTCCTTTATGTATATTTGATATTTCTCCATTGACCTGTTACTCTCCATTTAAGCTGTTCATACATTTCTTGTTGTTTTTTTCAGCTGTTTATCGGTAACCTCGGCTTGCACCAAGGTAGTGTGAGACTCCCCTTTGCAGGTCTACTCACTACAAACTCCACCTATTCTCATATGCACCCGGAATCATCGTCTCCTTCCTCTCTCTCTCTCTGTTGTCTTTCCTCACCTTTTTTCTTCATGACTGCCACTATGTATTCCTCGCCAGCCAACCAGTATGTTGGGTCATTCAACATTTTTTTTATAATGGCACTCGTCTGGACTTCCCCAAATGTCTTCTTCATCTGAGTTCTCAGACTGTCCCATCTGCTACACTCTATTATTGTATGTTCTGGGCTATCTGGCATACCACAGTATGTTCATTTGTCGCTATTTCTTTTTCCTATCCGATACAGATTGGTAGCGAAGCAGCCATGGCCTGACAATAATTGTGTGGTGTAATAATTTACCCTGCGGTGCCTACATCGTACCCACTTTTCCACATCTGGTATCAGCGTATTCGTCCACTGAGCTGTTCTCTCGTGGGCCCTCCATTCCCTCTGCCATTTTCCAATGTCGGTACCATATAGGTTTTTCCTTTCCTGGGCGAGGAGATGCACAGGTATTGTGCCCGTAATCACCTGTATGGCTTCTACGGAGACAGTCCGATAGGCAGAGCCAACACGCAATGCAGCCTTTCTCTGGACACTTTCCATGATCTTTTTATACTTGTTCACTGCCAGGATTTCTTCCCATAATGGTGCTCGTTACAGCAGGATGGAGAGAACTACCTCAAGCAGCAGCTTCCTTTTCAAGAACGAGGGACCTTCTATATTTGGCATTATTTTTGAGAGTTTTGCTAGTTTAATTTCAGCTTTTTTTGCTGTTCTTTTAATGTGTTCGCCGAAATGTGCATTAAATCCTAGCGTTATACCTAGGTATTTTACATTTGCCGTTGGTGTTATCAGGTTTCCCTTGAACTCAAAATTCGTCCTTTGTCTTTGGGCTTTCCATCTATGTCCCTTGATGACCATGGCTTCTGTTTTTTGGGCCGCTAATTCCAGCTCATTGGCTCTCATCCATTCATCAATTCTTATCAGCGAAGTCTCTACTCTGTGTCTGTATCGCTTGCTTTTACCAAGATAGCCAGGTCATCTGCAAAGCCATAAGATGTAACTCCCTCATTTAGTTGCAGTCTGAGGACTCAATCGTAGAATACATTCCACAAGGTCGGTCCTAGAACCGACCCCTGCGGGACCCCCACTGTGGTTTCCATTGTTTCCTTTTCATCGATGGCCATCGCTCTATGATTGAGGTATTTGCTTATTATGTTTACTAAATAGTCTGATATCTCTATTTTTTCTAATTCGCGTATTATAATACGCGAATTAGAATTGCTCCATGCTGCTGTATTGAACGCATTTTTGACGTCTAACATTACAATCATTGCCCATTTGCCTGATCCATGTACTTCCTCTAGGTGTTTCTCTACGGCCTATACAGTTAATCGCCCTTTCCTGAAGCCAAATTGTTTATCTGATAGACCATTTTTTCCCTCTAGTTCTTCTATGCGTCAATTTTTTATTAGGCTCTCATACAATTTGCTGATTGCTCCACGTTTTTCTGCGGTTTGGGTATCAGAACCAATTTTCCTACTTTCCAGGCATTTGGAAAATCAGCAGATCATTCATAGTTTTTACTAGATCGTTTGCTTTGCTACTTCTTTGATTGCTTCAGCTGGGATGCCGTCCAGACCAGGTGCCTTCCCATTTTTCATATCGTGTAGTGCTACATTAATTTCCTTTTCCGTGAATAACTCAAAGCCCCCCTTTTTTACCGTCCTTTGCCCTATCCAAGACCGTCTTTGTTGAAAGAGTTCATTTGCAACTTCCCTTTTCTGTTCCAGGCTAAAGTTTGTGGGTGAGCTTCGTACAAAGTGTCCCATAGCGATTTTAAATCCTTGGCCCCATACATCATTATCAAGATCCTTGCATACTTCTTGCCATTTTTCTTTTTTTGCTTTATTTATTGCCTTCTTCGTTACTTTGTATTCTTCTCTTTTATTATTTATTTCTTCAATGAGATTTTCTTTTTTGGCCTTCCTTAGTATTTCCCTTCGTAGCTTTTGGCACGTTTTCCTTTCTGACCAAACATCCCCCGTCCACCAATATGGTACTGTTTTGCAAGTTCCTTTTCCTACTCTTTCAGTACTATCCTTGTAAGTTTCTTTTATTATGTGCATGAGATCTTCAATGTCTTGTATCCCCCTCCGTGACTTTTTAATTTCTGTACGCATATCATATCCCATCCTAAACGAATCCCAATTTATTATTCTTTTCCCATTGGTTTCTCTCATTTTCTTTATTTGTCCCTCGTTAATTTCGAAGTTGATATACTGGTGTTCTGTTATCCTTTGGTTACAGCTTCCGATTTTCCGGAATCAGCTAATAATGAATTTTCCAGATATATTTTCACCAATTAGATGTGTATGGCATTGATTATTTTGAAATACATTATTTTTTTATATGCTTATGTAACTTGTTAGATAGAAAATGGTCATTCCTCAGTCAGACCTCTAAGCTTAATTGGATTATGTCATGCGATACCTACAGGTCCATATCTAAGAAACAATTCGATGAGGAAAAATTGGATTTAACCTTTCCGGAAACATAAATTTGACTTTTAACAAAACCCCAAGTGCAATTGTTATATTCCTCATTATAAGTGAGCACGCGGTACTTGTAAGGTTTCGACGTTGCCATTTTAGTCAAATCGAATCCATAAAATGTTTTCCGTAACAACGTACTTCTACTTAGAAGAGAGAAGAGAAATTAATTACACTCTTGCAACAATTACACAAACGTTAACGTTAACATTAGTTCTGCTCAGAACTAATTGATTAATTATAGATTGCGGATAAAATTTTAAGTGCGCCACACATGCACAATGATTATTGTATTAATTGTTTGAAAAATATTGAACACACTTCGTGCTAGGAAATGTATGAGAAATAGTTTGCAGGCTATAATTGCCAATTTCTACAAAACTAATTAGAAAATAAAAAAATATAACGTTTATATTATTACGGTACAGTGCCTTGAATACATTTAAAAATTTGTAATTTGTACACGGTAATCACATATGACGTACGTAATTTATTGTACTATAACGTAATTTTTTCATCTTTCAATAAATAAATCAATACCTTAAATAGTTGAAATCAAGAACAAAAGATTACTTCAAATCTGCCAATAAGCATTGGAGTACCTCAAGGTTCAGTATTAGGTCCAGTTTTATTTTTATTATTAATTATATTATAATAAAATAAGTGGTAGAATTACTTTATTTGCCGATGACACGAGTGTAACCTGGAGTAGTTCTGATATAAAGACATTGCATAAACAAAGATCTAGTAACTATCACGTCCTGGTCTGACTCGAATGGGCTTTGTTTCAACACTAGTAAAACCGTAGCAATGTCTTACAGAGGTACTTTACAGCCTATAACTCTAAACAATAAGGTCTCTAATAGACAAATTCCTACAATAGTCTACTCATATTGATACCTTGGCAAAAAAAATTATCTTCAGCATGTTTTGCCATTAAAACTGTTTCTAAAGAGCTAACCCCTTCTACTGCATTAATAACCTACTTTTCGTTATTCAAATCTCATCTTAGCTATGGTTTGCCGTTCTGGGGTTCTTGTAGCTTATACCACTTCGAATCTATTTTCAAATTACAAAAAAGAGCAATTCGTTATGTATTTGATTTAAGTAGGACCTAATAAAAAATTCTATTACCTACAATGCCAAAAAATTGTATAATAATCTCCCGATACAGTTACAAAAAGTGTTGGGATTTCCAAAACTAAAGTATTATTGTAAAAAAGGCAGTAATAATAAAGTTTAATACAATTTATAAAATCGATAATGACGAAGAAGAAGAAAATTTTTTTGAATTTTATAATAATTTAATTGAAAAGTATGTCAAATCCCGAAAAACCAAAACTTGCTGTCAAGCGAGGCTTTTGCTAAAAATCTTTCGAACAGTGCACATCAATTCTTATCGTGAAAACAAAAATCAAAGCCACTCTGATCGAAGAAAGAAATTGTAAGGAAATTTTACCTGTCAAATTTTAAGTGAGGTTAGAATCGATGTTTACAAGAAAATCTTGGAATTAAATCAATAAAAGAATTCCAATTAACATTCCATCGTTTGTTCCTGAAAGAAAATCCAGCTCCTGTTGTTTCTTCATCTATTATCCAGATCCAACCACATCCCGTAGCATTTTTTATCCCGTATTCCCGATTAGAATCCTAGAAGATTTATTTTCGTCACATCGTTAATTTGGAAAGAAAGTAACCAGAGATAACTAAAAGATTTAAATAGTATTAAAGGTACCTATGCACTTTTGAATATCGACATTTCAAACTTTTACAAACAAAACAAGGCCAAAGTACTTAATTAATTAGGTTAGCTTACATTTTAGTAGACAATCAAATTAGGATAAGGTAAGAGGGTAATTTGTTAAATCAGTGGTAATTGTTAATTTCACAAATAAATAAGAACATTACGCTTACCTTCTTCTGCTCAATAATCATCTCACTACAACTACAAGTTCAACCGTTATTTTTGTTGTTAATAAATACTTTCATATTTATTGAGTCGTTATTATCGATTTTTATAATTTTGCGGCCAATTTCAGAAGCACGACTGAGATTTAAGAGACTCTCATTTCTCTACTGACCGAGTAGGTGGCGCCCAACAACAAATTAGAGTCTAGAATTTATTTATTAAATCCAATAATAAAATTAATAATTTTTAATAAGTTACTTACAAGGATAAAATTTCAGATAAATTAAAGTTAAATTAATATATTGAATAAAAGTTCAGTATTTCACATTTTGCTTCACACGAGAACGATTTGAGAAATAGACGGTAAGAAACAATATATTACATCAAATATCACAGATCGCCCTATACATTATACTTTTGCGTTTTGGACAAACTATATTATTTTTTGTTGTATTGCAATACTCCGGTGTAAAGCTATTTTTGCCATAATTTATTCAGCATCCTATTTTTTTTAGAAAGGTTCTGAAAAGATAATACACCAGAGAATGTTTTTACAAGTAGACAAACAACATTCAGATTAGGCATGTCGACGCAGACTGCAGCTTGTACTTTTATTGAATATGTATATATAAATGTTTGGATGACGGGTTTTATCTTTCCTGCTTGTTTTTCGATCTTTCGCGTGTCTTAGTTTGCCTATATATTTCAAATGTATTGTATAATCTTGCTTTTAAAGGTATTTCTTTAGATTGGTTATGTAGTTTTATCTCAAATCGATCTATGAGTATAAAAAAAAGCACAAAACGCCGAAGAAGCTGAAGTGTAGTTGGCAATAGGACCAACATCCGAGTTATTCTGGGTTTGGGAGTTCCTCAGAGATCTGTCTTGGGACTGTTATTATCTTTGTTATTTATAAAAAAGTTGCCAATCCATATTAACGGTAAAAATATCGTTTTAGTTGCCGATGTCACATAGTTAGCGGACTTATGGACCTACAGAGTTTAGTATTTTTGAAAAAATGCAAATTTTGATACACTCGCTCCAATAAATTTATTAATTCCTTCTAGAAAACTAAGTTTATTGAGTTGTAACTTCTGTAAAATCTTTCTTAGACTTTATTATTTCATTTTAACCGATTTTAATAAAAACAAATAAAATTAAAAAAACAAAAATCAGTATATTTGAATTATTTCAGAATCGAATTAATTTATTCTTGAATCAAAAATGTTTAAAATTTTAAAAACACAATTACAAACACAAAAGTCTTTGTTTATAATTTTTTTTTCACTCTAACTGAATTATCTACTTTAAAAACTAAGATGATTATACATTTTTGAGCGACAATTAAAGAAAATTATGCTTACGATTTATCTCATTTATACTTTGCTAATTTATAATTTGAATAATTTTTACTTTCTTTGTTTCAGTGCTGATTCGTCACCGGGCGCCATAAAACTTCTCGGTTCCAAAAACGGTTTGGATAAAAACGATCAATTGTCGCTGGAGGAAAATCAGGCTTTAATGAAAAGGTATTTGCAGTGCCCCGGAATGTGCAGAGTGGACGTACTTAAGAAATTCGTTAGGAATAAATACAATGTTGATACCAGTCTTTTCCATGTAAGTAAATTTTATTCACTCGTGATTTTAGTTTACCTTTAGCCTCTCTCAGATAAAAGTAGAATATAGAATTCACCCTGTCATTATCGCTGACTCTGTAGTTTGTACAGGGTGTGTCACGTAGATGATATATTGAAACGAAATGTCAAATTTTTTATAATTTTATTAAACAATTTCAGATGATAACACAAAAATAAAATTGACACTCACATTCACATTCACACTCACTCTCTATAATATAATGTACTATTTTTATTTCTATTTTTGGATTCAGCATCAAATTTTGAACAAAAAATTATCAACATATCTCAGGTCTAAGTTTAACAGTTTTCGAGATACCGGGTGTATCAACGATGCGTGCGTGGAGGATAGCTGCTTCCCTTTTGAAGATAGGAAAAAATGTTTCAAATAAAAGTTGTAGACAGCAATGAAAGCTATGTTCCAAAAATAACTACCAATATACAGGGTGTCCCATAAAAGTGTGACTTATCAAAGTTATGTTTTTTTAAATGAAACACCCTATATATTTTTACTCGATTGAATTCCTTCGGAAGAGTGCTTCTCAAAAATATAGGGTTGTATGGGTTTATACCAGGTGGTTCTGAAGTTATGGTCACATTTATGTCCCAAAATGGGTTCATTCAACATCAAATATCTCAAAATCAATAATTAGGAATAACAAAAATTTTTCACCAAATATCCTCGAAAATGGTGTATTTTGATTTCATATTCATAAATTTACCGAATGGCACTTTTCCCATACAGGAGCAACCAAAACTCGGGATCATTTTTTTCTCAGTTTTTTCAAATGGAACACCCTGTATATAGTGCCATACCAGAATAGTCAACACTATGAGCTTCCAGAAAATGTAGGGTTTGCCTACTTGATTTTCACCGGAAATGCATCTAATTCTTAAGGAAAATATGAAAAATGTCATAAAAGAGATTTTTTTTCTGTGTCAATGGCTTCAACTACTATGGTTATTTCGCCTCGTGTTCTGTGTAGGCTTTGTTACTGTTTCCCAGCGCCACGTTAGTGTTTCCCAGTGCCACTTTAGGAACAGCACTGTTAATTAGAACCCAACAGTGAATGGTCGAGTGGGGAATTACACCTGGTATATGAAAATCAGTTTCTAAATTTTTAATTAATTACCCTTGTCCAGTGCTCTACCACTGAGCCACCCACTCCCCATTAGAGAGCATGAGATTTTTATAAAAAATTTTGAAAAACACGCATTTACGTTTATTCCCGTATCTAGATTAATCAATTTTAAATACGAGGGATGCTATTTATATATCGAGAACTGGCAATACTGGCGTTGCCAGGTGAAATCTGTCATAGCCATCTTAAAGTTTGACATTTTTGACATCTTCTGACTGGACAAAGTGCTTTGAAGGGTGGTTCAATCGCATGCAAAAGGGTATAGATCTTAAGAGCATACAGGACGCATGCGCCTTCACCAAAAATTTAGATTTCTTCTCATGTCATTAATAGTACATGCATGGATACAATATTTCACCAGTAGGTGTAAAAATTAATGCTTCAGACTGCTACAGAGAGAATAAATATTTCTCAAATTGTGGGTTTACAAGATGTTTTTTGATCAAATATTATTTTGTCTTTCTGTAGCAGTCTGCTATACACAAATAGGTATACAGGGTGTTTCATAGTTAAACCGACATACGTTAACTGTAAATAGAGGGTACTTAGGTGATTCCAAATAACCTTGGTTAATGGGTCTAACGCCTGTAATAACCGAGATACGGGGTGTTTCATCCATTTCGGCCAATATTTTGATAAGCCGTAACTTTAGAACCACCCTGTAGATTTCTCTCATACTTGGTGCAGGTATAGTGTGTTAATAGCCCAATCCTATAGTGTAAGAACTACAATTAAAATACAGATCAGGATTAAGAAGAATTTGCAAAATTTGAAAATCCCCAAAACAACACCCTGTATATCAGATTTTTTAAAATTGGGCTGGTTATTTAAAAAGAACGGAAAAAATGAATTAAAGTGAAAAAATTTTTTAAGTGCACATCCCATTCTACTACTGGAGTTTTAACGTCAAATTACATCAAATGTAAGGACTATACTACAGTTAAAATCCAGATACGGGTTAAGAGAAATTTGTAAAATTTGAAAATCCCCAACGCAACACGCTGTATATCAGATATTTTTTAAATTGGATCAGACATTCGAAACGAATGGAAAAAACTGAGATATTCTGACATATTTTTATAAATGCACATCTTATTCTACATATTACTCGACTTTTAAAGTAAATTCAATTAATGCAATACATATTGTCATTTTCATAAGCCATAACTTTGGAAACACCCCGTAGATTTCTTTCATATTTGGTACGGGTAGATTGTTTAAATAGCCCAGTCGTACAATACAAGAACTAAAGTTAAAATCCAGATCCTGATTAAGAAAAATTTGTAAAAGTTGGTAATCTCTAAAATAGCATCCTGTATATCAATTTTTTTTAAATGTAATCGGATACCTATTTAAACTAATAAAAAAAAAGACAAAAGATGTGTTATACTGAAATATTTTTATAAGTGCACAAGAGCGTTCTACAAAAAAAATACAGGTCCAATAGTAGAATGGGATGTCCACTTAAAAAAAAATTTCACTTTAATTCATTTTTTTCCGTTCTTTTCAAATATCCATCCCAATTTTAAAAAATCTGATATACAGGGTGTTGTTTTGGGGATTTTCAAATTTTGCAAATTCTTCTTAATCCGGATCTGGATTTTAATTGTAGTTCTTACACTATAGGATTGGGCTATTAACACACTATACCTGTACCAAGTATGAGAGAAATCTACAGGGTGGTTCTAAAGTTACGGCTTATCAAAATATTGGCCGAAATGGATGAAACACCCCGTATCTCGGTTATTAAAGGCGTTAGACCCATTAACCAAGGTTATTTGGAATCACCTAAGTACCCTCTATTTACAGTTAACGTATGTCGGTTTAACTATGAAACACCCTGTATAATTGTTAAGCAAAGTTTTTTAAAATAATCAACCTATTTTAAATGAGAAGGAATCCCCCCAAAATTATATATACCGCTGGAAAAAACACCGCTCAACGTCAGTTAGCCTATTTAAAACGATTATTTCTAGTTACAGTGTAAATTGGCAACATTGGATTATTGCACACGCTTGCTGATCTGTCGGGCGCTGTGTAATTCCAGAGAGAAGGTTGGAAAGTTTCGCCAATCCAAATTTTGTTTTTAAAAATATAAAACTTTTTGAATGTAATTTTATTTTGTGTTAACGCCATTTTTTTCGTTACACAGTATCTGTGGACAAAATTTGTATTAAAATTATATGAAAAAAAAAAAGAAATTACCCAAAATGAAATAATTATCAACCATAAAATATGTAAGTAATCAGTTTTATGTAGGGGGCAGGATTTGTCTTTAGTTTGGATTGTAATATTGCGGCCTTAAGGGGGGCAGTAAGGGCAATTCATTCCACAAAAATTAGCCACCCTGTATACATCAAAATATTTTAAAATTGTCCGAGTGACACTGTCTACCCCTACAAAAAATCTTGTTGATATCTCTTTTAGTTTCGGTGCTAGAGATCGAGTGGAAATAATTGGCGCACCCTGTATATTGTTTACATTTCACTTCTATGTGTACTATTCTGAACTGCTTGGTGTATAAAGGTTCAATCGGTCTCTTTATGAATCGCGATGTCGAGGACTGCTAGGAACCTCGTGACATCATGTAACTTTTTTTTAATTATCTCGCTTAATCTTAACGATAAAATTATGATTTAAACAGCATTATCATGACTAAAGATGTACCAAGAAAACATCAAGAATACTTTTTTTGAATTCATACTTCGTTTTTATGATATTGGCGTGTATAACTTAAAAATCGGTAAGACAAACGTATTTTTTAAGCTCAGAGCCAGAAAATAGAACGTTGCCACAATGTATCTTGTAAATTGAAATCAAAATATGCATGCCTACAAACTAAATGATGAAGTGGTAGAAGGAGGGAAGTTTCGAAATCAAACTTGATGATGTCACAGCGTACTGTATCCACTTAAAGGCGACTATTTTGAAAAGCAATAAAAATATTTTTTTTAAATTTATTTCTTTTTTCTTTCTATTCTTAGTACATAAAAAGCAACCCTCGTATTATATAGAGATTGTGAGAATATCCTTCTGTTATACGGTGAAACGGCAAATGCGAGATTTTATACAGGGTGTCTAGAATGAAGCGTCCAATGTCCACATTTTCAAATGAAACACCCTGTATTTTATTATCACGCCTCAATCAGTTCTTTATCCTCTTTCGATCTTTATTAGCATTCCCTATATCTAAAATTACGTATTTCCGAGTTATTGCTAGATTTATTATAATTTGGAGGTATTTTAGATAAATTGGTGGGTAATATAATCTAGCATGCCATGGAAATTGAAAATATATGTGACACACCCTGTACATTCGACGTCAATGGCTACAAATTTTATTATTAACTATGTGATATGGACACTAAGTAAATACAATATATAATTAATTTTTGAAGCCTATATCTTTCCGAATACATTTTTTTTATTTTCAGATTGATGTCTTGTACAAAAGAGTACCTTTGCCCGACCATTACACATTAATCGACATCGCCTACATTTATTCGTGGAAAAGGGTAAGTCGAGAATTTTTTTTTAATGATTAACCGAAGTCTCGAAAGGTTTTACAATGTTTTATATACATCCGTGTTTTTTTTTTTTTTTTGGCGTAGAACATCCGTCTTAATAGACAAATTTTAACGTGAATGAAGAACGTTCTTACTGAAACTCTTCGTTTACGCTTTGCTAGAATTAAAAATTTAAGAATCGATCTAAAAATAAACCGACTGTAAACTTTTCCTGCTGGCTCGAATGGTTTTTCTGATATTCGCTTCCACTAACTTGTATTTCGATTCTCGTTAAATTTAAACGCCTATTTAATCTTTAAAGAGCAAACGTAACTTTAAGAATATTTTCTTTATAATATTTTTCTACATTAAAATCAGTTTTGAATCTGTAGATACCTCACTAAACTAGTTGGTAAATTTTCTTTGGATATTCATTCATCCAAAGACTTTTCTAGGCCCTTTGCAGATTGGGGTAAATAACCTACAATATATTCCTGAAGAATTTGTAATGACATTTAATAAGCAAATACATTTGGTTCCATTTTAGGATCGAACCCATCACAATCTGAATGAGTGGCAGATGCGTTGTCACAGAGTCACTAGGCTTGTAGTTTATGGGTGAGCAAGTAACTGTCATTTAAACTGAGGTTACAGCAGTAAGAGGGACAAATTGGCCAAAATCTATAAATACCGATAACACTAGAGATGTAAATTGTAAGAAAAACATATGGTATTAATTATTTTTGATTACTCGAGGACTATTACAACAAACTAAAATAAATTTACGCTTGAAGTAGATTGTTGGCCTTATCACACTGCGACCTATGAGATCTTTTGTATATACCCTACACTAGGTTTGTAACCTACTCAGGTTCTAATTACCCTGTAATTGCAGATAATGCATTCCGCGGTTTCATCTGCATGTATCACTCTGAGTGAGCAGTATCCAGTGAGAATTTCTGTGATTACTCCGAGATCAGATTTCTGAAGCTCCAAAAGCAATTTAGCGTAGCGAGCTGAAGGTCGTAACAATTTTTTTGCTGTCTTATTAAAAATTATACAGCAAACAGCAATCCAGAATTTCACATTCAACAATAACAAATAAGTAATCAACAGTTCCCATGACAGACTTACGTCGAACTCGTGACTGGTGTAAGCACGTGTTAAGAGAATTTAACCCAGAAATGACATCGACGAAATTAATTGCATGAGATCGTCACGCCATTGGTTAGATTTACCCGTGAGATTTAATACTAATTTTTCTTTAAATTTCAATTTCTCTGGAAACGGGTAATTATATCTTGAGATATTTTTACCTAGAATCACTAAATCCCCTTCTTTATCGTTTCTGCATAAATTCATTTAGAATTCCCGACCTAGTGATAAGCCTCATTCCTTTATGCCCTGGAACCCATAACAAAGTTACTTTGTTGTGACTAGCCAGTTGCTTAAGGGATTGTTTGCAGTTCCAGACTGTTTTAGACTTATAAGTTATGGACTTCAGAGCCTTTAAAGCAGCCTGACCAGCAGACGCACTAGCACAGTCATTAAGTATTTTTTGTGTGCAAAAGGTCGCGGAGTTTTGAAAATCGGCAGGAATGCAGTCTAAGGTGTCCTTAATGTGCCTAGGGAAAAACGTAGAAAATTGGTCAAAAATCGAAGTTTCATGCAGGCCTTTTTCGTACGGAAAAGCTGATATCTTTCCGTCTTTCCCGTGTTTTCGTTGTCGGAGAAGATATAGATCTATTGGTTCTATTAGCTGCAAAGGCAAGAGACCAGAATAACATTTTTTTGTTAAAACCAGCGAGAGGCAAAATTGCAGAAACGATTTACTCGACGCGGAGCCTGAATTACAAGGAAGATGTTGTAAAGAACATTTTATTTTTGCTTGAGACTATAGCAATCTTCCAACATCCCGAAGCAGACGTCAATGCTCTCGCTGCAGCTGGAGAAGCGTTCTTATTAGCACTATATGGCAGATCGTACGAAAAGGACACACTCGATTCGCTTCACCAAGTCTGTGTCCAAAAACAAATTTAAGCTTGCGTCTTTTCCACCCACAAGAGATGCTGCAAGGCAGCACTGTCTGCGAGCTTGCCATCAAGTTGTGTCACAGCGAAAAAGATCCTGAGCAATACGGATGGCAGAAAAGAGGGAACGGTCTCGACGCTGTTAGAGCAATGTCAAAAGCTGCTCCGCTGCTCCAGACGCAATTTTAAAGTAGATATCCTGTAAATGTAAAATGCAGGAGCATGTGGAAGTAGGAAATGCTCAGTGTTGTTTATGAATTGTAATGGGACAGCATGTGAAAACATTCCTGATCAACTAAATAAATTTACGCTTGACGTAGATTGTGGGGGTCAATTGGCGCAGTTGGCCTTATCACCCTGCGACCTATGCGATCTTTTGTGTATATCCTACACTACATACATGTTTTAGTCCAAAAGATTTCGGCTTCTGAAAAAGCTTCTTATCCGTTTTGGAGCTAGGTTTGTAACCTGATCAGGCTCTAATTACTTTGCCCATCTTACAGAAAGACGGTATCTGAGTGAGCAGTGTCCAGTGAGAATTTCTGTGATTACTCCGAGATCAGATTTCTGAAACTCCAAGAGCAATTTAGCGTAGCGAGCTGAAGGTTGTAATATTTTTTTTGCCTGTCTGTCTTTGACCTGCAATATTTTTCCAGTAGGCTGTTCCGAAGTTCCTTTTCCCATCCTGACTTCTTCTACGATACGGCTTTTTGGGATACCAGAAAATGGTTCGAGACCGATAAATGGAATAGAAGCTCCTTCTTTTTCGAGACCGTCAGCAATCTTATTTCCGACAATTCCTTTATGCCCTGGAATTCATAACAAAGTTATTTTGTTGTGACTAGCCAGTTGCCAGTACAATATCGACCACCAACGGGTAATATCGATCATTCTAGTCGATATTACCCAAAAAAAAAACAAGTGTAGACGCAAGTAGAAAACACACAACACTTTAGTGCATCTAATAATGTCTTACAATTCACATTATCCTAATATATAACAGCTCTTACCTTGTACAAAATTGTAAAATTATAAAAATGCGTATGAAACTCCAGCCATTCATCGACACAGTATACTGTACGTTATATCACTGAAACTAAGATCGCTATATAGACTTGATGGGGGATTCTTCGAGAGGAATTTTGAAGTGGAGAGATTTTTTTTTTATTAAACTCCCATAAAGGCACTTGGTATATTACAATCTAGTCAACAGTGACCAATGAGCAATTTAATTCTAACTTAATCTAATAGAGTTTGAAACTTCAAACTAAGGTCTACTTATCAGCGTTCCTTAGGTTCTCTAGAATGGATTGCACTAAACTTTAACGTGCAGACACAAGCTCTGCTTTTGCACTAAAAACACTAAACTAACTCAAAGGGCTTGATCCTCTTAAGTCTTCTTTCTAACCCCTTATTGTCAAGGAGCTGGATAGTCTCGAAATTGACATGATAATGAAGTCTTTCTTCATAACTCTTGGCTAATTTCTTGATGGTCTGGTCAACAGTGTCCATTTCGAGATCCCTATGGAGGTCACTATTGCGAATGTACCAAGGGGTATCTACTATGTTATTCTGTGCTTTGTTTTGAATTCTTTGGATGATTGCTAAGTTGCTTGCTTTGGTGCATCCCCATAGTTGGATACCATAGGTCCATACAGGCTTAAGTATCTGCTTATTATGTAGACAGAGTGGAGTTTCTTCCAATTAGCCAGTACATTTTTCTATATTTCGGTCCAAGTTCTTTTCTTTTTTTTTAACATGCATTTTCCAACGGAGTTTGTCTAAGGTAATACCTAAGTATTTTGCTGTGTTTGAAGATGGAATCAGGTTATTGTTTATTCTGACTGGAATATGATCTAACTTTTTGTTTGTAAAGTTAATGTGGAGTGATTTAGTTTCATTTTCCATCTCTTCGTCCAGTCATAGATAAGGTTGTTTGCAGCTTGTAGGTTGCTTCTTCATTGCTCTTTCCTACTGCTAGAATGACAGTGTCGTCGGCAAAGGTGGCTATGGTATTGTTTTCTAACTCTGGAATATCACATGTGTAAAGTAAGTATAGGACAGGTCCTAGGACACTTCCTTGTGGTACTCCAGCCTTAATTTCTTTAAGATCGGAATAGGTTTCTTCTTGCCTAATTCTAAAGTATCTTTCCGATATATATGAATGGAGGATATCTGTATATTGTTTTGGAAGGAAAAGTTTGAGCTTATGTATTAAGCCTTCATGCCAAACCTTATCAAACGCTTGTGCTACATCAAGAAAGGTAGTAGCACAAATGTTTTTCTCTTCTAATGATTTCTCTATAATGTTGGTTATTCTATGAACTTGGTCGATCGTCGAGTGCTTATTTCTAAATCCAAATTGGTGATCAGGGATAATTTCTCTTTCTTCGATAAGTGGTTTTAGTCTTTTGAGTAGGAGTTTCTCAAATAGTTTCGACATAACAGGAAGTAATGATATCGGTCTGTATGACGATGCCTCATGTGGTGGTTTCCCTGGCTTGGGTATCATTATGACTTCCGCAATTTTCCAAAGGCTGGGTACATACTTCAGGTGGAGAGATATGGCGCGTAGTTTTTGAGATTTGAATATGATTGATATTACCCCGCGGTCGATATTCCCCCACGCACCCCTAATCATGCGTTCTAGAAAAATCTACCTTCACCGTTTCACATTTTCAATTGTTTTCTATTAACGTGAAAATGTCCTATTGGAATCTTTGAACAGTGAATTAAAGTGCAATAATGATTTGTTAAAAGATAAAATCAGTGCAATTATTTCTAATAATCCAAGTGTGAACCAAGTGAGTACAAATTTCTTATCTCGTCAACAAAAACCGGCAGCCGTTTCTTATAGCAGCATATTGAAAAACCCACCTGTAGACAAACCTGGTTTGGTTCTAAAATCTGCGGATTTTTCAATTACTAATACGGAAATTATGAATGATTTTCAAAAGCATATTGATCCTAGAAATGATAATATAAGAATCGACAGTATTAATAAAATAAAAAGTGGTATAATCGTGAAATGTGAAAACGATAAATCACTTAATACGTTAAAAACTTGCGTGAAAAACAAACTAGGCACTAAATACAAGGTGGAAGATGTCAAACGATTAAATCCGAGAATCATTTTGAAGGATACAGGTCTGTCAGACTCACAAATTAGAAACGATTTAATAGGTGAAATCTTTATTCTAAATGATTTAGCTGACAACTTCAACCAAACCGATATGAAAATAGTTACTACCTTAAAATTCTACAACACAATCAACTTGGTACTAGAAATTTCCCCTGAACTAAGAAGCCATCTCTTTTCGAGAGGTCACCTTTATATTGGATGGAAAAAATGATTTTTTAACGACCACCTGAGAATTTTAAAATGCATTAAGTGTCTTTCTTATGGTCATACTGAAAAAAAATGCACATCTACTTCTGCAAATTGTGCCTCGTGTAGTGAAGGTCATGTTTCGAAATCATGCAGTGCACTTGATAAAAAATGTATTAACTGTCAAAAAAACAATTCAGAACATGGTACTAAATTTGATATCTACCACTCTGCCAATGATAAAACTTGTCCTATCTACGTAAGTTACATTAATCGCCTCAAATCAAAAATAAATTATGGGTAGAAAGTCGCAACATACTAAATTAAGCATTGCACAAGTTAATACTCGTTCATTGTTGCCTAGCTTAAATGATATCATTGCAATTATTAATGAACAAAATTTTGACATCTTAGCTGTAACTGAAACCTGGCTCTCTGATAATATTTCAGATTCAGATATAAATATCCAAGGATATAACTTTTTTCGTAATGATAGAAATCGTCATGGCGGGGGGGTAGGTATCTATATTAGATCATGTTTTAAAAGTGAAGTTATTAGCTTTGATCAAATTGTACCAAATTCTTCTCTAGAATATCTTTGGATAAGTTTCAAAATTAATTGTATGAAATTCTGCATAGGAGTTCTGTATAGGCCACCTAGTCAAAGGCTAAACGATGCCATACAATATATTGACAATATGCTACCCAATATCATGACAATCTCTGATAATATCTTCATTTTAGGCGATTTAAATGTCAATCTGCTCCAATCTAATAATGCTCTTAGCCAATGCTTTGATGCCTTCGGTTTTGTACAGATTATTGATGAACCTACGCATATAACAGAGTACACATCTACTTTAATTGATCCCATTTTCCTGAATAATCATAATTTGTGTTCGAAACATGGTACGTTAAATGTTGACCATTTTACAAACCACCGGTTAGTATATTGTGACATAGAAATAAACTATAATGCTCAAAAACAAAAAATTGTAACGTATAGAGACTTTCAGAATTTGGATTTGTTATCTTTCGCTAATGATCTCCGTAACGTTAGGTGGAATCACATAATATATTTTAACGATATTGATAGCAAAGTGGAATATTTAACTACTAATATTCACTCTTTGTTTGACAAACATTGTCCATATCGTGTTGCTCGCATAAGCAAACCCAAGGCTCCATGGCTTACCCCAACCATTAGACTTTTATTCAAAGAACGTGATCGTGCTTTAGCTAAATTCAGGTCAAATAAAACTGCCGTCAACTGGAATAATTATAAAGCTCTACGAAATTTCACTTTAGCCTCGGTTAGACGCGAAAAAGCCGCTTATATTGAACATATACATAACAATTCATCTTCATCCAGATTTTACAAAGTTTTAAAATCAATGAAAATTCAAACATCCAAAAATAATGACATTCCCTCTCCACTTTTAAATCCCTACAAAATTAACGATTACTTTTCGTCTGTTTTTCAGGCAAGTAACAATGAGTGTTGTGAATCTATTGTAACTTATAGAACGAGCAAGTTTAGTAATAATAATACTGTTTTTCAATTTCAGCCAATTGGCATTACAAAACTTTACGATATTATACAAAAAATTAAATCTAATGCATCCGGAAATGACAATATTAATCTACAAATGTTAAAACTATGCCTACCAGCGATTGATATATATATATATATATATATATATATATATATATATATATATATATATATATATATATATATATATATATATATATATATATATATTGTAATGGTATTGAATATAAAGCCTCTTTTTAACGTATAACATAGACAAGAAGAAAATATTACTTACCTTAAAATTCAACATAATTAGTTTAAATTAAACGAAAAAGAGTTTAGGATTAATAAAATTAAAGAAATATAGCAAAAAAGTACAACAATAATGAAGTTTAATGATATTTAGAGAATCAATGATGACGAACAAAAGTGTCTTTGTAAGATGTTAATATAATTCGAAATGATATAAAAAGTATATCAAAAATTTTCTTTTAATTTGCAATAAAATCAATAATTTTTTTAATTTTGTAAAAATTTAGGTTAAAAAGTGTCAAATTTTTATCTAGTGAGCTATGACATTGTACTTTATAAAAAGCATTTCGTGTGTCAAAGTGGGGCTTTTGACCAAAATCTTTTGAAGAGTTCACATCGCTCCGTACAATAAAAACAAAAGAAAAACCCAAAGCAACGTGATAAAAAAGAAAAATTTGTTACCTGTCAGAAAAAGTGAGGTTAATAAATGTTTATAATTCAAGAAGAACAACAATCTTAAAAGGTGGCTTTATCCAAAATTATCCATCCTATCCTGTGTTCCTGTTTGGACATCTCCAATCCCAGCTGTATTCCTGTATAAAAGTATCCAGATCCAACTATATTCGGCATAAAAATATGCATCCTGTTTCCTGATTTTGGTGTTATTTGGAAAAACGATTTTATAAAATCCCATATATTTTGAACAACTAAAATAAGAACGAAAAGCATAAATTGAATAAAAGGTACCATTTTAATTACTAAATATCGATATTTAAAAAGTTTAAACTATAAAAGGCCATATAAAGTTAGATTGAAAACAATCTAAACTTATAAAAGTTTAATTATGTTAGGTTAGAAGTTTAAGAAAATTTCATATCACACTTACAAATATTATTTTATAAAAACTACACTTACCGTATTACACCAAACAATTGTCCATGTACATATAAAGTTATCGTTAATTTTTTTTCCTTTAATAAATGTTTATAATTTTTCATTACGTTCGTCGTCAATGATTTTATAAAAATCTAACCTCTTAGAGAACCCTAGAACCTGAGATAGATATTGGCTATAATTTCCTAGGTAATTAGACAGATGGCGCCCAACTACAATAACAAGATTTACAAAACACGTTCTGTCTAAATTTACGGAAGAAGGTAAATTAAATAAAAACTTTACTAATAAATATAAAAAGAAAAATCACTTACCATTATAATATATATATCTTACACATAGTTAATCTATGCTTGGAACAAGGATATTTTCCTCGTTCCTGGAAGCAAGCTACAGTGATACCTCTGCCTAAAACTCACAGTCCATCTGCGTATAAGGATCTGCGTCCAATTAGTCTCCTGTCCATAATTTCGAAAATTCTAGAACGAGCCGCCTATTTCCAAATTTATGAATATTTGGTGAATCATAACATTATTCCTCTTCATCAGTCGGG
The DNA here is from genome assembly GCA_949320105.2 of Crepidodera aurea. Taxonomy (NCBI): domain Eukaryota; kingdom Metazoa; phylum Arthropoda; class Insecta; order Coleoptera; family Chrysomelidae; genus Crepidodera; species Crepidodera aurea. The sequence goes on from OX439480.2 coordinate 10,458,625, forward strand.
TTTTCAAAAAGGTTACAGTACTTCTACAGCATTAGCATATTTATCTGATAACATACTGAATACAATCGATAAACAAAGAGCTGGTATACTCGTACTGCTCGATTTCAGTAAAGCATTTGACACAATCAATCATAATCTGCTTGTAGCCAAATGTTCTTATTATGGGTTTGAGGAAAATGCACTTTCCTTTATTAAAACATATTTAAAAAATCGATCTCAGGCAGTTATGGTAAATGGACAGTGGTCCACTTCTACTTATATAAATTCGGGCGTTCCTCAAGGCTCAGTTCTGGGTCCGCTACTATTTTTGCTGTATACGTCAGATCTATATAAACAAATTACAAGTAGTACCGCTCAATTCTTTGCTGATGACACCCAATTATTTTGTGATTTTAAAATTAATGAATATGTCCCTGCTGTGGAAAGAATTAATGAAGATTTAAATAAAATTAATATGTACTCTTCAAACCACAATTTAAAAATAAATGCTTCTAAGTCCAAATTTCTAGTTTTCTGTAAGAAAATTGCCAAACAATATATTCAAGACCATGCTAGCTTAAACTTAAAAATTTCTGGTGACAGCATTCCTTATGTCTATGAGGCAAAAAATTTGGGTTTATTCTTTGATGAATCTAATCGTTTTGATAAACATACAAATTATATTTTGCAACAAGCCTACAGTGCATTACGTCTACTCTATGCAAACAAATTCGTTCTCCGTGATAAAAATATTAAAACCAAACTCTGCTCCAGTTTAGTTATCTCTAAATTACTATATGGTATAACTGTATACTATCCTTGCTTGACTCTTTTAAATCGTAATAGACTTCAAATGGTACAAAATACATGTTGCAGGTTCATCAATAATCTTAGAAAGTTTGATCATATTTCTTTTGAATTTTCCTTGACTCGATGGCTGAATGTTAGTAATTTATTTAAATATCTATTTTTGACTCTGATATTTAAAATTCTCTGTACAACAATGCCACCCTATCTATACAAAAAACTGATTTTTAGAAATGATATGCATAATGTCAATATTCGGAATCATTTTAATCTCTCCATGCCTCGCTTCTACACTACTACCTTTAAACGCAGTTTTTCATACAATGCTGTTTATCACTATAATAATCTGGACGTAACAGTGAAAAATGCGTCGTCTGTGAAAACTTGGCAATAACTTGTTTAACTTATTTAATTATGTTTAACTTTATACCGTTATATATTATTTTCATTTCTAAACCTAAAATCGCAATAATTATAATTATTTTTTCCTTTCTATTTTTTGGTACATTTAATTATGTCACATAGGTTAATTTAAGTCAAATATTTTAATAATCAAATGTTATTTATTGGATAACTGTACTTTTCGTTTCTCTATCTCGTTTATGTATCTTATGTAAGGGTTAGATGTAAGAGTAGCCATAGGCTAAATCTCGCCTAACGAATTGTACTATTTTTTGTTTGTACAAAATAAAGACATTTTATTATTATTATTATTATTAATAAGTGTTAACGATAATAACGATCCCTTTTTGTTCCAGAACGAACCGATGAAATTCTTCTTCAGGATCACGGATATCAACAAAGTATCCGAACGCTTCGACTACTTCGACTCACAAAATCTCGACGAACTCGTAGTTCAACTTCCTCTCCGTAATTCGAGGAACAACGGAACAGCTTCGACGAGAAGAAAGGAACAAGCCATGAATAAGAAGAAAAGCAAACAGGAAACGCAGAATCAAGCGAACGGTTGTGATAAACAAAAAGTGGAAGTGGATAAAGTTCCGATTAGTAGTGACACTTCCGAAACGTTTACGAAACCCGAATGTGATAGTAAAGTGGACGAACAAAAGCTTAACGGTAACAAAGAAAACGTTAAAATTAAAGTTAAAGTGGAAGAAACTGCTAACAATAACAGTGATACGGCTGAAGTGAGTCCGAAACGTTTTATCCTAAAAATAAAGAAAGATCCGGAAAAAGTAAGCGTTACCAATACGGATTCTAACGATAATAAAAATAGTGTAACTTCTAGTAGTGTAACGAAACCAGAACTCTCAGGGCATTTAAAAAATAACGTTCAAAATCAACAAAGTGATGTAAAAAATTCTGTGTATACGAATATTACGCTTAATAGAACTAATAACGTAGAAATTATAACGAAAATTCGAAAAGTTTCCGACAAAGAAGGTCAAAACATCGGGTTGAACATTATAGAACAAACTTTCAAAGGTGAAACGACGGGAAAACAAAAGAAAAAAGTTAAAAATGAAAAATCTCTTCTAAAGTTTAAACCAAATTATTCAAAAATTATCAACAAAAATAACATAATAACCGAAACAACAAAGAAACAGAGTCCTAGTACAAGTAATAAAAATACACCGATTGTTGCGGAAGCGAAACAAAATACGAGCTACTCTGGTACTATTTGCAATACGGAAAACGAAGAAAAACTTAAATTTTTAGAAAATTTTCAGTTAGCGTCGAAGAATGCCGTACCGAAAAAAGAAGTTAAACAGCCACAAAAATCTCCAAATTTAGATGTAAATAAACGTAAATCCACAAGTCCCGCAAAATCCAATTCGCCGAAAAAAGCCGCTAAATTCGATAAAAAATCTGTCACGAGAATAATCCTTCAGTCTAAACCAAAGCCACCTCATCCTCCTTCCCAAACAACTGAGAAATTACAATCTCAAGGACTTCAATCTCTAATCGAAAACTGTAAAATTCCCTCATCCTTATCCATAACTATCAAGGATAGTACCGAAAGTAACAAATCCTCTACCATGATACCACCAGTCAAAAATTATATAGAAATATTAAAATTACCAGATGAAAATAAACAAAACGTAGATACTAAAGATAACACGAAACTTAACTTCAGTTTGAGAATGAACGATGATAGCGAACAAAAAGTGGACGAAGATTTAGCGGAGATAGCTAAAAGTTTAACCGAGAAAATACCCATGTCTACGACCGTTTCGCAAATAGTCGGTCCTAAGCCAGAGTTTCCGATACCCGTAAAAACGAACGTACCATCTAAGTTTAATATCCAACCATCACCAGTACCTGAAATAACTAACAAGCTTCTTAATGTGCCAAAAGAAAATAAACTCAGTCCCAGATCTCCTCAGTCGTTTCAAAAAATATTTGAGGAATCAATTAAAAAACCGGATGGTACTGAGTCACCAGAAATAGATACACAAACTCCTGGTTTGGAATCGAGTAATGAAGTAACGAGTACGTCCAATAATAAGAGAAACATTTTGGAAATAGCAACTCAATTGTACAAGAAAACTAAATTAGAGCTGGAAAAGAATCCACCTAACAATCAGATTGATTCGACTACACCTAAAGCTGTGCCTAAGGTTGCTATTCCAAGATTACCTCATAAGAGAAGCTTGAAACCTACGTCAAAGGGTCCCCTCTTTGATAGATCCGATGGCTTAAAACAACAACAAACCATAACCAACTTGCATTCTAATGCTCTTGGTTTAAATTATACCATATCTGTCGGACCTAATGTCTCGCCTAAAACAAATGGTATTATTACCAAGAAGGAAGGTGATATACCAGTGAAATCACCATTAGCTGTTGAAGCTTTTTCGTCGCCTAAAGATCTTCCAGCTTTATCGCCAAGACCTAGTTCCTTACCTCGAAACATATCACCAGGTTTAGTTTATAATTCTCCACGAAGTTCTCCCAAACATTCACCCAAATCATCTCCGTTGATCAAACATATGTACGCACCAATGATGGATCAGTTGAGAGTAAATACTTACTCGCCCAAACTCTCTTCTTCCAAAATTAATAAAAGTTCTCCTAATTTGCCAAGTTCCTCAACAAGCAGCAAGAGTCCTAACACTTCAAGCGCTTCGCCTAAAGCAGCTGCTGCTTCGCCAAAACCCTCCAGTATCTCTCCAAAGCCGTCTAGCGTCTCGCCAAGGTCTCCTTCTGTTTCTCTAAGCACTCCCCAGGGTACAGTTCCTCCAAAAAGTAGTCCAAAACCTAGTTCTAGCAACCAGGTCAGTAGCCAGAGTTCACCGTTGAGTCCTAATCAGATTTTGGAGAGATACAACATTCAAAATTTGGCACAATTGACGGCTAGTTTGAATTTCAATGCCGCTAATTATGGTTTAAATTCGAATAATCAATTAGCGGCGTTTCAACAAGCGATGTTGTTGAAACATTTCGAAATACAGAACAGACAGAATTGGCTGAACATGAACCAAGGGAATTTGGTGCAGTACGAGAAGTATCTGCAAAACTTGCAGAATTTGAAAACTGCCCAGAATCAGTTGTTGGGCAATATAAAAGAGAATTAAATCTTTTTATTACAATTTACGTCATAGCACAGCAGAAGAATGCGGTTAAAAATATTAATATTTCAACAGTTTTGCATTTTGATATAAAGGAGAACCAGAAATATTGTAAGGTCATAAAACATCAACCACTTGAGTTATCAGCAGGCGGTCTACGCAGAGACTTGCCTACTCTAGGCATTAAGTCCTGTTCTATGGGTATAATGATAAATAATTATTTAAAAAAATCGCTTGAATATAATTTAGAATTATTTATTTACGGTTTAGCGTGAGCATAAAGGAAATCTTGTTAAATGTTGAGACAAGGGATATCACAGCAATCACAACCCGGTACAGAATGAATCGTTCGCTGCAGCGTTGCCGTAGATTTCTACCTTTTTAGTAGATTTTGAATATTTTCATATTTCTAATTTTTAGCATGAACATGCTTACTTTATCCCAAAAAGTTAAAATCTACCAGAAATCTATTAAAAAAAGTAACACACTAAAATTTCTGCCAGGAAATCCAAAATCTACTAAAAAAGAAGAAATTTACTAAAGGTGGCAACGCTGTAAGTTGAAGTCACTTGAAGAGCCGAGTGGGGTCAACAGAGGGGAGTACATCATTGCGTCTCTCACGGTTCTATGACCATTTATTACTATTGCTTCTTGTAGATTTCGATCTATACCCAAGATATATTTTTTCCGAATCTGTATATCGATGATGTACAGTGTCACACATAACGTCCGCATTTTATGGGATTTTTTTTCCTAATTGCTGTAGATAAATTTTGACTGCCATCATTTTTAGCTTCAAAAATAATAATAAATAACATGTAAGTGGAGTAGTGGAGTAGATCTGGTTTTGAAAACGCTTAAACTGAATTTTAACCCGTCCAAATCGGTCTAGCGGTTCTCGAGCCATTGCGATTCGAAAGTATATGGATTTTCGCCGCGGCGAGAACACACGTACATCCGCGTTTTTCGCGTGGAAGAAAGTGACTTAGAGACTTGATTTTTTTCCGATAGATAGTCATGACCCAAGCATTGTGTCCCAGTTTCAACCCGCTAGTTTAATTTGGGGGGGAGAGGGAGGGCAAACACTGGAACGAAAATTCAAGTAGGTGTATATGCGGGAACGACTTTCCTGAATGGATATTTTTGGAAAATCAAGGGTAAAGAAAAAACCTGCTTAATTAACACATGGCGACCCTCGAGTCCTCGAAATTATGAAATAAATGCTCTGTAAAAAAGGGAATACTTAATTGGAAAGAAAATCGGTCAAGGTTCTTACAGATGTCTGGTCTTTGGGTATAATTCTATTTATAATGTTGATGATGATGTTTTATGATGCCTTTTATGGGAAACAAGTGCAGTAGCACTTATCGCTTATCATTCATTGTATTTATTGAATAAATAAATAAATAAAATTCAAATTTTCTATAAAGGGAACAACAGAACCAAATTTTTCAATATCAATATTCTTCTTGGCCTTTAGAGTAGCCTTCAGCATTGAATACTCTGGCCACAAAGAAGCCACACAATTAAGAACATCAATATTTTTGTTAAAACAAGGGACATTACAAGGAACTTACCATTGTATCAAGATACGCCAAGATAACGTCTTCCGTCACTTCATTTACCCTTTTTGCCGATTTCCATTGTGTGAAAGCCACGTACACCTTCTCATATGCCTGTTTTGATTTTGCAGGTAATAAATTTTCCCGCAGTTCGTTGCCTTTTTGTAATATTCCATTAGGAATGCTTTCATGCGACATGTTCCACTATTTTGTTGACTCGTTACCATAACACCCACAAATTTTTTCATATATAACTCAAACAAAATTGAAAAGGACTAAAGATAAGATTCTATTAGTATTAGAAAAAAATCTTATAGTTTAAAAACTCTAGTTGTCTTAATAGCTATAAATACAAAACTGTCAACAAAAGACAAACAATATCTTAAGATATTTAAATCTGGATCTGGGAATCTTTTAAGGGACACACACTTTTATTGCTCTACTACATCTCGAACAATAGGTAACAATGAGGGCTTATACTGATTTATGCCTTACTATATTTCTGGTTCTACTTTACTTGTGTATTTTAAAATAGTTTTATCGCCCTAGAATTTTTTTAGAATTGTTTTCAGAAGTCAAAGGTCATGTCATGTTTATTGAAAAACGTAATGAAACTATTTTTTTAATACACTGAGAAAAGTGTTGTGATAAACTTCAAGTTTTGCATAACTAAAAACTCTTTTTTCAGAAATTTTGTATGTTAAAAGGTTTTAATATATTATTTCGTTCGTATTGTGATGAATGTGTGACAATTCTTGGATTTTCCGATTATTAGGAATATTTGCTGATACTTTCAGTTAGATTCCGAATATTTGAGACTTTTTCACTATTTATTATATAAATTGTCATCGATCACAATTGATAAATAAATAAATAATTATTACGTACCGATAATTTAAGTTGTACTGAATGCGGTATAAATATTTTTTTTTATATAGTATATATAAATACATTTAAAAATATTTTGGTTATTATTAGCGTATTAACCATAATTAAGTTATTTAGTTTGCACGCGATCTTCGAAATATTCGTTGTATATTTTTTGTTTTTTATTTTGGAATTTTGTTAAAGTTTCTGTAATAAATTATTGTTATTCTTAGTTCTTCGCAAACAAGAAGGGTTGTATTATACTGATGTAATTAGTTAGTTTTAAGAAAAGTGTAAAATATTATTTTGCAATTTTCATTAAAAAAGTCATATTTCAATTTGTTTTTTACTCAACAGTCCTATTTTCCTCGTTATCGCAAAAATAATTTTTTTTTCTGTGAAACTTGGTGAAAACATTCTTCTTTGTGTTTTAAATAAACTAATTTTTTCAATGCAAAATATTTATTTTTCGATTTTGTACGATGTTCTACTCTTGATACGCAGAGTGACTTTTGCAGCCATTTACGAGGTCGGCCAATGCAGTTTTGCGTTTTTAAATACTGTCTGGGTGGGTAAGTGGAGTATAAATGTTTCTCCAAGTTATCTTCAAATTAAAAACACAAGGTTGTATCGGTTTACTAATTTATCAACCACTCAGGAAGAATGTGTAGGTCAATTAAATTCTGACCTTAAAAAATGAGACAAAATTTACGATGTTGGTGAACAAATGAGTTGGTGCTTTTATTGAGAGTTTATCACACATTGAATAGAATTCTGCTAAATTTGATTTCGTTGTCGCTAGCATGGGGCTTGTTAAGTCACGCCCACAGTTTTTATATGATGGAATGCGAAAGTGTCCAAGCAAGCGATATTGCATCTTTAGAGATAGAAACTCGAGCTAGTCTACTCCTTACTGACGAGGCACAATAATGCCGAAACCGGTATAAGGATGGCAAGCTCCTTTAATAATAAAATCAAAGTTTTTGGTTTAAAGCCCCGACTTGGTCGGGCGCCAAACCACGTCTGGACTTTCGTAATTCAATACCTGGGGGGGCATATAGCCCAAGGAGTAGTTGTTGAAGTCCAGACGCTGGTGCAATGTCTTTGTTCTTGGGAACAAGTGTGATTTATTTCACAACCTTAGATAGATTTGGTACGTTCATGGTCCTTTTTTGGTATTTTTATGTCGGATGAAATATTTTTAACGTTATTTTACAATATATTTGGCTAATTCGCAGACGCATGGAAATGCGGTGTACGTGAGAATTTTTGATGATACAATGGCGCGAGCCGGAAATCCGTATCAAGATTGACCGAAGTCTTTCTCCCACTCGTGGAGAAGGAAAAAGTTTTAAATTTTTATATTTGATTTAGTTCGAATATGTGTTGCGATTTACCGGTACAGCGTTGCCATTCAGTAACGTAGGATAGCGTAGTCGCCGATTTGTTTAAAAATTAATGAAGTGAATTTTTATGTTTAATTTGTAATTGAAAATTAAACATACGAATTTAAATTTAAAAAAAGCCTAATTTTCAATCGAAAAAGTTCACTAACAAATTTTCATTTTTTTAACTTTATCAGTGCTAAATTACTTTGTTGAAACCTCGACTTTAAGATGGTATGAAAAAATATATTGTTCGTATTGAAAAATATCGTGAAAATGCAGAAAATCTTGAAATTGATTTGCTTTTAAAATTTTGTTAGAATGAAATGTGCAGTACTAAAAACTTTCTATTCCAATTAAACTTTTTCCGTTTTTTTCAAATATTCAACCCAATTTTTAAAATTTTGATGTACAGGATCTTATTTAAGAGAAAAATCATTTTGATAATTTTTTTTGAAGCCGGACCTGAATTTTAATTTTGGTCACTATGTGTCTCTTGATTTTCCTAATAAAGTAGAACAAGCCTGCTAAATATCAAATAAATATACAAGGTGGTTCCAAAACTACGGAAAATAAAAGAAATGAGCAAAATTGATAAAACACCCTGTAACTCAGTAATGAAGCGAGTTAGATATATCAAAGTGTCCTTTATCCACAGTTAGCGTGTGTTCATTTACCTATGAAACACCCTGTATAATTAGAGCGAAGTTTTATGAAGTCCTGACCGATTTATTTTCACTTTTTCTTTTAAAAAATCATCTAACCCAACGAAGTCTTGGTCGTGACCTATTTATTTTCACTTTTTCTTTTAAAAAATCATCTAACCCAACGAAATTTTGGTCCTGGCCTATTTATTTTCACTTTTTCGTTTAAAAAATCATCTAACTCAAAGTAATTATGGTCCTCAACTATTTATTATCACTTTTTTCTTTTAAAAAATCATCTAACTCAACGAAATTTTGGTTCTGACCTATTTATTTTCGCTAGTTCTTTTAAAAAAATCATCTAATCCAACGAAATTTTGGTCCTGACCTGTTTGTTTTCACTTTTTCTTTTAAAAAATCATCTAACCCAACGAAATTTTGGTCCTGGCCTATTTATTTTCACTTTTTCGTTTAAAAAATCATCTAACTCAAAGTAATTATGGTCCTCAACTATTTATTATCACTTTTTTCTTTTAAAAAATCATCTAACTCAACGAAATTTTGGTTCTGACCTATTTATTTTCGCTAGTTCTTTTAAAAAAATCATCTAATCCAACGAAATTTTGGTCCTGACCTGTTTGTTTTCACTTTTTCTTTTAAAAAATCATCTAACCCAACGAAATTTTGGTCCTGGCCTATTTATTTTCACTTTTTCGTTTAAAAAATCATCTAACTCAAAGTAATTATGGTCCTCAATTATTTATTATCACTTTTTTCTTTTAAAAAATCATCTAACTCAACGAAATTTTGGTTCTGACCTATTTATTTTCGCTAGTTCTTTTAAAAAAAATCATCTAATCCAACGAAATTTTGGTCCTGACCTGTTTGTTTTCACTTTTTCTTTTAAAAAATCATCAACGTAATTTGGGTGCTGAAGTATTCGATTATTGTTTAAACAATGTTTTCGGTAATTTCAAAACCATTAAGAGTTATTTGAATGAAAATAACATTGTATTACTTGAAAATTAATCTTTTTCATCAATTTCAATGCTTATTTGCAATAAAAAATAAAAAAATTTCTGGATTAACTGAAAAATCGATTATGAAAAAGTCGAATTATTTTTCCTTTTATTTTAAAACTATAAAATGCTCAAATCAATAGTTAACTATTAAACAAAGATAAATAACCATTTATTATTTTTTGAAAGCAAATGAAGAAATAAAGGAGATCATTTTATATAAAACCAAAAGTAAGACTTTTCTATTCTGCTTATAAACAAGCGAGACTTACACTTCCATTAAATATTTACCTCTCTTCTGTTTCTCGGAAGGAACAGGACTGGGGATTAGGGCATGTATTTCGAATCTCTTTTTCTCTCTTTCCTTTGCGTTGTCATGGCATAAAAAGAGAAAGACATATTAAAGGTTCTGAAAATTCCACTTCAATGGTAGTATTTACTTGATGGCCCAGAGGTACTCAAAATGTTGAGTTTATTTACTGTATGCGGTAGGTATATGCACGGGCGCAGTGCTATAAAACGAAAATGATTCTGTTGACAAATAATTGTTTTTGTAGGAGCCTACTCACAATTAATATTTCTGAAACTTCTGCGCCAGTGGCGTACTCACAAGCTGGTTAATTTCGATTTTTTTTACTTAATTTTGAGCGGCAAATATTTGTCTAGTTGTAGGAAACGATAGATTAGTTATTTAAGGAGAAACGATACGTATTGTTTACAATATTTTTTAAATTTTATTTTAACTGAACTAGATAAGACTTAAGTTGAAAATATAATCACGAAATAGATACGGAAAGATAGCGTTGTTAAAAATTGTAACTTGAAGTGCACTTTAAAATGCTGGTGAAAGTATTTTAAAAATTAATAAACATGACGGCTCAATGGTCTAGGGGTATGATTCTCGCTTTGGGTGCGAGAGGTCCCGGGTTCAAATCCCGGTTGAGCCCAATTTTTTTATTTCTATTTAAACTCCAAATGATTAAAGTAAATTTAAATATTAACGAACAATGATCTCTATGAAGAAATGAAATATTTTGGATACCAAAATATTTTACTGGGAGTAATCAAACTGCACAAATGATGTGAAATAAGTTATAATCACAGCTCCCAAGAATTACGACATTAGAAAATGTCACAGACTGCACCAACGTCTGGACTTCAAACTACCCCTTGGGCTAGAGAGTATGGACTTCTGTAATTCAATATCTGTTGGAGCATATAGCCCAAGGAGTAGTTGTTTGAAGTCCAGCCGTTGCACAGTGGAGTATTTCACCTCGAAAGTTGCTCAAAATTATTGTGCGGTTTTTATTGATTTAATATATAATAAAAATCAGTTTAGAATGGTAATTTTGTATTTACAATATAAATCACACGTGAAATAAAAAATTCTATAGTATATAATACTACTCAGAATCGTCTTCACTAGATCCATCCTCATCTGCAGCATTAGTCTCTGTTGACCTCACGTCTGATGTCTCCGGTAGCAAGAGTTCTAAGGTTTCACTGGAGAATGGCTTACTTTTTTTCTTTGGCCTTTGTCTTGTACTGCTCAAGAAAGGGTCAGAACTTAGCAAAAGTCTATTCAAAACATCTCTATTACAGCTTTCTCGCGAAAATTTTCTTGGAAAATTCTGCCTATACATTCGATAGTGTTTATTTCGGGCCTCAGCCGCCTCTTCCGATAGTTGGCCAATAGGGAGTATAGCGCTGTTAATTATTGATGTTCCATGTCTTAAAACTTTGTGCACTATCGGCGTCAGCGGGTGCCACCCATACAATTCCACATATAGTTTCTCTGTTTGTTCTGCAAAATTTTCAAATTTTTTAACATTAATTCTGTATCCACTTGACAAAGTCTCTAGAATGACATTACATTTTTTTATAAGGCTGATGTCAACTCCTGTGAGGCGGGAAGAAGTTTCGGGATCTGAAAAAAATCTTCTGGAAGTATTCCCGTCATTAGTGTTCCCAAAGCCTGCCTTGGGAATATCCACCAGTAGCCCTATTTCATCTTTAAAGGAGTTTTGTATTTTCTGCTTTGTCTCCGCCAGGATTTTTTTATCTTCTTGGTTCCTTACTTGCCATTTCTTTATGGGTATTTTATACGCTAAATGAAGGAAGGATTCAAAAAATCTAATCCTTGCATGTAGTATCGATATACCGAATTTAAGGGCATCAGGGTTCTCTGTGTTTTATTTATTCAAGTCGTTAAAATCTTTTGACGTTTATCCGCATATGTAGCATCTCATGGTCGATGTCGTGTTTGTCGCAGCATTACAAACCTTTCCGTCCACCATTGTAAATGCCAATGTGTGCTTTATTTGAAGTAAACCACCATCTGTTTTCGGTATTTCAGTCTTTCTCAAGTTTTGTATTTGATCTTCTACGTAGCGGATTTCTTCATTTGTGATATCTGTTGTTTCATGGATAAAGCGGATTCGTATAGGTCTGCAGTATCTTGTGGACGATGGCACTGGGTTTTGCCAGATAATATTCTTTTGACCATCCATATTTGACATGAGTCGTATCGGCACGAATGAATTCTGGAAGATGTTCGCATCGCTATCTGTACTATTTTGAAATTTTTGTTTAAATTGTTGTTGTTGCGAACCATCACAACCCCATTTTGATAATAGCTCCAAATTGCTTCTTTCGTCTTCAGTTAACCTTTTAAGTACTTCATCCAAGTACTTACACAACCGTGTAGACGTGTGATCTAGAAGATCCTGTAGGTTTATTTCAGAACGCGTCTCTGTAACTCTAATCGACTCTTCTCGCGGATAACAGTCTTTTTTTGCTTTCTTTATCAGTGAATAACAGGGATAAATGTTCTTGTTGGCAGCATAAATTACTTGGTATTGCGTTTTTGTCAGGTCAGCTTCCACAAAAATTGATAATGCTTCTGATGGTGTGTGCTTTTTGATTATATCTTTTTGAGGAGAAGTAAAACTTTTTCTATATTTTTTAGCTCTGGTCACTATGTCCTGCAGCACGATGGCTCATTTGGGCCACATATGTTAACTGATCGCAGGGTACTTGTTCTCTCAAAACCCTTGTTTTGCGTCTCTTTGTTTGCTCACTCACTTCCTTGAAATCTTTTGTTGGTCGACCGGGCTTTTTTGTTGCCCAGGTAGGTAGTGTTATAGTACTACTGAGCCATTGTTCATTTTTCGTTAAAAATCGTTCTTCCTTGTTACTGGCGGCTGACCATTTTTGTTTAAATTGCCACTTGAAAGCCTTTAAGGCATGTCTCAATGACCCTAGGTCATTTTTAGGGCATTTTGTAATATTTTTAAGGTGGTTTTCTAAAAACACGAATTTCTCATCTATTTTCCTATCCAAACATTGTTTTAAGACGTCATAGAGTGATTTTCTAGTAATCTCCATCGCCATTGCTGGAGATTCTGAAAAAAATATCAAATAAGAGTTTTTACAAAAAAACATAGTTTTACCTAATTTGTATTAAAAAAAAAGGGCGGGTACATGCGGGTTATTTCTCTTTCAAATCATTGTAAAGAGTAACTACATTTTACATTACATACAAAAGTTGACGTTAACTAGGCTTAACTCATATACAAAACCACCTTTGAATATGATTTGTACCAAAAGTAAAGTTACATTTTTAATGCTGACATATATGTAATAAGAAATGTCACTTTAAGAAGTTCAATTAAAAAAATACAGATTTATACATAAAGTACATACCTTCCTCTTCAATATCCAAAGTGGTTATTATAAAATTGCACCGAACACAAACTCAAAATCCAATGGAAAGTTTAAGTTTTAACAGAAGCGCCAAGAACAAAGACCACCGATTCACACAATGACTGAGTTGTGACTGCTCTCACGTTTAGAGAAGAGGTGGGTTGGTACCGAAACGGCTGTTTAGTAATGTAACCGCTAATGATCTTTCACAATCGACAATTTTTACCTGCCTTCAACAAAATTCGAGTATCCCACTTATGATCGATTTTTTCTTAGAAATACTCCACTGTGCGTTGGTGCACTGTGTGACATTTTCTAATGTAATTCTTGGGAGCTGTAATTTTAACTTATTTCACATCATTTGTGCAGTTTGATTACTCCCAGTAAAATATTTTGGTATCCAAAATATTTCATTTTTTCATACAGTTTTCTATTTAATTGCAAATTTTGATTTTGTTATTAAAGTGAAGATGGCGTTGGGCTCTCCTCCACTTACTTCGACTCAACCAGCTGTTTTAAGTATCCATGTATAATGCAGTCTTCAGGCATCGTTTAGAGATACGATGTCGAGCTGGTCTACTTCTTACTGATGAGTCACAATAATGCCGAAACCGGTCTAACTGCGTATGATACTTGCATTTAATCTGTATACCCCATACGTCGTTTTCCTCATTCAAATCAATCCAATAATAACAGAAATATCAGCAGAGTCCCTTTTGCCGTCGCTACTGCGCATGATTTTTGTTTACGTGTTTAATCTGTATACCCCATACATTACTATGCCGTTTTCCCATTCAAATTGGACCAATAATAACTAAGTTAGCTGCTAACGCCATTTTGGCCTCATCACTGCGCATGATTTTTGTTTACGTATTTAATCTGTATACAACAATGTTGTCCCTTTACTCCCCCTGTCCCCTCGCGCCACTTTGCGTCTTGCGTTAGAACCCCTCTAGTTTCTATTACGTTAGAATCCCCCTACTTTTCATTGCGTTAGAATCACCCTAGTTTTCATTGCGTTAGAAGTTAGAATCCCCCTAGTTTTCATTGCGTTAGAAGTTAGTATCCCCCTAGTTTTCGTTGCGTTAGAAGTTAGAATCCCCCTAGTTTTCATTGCGTTAGAATCCCCTTAGCTTACCTACTGACAGCCTCCTTTAGTAACAAAATCAAAATCGTTGGATTAAGTCCTGAAACGATTTGGGTTCCAACCGCGTCTGGAATTCTGTAATTCAATACCTTTTGGGGAATATAGCCAGCCCAAGGAATAGTTGTTTGAACTGCAGACGTTGGTGCAGTGTGTGACATTTTCTAATGTCGTAATTCTTGGGAGCTGTGATTTTAACTTATTTCGTATCGTTTGTGCAATGATCTCTATGTGTAATTAAACAATGATGTCAATGCTAATCAACTACCAAGTTCTAAATCTAGATACTTAAACTCGTCGATTATAATGAGACAAAAGAAGACTGAAAAAATCTTTAGGCCTACTATCCACGGCGTCGTTATTTGACGAGTGCGTGCAAGCTACAAATGACGACAGGCGGTTTTTGTAGATTACATGTGTCCACGTATCGTCATACAATCGTCATTCAAGCTACAAAACATTTCAGTTTTCAAGTAGCATCGAACCAGACGTAGGTTGCATTGGCTTCATCCATACATGGAAAGAACTATAAATTGTAGATTACACAGGTCAATATTTTATCTAGGCTTGTATACGGGCATCGGAGGTGTTAGAGTGGGGTTGACCCTAAATCGCTTCCTTGATTGTGATGTGTGTAGACAAGCAGGAGCGATTTCCTAGATCGCCTCCTTTGCAGGGCGGCAGGCGGTTTAGACCTTCCTTGCTCTTGCTTCCTAGATCGTCTCCTACCTCCCTGCCAAAACTCGTGTGTGTAGCGTAATCGGGGCAATTTCGACTCAGTTCTTTAGAGAAATCCGTCCGGAGTACTTATTTGGATTGTACAGCTCTCTGAGTTACTACTATGGAAAAGGAAAACGAGCATGAAGTTTGGACACGTCTGTACTGCACTGCGTTCACTGTCGAACTGAACGGCAGGAACGTGTGTAGAGGTGCCTCCCTGCCGGCTTGCTCCCTAGAACGCCCCTGCGGCAGGCGTGTGAGTAGCCCGCTTTAGGTTCCATCAAGTCAGGTTCAAGGTCATTTGAAGGTCAAATTCAGGAATAATCTCAAAAAAATCTGAAAAAATTCATACATATATTTTTTTGGTCGCTGAATTCGAATACGTTGTTTGTTTATCCCTTGCTAGAATCCTAGAGGTCACTGAAGGTTATTTCAAGGTCATCTTGAGGTTATTGTAGATAAAAAAGTCAAGGGCATGCTGAAAAATCTGAAAAAATTCATAAGTTCGTTTTTGAGGACCCTGATTCTGAATCTGAGGTCAATCAAACTCATTTCAAGATCATCTGAAGTTCAAACAGTCAAAGAACCTTCCAAAAAATCCCTTATGTGGCTCAAATTGTCAAATTGACCACGACTAACTAAATCTTGTGGTTGTAAACATATTTATGAATTTTTTCAGATTTTTTGAGGTTATTCCTGGATTTGACCTTCAAATGACCTTGAACCTGACCTGATGGAGCCTAACCGACCCGCTAATCCCTATCAGCGACCCCGAAAACCCTAGGATACCATCTCCGTGTACAAGCCTAGATAAAATGTTGACCTGTGTTATTTATTGTTGTCAGAGAGTTATCAGAAGATAATTATTTCAATCATTTTACCGAATTACTAAAAATTCTTACCAAAATTTAGTATCGTTTGGTAAAATAAACACGTATTTGCGTCTTGCAATTCGCGTGGGTAGTAACATGCTGCAGCACGAGCTGCATGACGATAGGCAGACGCGATTTCGCTGCACCGTGGACACAGTTTCGCTTGTTTATACCTTAGTCCATTAGCCCTGCTGACTTTTAATGACCTCCAATAAGGTTAATAAAAAATGGGCTCAACCGGGATTTGAACCCGGGACCTCTCGCACCCAAAGCGAGAATCATACCCCTAGACCATTGAGCCGCTATATTTGTTTCTTTTCTAACTACTTTCACCTGTTGTATTTTAAATTACACTTCAAAGATAATACATTCGTTCCGTATCTCATCAGTAGATCGGAATTTAACACTTGATATTATTTAATTAAAAACAATAACATAATTTATATTATTATAAACAATGCGGCTCAATGGTCTAGGGGTATGATTCTCGCTTTGGGTGCGAGAGGTCCCGGGTTCAAATCCCGGTTGAGCCCATTTTTTGTTTACCTTATTTAAGGCCGTTGGGAGCCATCAGATCAGCTCCATCCTAAGGTACGACCCCAAAATTTTTATATCGGTTCATATCAATCATGTAAAAGAAAGCGCGGATCCAGGAGGGGGGGGGGGGGTCATGACCCTGTGTCATTTAAGGCCTAGCTTAGCTACTACGTGACTAACGACATTTGCACATTTGCACTTCATAAATAATTCAAAACCAACTTTGAAAATAGATTACATATTTGTTACATTTGAAATCAGCAAAAAATACCTTCGTGTCCCGTGACCCCCCCCCCCCCCCCATGGATGTCTGGATCCGCTTCTGTTTCAGTAGCGGACGCAGAGACAAGCTCGGGGGTCCTCTTTGGGGGGGCTCTAATTTGAATTTTTTGCTCCCGCTCTCGCGTTTACTTTCCCTTCTTTAGACACCGGATTTTCTCTCGATGGCCCTGCTGAAGGACCCCATAACTTTATTGGGAGGCGATTCTGGGGAAGGTTTTGAATTTGGTCCCTATATTCCAGAAGACGATGAAGATAGCCGTAAGGGATGTGACAATGATACCGTTTTCTCCGTTTTATGGAATGGGGTTAAATGTTTTTGTTCCCTAAGTAGAAGTCCCAAAATCTCTATACACATTCTAGAAACAGATTCTAATGAGGAAATGACTTAGTAATGAATTAGGTCATCGAAGAGGCTTTGACGTCTTTGGAAAAAATAAAACTTTTGTTCTGGAGTTCAGAATCCAGAATTGTCCTGTACGATGAAAGATTTTTAGGGTGAGCAAGAAAATATATATTTCCACTAACCCTGCAGACTTGAATGACCTCAAATAAGGTTAATAAAAAATGGGCTCAACCGGGATTTGAACCCGGGACCTCTCGCACCCAAAGCGAGAATCATACCCCTAGACCATTGAGCCGCATTATTTATGCTAATACAAAATATGTTATTGTTTTTAATTAAATAATATCAAGTGTTAAATTCCGATCTACTGATGAGATACGGAGAGAAAGTATTATCTTTGAAGTGTAATTTAAAATACAACAGGTGAAAGTAGTTAGAAAAGAAACAAATATAACGGCTCAATGGTCTAGGGGTATGATTCTCGCTTTGGGTGCGAGAGGTCCCGGGTTCAAATCCCGGTTGAGCCCATTTTTTGTAACACTTATTCAGTCAGTTCATTTATGGACCTGGAAAAAAATCTGGTTGATATATGGTTAATTTGCCACTGCATTAAATATATTTTGCCGAGATGTACCGATTCTCGGCATAAGAACGAAAAAAGGATAAATGCAACTATACAAAAACCCGTAGAGCACAAAGAATCAGATGGTTGGGACATATTGAAAGACAGAACAGCTATCATTAACAGAGTGCTACAAAACTATAACACATTCTATTCGCACTGTGATATGTTTTGTCCTATTTTTTTAATTTATTTTACATTGAAAAATAACGGGCCCAATACAGTCCCTTGTGGTATACCGTTGACTTTCACTATTTGAGTGCGATCAGTCAGATAAGATTTGACAAGATCTGCAGCTTTTCCTCTGACACCGTTTGTTTCTAATTTTTCCAGTAAGACTGCATGGTAAACCGTATAAAATGCCTTTTTTAGATCGAGAAAGCAATGTTCAAAAAATAACTACCAACATATAAGGTGTCCCATAAATGTGTGACTTATCAAAGTTATGTTTTTTTAAATGAAACACCCTATATATTTTCACTAGACTGAATTCCTTCGAAAAACTGCTTCTCAAAAATATAGGGTTGTATGGGTTTATACCAGGTGGTTCTGAAGTTATGGTCACATTTATGTCCCAAAATGGGTTCATTCAACACCAAATATCTCGGAAAAACAAAATTTTTTCACCAAATATCCTCGAAAATGGTGTATTTTGATTTCATATTCATAAATTTACCGAATGGCACTTTTCCCATACAGGGGCAACCAAAACTCGGGATCATTTTTTTCTCAGTTTTTTCAAATGGAACACCCTGTAAATAAGGTCATACAAGAATAGTCTACAGTATGAGCTTCCAAAAAATGTAGGGTTTGTAAACTTCTCCATTCAGAGGCTGATCAAAGAAATATGGCCCTATCACCTGATCCCCAATTATGCCCCCCAAACATTTATCGACCATCGTTTTTGGTTATAAACTTATCTAACCCAATGGGGATTTTCTGTGGAGTAGTAGTGGCAATTGTGTCTATTAACCATCCCATTACTTTTAAATGTAGACTCGTCACTAAACAAAACGTATTTAAGAAAATTTGGTTCCTCGCGAATGAAATTCAATATATTTTCGCAATAGCGAACTCTGGTATCCAATCCCTTTCATACAGTTCTTGATGTAATTCAATTCGGTATGGATGAAGTTTATTTTTGATCAATATTCTGTTCACAGAAGTATGACATATCCAGCTCTCTTGCAATTTCCCTCGAACTAACATGAGGATTCTCAACTGTTGAAAGCATTACCGTTAATTGATTTTCTTCATTTGTTGCAATCTTATTCACTACTTGCCTTTTCTTGTGCTTGACACTGCCTGTCTCTTCAAATCTTTCTTTAACCCTCCGAAAACTCGCTGGTCGTATAGATCTTGAATCAGGATATCGAACTGCATACATTCTACTAGCTAATAAACAATTTCTGTCACAGTTACCCAAAATGTAGATCATGTTTATCATTTCTTCGGTGGATAATTTCATTTTGAAACGAGAAAATATTAGATTTAAACTATAAATTCACTTCGATAATTAAATGTCATGTTTGTTGACAGTTCCTGCAACATTCAAATGTTCCAAGGGTGATTTGATAGAATTGATAAAATGATCTACATTCCGGATAGATGTTACAGAAACTGCTTTTAGCCAGTAGAATGTATGCAGTTCGATATGCGACTCGAGAGTTTTCGAAGGAGTGGTTTGTGGAAACAGAAAATATGAAACACAAGAAGTGAGCAAAACGTGGAAGAAAAAAAATAAATTAATGGCAAACCAACGACGCTGAAGGAAAAATAGAATTCGAGGATTTTTTCGCTCTACTACAAGATCAACTTTAACTGAAGTCGTAGATAGACTTAATTTATGCATAGCTCAAAACAGGAGATTGTTTGAACATCTACTGTGAAATTACGGTTTTTTTACGTTATGTTATGTTAAAGGCGAGGTCTATCAAGAGAAACCAACGACACCAGGAGACATGAAGAATAGAATTCGAGAAGTTTTTTGCTCTATTACAAGAAGAACTTTAACTGAAGTTCAAAAAGTCATGGTAAATAGACTCAATTTGTGCATAGCTCAAAATGGGAGATTATTTGAACATCTACTCTGAAATGACGGTTATTTACATTTTTTTGAGATTATTTTGTTCCATGTTTATTCATCATTGAATAAAAAAATATCAGTATTGTTTTTATGACATTTTTGATACTTTCCTTAAGAATTAGATGCATTACCGGTGAAAATCAAGTAGACAAACCCTACATTTTCTGAAGGCTCATAGTGTGGACTATTCTGGTATGACCTTATTTACAGGGTGTTCCATTTGAAAAAACTGAGAAAAAAATGATCCCGAGTTTTGGTTGCCCCTGTATGGGAAAAGTGCCATTCGGTAAATTTATGAATATGAAATCAAAATACACCATTTTCGAGGATATTTGGTGAAAAAATTTTGTTATTCCGAGTTGCTGATTGTGAGATATTTGGTGTTGAATGAACCCATTTTGGGACATAAATGTGACCATAACTTCAGAACCACCTGGTATAAACCCATACAACCCTATATTTTTGAGAAGCACTCTTTCGAAGGAATTCAGTCTAGTGAAAATATATAGGGTGTTTCATTTAAAAAAACAACTTTGATCATTTATGGGACACCCTGTATGTTGGTAGTTATTTTTGGAACATAGCTTTCATTGCTATCTACTACTTTTATTTGAAACATTTTTTCCTATCTTGAAAAGAGAAGCAGCTATCCTCCACGCACGCATCGTTGATACACCCGGTATAATATAGTGTGGCACAAGGGCAGAAAATGAGCTTTAGCAGCCCGAGGCTATTAACTGCCCTCGCTTCGCTTTGCTCGCTCATGCAGCTAATAGCCTCGTGCTGCTAAAGCGTTTTCTGCATGTGTGACACACAACTGTTTGTCGCCTACCAAAAAAAAAAACAAAAAATAGGAAAATATAACAAAAATCTTTAATTTTATAAATACAGACAGAATTGAATGAGCAACTTAAGTATTAAAAATGTACCAATTTATTTATTATATATTATTTCCAGTTGTTAAACAATTCATAGGACTTTTCGTACCATTGCGCGTTGTCTTGTTAAGTAACAAATTTAGAGAAACATTACTTACTACCTTCTTCTTGCAAGTCTGGTGGAGTATTCGTAAATTCTTCATCACTGCCTGAATTACTATTCATTTTCACTAATTCACATAATCACAATTATTCAGAATCAGAAAGTATTTTTATTTTAAAGTTTAATTCTCTTGATTCTACACTGACCTTTAATGAAAATGTATGTGAAATGTCAAAGTCAAAGGTGCGTTGATAGTTAAAATCGTGTTCTTTTTGATTTTTGCGGCCCAAGGCCCGGAAATGTTACTTTCGGTCTGATTTTTAGGGTTGATATGATTCATTTTCAGACATGGTAGGCGAAAAATATATTTGTTACCTCAAAAATAGCATCATTTGTACTAAGCCGATCTTTGAAACCATACTGTCTTTCTGATATGATTTTATGTTTATTGTTCTTGTTTTTATGCATTTTTCGTGAATTTTTGCAAGGTTGTTACTAACAGATATTGGACGATAATTACCAGCATGATTTGAATATAGTTTATGATATATGCTAATGGTTTCGATATTTGGACAACTATTTGTTTTATAGTACGTGTTTGTATGTAGTCAGGGCCTGCCGCTGCATTTGTCTTAAGTTTGATTTGATTTATTATTCCCTCTTCAGTCACAGGAGACAAGAATATGGAATTTCTTACAACTTTATTGTTTGTAGAGATATCAGCTGAAAGTGGATTAGATTGTATATTTTCAGCCCTCTATTTTTTTAAATAATTAATTAATATCAATCACAAAATTCCTGTACACGCTACTGTTCACGGACTAACCCCATTCAGAGCGGATTGTTTGATTACCACTGATACAAACCAAATACATAACTGGGTAGAAGCGATTGATTCGTTCTCCATTCAGATTTGGAATATAAAATTCAAGACAAGGACGGTTTGAAATTTGTAAAAGTGGGTATTTAGTACAAAAGAAACTTATAATTTGCATTTTAATAAACGTATAAATAATATTTCAAATGTCGGGTTATTAGGAAAGTTTCAAAGCCGAGCCCGCGGATGCTTGCAAAGTTTTAAATATAAATTCGAGTTTTAGTCCAAGTTCTGTGTGGAGCTGAGGTAATACCGGTTTTTAAGGAATTAAAAGGCAAGCGGGGTTTCTTTACTACGTTGTAATACGTTCCTTTAGAAAAAATTTAATTATATAATATAGTGCAGGAGATTTTCTAAAATAAAATGTTCGGTCTAATCTAAAATATAAAAAAATATCAGTTTACTTCAAAATTATTTTGCAATTATTTGAACTCGATCGTAGAAAAAATGGGCGGATGTAATTTCGGCCGGAAAAAGGGCAGGTACTAAAAGCCGGTAGGTAAATTCGGCCGGAGGTTTTAAGTTGCTTCCTTATCTCATAGGTATTTTCGGCCGCAGATCAAATAAAATAACAGAATGCTTTATATTAAAATATTTCTTTATTTCAAAGTGACGTAGAAAGTGAAAACGAAGATAATACGGAGGCTCCGCCTCAGACATCAAAACAACAACAGCCTGCGGCTATTGATAAAAAAATTATACCTCAGCGGGCTACGCAGTCCTTTGCTCCGGCTACGCAGTCCGGCGTTGAAGCTGACGGCGTTGAGGGCCCCTCGGCCGAAATTACCCCTGTCATAAATGGTACCCCTTGATTTATGCAGGTAGGCCAAGGGATTACCGGCCGAAATTACGCCCGCCGAGAAAAAATGTGTGCAACATGTGCAAAAAGTATATTTGTTGTAAATAAAATGAAATCGAACAAGAGCAATTCAGCCACTTATGAAATCATAGTCAGTATGTTGCATCCATCTCTATAACGGGCTGTTAAAGTCTATCAGGATCCGCCTTAAAAAATCTCCAACTTTTCTCCTATGTTCACCTATTTATTTGGTGAACTTAACATTCATAAATATTTTTGACATTTATTATATCGACCTTGGCAGAGAGTTAGATGACTTGCGCGGGCTTCGTTCTTTTAAGATAAAATGTAGGATACCTAATAATGGCTCTTCAACGTAGGTTTCTGCCTTTGGGTATTCCGTTCCCTTCTGCGAAAACCTTGCCCTTCTTGCTATTCTTCTTCTGTCTGATAAAACCTGCATGTCGTTTCTTCTGCCAGACCTACGTTTTCCATGGGTTTCTTGCCTACTATTGAATTTACGGACCTTCTGTCCTTGTTTATTAGGTCTGCCGTGATTTCAGGTGACGGTTTCTTAAGAATCCTTTTTGCCTGCTGATTTCTTTCTTAACTGTTGCTTTTGCTATGCCGCAGGATGATTCTGGACCATTCTTTCTTCTTCTTCTTCTGTTTGGTGGGGATGTCAATACACTGCGACCTGTAATATTTATTGTGTCCCCTTCTGCTGCCCATCCGTTGAGATTAGAGCAGTTCCTCAAGTCCTATTGCTTTCAAAAAGTTCAGGATGTCGGCAGGCTACAGGTCAGGTAGCCTCGGATACTGAGAGAATTTGGATAGAGGTTTCGTCCTCTGCCTCGCAAAATCTGCATTCTTCTCCTTCTACTAATCCGCGTTTCTTTAGGTACACTCTCAACCGGCAGTGCCCTGTTAGGATTCCCGTTTGTATTCTGGGATCGTTTTTACTTTTGCTGGTACAGTCGTCTGATCTCTTCTGGTTGTAATTTCCCAGTAGTGTCTTGGCCTGCCTCATTCCTTGTAGTCCTATCCAGTATTGGGATCTTTTCTTATTTATTTCTTTTTCAAGTTCATCAAGTATTGTGCTGGTGCTTATTCCGCAGAAGGATTAAGGTCCCAGAAACGGTGTTTCAGCCCCTTTTTTTGCGAGTACGTCTGTTATTCCATTACATTCCGCTCCAGTGTGTCCCGGAACCCTTACGAGGGTACCTAGTTCGTTTAGTTTCTCTAGGCACTCTCAAACCATCTTGAAGTTCATTACGTGGGTATTCAGAGCATTAATGGCTGCTTGCCTGTCTGACATGATGATGATTTCTTGTCTGTTTTTATTCCTTAGCTTTGCGTTGAATTCTTTTACAAAGCTAAACTTTGTCATCTCATCTTGGGGCATATCCCAGGTTTGGAGATTTCCAGGAAGGATTCGAAACTTGCGTTTGGTGGATCCTTCTCTGGTTATTCTGTAAGTTGTCCGGACCATAGAATGACATTGACGAGCCTTGTTTGGCCAGTCCGTCGGCGTTTTCATTCCCTTGATGTTCTTTGAGTGCTGAAACCGATGCCAGGGTCACTTTCTTGCGTTTAGCTAGTTCATCCAGGACAGGCACAGTCCTATACAAGTTTAGAGTGTACTTGGGTGGCCTTCAGTGCTTTTAGAGTTGCCTGGCTATCGGAGAATATGACAACGGACTTGTCTGTTTATTTTTCCGATACAGAGGTGTATTGCTGCTACTTCCGCTTGGTGGTGTCTTTTGACAAGATCACTGGGATCATTATCCTTGGTTTTTGCCCGTATATTCCGGCTCCGACTCCTTCTTCGGCCTTCGAGCCGTCTGTGTACCACATTGTGGCTGCACTGATGGGTGCTTCTCCCTCCCAGTGTTCTCTCTGTAGTACTTTGACTACGTAAACATTATCTAATCTTGAAGGTTATCCAAATAATCACATTTTATAAAATTCATAATTTTTTATTATCATTCCTTATTACATTACGAAGCAATAAAGTTCACAAAAATGATCATTAACATTAATTTACATAAACATTTAAAAAGATAAAATTCTTGTATATTTTAAATAAAAATTCAAACAAAAATTATAATATTTGTAAAATATATAACACGCACGACGAGGTGGCCGAGTGGTTAAGGCGTTGGACTGCTAATCCAATGGGCTCTGCCCGCGTGGGTTCGAATCCCATCCTCGTCGGTTTTTTAGCCTCTTCGTATGCAGTATTTTTAATACTTTATCAAATTCGAACAAGACAAATTCGTTCCATTAAAAGTACAAGACCGGAAAGTAGTGTTTTGCAGGTCGAGACAAGCAGATTGGAGAGCCTGTTAATGACTAATTTTCGGCCACGTGACGTACAATATTTTTTTAAGACCAATAGTTTGATGTAAGCTTAATTTATTTTAAAAGAAAAATCGAAAAACTCAGTCAGTACCAACATAAAATATAATATAAAACTATATAGACAAATTGCAACACGTCTGAATCGCAAACAACTCCTCCTGGGGCTAAAGCCCCCACAGGCTTTGAATTACGGCGATACAGACGCGCGTTGGATGGTTGCCAACCCTTTGATTTTGTTATTCGAGGATCCCGTCACTCCCAGACCGGTTTCGGTATTTTTGTGTCTCTTCAGTGAGAAGTAGATGGCTCGACACAGCAGCTCTAAGCAATGTATGAAGACTGCATTGAACCCACCAGATACTTAATACAACTGGCAAGTGTACTAAGAACGAGGAGAACAACGCCATCTTCGCCAAATAACAAAATACAAAGTTGCAGAAGTAGATAAACAAAGCGGGCATGACTACCAGCATCGGGAATTCAATGTATTAGAGAGAACGCGATATTATGTGACGTATCTTCGTTGTTAGGGGTGTGATTTGAATGGGACAAACGGCATTGTAATATAGATGGGTTGAGAATTAGATAGGTAAAGAAAAATCATGCGCAGAGACGTCGCCAGATGGGTCGTAAGGCCTAACTTCGTTGTTATTGGTCCGATGTGAATGTGACAAACGGCATTGTAATATAGATGGGGTAAATATTAGGTACGTAAAGAAAAATCATGCGCAGAGACGCGGCCAGATGGGTCGTAATGCTATACTTGGTTGTTATTGGTTCGATTTGAATGTGATAAACGGCATTGTAATATAGACGGTGAGAGGAATAGAAACGTAAAGAAAAATCATGCGCAGAGACGTGTGGTCGGAAGGACCATAGCGTTTAACTTCGTTGTTAGTTGTTAGTTGTTCGATTTCAATGAGACAAACGACATTGTAATATAGATGGGGTAAAGATTAGGTAAGTAAAGAAAAATCATGCGCAGAGACGTTGCCCGAAGGGCCGTAACGTCTAACTTCGTTGTTAGTGGTGCAATTTGAATGATTAAACCGGCATTGTAATATAGATAGATTAGATAAGTATAGAAAAATCATGCGCAGTGACAGAAGGACCGTAGCGTTGATTCGGTTGATAGGAACTCCCTGATCTTTTTGCCCAACTGACATATTACGAAAATTATAACTATATTGGGCCACTTCAATGCTAAAGAGAATTCTTCCCTTCATGTGACCCAGAAGGAAGATTGACAACTTGGACAGTTGAGTCTACGTTTTTAGGAGCATCGTCTTGTGGTAAAAAATGAATATTGACTGAGGCATCTCTATCTCCAGAAGTAGGTAGCTATAAGGGGTACAGAAGGAAGGTTAGCAACATGAACAGTTGATTCTACGTTTTTAGAAGCATCGTCTTGTGGTAAAAAATGAATATTGACTGATGCATCTCTATCTCTAGAAGTAGCCTAACAAGCGTTCCTTCATTCCTGATGAACTATCTAATCTTGGATCTTTTTTAGTCTAACTTGCCTCTTCTGGCTTTCTTCTTCATCGCTAGAACTTTCTTGTGAATTATCTTGTCTATTCATTGTGTCGGCAAAACTAGACAAAGATACATGTGGCCCAGAAGGAACATTGACAACTTGGACAGTCGAATCTACGTTTTAGGAGCACCGTCTCATGGTAAAAAGTGAATATTGAATGAGGCATCTCTTCCTCTAGAAGTAGTTGTGAGAGTTACAGCAGGAATTTTAGCAACATGAACAGTTGAGTCTTTATTCATCAGAACATCATTTTGTGGTAGAAGAGAAACATTGACTGTACTATCAATATTTCTCATAGAGCCATCTATGGTTTCCAAGTTTCGTTTAACAAGTAGAGTATCTAATCTGTCATCATTCTGGGGTCTCATAATCAAAGTTGCATCCCTATCGTAAGAGTGGTAGTGGTAGACTTGAAACGTACAACTTGGCTTACATTATTCGCAACATGAACAGTAGTACAGATTTTTCTTATTGTCACGAGGTCCGTTATTGGCCTACGTGTCGCTGCTATGTATCCAGGGCGAAACTAAAATAATTTTGATAAATAAAACTTCTAAATGTTTTTGACTTTGTTTTTTCGGAAATTATTATTTTATATATATATTTGGGATTTCGAGACATTATGTCTTAGTCGTTTGTCGTGATTTTCATCAAAAGCGTGAGTTAAAAAATCTAAACAATTCCAAGAATTTTCCTTTCCTTTCAGCACTGATCAGACAGTAGATTTTCATGAAAATGTATTTAGTTAATTAGCATGTTTCTAAGTGGCTTGTTTGATTTATTCCGACTTCCAAAGGCAAACAAATCTTTTATCTAATTTTATATTCAACATAAATATTCAACAGTTTAAAGTGCGGCGGTCACCAACCAGCCGTCCTGTCGACCTTACTTTACTGATAAAACTATTTCAAAGTGTTTTATCTCTTTTCACGCTACGTCGCTCGACCGTAAAAGAAAGAAAGAGTAGATGAGAAATAAATAAATCAGCTCGGGAACTGAGTGTATTTACCAAAGTTAAGTCAATGTTGTGTGTAGATAGGGGAGTAGAGGTGCTACTACCCCCAATATACAATAAAAAGGTACAACAATATTATCTTTTATGTTTTATTTTCAGCATATTGCATTGTAGTCCAGTAACTGAAGGGACAAAGCTGTAGATAAGTCTGTCCAGATTTCCTTTGCGGCTTAATTTCTAGGTCTTGACGGTTGCTTCCAAGGGCGAAAAATTTCACCACGATTCCGACTTGGGAGAAGGCTGAAAATGGCTCCTAAAATCTGAAAAAATGGTTTCCCGCTAATATCTGCCACAATATGCAAATTAGCCAATTTTTGTTTAGATAAAAAATGAAGACCTTATCATTATCTACAAAAATGGTCCCTATCATTTTTTTCGGGAATTCGATAGTTTTCGAGATAACCGGACCCAAAAGTCGGCTCATTTCAGCGGCTGCTCTACCTCTATAGGAATGCTGCTGTCTATGCATTAACGTAAACGGGCGTACGAATTGTTTCAGAACTCGGGCAAAAATTGATATTTTTCGATGATTCAAAGTTCATTGCAATGGGAAAACCCATAGGTATCGATCCATGTGCCTTGAAGCCCGTTCTTTCCTGTCGAGAACATTGAAAAAAGTGGTCAAAGTTTATGTTTTCCCAATATTTTGGACCATTTTAGTAATTCATTCATAGTTTTTTATTCCATTTTTTTTTAATGGGATCTTGAGATGTCTCCAATCATCTCATAAATTTTTTTTCAGCAGCTTTCTGGCGTTTTAATAAAAAATTGATTTGTTTATTTGCAATTTTCGGAGTTCTAGAAATCTTCGAAACAAGCACGAATTAAAAACTCATATTCCATTATATTGTTATTCAATCCACACCATTTTAAAGCTTAAAGTGTCTACTTACAATCTGAAAGCAAATTTAGCACACGTCCAGAATAAAAAGGCTAGGCACCACCTAGAACTGGAGAATATTATTGAAGAAGTTAATCGATGCATACGAATCGAGCTGCCCCGAACAAGTAAGCAGAAATTGTAGGGACGCACCTTGGTGGAATTGTAATTTGGCAAAATTAAGATCCGAAACTCGAAAGCTCTTCAATAGGGCAAAGAGTAGCGGAGATTGACAGAGCTACACCGAGAAACTAACCACCTACAACAAAGAACTGAGAAAAGCAAAACGAAATAATTTCAGAAAACTTTGTGAGGATATTGACTCCACACCTGCTGCCGCTAGACTATAAGCCAGATGGTAGCTACACCGAAAGTGAGAATGAAAGAGCCCAGCTCTTACTGGACACTCACTTCCCTGGAAATGAACCTATCTCTATAGGGCACACTCCAGAACGGTATAGTAAACCTACCAGAGAAGATACGGCAATGGCCAGACATATTGCAGCAATAGCCGCATAAGATGGGCCTTGAACATCTTCCAACCGTTTAAATCAGCAGGAGCTGATGGAATACTTACTCCAGCGCGGGCAAGAAGAAATTCTACCACACCTAGTGAGTATGTGTCGTAGCAGTCTAGAACTGGGATATATACCGGAAGTATGGAGAAGAGCCAGAGTCACCTTCATTCCTAAAACAGGCAAAAGGGATACAACCAATCCTAAATCCCTTCGACCAATTAGTCTCACATCGTTCGTTCTGAAACCATACCATACCAAGCCTGTACTTAAAAATATACACGGTCAACGCATTGGCAGTCGGGATTATGCGTGCAGGATCGACCTTTTTAGAATTGCTGGCTTCAGCATACATTTTTGCTCGATAGCTTTGGACGAGCCCAATAGCAGGTTTATCGCTCGTGCGGAACTCTTTGGGCAGCCCCGCAGAGCCACCCCCGAGCCCCCCCCCGGTCATTCTAATGCCAAAATTGAATTCGGCATCCCCGAAAACCACAGGGTAACGATTTTCGGCTGATTTTCATGGAGGCTGCCGAGTTTTCAGTCGTTCTTATAATGTTGCAAGTAATTATGCAATT
This sequence comes from Crepidodera aurea, assembly GCA_949320105.2. Classification (NCBI taxonomy): domain Eukaryota; kingdom Metazoa; phylum Arthropoda; class Insecta; order Coleoptera; family Chrysomelidae; genus Crepidodera; species Crepidodera aurea. The sequence goes on from OX439480.2 coordinate 10,488,278, forward strand.
GCAAAATGCATTTATTGGCATATCCACACGATATAGACTTTTTTCCTGGGAGCTTTCTGAACACAATGCAGAAAACCTCATCTCGATATATGCTGGGCTATATTGATATCTAAATAATAGATTTATAAAAATGAAGGACGTCTTTTAATACCTTTGTAAATGGTTATGAGCCCAAAAAATGGGCTCAACCGGGATTTGAACCCGGGACCTCTCGCACCCAAAGCGAGAATCATACCCCTAGACCATTGAGCCGCATTGTTTGTATCATTATAAAATATATTGTTTATAATTAATTTGATAAGATCTAAACAAAAATTCCGATCTGAAGTTACTTATCGCGGTCCACTTAAGATATTGGTGAAAGTAATTAGAAAAGAAACAAATATAGCGGCTCAATGGTCTAGGGGTATGATTCTCGCTTTGGGTGCGAGAGGTCCCGGGTTCAAATCCCGGTTGAGCCCGTTTTTTGTTAACCTTATTTAAGGTAGTAAGTATCTTCGATGTCATATAAAGGGCCCTGAACGTAGAAAATATATGAAGAAAAAAAGAAATAGTACTAAAACTATTCACTGGTAAATTGGACCACTGGGAAAGAATGGAGGACCCAACATTGGGAGGAGCTTCTGGAGGAAGGTTCTGAATTTGGACTTAATATTCTAGAAGACCGTGAAGGAGGTGACAACTATACCGTTGGAAGGCACAAACAACAACAAGAGCGTTGAAATTCTTCCTTTTACGGAAAGGGGTTAAATGTTTCTGTTCCCTAAGGGCGCATCCCAACTCCCAATCCTTTAAAAGGTAAAATGTAAGGGTCTCTATAATCCGCATGCCTAATTCGTACCCGTTTGAAAAATTTACCTGAATATCCAATCTAATTTAAATATAGAAACTAATAAATTCATAGATTTATAATGTCCTAAACAAGAATTATTGAAAAATTGGAATTTCCTTACCTTTTTTTTGTGGAGAAATCCTTTATGGACACTTTGGCTGAGACTCCCTTTCGGGCTACTCACTAAAACTCCAATGCGTCTCTCCAGGGTGCTGGGATCGTTCGTTAAAACATACATAGGTACCCGCAGGAATTGCCCTTTATACTTCCAAAGCGGCCTTTTTGACCCTTTCTAGAGTCTCCTTCTGTATGACGTGGCGTATGAAATTATATATGGCTTCCCATTCTTCTTTTCCCCTTAACATTTGCTCAACGATTTTGTCGGGCATGAATCTTTGGCAAACCAAGATTTCTACTTGTCTTCTTTTTCCAATTCCAACCGGGCACTGCAACACAGTGTGCTCTGGGGTGTCGTTCTCGTCCCCGCAAGATATACATTCTGTCGTTCCAGTTTTTCCTATTATTTTGGTGTAACTGCCAAAGCATCCATCCGTGGCCGTTAAAAATTGGGTCAGGTAGAAATCAGTGTACCTGTATCGATACTCCATGTTTTTTATTAGCCTTTTCGTCCACGTGCTCTTCTCGCTCTCTTCCTCCTTCATCCACTCTTCGTCCCAATTATCCATCGTTCTCTTCCTTTCCAGCTTTTTGGCCTCTCTTGTATGGGGAATTTCCTTACCTAACCTAACCTAACCTAATCATTATGTGAATCTTCCGTACTTGTTAAAATAATAATAAGTAATAAATTTATATATATTTTTTTAGTAGTTTTATTTTGACTATTGCCCTCGTCTTATGTTTATGTACTTGTAATATAAATAGCTATTATTTAAGGTATTGTACTGTTTATTTAATTATATTGTTAGTAACTTTATTTTAATTTTGACTATTACAAATTTTGTTAATGTACCTAAATTCTTTAAAATACTTGTGTTAATAAAATTCCATTTCAGTATGTATATATAATAGGTAAAATGTTTTGTAAGCTATGTGTATGCAGAATAATCGGTTACTCATGAAATAGTCTTGTCAAATACCATTCGAGCAGCTAATTTTTCCTGTGAAAAAATTGAAAAAACACAATGCAACGTAATATTGGGCACGAGTTGGTCAGTTGGTTTTCTACCTTGTATTCGGTCGAGCACGAGTTGGTCAGTGATTTTTAGGAACAGGTAAAGACGAGCACGAGTTGGAAATCGCCGGTTCCCTAAATGAAAGTCCTAAAATCTAAAAGAATTGTCCCTAAACAAATTGTACGATGAAAGATTTTTAGGGTGAGCAAGAAAATATATATTTCCACTAGTCCTGCTGACTTTTAATGACCCCGAATAAGGTTAACAAAAAATGGGCTCAACCGGGATTTGAACCCGGGACCTCTCGCACCCAAAGCGAGAATCATACCCCTAGACCATTGAGCCGCATTGTTTATACTAATATAAAATACGTTATTGGTTTTAATTAAATAATATCAAGTGTTAAGATGAGATACGGCACGAATGTATTATCTGTGAAGTGTAATTTAAAATACAACAGGTGAAAGTAGTTAGTAAAAAAACAAATATAGCGGCTCAATGGTCTAGGGGTATGATTCTCGCTTTGGGTGCGAGAGGTCCCGGGTTCAAATCCCGGTTGAGCCCATTTTTTGTTAACCTTATTTAACGCCGTTACTATTTTTGATAATTTCGTAATATCTTCGAACCCTTATATGGGTTCATTTCGATCATATAAACGGCCCAGAACGTAGAAATTATATAAGGAAAATTAGACAACTGGGAAAGAATGGAGGACCCCAAAACTTCACTGGGAGGAGCTTCTGGAGGAAGGTTCTGAATTTGGACTTAATATTCCAGAAGACCGTGAAGATTGCCGTAGAGGAGGTAGCATAGAAAGGGGTTAAATGTTTCTGCTCCCTAAGGGCGCATCCCAACTCCCAATCCTTTAAAAGGTAAAATTGTAAGGGTCTCCAGAAGGCCGTGAACATAGCAGTAAAGTATGTTCCCACAATCTCAATGTATCCGCTTTTATAAACAAATATGCTTTAGGTAATAGGAAACAGATTGTAATTAGGGAACAGGGAACAGGGGCGAGCCAACCCCCGGCGGCGCCTGTCAGGGCCGTCGCGCGGTTTGTGTCGCCCAAGGCAAGGCTTCAATCGGTGCCCAAGGCAAGGCTTTAATCGCCCCCCTCGCCCCCTTCGGTAAAAATCGTAATTTTGTTCGTTCTTGTCTTGGTTCGGGGGGATGATACCGTAGCTCTTTAGAGCCATTCCATTATCCACCACCTATGCATCTATTGTATAACACAGAGGCCAATACAGTCCTCTAAGTGTTTAGGCCCTGGCGCCTGTATGCGAAACCTATGAAGCGCCTCTTTTTTTTGTCGTCGTGTTTCGACATTTCACCATTTCACAATTCAAATTGTGTAAAATTAAACCACATACGTGACTTGTACCTTTTTACTTATCGATACTCAACTATAAAGTTGTTGTGTAACAAAAATAATTTCAATAATTGGCGCTGGCATTTCAACGTGCCTCTGTTGTTTTGGTGGCACTGCCCGCCGTACACTTCGCACATATGGGCGGCGCTGCCCTGTAAGGGAATGACTTGGTACTGAATTAGGTCATCGGAGGTATATAGAACCCTGAAGAAATGGTGTGCTGCTGTAATATTGAACAAATACAAATTGTTTGTGATCCAGAAGTATCCTGAAACATAATTTATGATTTTTATTCAAAAGTATTTATTTTAAACTTATTCTAAGGATCCTAATATACCTCTCAAGGATAAAAATTATCTTAAAAGGTTTGTTAATATATAAGAAAAAATAAATATTGGTTAATTCATCAAAATTTAATAGGAACATTGACCGTTAAACAATCTAAAAAAGAAGCAAAAACAACTTAATTACATTTTATTAGCACTAAACCTTAAAGATTTTATCAAGTTTAAAATCTACATCAAATAACTTAAAACAAACACGTAAACAAACCAATTTCTAATAGTAAATCTAGCGTAAAGCCACAAAACCGGTCCTGTAAATTATATCAGTCGCCTGGTCTATGATTTCCAATGTAATTATATAAGCTAGACGAAGTTGCACGAATATTTGCGAACGAGGGCAACCAAACTCACTACGAAGCAAACAGCGCGCTTAAAAAGAAAGCGACGTTGCCGGATTTTTTATATCGTTTGTCTCTCTCGAACCGTAGGGAGTGGTCGAGGCTTTTTCCTTGTCCCACTTTTGAGGATTCGAGCAGGCTTAATAAATATAAAGTGTATTGCAACTTGTGTTTCGTTACTCAACTTTACTATATTGGCTTACTGTTTTGGGATAGAGTGCATAGGCGTACAACTTTTTTTTGCGGACTATGTACGTGTTACATAATGGGATATTCTGGTTTATTACGAATTCCATAAAAGTCCTCCTCTAATAGTCTAGCCATTATTTTATTATTTATCCTGGTAAAGGGTAGACTTGTTACTAATTAATGTGCCCGGGTACTAATGGTCTAATAAAGGTTAGGAGGCAAAAAATGTTAGTACGGGATACGTAGCTCGTAGGGTTATACAAATAACCTGAGTACCGTGTCTAGCTTAGCATGTATGATCTAAGGAACTATCGATAGATATTTCTTCTTCTTTTTCGTAACAGGCCTCAGCGACTAGGCTATTGGGCGTCCGTTTTGGCTTATATGAACGCCATTCATGGCTTATTTTTTTTTATATTTATAATAATCTGTTTGTCCTAACTCCTAACCTTTATTTGTGAGTTTTGTGACATAGAAGACGATCTTTTTTCTCTAGGATATAAAACCATATATGTATTAACTACAAATATTGACCAAACGCCATAAGAGCGATGTTAGAAAACTGAAGCCAGATTTTTTATCTACGTTTTTCCTTGTCTAACGGACAACGATGATCGAGGGCGAGTGCGCAAAATTCAAATTTTGAATGAATACATTAGTTTTATTTCGACGCATGCGCATAACTCAATCCTTGCCGATACTCTTTTGTTTTGGCATCAGATACGCTGTCCTTATTATCAATATTGTAGTTAATACATATGTAGATATAAAACTATCGATTATTATCGATAGTCAAGTTGTCTACTATCGATGACTACGACTATCGATATTTCTCGACCTCTGTTTCGGACTGTTAATACAACATTACAAGCACGGCACAAACGTACTGGATTGGGTATGAATACAAGGAGCCGACAGGCCTAAGTGACACCGGAGGCTTCGGTAAAAAATTCACCCCCTTCGAGGGCCCAAGGGGGTGAAATTCTTAGTGAGTGCGCCTGAAAAGGAGATTCTCACAGTAAACCTTGAGATTTAAGACTCATAACCTCCCCATAAAGTGGTTTCTTCACCTCCTCAAAAAAAACTGCCTCCACCATTGTTACAACCGCCCTTATCTCCGGTGTCAGTTGTAACATTTGCACACACTTTATAAAACGACAACCTATTGTAGCCATGACCGGATTCAGCCTATTTTCAGGGGGGGGGGGGGCTGTCTTCAATGCGGGAGTGGGGTGGGGAGGTTATGGAATGTCCACTGCTTAGCGAAGGGTCAGCTACAAGTCTATCCTCCCTCATGGTTGTTCTCATCCAGTTTTTCAACCTTCGAAGGGTTGAAAAGGACCTCGCGGCTTCTTGGAATCTTTCTTTAAATTAAATAACATGACCTAAAGGATCCGCCCATGATCAGGCCCGTGCGCGGGGGGAAGGGGGGTTGGAACCACCTTCTCAAGAGGAAAATTTCTGTATCTATACTTTTAATTAGGATGGACAAACCTAAGTTCCTTTTTTTTAATGAAAACCCCCTCTCGAGCAAATCCTGCGCACGGGCCTGCCCATGATTGTAGCCGGGACTCTAATTTTTACATCCATTTAAAAATGAAATAACAGTCTTTTAGCTAAAATGCTTTAATCGTTGTTTGTATTCATTGTGATGTCCTAGGATAGCACAGGATCGCCATGTGATGTTCCTAGGTTTTAGGGAGATGAGGTAGGGATTGAAACTCAGCCCTTAACTAACGGACGTCTATTAACGGTGATAAATAAATACAAACATACTACACAATAAGGTGTGGAGTAAACTATTAAACTATATATAAATATAATGAATAATAGGAAGATTGACCTTAACCGGTTTATATATACAATAATTAATTAAACAAAGTAATATACATCGACCTTCCTATTTACACGTAATGAAAACATGTACAATGACATGACATGCCACATGATAATAGCAGTAGTACGGGTGGTCAAAGTGACATAGTTACAACTTTACTCACTCTACCCGTCTTTCTTGTTAACGCTATTCCCATATCATCTACTACTCTAATAGCACACATTGTCCTAGAGACGTCCCAATTTGGTACAATTCATGTCCGAAGGTCCTGGACCTGAAATCGTTGTCCATTCGTTGTCATTCCCATGGATGTCCTATGTATGTCCCGAGGAAGATTTATAAGAAAATGTCCCTGTGAGGACTTCATGGGATGTCTACCACAGAACATATTTGTAAAAATCCTAATAACAACATCCTATGGACGTCCGAATTGGTACATCTCATATGATGTCCAAGTGAGGACGTTCATGGGATGCCTACGATAGTATATATTTTTAAAAGTCCTAATAACAACTTCCTATGGACGTCCCAGTTGATACATCTGATATGATGTCCCTGTGAGGAGGTTCATGGCATGTCCCGAATAGTACATGTAAAAAAACCCCAAGAACAACATCCTATGGACGTCCCAATTAGTACATCTCATATGATGTACCTGTGAGGACGTTCATGGCATGTCCCGAATAGTACATGTAAAAAAGCACTAAGAACAACATCCTACGGACGTCCGAATTGGTACATCTCATATGATGTCCACGTGAGGACGTTCATGGGATGCCTACGATAGTATATATTTTTAAAAGTCCTAAATAACAACCTCCTAGGGACGTCCCAGTTGGTACATCTGATATGATGTCCCTGTGAGGAGGTTCATGGCATGTCCCGAACAGTACATGTAAAAAAAGCCCCAAGAACAACATCCTATGGACGTCCCAATTGGTACATCTCATATGAAGTCTCTGTGAGGATGTTCATGGCATGTCCCGAATAGTACATGTAAAAAAGTCCCAAGAACAACATCCTATGGAAATACATCTCATATGAAGTCCATGTGAGGATGTTCATGGTATGTCCCGAATAGTACATGTAAAAGAACAACATCCTGTGGACGTCCCAAATGGGTCTTACATACTTCCATGGGATGTCCCTGATAGGTACACATAGGGAAATAGAAAAAGATACTTTGAAACTAAAAATTTTGTTACTGATATATAATGGCATTCCCAGTCCCAGAAATCTGAGCAGAGAATACTAAAATAAATAAGCTGTGTGGTACTTGTTTCTCTATTTGCATTTTTGTCATTGTCTTTTGAATTTTCGCAGTGTTTTATTTTGATACTAATAATTAAAATTGCAAATGAATCGTTTTTTATTATAAACCAACTTCCAAATTGCGTACATCAACTGTTACTTCCTGCTTTTATTTTAAAATTCCCGCCATGTTTACATTATGTTGACAATTCCTCTGTATCTGACTGTGTTGCGTATTTTCAAGTATACACAGCCATAATGCTCTACAGTTTGTCGCCGTATCCGAAAGGCAGAGTAGATGAGATTTTTAATGTTTGGTGGTCACGACTTGGGAATTGAACTCGGGCCGCTGCGTTACTCCGATATAATTACCATAATCTTACAAGAGCATTCACTATTGGGTTCTAATTAACAGTGCTGTTCCTAAAGTGGCGCTAGGAAACAGTAGCAAAGCCTACTCCGAACACGAGTTCACTAGTTGATGCCCTAATGTCCATAATAGTTGATGCCGTCGACACAGAAGTTAAAAAAAAAATTACCATAATCCTCTTTAAGTATCTAAGTTTAAGTTTTCAGCCCTACATACCGAAATTATTTTCATTGTTTTCAAATTATAGTTACCAGTCTTGGAGGTAATAAGTATCAAACGATATTATTGCTGGTCTAGTCCCGAAGCCATTTGTGTATAATTATATATTATATATAAGCTCAAATTGTTAGTGCAATCTTCCAGGTACAAGATTCACAAAATATATAAAAACAAATATCTACAAAGGACTAATCCAATTTTACTAAATAAGTATCCTTGGTCCAAGAGAACAAAGAACATTTTTTATAACACAAATTACTCAGTTATCAAAATAGCTAGAAAAACGAAGCATGATCCATTTAAACGTCCTTTTGTCCTTCTATCCAAAAACACCACTGAAATTTTCCGAATCTTTACCGTTTTTCCAGAATTAAATACCTTTTTTAACTAAAAAGTATCAACATATTATCAATACCCCACCAACGAAGACCTTCTACGCAAACCAATAAGTGCAAAGAGGATAGAGGCAAGAGGAGGAGGCTAAGGCGGGGCTTACAGCTGTATTGGTTGTCCTGCTAACCAATGTATGGAATTATTGTTGTCCTTGACTGTCTTTAAAGCTGAGAGGTTATAAATAAGAACATCTGGCTGGGATTTTTATGGCTCTTTTCATGGGGGTCATTAAAATGGGGTATAATATGATGGTTGATGGTGGTCGTTAATTCTTTTGTAGTTATTGTGGGAGGGGAAAGTTAATATGGGTGAGGTGGCAGAATCGTTAATGGGAGTGAGTTGTGATCGGGTAGGGATTAGATTAGATATAGGAATTGACGAGTATAAAAATAAAAATCTATTCTTAGGATAAGATTTAGGACAGTTTAAATTAAAGAAAAACGAATACATAAAAAAAATGTTTATATCATTTACGATAAAATTATTTTAATAACTAGTTTTATTGGTCTTTTAAGTCATTGGAAACGCCGAATGATAATAATAATATCCACTTGTCTTTTTATTTATCGAAATAATAATAATAATGCTTATTTGGACTTAAAAATTATATGTAAATACAGAAGCACATAGAAACCTGTTGATATAGGTAGTTATAGAGTTTACATTTTGCAGAAAAAAGTATTAGGGGCCATTCACGACTTTTTGACCCCACTCTCTCCCTTTGTCACGCTCTATCACATTTTTATAAATCTCCTACCTAATATTGAAGTTTTCTTTTCGTTTAAAACGAATTAGGTAGTGAAACAAAATTTTTAATTTTATGTTTTTAAATAAAGAAAGTAATCATCAATGATTTTCTTTCGAGTACTTAACCAATTTCTTACATCGTCCATCAGGATCGTAACTTGGAACATTGGCGTCCAGGGCAATCACCTGATTATGCGCCCACCCCCAATTGAAACTAAATACCTAAGAACTTATCAAATATTGACATTAAATTGCGCCCCTGGATACGACCCTGTCGCCCATACACCGAACGGCAACCTCCTTTGCGCAATTTGAGGTTAGGTGCAATGTTTACAAGCAATAGAATATAGAATAATATTTAACTTACTGTGTACCTACCTATAATTTAATACAAAAGCCAAAAGCTCGTTACCAATGAACTTATTCCCTACATCAGATGCCGCTAAACGTGAAGAATATGTAACAAAAGTTTGATTCGTTTGATCGTAAGGTTAAAATCACATAATTGGATTATCATCAATTTAATCACCCTCAAATCATACCACTAGCACTAACACTAAGACCTGTTTTTAATAGATATACCGAAGAACTGCAATACATCTCCCACTTAATTAAACCCTAACCTAACAATCACCAACTAACAAATAAAAGCGCGCGGGCTATTATATAGCCCACGTTGCCACTTTTATTTGGAAAATCATACTTTGTTATATAGTATGTAGAGTTTATAGTTAAAAAGTCCATGTTTAGTAAATGTAGATTTAAAGCGTTTTTTAATTTAACTACTCTTTTGATTACATAGTATGATTTTCCAAATAAAAGTGACAATCTGGGCTTTTTAGATGGCTTGCTGATGTCAACGCGTTTCATTTGTTCGTTTGCGATTTGTAACGTTAGAGTTTAATCAAGCGGGAGATGCAGGCGTGGATCCAGGGGGGTCACGGTGGTCATGACCCCAAAAAGCACGAACATACTTTCTTTTTTTTTTTTAAATTAATAGTTAAAGTAAATAATTTAAAAAAACAAAATTAAGAAATTGAACTAGAATTTAAATTCTAATATGATTAAAATCATCTTAATTATCAATTAATAACTATTGTATGATTTGCTATTCTAAATGTCTGATGTGAATTTATACTTTGTATAAGTAAAGAAACGAAAATAAGTATTTTGTTTGTGCAGTTTGATTACTCCCAGTAAAATATTTTGTTATCTAAAATATTTCAGCTATTCATTCCTATACATTTTGAAATAATAGGTACTCTAATAGCTCTTGTGGTAGTACCTACGCCTAACCTCAAATTTCGCAAGGGTGGCTGCGATTTATCGTAAAAAAATACCATCGGTATATAACCAAGTTTAATAATTGGACATAAAAAATTCACAATTCCGAATGGATTTTCGCAAAAAAAGGATTTTAGGATCTGACATAAATTTCGACTCATTTTTACCATGTTTAATTAATTAATGATTTAATTTAATTTAATTTTTTATCCAAAAGTACCTGCATGTGGATTTATAAATACTTACGATTTTAAATATTTTTTTAAATTTTTTTTTGCGTTTTTCCACACTTAAGTATTCTCTTTTTCTCGAAAATATATTTTTTCTGAAATCGCTCAAGAATGTCTACTTTCTGGGGGCAATTTCAGACCCCAAAATACGCTATTCCAGTATTTTAATCCGTTGCTAAGCAACGAACTTTCCCGGATCGAAAACAGTCCGGGAATATTTTTGCCGTACAAGGCCGTTAAAATCTACGTCTTTTCCTGAAACGTCAAAGTGACAACTATAAAACCAAAGAAGTCAAAGTTTTGTCAGATTTACAAATGGAAGGTTATATATACTTTAATAAATAGCTCGGGAGCCAGAGGAAAGTATAAATTAAAATAGACTAATGGCTCGGCCACCCGACCAAATGATGGTTTAACTGTTCGCGGCATCCTTTGAAGCAGTCAATTAAAGGATGCCGCCTTCGCTTAAAGAGTGGGGTTTTTTAGTAGCGCAGTGTTTTAACCCTTTGACTGCCACATAAAATATTAGGACATTCCCCATGTGCCAGAAAAGCCGCTCGCGCGTGCTATGCATGATTCGTTTTATGATTTTAATATTCATCTGGCAACAATGGCACACAATACTGACTGTCTACTGTGTGCGCGGATCTAGGGGGGGTCATGATAAAAATGAATCCAAAATGAATTAAAATGCGTAAACTTGATATTGTTCCTAAGGTTCAGTAAAAAATTTAACAATATTAGCTTAAAATCGTGACCAAACTTTGTAAAATGTGGAACTGAATCAAAAACAATTTATGTTTGAGTGTTGATTGCATTCTAAAAAATCATCCTGTATATTTTTATACTTTTTTTTATGTTTGAGTGTTGATTGCATTCTAAAAAATCATCCTGTATATTTTTATACTTTTTTTATTAATTTGCAAGGTCTTTCACATTATTAAAATTTAAAGACGTTCCAAATCCAGTGCCCACCATTATGTGTATCGATTTATGATGTAATGTTAAACTAATATTTCTTCTTTAAAACGTTTATTAATTGAATTTTTGTAGGGGGCGACAAAAGACCCAAAAATAGCTGTGGAAGTAATAAACAAAAATTTCTATATTGCTTTGCTCCTATCTGAATAATAGCGCCCTAAATGTGAGTGAATGATATTAATTACCAAGTTGAAACCTTTTTAAGTATACTGACTGTTCAATGAATGAATGAAATTTTGTATTTAATATTATCGGGTTAGCAATGCAGCGTTTTTGATTGATCGAAACTTAATAGCGATTCGGAGACCAGAAACGGTAGAAAGTGAAAGCGTAGGCGGGCTACTACTCCGTAAAAATAGCTCTACTGTGCCGCGAGTTGTTCGCTTAGTCATTCGAGTCGGAAGCAATACTTTTAGATATGATAAATATGGTTGTACACTGAAAAAAACGAATTAAATGAATTCCTGTTGTTTAAACGCAACTAATGTTATTATAACAAGAAAAAACCGTTCTGAGAACAATATGTACTTGCAATCTAACAGGCCGTTTCCAGAATTGACTCGTATGAACAAAAAAACGGTAAATATATCTAGCAGTAATATGCTACTTTTAATTTAACAGGAATATTTCCTGTATATATAGAATAATATTCTGCTATATTTACAAGACATTACCTACTGTAAAACATAAGTAGATCTGAACCGGAATAAAACACCGTAAATGTTACAGGAATATCTAGTAAAATATAATAATTCTGTAAATATAACCCACGACTGACAGTATGGACACACTAATTCAACAGGAATGTTTGGTATTTCTCACAGGAATAAATCTTGTTCAGCTAAGAATATTTTAATCCATGTAATATATTCCTGTCATCTCTACGATCGTAGAACGTTGATTTTAACAGAATTCCTGTAAATCCCACAATTCAATCCGGTACTCTGAGCAGTACGCGCCGACGCAGTAACTCCTAACTGACTCCTGCCTAATCGACAACACGCATTACACTGTTCGTACGACCCCTGCCTATTCGGCAACCCGTATGCCCCGAAGTCCCAATGATGCATCAAGTGCGCGTCCTTAGATGGCGACACAGAACAACAGGTTTATGATAACATAACGGATAGATACATCTATGGCCAGCCGCAGCTGGCTGGTATTCTTTATTCTTTACTAGGGATGGGTGGAACAGCCGTATTTTAATAACAGGTAGGTACAACCTGTTCCAGTTCTAAAATATACCTGTTCCAAAAAACCTGTTCCAGTTCCAACGTATTGCAAGTTGCATACCCTACGCATCTAGTCAACGATTATAAATTACTAAAAAAATGTTTAAATTACTTTCTGCACACTTCTTAAATTCTAATTAATTTTGATGTAAATTGCCAACTAATAAATTGACTTTTTAATAACCTAACATTTTCTTCTATTTTCGCCGATATTATCAAAGTAGCTATTTTTAAGAAGTGTAAAAGGCCTCTTCTACGAGTAGGGATGTGACACTGGAACAGAGTACGCGCTGTCACAGTGACATCAGTGACTGTTCCAACGTACCTGTTCCATGTCTCTAATAATACCTGTTCTAAGAAATATATGTAAAAACCTGTTCCAAACGGAACAGGTACTGTTCCAGTTACCCATCCCTATTCTTTACTATTGCATTGTTTCATTAGGTTACTATAAAATAATATGAATTGTTCATGAATTATTTATTATTTATTACCAAAATCCTAAATCTATGTAAAAATTATCTTGAAAAATGAGATATTTTGATTCGCTAAAATAATTGTACATCTACGAGCACTAATTTTCGTAACTATGAACACAACAAATCATATTGATAGATAAATATTGACAAAGATACTTTACCACGATTTAAGTTTTAATCATTTCTACGAAAAATTGTTAGAAGCGGCGACTAAGCGCCATCAAACGTTATAAAGTTATGAATGAGATCAGGGGATAGAATGTTTCGTAGTACATAGTGCTGCCATTTTCTACCAAATTTGATTGTTTATTATTGTGTGCTTTTTAGGTTATATTATTATAATTTTCTTTTTCACATTGAATTTATTGGTTTAAGTTGATTTATTAGATAAATATGGTTTATTTATTAGTGTTTGAATGCAGCAAAATAGTTTATTTAAATCATTTCATGGGTAAGTTACAGGTACTATTATGAAGAAAGCTCAGGGGCGTAGAATTAGTATTTTATCGATTGTATAAACTCTTTGATAATACCTAAAGGATTGTTTTAACTTATTGCTACGACTTATAAATATGTAGGTTTCATATGTTTTGTTAATAATTAAATCACATTTTGTTTTTCTGTCAGGATGATACAACTAATAATTCATCAGTGTTTAATTTGTAGTTAGTTCCGTATTCCTACCTCAATCCCGAATGTACTTGTCGGCAGAAAGTTATTAGCTAAGAAAATATGATTTCTCTGCCCTATTCTCGTTCTACAGGGTGTGTCACGAAGATGGCCCATTAGCCATATATACAGAACTGTAGATACCTATTTGAAATTTGAAAATTTAGAATAGATCGTTCTGACAAAGCCCCGTAACCCAATTTTCAAATTTCAAATATCTATAGTTCTCTATATATGGCTAATGGGCCATCTACGTGAGACACCCTGTACAGCAGAGGTGTCAAACTCAAAGGCTAACTTGGGCCAAACAAACAAGGTTTAACTTTAGGTGGGCCGAAAAAAAACAATATTCATAGAAACGTAGGTGTATTTCGAATAATAAATTATAATAAACATATATAAAAGAACAATAAAAATTGAATGTTTACTTCCTGCCACTTGACATCTCTTATCTGATACTATCTTATTTTTATTCTGCGTCGATTTGTTATGTTATTATATATATTATTGTGTGCCGATATACTGGCAGGGCCGCAAAAATGGTTCGTTGAGGTGTACAGACAATACAGACATCCATGGTTACATGGATATTCCAACTTCTGAATATGTGCTGCCAAATTTCGCCAAGTGGGGATCGCTCGAGTTCCGCCCACCTCTCTACCCCTTTTTGCGGCGAGCCCAGATTCCCGATAAGCGTGCAAGTGACGGACTCTTAACTTATAGCAAATAAACATTTTTTACACTATATTTAACCATTGCTTGATTGCTTCAACATGGAATTTTCGGGAGTCCATAACGTAGTCATCGTCAGCGGGATCAGAGTTTCTCAAATCTACGTGATGAGGAGCATCAGAAATATTAAAAGCCCATACGGTTGTTGACATATTGGCAGATACGCCGCCGCATGACCAAGGATCCATCATTCCATTAGTGAAAACAATATTCGAAAAATACTTCAGATTTTTGCCACCATACGCCAAAACACCCCAATCAGGTTGGATACTTGTAACTCCATATTTCTTGTAACAATCATTAGAGAATTTCTCGTAATCCCAAGGTCTCGTGATGAACATGTCTTTGTCAGTTGAACATTTTTGCGTTATCAGTTCCATGCAACTTTGGTAGTCCCAAGCAAATTCACCAAAATCCTCGTAAGGGCTGTTGATATTGTTGCAAACTTTCTTTCCACTGTAATTTGTATAGATCTCTAAAGCGTGGCTAAAATGTTCGATTAAACTTTTCGTGTCGTTGTAAGAAGAAGTAGTGAGTTTATCGCAAAATACTTTAACTGGGTACGCTGGTAATGCAGTGTATAATTCAGTGGGGTAATGGTAGTTAAACATTGCCAAATTTACGTATATGTTGCCCATCCAATCTAATAATCTTTCAACGTCTTCAGGGGTTTTCATTCTTCTACATAGTTTCCAGGATGATGATATGAAATCCATACCTAAAATTCATTAATCGTTTGAGAAAGAGACCACAATTTAATAATAAGAATTACAGTGGAGTGTAATAACAAAACCAAATGTAAATCATCACATCAAAGCTTGTGATGAAAAAAAGTTGAGGTCTATCCGAAAGGACCAAACCAGTGAAATAATTATTGGTGGAGAAGAAGCTGATAAGCTTAAAGCAATACCGTCTACAACAATTCTATTTAATAAATATGAAGTGAAGATATTAAAAAACAAAATGTTGAAAATGTTTAGAAGCTGTTGTCACCAAAAATTACAATACCTTTGATAACAAGTGATTATGGTCTCCTAGGACACCAGAAAACGACGCTAAACAATTTTTCTGATTTTATTGTCAATAAATTTTGTAATATTGTTTTTAAACAATGCTAGTCAGCTTATGTAGTGAAAATGAGTCGCTTTGGAAGTGATTCTATGACTAATATTGAAATGGAAATGGAAAATCCCCTACTGGTGGAATGAAAACATTGATGCAAAGAGGAAAGAATGCGTAAGACCGAGGAGAGCCGCAAGAAGGGGGGCCAGGAACTCTGCACCTGATGCTGAGGAACTGAGCAGGAAATACAAAGACAAGGGGAAAGAACTTAGAAGCCTGATAAATAAGAGTCAAAAGGACCATTGGAAAAATGTCTGCGATGAGCACGAAAATAATATTTGGGGAGGCGGCTACAAGATCGCTGTTCGAAGCGTCTCTAAACCCTGCTCTCCCTATAACCTCTCTATAGCGACCCAGACGGAGTGGTGCAGCGAGCACAGATGAGAGGAGATATAGATAGATAGATGGAGCCTAGTACCCACATTAGGCCTTTTACCCTAAGAGAAATAGAGGCGGCAACAAAGAAAGCAGGAGGCCCAGACAAGATACTCCCAGAGGATCTTAAGCTAGCTCTGAAAACAACGCCTGAAGCGTTTCGAACCATGTATAACAGCCACCTCATGGCTCAAAACTTCCCAATGATTTGGAAAGATGGTGCCGTCGTCCTTGCCTGGAAGGGAAAGGGCGATATGGATAATGCGTTCTCGATGAGGCCTATTTGTCTCCTCTGTTGCGAAAACATACGAAAAACTCATAAAAACGCGACTGGAGGAAGAATTGGAAGAAATAGGCGGACTCTCACCTAGACAGTTCGGCTTTCGTAAAAACCGGTCCAAACTGCACGCTATTACGGAGGTAATGGAAACGATAAGTAGCTCAGGTAGTAAATGGGTAGCAATGATAGCCCTAGACGTAAAAAACGCGTTTAACACGGCACAATGGGACCATCATGGATGCAATGGAGGATAAGGGTGTTTCAGGGTATCTGAGAAACCTAATCGACAGCTACCTGAGCTATAGAAAAATACATATCGGGGACAAGGTAAGCATGTGGACAACAACGGGAGTACCACAAGGCTCGGTCCTTGGGCCGTTATTATGGAATTGGTGGATAAGGCCAACGATACAGTAGCCATGGCAACGAGATGGATGGACAGAAATAATCTGAAAATTGCCCCTCAAAAGTCAGAAGCGCTAGGAACAGGAGCGAAATAAAGTTTAACATCCAGGGAACTCAAATAGGGCACACCAGGCAGCTCAAATATCTGGGAGTTGTACTAGATGACGGAATGCGCTTTGGCGCGCATCTACAATGTGCCGTGAACAAGGCCGAAAGACGGATGGCTGCACTCACCAGACTGATGCCGAATACAGGTGGACCAGGTAGTAGAAAGAGGGTAGCCCTGTACGGGGTGGTGCAATCGACACTGCTCTATTGAGCTCCTATAGGGGTTACGGTTCTAAACTTTGGAAAATATAGAACAGTGTCGGCTGCAACAATACAGGTTGTAACAGGTGTAGCCCCCATAACCCTGCTAGCTCACGAAAGAGCGAGTCTGTACATTAGGGGAAACGGCCACCTAACCGAAGTTAGAGCCGGAGAAAGAAGGGCGGCTATGCAAAAGTGGCAGGACGAATGGGAGGCCAACTCTACTGTTGGTCAGTGAACTAAGGGATATAAAAAATGTCAAAGTTTGGATAGACTATAAACATAGAAGAACGGATTATTTCCTTACCTAATTTTTGACAGGGCACGGCAAATTCGAGGACTACAAGTTGAGGATACGAAGGTCGGAAGTCTCAAATTGCCCCTATTGCGGGAATGATGATTCCCCAGAGCATATCGTATACTCTTGCGAGAGATGGGAGAGGGAAAGAACAGCCCTGGAGCTGACACCGGAATCCGGATAGATACGGACAACACGATACAGGTAATGTTCCGTCTTTTTAAAATTCTAATGGTTAAACGTTCATCTAGAACAACAAATGATAGATTATTCTTAACAGTAAATCCATCATGGAACAAAGAACAATCAAGTGGATGGTACAAAAATACTCCAGTGGGAAAAACGAACTTTCAAAATGGACTAAAGAAGCAGCAGAGAAGGCAGGATTAAATACAAAAGATCTCCATGATCGTCTGAAAAAGTAACACTTCTCTTCCTTGCATCATAAACTACTATTGTGGAAAATGCAAAATCCTATCATAATAAATGCAAAATACTAATAATCACGAGATTGACTGAATAGAATTTGTTGTTATTTACAACAGTAGTGTCAAAATATTATAGCGAGTATATCAATTTGATTTTATTGACAGAGATAATGCTGAAAGCTATATAATACAATCTCTTAAATCGAGAAGGTGAGAAGCTTTTGCGTTAAAGCAAAAAGTACATGTATTTTTGGTACCAACTTTTGGCTATTGTCCAGGAGAGAATTAGAATGCAGTACAGGTCGCGATAGATATTTCACACTAGCGCACTTTCCTTTATCTAGTCAAGTGCGCGAGTTTTACTTTAAATTCAATATTTTGTAATAGTTTTTAAAAACCGTTTTATATTATAGAACAATTAAAATTACCTAATTTCGTTTTCGACAAGTTGATGACGACATCCCAGCCAAGTTTAACGGTTTTGACACACCGTCCACGTCCGTATTTCTCGAATACTTGCGTAACTTTGTCATAGAATACTTCGCAGGATATCAGCCCAGGGAAGTAGAACATAGGCGCCGAAGAAGAAATGGCCCCTAGTACAGCATAAGGGTATTTCATTCTTAACCATGCTGCTAACATTCCTCCGTATGATCCTCCAAAAGCAATAAACGGAAGAGTGTCATATGATGTGACATTTTCGAAGAAAGTCTTCTTTAAATTCTCGATTACGAAATTAAAATCTGCCAACGCTTGGGTAGTAGTTAAATACCTGATATATACAAAAAATAATTATTACTACTTTTTACTACTTTCGAACCTCTAAAATTTAAAGTTTTCAAAATTCGGTCAAACTCTCCTCTTGGCCATCCAAAAAAAAATTACTTTTGTTCAATATTTAATTTTTATTATTTGATTTATTTTGAATTTTAGTTTTAGTACATACTCTACTAAATTACTGTTGATTTTTTTCGTCCTAATCTCAGACAGAATGTAATTATTTGTTGTTGATAATATTGGGCGCCATCTACTTTCCAGTAGAGGCTTAATCCCAGGTAGTGCTTCAGCTATTAGCCGGTTAACCTTTTAATTTATATGAGAATAAGAATTGTTTGCCAGAATAAGGTATTTATAACATCAACACTTAATATAAACCTTATAATTACTCTCTTACCTTATTCTAATCTAATTTATTTAGTTATTAATTAAAGTATAATCTAACCTAATTAAATAAAATACTTGTGGCCTTTTTTTTATTTTGAATCGTTTTTAAATATCGATATTTAATATTTTGAATTGGTACCTTTAATACGACTTAGATTTTATTACTAATTCTGGTTACTTTCCTAGTCAATTCAAAATGGGATGGATGCAATATCTTCCAGGAATCAAAATCAGGAACAGGACAAATCAATACCAAATGAACCAAATATCGGCTTCTTCTCTTGATTTAAGTTTCTTGATTTACAAAAATATAACCTCACTTAATTTGACAGGTAAATTTCTTTTAATTTTTATCTTCAATCAGTAGGTATTGCTTTGATTTTAAATTTCTTTTGTTTTTATTACGAGCACCGATGTGAACAGTTCAAGAGGTTTTGATCAAAAAGCCTCGCTTGACAGCGAATAGTAGTTTTTATAAACCATCATATCACGGCTCTCTAGATTAAAATTTGGCAGTTTTTTTCTTAAAATTTTTTAAAAATCCAAAAATTATCAATTTTTATACAATTTTTGCTGATTACCAAATCATTCTCGAGACAAAAAAAATGATTTTGATATAATTTATTTACAATTCCTGCTTATATTAAATTTACACACAGACTTTTTAAGTTCGTCATTATCGATTTCTAAAATTTTATACAACTTTTATTATTACTGCCTTTTTTACAGTAATTCTTTGATTTTAGAAGTCCCAACACTTTATTTTCCCGATTTATTGTATTTCCCCTGAATTTAAATTAATCATGTTGATACATCATGATGTTGAAATGAGAGGTTAAGTTTAAAATTTCTTTTTTATTCAAACATCTAAAATAACAATGTTCTCATTGTTATTGTGATCGCAGACTTATCTGAGATTATATTACTTTAAATTTTGCTATTGAAATCTTTCTTAAATTGTTTGTAAATATAGTAAAATTGTTGGTGAAAATCTCTTATGGGATTAACGTGTTAAAATCTGACATCTGGAATTTTATATTTTCTTTTGCACTTACTACGTTGAAATTAGTTTCAAACATTATTTTCGAAAATACATTCTGTCCTGTGATTTATTGAAGTAAAATAAATAGTTATTAATAAAATTATTTGATTAATTTTTCTCTGCGTATCGAACATAAGTTTTGTATTCTCTTTAATTAGCTATTCAACTTAGTCAACCGTTACAATATATAAATATGAACAGGAAAAACCGGCAAGTATATCTAGCAGTAATAAGGTACTGATAATTTATCAGGAATATTTCCTGTGTACCTATAAACTGAACAAAGTGCATCGTTAATCACCTGATCAAAGTAGGTAAATATAAGTTAACATGATTAATGATCTTAATTTTGTTATGTTTACAAAATGTATTAGCTAAATTTTCAAAATAATACCTCATATTATCTGCAGAAAAAAACGACCCTTTTCCATATGGTAGCGACTGTCCATAATACCTGTGTTCTATAAAAACCAGAAGTGCATTGAAGGTGGGTGCAATATCGAACATAAAACCTGTATTTTTAGCATATATTGAAATATCTCCATGACCTCCTGTGTAAACAAACACAGGTCCTCCTTTGACGTGGTACTTGGCGTTGATGAGGTACCTCAATTTAAAACTATTTGGATGTGGCACTGCCGTGAAATGATCCATAGGAACGTCTATGTACCTTGTTTCTAAAGAATATGTTGGCTCCGAAGAATGAACATAGAGTCCGTTTAACAAAAACACTAACAAAATAACACTTGTATACATTTTGAACAGTTTATTAAATTGATGAAATTACTTAGACGTTAAATAATAACAATAAAAGCCGCTTTGAGAATCAGTTTCAGGTTCTTACCGTTATATAGATATCTAAAGGCATTTTCAGCATTAGTCAAGAAGATTCAGACGCTTTTTTGTGAACAACATAATTATTAATTAATAAAAATTAAATAAGGGAAGTTTTAAGTTTCTCTAGATCAGTGGTCAGTGGCTTTTCAAAGGCAGTACACTGTTTTAGCAAAAAAGGATCCCACACGGAATACATAGGATTTTGGTTGATTGCGGAATTTAATGAAACTCTAGTATGTTATAGTCGGTAATACTTTAAATGGACCATTACCAAATCGTATGATTAGTTTCGGAGAAACAGGGTGATTTTAAAAGTAGTTACAAAGACAGAAAGTAAAGGTAATTTATCACAAATTGAGACTTTTTTTGGTTTGTTCTCGTGATTTGGCTAAAATATATCATGACTTTGGAAAGGCAACACTATTATGATCCAAATCAGTATTTAGTTTACCGGGGTCATCACAGACGTACTCAAAAAATCATATTTTGTCGTTTTGTTTACTTCACTTATCAGAATTCAGATTTTTTCTACTTTAATTTCGAGATTTGTCTGAGTAGTGTTGGCAATTTGGAAAAGCGATACAATTTGCCAGCGCACTATATCTTTGGATCTAAATTCTCTGTAATTTTTTTTCAGAATGTTCCCAAATGGCGCCATTTTTTCTTTTGAGTTTTCCAGTTGTTCCTGTATCCATCATATATACAGGATAATATGGACCAGGACGGAAGATAATGCATTGATATAGATACGTAATTTAATAAAAATGGTTTTCTTATAGTCAGATTATTTTCCAGGCATAGAAACAATACTAAATATCAATTGTTCATGAGATTTGATTTGGATGCGAACGAAATAACAGGACATTACAGCACGTACGTGCAAGTACAATTTGGTACCTCAGCTACAGTAGGCATATTATGGAAAATATAACTTTTCCAAATACCAATAGGTACTTTGGAATACGTTCAAGATGTCGCTATTCGCGAGGATGCGGCAGAAGAAAATTAGCTTCCTGAAATACTCTAAATTATTATTACATGTACATCAAGTAGTCACGTATTTTAAAAATATAAGTTTGGCTAAAGGTTTTTCACATATTGTGGCTTAAGGATTGTTTAATTTTCAGATAATTAAACATGTAAACTCATATTCGTTCAACCGGCAACGCCGCACCAAAATACATTTGCAAACGGCGTTCAAACCAGGAAGCGGTATCGTCAAAAGATAATTTTTTTACTCTATATCAAGCCATAAATCTAACCGTCTCGTCTAGACAATAGAAAAAATTTTACATGCTTGTTTACGCGGTTCACGCTAACGAACTTTCTAGAACAATTGCGCAATCGGGAAGGGATACATTTGAAACCGATAAACTTCGCCGATTTTAAACTCAATGTGTATCTAGCTGCGAATCAGGCTAGAACCCTCCGTTGTCCAACACAACGTAAATACATGTCGTTTCTCAAATCAGTTCATATCAGTGTGTATCTAGCTGCGAATCAGGCTAGAACCCTCCGTTGTCCAACACAACGTAAATACATGTCGTTTCTCAAATCAGTTCATATCAGTGTGTCTCTGGCCGCGAATCAGGCTAGGACCCTCCAGTGTCTAATTATCACTCACGCAGAACACACGCAAAAATAATATTTTCTGAATGATGTGATCATTTCTTTTAATTAATTATAATACTTTGTTCATGATTACTAGTTTAATGTAATCTTTGTTACGTTGTTGTTTTTGTTCATTTATTTATTTAACAAGTTTAATAAATGGTTAAATAAAAGTGTTCATTGTTTTTTGTTGGATGAAGTTGAGAAGACAAACCTACTACAGTACACATATCTTCAATCTAAAATTACAGTCCATTAGAAATTCGAACTACGATGCAGTTTAAAAAGGCGGTAACACATTGTAGGCCGTCCTGGGAAACTGGCACAACATAGGGTTTATTCCAGAACCCTCAACAAGGATATTAACGTTATAAGTTGAAAACATATTGTTATTTATGGTTTCTCATTGAAAGAATGAAGTGAATAACTTTGTAAGAGAATATTTGAAGTATTTTTCTGATGACGTCGATATACTAAAATAGTGAATTTGTAGTATTTGTAGTATAAGAAGGTAGGAATTGGTGTTCTTCTTAAATTTCTGGAGGTTATATGCCTCGGGGAACACCTCTCTATGCAATGTGTTCCAAAGCCTGTTCGTTACATTAATGATTCTTTGGAAAGAGAGAATTGTAGCCAAGTCCATATTTATGTTGTTAACATTTCTTCCTCGTTCATTTCTGGTTTTACTGGCTGGTATAGGATCCCTGGAATAGAAGGCGGTATGGAGGGTATGGAAGCTATCCATTAGACAAGAAGATGCTTTCAATAAATCGTTGATCTAAAGTAGAAATAGTGTTGGTGCTAGAATTCTGCGGAACACCAGCATTTATAAGTGGAGAGTCAGATGAAACTCCATCGACCACTACATGGAGATACCTGTTTGAAAGAAAATTAGATAGCAGAGAACACAGCTGAGGGGGGAAGCCATAAGATGGAAGCTTGGCGAGGAATGTCTGGAGCAAAACTCAATCGAATGCCTTGGAGATATCTAATGCCATGGCTAAAGTTTCACCAGATTTTTCAATAGATAGCTGCCATATATGCGAGACGTAAGCGGGCATGTCACCAGTTGATCTCTGATGACGGAAACCATATTGCCTATCGTTTACGATTCCTGAGTGTTCTAGATATTGTTAATAGATAGCAGTGTGGTTTTTTTGCCTTTTTTAGGTACTGGTTGTACTCTTGCAATTTTCCAGTTGGACGGAAATACCCCCGGATTGTAAGAGTAGTTGAGAGAGAGAGAGATGAGAGACAATATGCTCTATTGTCAAAGAACAATTACAAAAATTTGATATACAAAGCGAATTTAAAACTAAACTAAAAAATAAATTACTAGACAAAACAAAACACAAACAAAATATGAATAACAATTGCATTGGATATGCAATATAATAATTAAAATTTTCAATTTAACTTAATTTAATTATTGCTCCTATATGCTGCAACCCAAAAGTCTAAGGCACGTTATAGAATTCTGCCACTGTGTAAAATAGTCTTTCTTGAAGAAAAGCCCTAGTCGATCTTTTGAACTTATCATATGAATTTATAGATTTTAACTGTATCGTGAGGTTATTATACAATTTTTTTGCATTGTAGCTAATAGAATTTTTTATTAGGTCAGAGGTGGGAATAGTAAAGTAAACATCAGTATCTAAATTTCTTATAGGATATCTACGAGTTGGTCTTTCACGATAACTTTTGTATGTGCTTGCGAACTAAGCAGACGGATTCAAAGATAAATAGAGCAGGAAGGGATAGCATTTTGAAATCTTTAAAGTAATTTTCACAGTGTGTCCTACTACTTAAACCAAATACACAATTTGTAATTTGAAAATAGATTCGAAGTGGTATAAGCTGCAAGAACCCCAGAACGGCAAACCTTAGCGAAGGTAAGATTCGAATAAGGAAAAGTAGGCCAGTAATGCAGTAGTAGAGGTTAGCCCTTTATAGAAACAGTTTTAATGGCAAAACATGCAGAAGATAATTTTTTTATATGAGTGGACCATTTTAAATAGTTGCCTACATAAAGACCTAAAAACTAAATTGAGTTCACCGTTAGAATCGGATTATTGCTTAGAGTTATAGGCTGTAAAGTACCTCTGTAAGACATTGCTACGGTTTTACTGGTGTTGAAACAAAGCCCATTCGAGTCAGACCAGGACTTGATAGTTACTAGATCTTTGTTTATGCTAGATTGTAATGTCTGTTTATCAGAACTACTCCAGGTCACACTCGTGTCATCGGCAGATAAAGTAATTGTTCCACTTATTTTGAACAACCTGCAAAGAACAGGGGGCACATTTCTTGAGAACAACTCTAGTTTCGTTTGCATATGTTATTATTGATACTTCTGTTGCCTGATAAACTATTAATTTAATTTCTGTGCCTGTTTCTTTCTTTCTTAGTTTTATATTATTTAATATGCAAAATGTTATTTCGTTTTTGAATCTATTTGTAATTAATAAATCTATTATTTCTTCTTGAGTAATTAGGTAATTACAACCTTGATTTTTAATTTCCTACTTTATCTATTTCCTCCTCTATTGTTTACTACCAGGAGAAGGCTCTTGTCCACGTTAATTTCCAATTCTTTGTCTCCTATCTCTTCGATCGATGTCTTCACTAGTTGGTTCATCTTTAAATGTATCTGCTTTCCAATTTTACTGGCATAAGATTCCTCATCACTGTTTGAAGTCTGGTCGTTTCTAATCTTGAGTGTTTTAATGTTCTGACCATAACCATTACAAATAGCAGTTGACTCAATCGCTTTATTTAATTCCCTCTTTTATTTTGAATTGCTTCGATGCCTTTTCTTCTTTATATTTCTTTCGATTGTTCGTTGGTAACACATTTATTTCTTTGAGTGACTTTACTATTGTATTTTATTTATTTATTTTGTTATAAACGGGAAACCCCTATAGTTACAAAATTGCAAAATGATATATAAAATACTTAAAACTAAAACAGTCACAAAATTAGTAAAGATGTTGAAATATATAAAAAATATACTTAAAGCTAACTGCTAAACAAATAAAAATAACACTAAATAATAAAAACTAACAAACAGATCTACAGATAAAATACTTAATTAATGGCAGACTTTTTGAATGCTTCCAAGGAATTAGTAAAAAAATCAAGTTCTGATGCATTAGCTTCCATTAACATTCTTGACAATGGACTATTACATCCATAATTGGTAGAATGTGAGTTCTTTACGAAAAAGTTTTATCATCATTTTATCATTTTGGACCCTTTCCAGTAACCGGTAACGTTTTGTATACTGAGTAAGAGTTAGCTGATAAGTCTTTAGCGATCCTACCTATATATCCAAGAAGAGTAAGTAATTTTAAGGATATTTTATTGATATGAGTTGAGAATGATATTTTTTTATCAAATATAACACAAAGATCTTTTAGTTCATCAACTTGGTTCAAAGGCAAAGAGTTTATGCAGTATTCATATGTGATTGGTGCCTGAGAACGATTGAAACACATAAGAAGACATTTGTCAAGATTTAGTTCTAAGCAATTATTTCTACACCAATTGGTTAAAATGGTTCACTTCATCTTGAAGTTTCAAACAATCAGCATATGATTCAATCACCCGGTATAGCTTAAGATCAGCAGCAAATAACAATCCCTCTGAGTCAGTAATATGTTTAATAAGATCATTAATAAAGATATTGAAAAGTAATGGTCCACAGTGACTACCTTGGGGAACACCAGAACATGCTTCAGTTGTATGTGGTATGTAATTATTAATTTTTACCCACTGAATTCTATATGTAAGGAAGCTGGTAATCCAATCCTATTTATCGTGTCGAACGGTGGTTTTAAATCAATAAACATCAAATTTAGTTTAGGGTGCTTTTTTAGTTTTTAAGTTATTCTAATGAGTAAATAGTACTATTGACATTCAATTTTTTTTTACCAAAAATAGTATTGCTGGAAAAACATCAATTTTGGCCACCGTACTGTAAACGTAATGACTAACGATGATATTGCCTAATTGTAATGATTAATACAATATAACATTTAAATTAGTGGTTTTCATATTATAGAAATTTGAAATACTTTTATGTTATATCATGGTCTACAATTTTAAATCCAATTTATTTATTAATTCGATATGAACACTATTTAAAATAAATATCTGCATAAGCTAAAATTTCAAATGTTTTTGTTAATAACAATAAATCAGTATTTTCTTTTCGCACCATGAATCCATCAAAAAACAATTTTAGTATGCGTGTAATTTTTGTCCTTCTAATTCGTAAACAACTTTTGAAATAATTTTCACTAAATTTTTACAAAACAAACATTTCGAGTAGAGAAATTCTAAAAATATTAACCGGAAATTTATTCAGGTAAAAATCATCAAAACTTTCTCCTTTGATCCTGATCCGGTATTGAAAATACTCTTCCCTTCATTTTACTCTGTAGGCAGTGGCAGACTTCCGTTTTGGGGG
This sequence comes from Crepidodera aurea, assembly GCA_949320105.2. Lineage (NCBI taxonomy): Eukaryota > Metazoa > Arthropoda > Insecta > Coleoptera > Chrysomelidae > Crepidodera > Crepidodera aurea. Next base: position 10,515,246 of record OX439480.2, read on the forward strand.
GGCCCAGAAGTATTTTTATGGACATCGAAAAATACTTTTTTGATTCAGATGGTAAACTCAACCCCAAAAAATCAGGTCCGGGCTTAAAAAATTAATTCGTTTGGTTCATATAAAAAATTTCATCTGTATATGGTTTTTGAAAACTCTAATAAGGATTTTACAAACTACACAAATGGACAACAAAAATGACACACGATTTCTCAATTTCTAATAAAAAAAAACCAAAACTATAAATTAAAAGTTTAGCAAAATGAACCATAGATTTTAAAAAATATAACTTTTCCTGCAAAAACATAATTTTTCAGCTTCTATACGTCTTCTTTGTCGGAACATCAAATGTCTAATTGACTTATTGAGTGTTAAGGGATCATATTTCTTTCAATCGACCCTATATATGGAATAGTTGACAGGGTTAAAGTGAGGGGATCTAGGTGGCCATGCACCTATTTTCGTAAGTGGCATGAAGATGTTGACGAACAGAAACTATCAAATGTAGTGATGCCCCGTCATGAATAAAGTACATACTTCGGATGGTTACATTGGCTATACCTTTTTTATTTTAGCGAGGCAGTGATATCACACGTCAAAAGTCTGCGGCGTTGCCAGGTAGAATTTTTCGTTCACTTAAAGATAAAATTGGGCCAGTTACTTTTTTCCTAGCTTGAATATAAGTATTATATGTAAAAAAGAACTGCTAGTCTGTAGAACAATGAAATCTTGACTATAAAGAATTTTCAATAGTAACAAGTGTCTTAAGATTCAAATAAAAATTAATAGTTTTGTAGTTTTCGAATTTTTATTGTAATATGCCACTACGTTACAGTACATTGATACTTTGGAGGTCAATTTGTAACTACTCTAAGTGAAAAGTCTCAGGAAGAGAATGCACAAAAGTATAAGTCAAGAAGTTGCTTCACGTTCAAAAAACTTGCAAAAAACTGGTCAAACTTGAAAAATTTCGATTTTTCCGCAATTTTTTTATAGGTTTTCGCAATTTTTCGCAATCAATCTGACATGCGTGAAATATCTTATTGTTAATGCCCTTCCGGAGGATTCCAGCATACAAAAATCGAAAGAGGAAAGTTTCAGGACGAGAATACAGAAAATTACAGGGCCAAGTGTTGTTAATTTGCGAATTATTTTTCTAACCCCATAAGTGGTGATATAATAAATTATTTCAGATAAATCAAAACTCATGAAAGTCGAGAAAAACAAAAACCTTTATTACAGTAACATTAATTTTGACTCAATTGATTATACGTGGTAACTATTATATTCAATTACATCTTTCAGTATATATATTCGTATGAACTTTAGACATTGCTTAAAATAAATTTACAGATAAATAAAAGAAATTGTTTCTTGTTACAATCGAAGTGCAACCTCTCGAAGCCAGTCTTCTGCTTGTGGAGTTAAAACATGGATATCCTCTAATGACCCGTCGAACTGGGTGCGAGGGCATTCTATGACCAGGTGGTGGATGGTTTGTTCGGCTGCTCCGCATTTGTCACACTGGGCGTTGTCTGTGATACCCCATTGGTTTAGTGTTTTATTGCACACTCCGTGACCCGTTCGAATTCTATTAAGGTTGCACCATTGTCTGCGGGGTAGATTGAATCCATTTAGTTTGGTTGTTGGATCCTGGATGAGGTAGGAGTTTCTGATCTCTTTGTTCTCCCACTCAGCGGTCCAGTGCTGCTCGCTTGTAAAGTTATTCAGTTGACTTGCCGTTCTTACTGGTGGTTGTCTGGATTTTAATCTCTGTGGTCTGCATCCAGTTATTTCTTCAACGTCGGCATTTATTGGCAATGTTGGAGCCAGCATTTGGTGTCGATTTAATGGTACCCGATATTTGCCGCATCGTGTGGTTCAGCTGTGTATCTATGATTGAGGTATGGTGACTATTTAGCCATACTGGCGCGCAGTATTCTGCAGTGGAATAAACCAAAGATAGCGCACTGGTTCTAATAACTTCGGCTGTTGCACCCCAAGATGAGTTGGCCAGTTTTTGTATAATATTGTTTCTGGTTCTGACTTTAGCCGATAATTTCTGTAGGTGCGGTTTAAAAGTCAAAGTTCGGTCGAGTGTTGGGTTGTGTTTTAGAACTACTCCTTCCGACTCAATATGTAGCTGTTGGTTTGCTTCTTTATTATTTAGATGGAAGGCCGTCACTTCTGTTTTTGCTGGATTTGGTTGCAAACCCCATTTTTTAAAGTACTCAGTCATAATTAACAGATCTTCGCCCAGTACCTCTTGGCAATTCAGCATGCTTTTGTCTTGTACTCCCAAAGCCATATCGTCCGCGTATATAAACTTTCTTGATGTTGTAGGTGGGACGTCTGAGGTATAAATATTAAACATCAGTGGTGACAGTGTCGAGCCTTGGGGTAAGCCATTTTGCAGGTTTTTAAAACTGCTTATTTTTCCGTTGAGATGTACCTGGAAAAGGCGATCGCTCATCATTTCGTTTATGAGTCTGTTAAACGTGCTGCAAGGTACCAGTTTATATAGTTTCAGGAGTAGCCCCTCTTTCCAGACTGTGTCGTAGGCACACGTAAGATCTATGAAGGCGACTGCTGTCTTAAGTTTCTTTTCAAAACCATTTTCGATAAGTGTTGTAAGAGCTAGTGTTTGATCGCAGCAGTTTCTTCCTGGCATGAAACCTGCTTGCTCTGGAGGTATATTGTCTTTTACGCTCTCTATTAGTCTTGTGCAAATAATTTTCTCAAAGATTTTGTAGCAGACACAGAGTAAAGCAATTGGTCTATAGCTCTCCGATTGTGATGGATCCTTACCCGGTTTAGTTATAGCGATGATTTTTGCTTTCTTAAATAGTTTTGGCAGTTTTTGTGTGTTCATGATGTCGTTGTAGAAATCAAGAAGCCATTTTTGTGTTCTAGGGCCAAAGTTTTTAACAAATTCTGGATAAATATTGTCGACTCCTGCGGCTTTCCGACATTTAACTGCTTTTATTGCCTCTGTGAGTTCGTATTCCTCGATGCGTTTCATAATGGGTAGAGTTTGGTGTAGAGTTCTTCGGAAGGTCTTTAATTTCGATCGCACTTCTCTCCTGTGCTCTTTTTCGATTATTGGCTTTGAAAGTTGTTTTAAGCGGCTTGCAATACTTTCTGGTTTGGGACTGTTTGATTGGATTGATGGGCTTGTTGTGCCTGTCTCTAAATTATGTAAGAGGCTCCACGCAGTTCGGCTACTGTGCGTGAAATTTAGGTTTTCCAGGGTTTCTCGCCATCTGTTTGTTCTAGCATTATTTAGTAATTCCAGCAGTTGTTCTCCTATATCTGGGTCATTAGTTTGTTGGTATTCGTCAAACAAATTTTCGCATTCTTGTGTCCAGCAGGGTATGTATGACTTTCTGACACCTCTAGGAACGTGCTTTTTGGCTGCGCTTATTAACAGTGCAGCAAATCTCTGATAGTTTGCAACCTTCGGTTCGATGTGCCTGATATCATCTTCCATTTGTCTATGGAAGTTATCCCAGTTTCCTTTCCTGAAGTTCCACCTTGGTAATGGTATTGAGTTTATAATGGGAATTGTCGTGCCTAGGGTGGTGACTATGGGTCGATGTTGTGAATTAGGAAAGCTGTCCAGTACATCACGAACGGCGTCTGTTCTATAGTTCGCAGTGGAAATGAAGGTCAGATCTGGATTATACCCTCTATTCCATCTTGCTGAGTGGAAAGTATGCTTCTGTTTTGCATCATAGAGTAGTCTGAGGTGTAGGTTTTGCGACCACTCATATAATTGTACACCTTGTTCGTTGCATTGATTGTAACCCCAAAGAGTGTGTTGGCTATTAAAGTCTCCAGTGTATATGGTCGGATGTTCAAAATTTGGCATGGTATTATCTGGCCACTTTACTTTAGGTGGTTTATATATGTTCACCACCGTAACTTCTTCTATCTTTACAGCTAATATAAAAAGATCTTGGGATGAGTGCGAGTATGTTGTTGCTATGTTCTTTATACCTTGTCTACAGTAGGTTGCAATTCCATATTGTGCATGGTTTATGGCTGCTATTAGGACAAAGCCAGGTATTTGACCTCGACCACTAATTTGACGATCATCTGCTGCGTGTGTTTCTTGGATTGTAACTACGTCGATATTGTTGGTTTTCAGGAGCTTACTAAGGTATTCATACTCTTACTTCGGCTAATGCCTTCGATGTTGATTTGGCATACTCGGATTGTTGGTCCAATTGTCAAATGGCTCTGAGAAGGGCCGTTTGTTAGTTGTTTCGAATTCATTGCAATGTGTTCGCCAGGAGATCTGTTAAGACGGTCTGGCGTTCGTTGTTGCTGCTCATTTAGCGTTACCCAGGGTGCACCACGAGGAGGCGAGTCAGCATTGCACCCCACACACATCTTTCAGTAATTTATCATTATAATCTGGGTGGTTTTCAGAGACTTGATATTTGTTCCACATTGTCTTGAAATCACTGTCTCCATGGCCTGTTCACTGTAAAACCCCAACCCTCTTCTATGCCCTTCACAAGTCTTCTATATGATAAAAAACTGCATGTACTTTTGGTGTGATAGTCCTAGTGCCAAATAGCTTGTCTTGAATTGAGCGATAGATTCTTTGTAACAATTATTTAATTCGATTCCAAAACAATTGTGAACTACACGATCCTTGAGTAAATTCTCGTTGCACATTGCACGTTCTGTTGATTCAGTAACAAATTCATCTTCCATATGGGTGACTATTTTATTAACCACACCAAGCATTAGATGTAGTTCTGGAGGTGGAATAATGTCAAGAATCTGTTTATCGTCATCAGCAGCGAAAGCTGGAGGATTGATACAGCTTTTGAAATTCTTGGCATTTTTCATTATCGATCCGGAATTTCTCCAAGCTTCAAAATATATATACCCAGAAGAGAGAGGGGAGATATCTACAAACACACACACATGTGTATGCACTCTCATGTTAGGATGAATTTTTTATCGAGTTTGCCTAGTTTTTTGCAAGTTTCTCGAACGTGGAGCAACTTCTTGACTTGTACTTTTGTGCATTCTCTTCCTGATACTTTTCTCTTTCGATTTGTGTATGCTGGAATCCTCCGAGAGGATATAAAACATAAGATATTTTATTTTTTCCGACCAAAAAATCGTTCTTAATTTTTTTGAATTTTCAATTTTTGAATTTTTCCGCGAAAATTAAAACTGGTCGGTGGATGATTTCAAAAAAGTTTTATCTTATTATTTAGACCTTGGGGAACATGATGCGATAGAAAAAACAAAAATCAATTATTTCTAAAAATCGTGCATAATTTTCATCAAATAACTTTGGGACCATACTTTAGTAATTTAATGTTTGATGTCTTAGATTGAATTATTAACACTTTTTATTTACTATGACTATTAAAACAACAAAAGTACAGGTGTAAAAAACGTTGTGAATAAGTGAATATCTTCAAGGACAATGATACGTCTAAAAAGTGAGAAAGAACTTGAGAAAAACAGCGTACGATACGATTTACAAAATAAATAAGAGTCAAGTGCTTATGGAATCTAAACGACTTTTGAATTACCTAGAAAAAACGAGCACAGTGAGCTGGATGCCAAAAAAAACGGCAAAACCCAAATATTGAACACTTTAATTTTCGACATTTATAAATTGTACTGCATACAATAGATGTCCCTGCACCCCATGCCTTCAGGTATTCAATTGACGACAGACTGAACCTAACCTTTCTTAAGGGAGGTTCGAAGTGATTTCGTGCTCCAAAATATTGTCTGTTCCACGCTGCCGATTTCAAAACGGTTTTAATGGATGATAATGTTGAAGCTCTGTAGGACACTTTCATATAAAGAAATTATTCGAAATGTTCTATATTGTATGGTTAGAAGGGAGTTGAGAAAATAAAGTATGAAAATAGTTATGATCCCAGAAGATCTCAGAATTTTGTACAGTGTAGAGTGTTGCAAATGTTATTAAAATTCAAAATCAATAAAAACTTCCTGCACAAAGCTGCGAACCTGATTTTGGGAACTAAAAGTTGCATGTCCTGTCACACCCAGAACATTTTTTCCTGCGCATAGTTCCGAGCAGGTATTACATTTGAAATCAGCGAGTTCAAACACATACATTTACCGATTCCCAGGAAAATCGTATGCATTTTATTGCCATTTTGTTTTTTCGAAAATTAAATTCCAAATTTGAAATCAGCGAGTTCAAAAACATAAATTAATCGAATCCCACCAAAATTGTATGTATTTTACTGAAACAACTAGTCACTTCCGTTCCGTCATTTTGTTTTTTCGAAAATTAAATTCCAAATTTGAAATCAGCGAGTTCAAAAACATAAGAAACGCTTCCTAATTTTTGCGTGCGCGCCCTGGTTTAATGTTGCCGTTTTCTGTGCAAAAAATTAAAATTAGAGCAAGTAAATAAAAAAGTCGTACATGTTAGACGAGTCCCCCCCCCCAGAACATTGTCTCTTTGGATCCGCCACTGTCAAGACTGTTCTATTTGGTGCTAGAATGCTAGAAAAAGTAATAAGAAGTAGTAGAATGCATACAATTGAAACTATTTACACACATAGCTTAGCGCTTGTAATATTGAAAATTTAATTTTACTAAAAATTAATCGGTTACTTTATACTTTATGTACACTCTGTATAATGAAATGATTTAGTTGTTAAATAAAAAACTATCATCTATGCCTAAAATAAACATATACTTTCTTAAACCAGTCCTGCACAGTTACGCCTTGTCTTTATGTAAATATTACAAAAGAAACGAGAAAACAATTCCTCTCCGATTTATATCGCAAATATATTCACTTACATAACATCAAAATGAAAGTATCGATTTCAGTGCTAAAGCCGCTCATCTCGTTTGTATTTAGAACCAGTGTTGCCGTAACGAATTGGAAAATTTCTTTAAATTATATGTTTAGAATTACAGTTACAATTAATTCGAGTTTTTTAATTTTTTTTTGAACTGTCAAACTAATAATAGTATGACATGTCATTTTCCCCAAATTTTTGTAATTTTAATCTGTGTTGAGTAATACCAAAAGACTGGAACGAAAATTCAAGTAGTTGTATATGCGGGAACGACTTACCTGAATGGATATTTTTGGAAAATCAAAGGTAAAGAAAAAACCTGCTTAATTAACGACCCTTCTGAGTACTCGAAATTCTGAAGTAAATGCTCTGGAAAAAAGGGAATACTTAACTGGAAAGAAGATTGGCCAAGGTTCGTACAGATGTCTGGTCTTTGGGTATAATTCTATTTATAATGTTGATGATAATGTTTTATGATGCCTTTCATGCGAAACAAGTGCAGTAGCACTTATCGCTTATCATTCATTGTATTTATTGAATAATAAATAAGTTTGTTGGTTGAAATTCGAACTACAATGACTAAACAAGTGTCTAGAGACAGTACACAATACTTTTCGAAGCAAAGTAGCATGTAGAATTTATAATCACAAAGTTTTAAGTTATGATAAACTATACCAGTGTTATTAGAACTTTTTCATTGAATTTGAGGGTCGCGAATAGCTGATCGGTCAGTGCAATATACATTACACTCAAAAACAACGGAACAAACAAGTGTAAGAAATGTAACGTAACATAACCTACAAATGACACTTGGTTTTGTTTAAAAACAAAAATCATAACAAGTCAATATGTTATTCCAATAAGAAAAGCATAAATTGATAAGTTTTATTTCCTGAAATACAACTACTAATTTAAAGCTAAAAGAAAAAGGTAAACCAAATATATTTTACAATTTTACAAGTTTTATTTTAATTTTCCAGACATTACGCGAGCGCCGTCCGAAAAAGTACTTTTTCGTTGACGTGGACTGAAAAGTTCTCCTTGTTATTGTGTATTGTGCTAAATTTGACGTTTTTTGACGTATTCGACAAAAAATTATATTTGTAGGCCCTATAAAAATGATTGAAAAAACAGGTTATCTTTGTACGAATGTCTGCTTTGTCACCAGTCTCCGACAAAACCCTCAGATCGCCTGATCGAAAATCAAGGGATAAAAATTCCCCAAATTTTCAACCTTCCGCCCTTCAGCTTTATCGGAAACTGATTAGTAATTCTGTGTGTATATTATTCTGTTTTCGTTTTATTGTTTCTCACTCTGTCATCTGTGTTGTTTCGATACATATTTCATTATCATCAGCTAAACTTTTAAAATACTTAGCAAACATGATATGAACTATTCGAGATCGTCTTAAATATCTTGAATCGTATAATACGGTGGGCGGCGTTATCAGTAAACACCTATCGAAGTTTGAACGACACTGTGCCTATTCGATTAATGCTTATATTCTTAAGTTTTAAGTAAAAACCAGTCATCTATGAGGAGATTTATTAAATAAGCATTCTGTTTATTCATTGAGACAAAGAATTACCGATGGTGGCGCCACATTCGTCGATCAGCTGTTCTCGAAACGCGTAACATTTGATAATAGTGCATTAAGTTATACTGACTGAATGGTTTATTTGTAGTATTTTAAGACTTTTTGTGATTGTTTGAGGTTTTTGATTTGGAAATTACCATAATATAGTAGTAATGTAAGTATTTAGACTCAATTGAACCTGTTTCTTCGTGTCGTTATTCTAAAATTGAGGTTATTTATTTAGCATATCTTACGTTTTTCAGAAATTTATTGTTTACTTCTGTTTCTGTGTTTCAGGATGCATAAAGCCTTGAGATATTATCATCTACCCCTACACCTCTATCAATGTAGAATGTAGAATGATATTGGAATGCCAAAGGAACATACAACAGTTTTCTGCTGATAAATTTTATTTCAATGTTTTCAGGATAATAATTGTAAAAGTGATTTAAATAAAAAATGATTTCTAAGAGCCTACTTCTGATTGATTTATGGTAAAATCTATCTTCTTTAGAGTATCAAAATCTCCTTTACCGTTTCATTAAAATTTATTAATAATCTTTATGTAGAATTAGATTCAAATTAAAATTTTAATAAATAACCGTTTTAATCTTCTAAAAATATTATTTTACATATTTTCTCATATAGCCTTAATTTGGATACCTCTTGGCAACGTCGCTTGTGTTTGGAAGTAAAAGTAGGCCATGCCATCTAGTATCAAAAATGTCAAGGCGTCTCATAATTTATTATTCGTTGCGGCTGTACCCGATAACTTGCGCCATCTATGCCTGGCCATACGATTTAATTTATGTAGGTGCGATCGCAGAGAATTGTGGTTTGAAGACTGCGAACCGAATATTGGTTTTTGTGATGCGGTTCAAAGCTACAGCGATAGGTGGCAATACGTATATTCAACCCTATAGTTGGAACATTGTATAAGCATAATATCCTTATATCCTTATGCAATGGTTGGAACATCCTGAAATTTATTGTTTATTGTAATAAAGGGAGGGTAAGCTCTGTAATTTATATAATTAATTATATTATATTATAATTATATAAGGATTAGAAACACAAAAACAGTTAGTGTACAAAATAGTGGTAGAATTTAAAAAAAATGGAAGTTAATATTTTAGGTACAAAACCTACTTCTTTAGTAGTAAAATTTCTGTGAAAGTGATGTAACTTTAACAAGAAGAGTAATTAAGAAATTCGTTTCTCCTTTTTTATGTGACCTTTTGTATGGATTGCGTTGAAACAGCTGCTATTATGTTGCCCTCTGTGGGCTTTGTTACTGTTTCCCAGCGCCACTTTAGGAAAAGCACTGTTAATAAGGAACCCAACAGAGAATCAATGGGGAATCAAACCTGGTATGTGAAAATTACTTACAAAATTTTTATTTAAATAAAAATCAGAAAATTTTTGATATCAGTGGGATTCGAACACTTCGCTGATAACCACAGTGCTCTATCCAGAGCCAGAACTAATTTTTTTGTGGGCCCTGGGTAGGACTGTCAAGTTGGGCCCTTTAAAATTCAGATTATATCTTCTTCTATTTTTTTTGAACTGAAATTTATATAGGTTATTTATATTTATTATTGATATTATTATTATGCTTATTATTCATTTATATTTTCTTCTGCGAAACAAGTGCAGCAGCTTATTAGCTTTATTGATTTGTATTTGTATTTATTGTATTTATTATTGAATAAAGATTATTATTATTATTTCCATAGCGACTTTTTTTGTATCCGCAGTTTGTTCAAACAGCTACTTTGCTTATTCATTTGCACTTTTCAGCACACTTATTTTAAAGCAAAATTACCAAAAATTTGCTAATTGTAAAAATTCTTTATGTTTTATGATGAAATGCCGAGACAACAAGATAATTCCAAAAGGCCTAAGACTTAAAACTCCAATAAAGAACAACAAATATGGAGAATTTTAAATAGACCAGAACACGCCATGGTTAGAGAGAGGATTCAGTTCCATAGGCTTAACAAATTTAATTTAGAAAAAGATATAGAGGATATTAAATCATATTTGTATAAAGAGGTTTCGATAAAATCGTCACCCGGATGCAGAAACATCCTAACTCCATTTTTTGCCAAAATCGGATTATTGCACTATTCCATGTATTTTATGATTGTCTTTAGAAGCAGAAGCATCCTAAGTTCAATTTCCTATCATGAAATTCATAATAGGAAATTATACTGAGGATTCTTCTGCTTCTAAAGACAATCATAAAAGACATATTTCGGCAAAAATGGAGTCAGGATGTTTCTGCATCCGGGTGACGAAATAATCCATTGTGTTTTAAATAATTATGAGAAAGAATTCAATTCTACCAAAAATAGGCAATTAAGAAAATTTAATATGTAATCTAATTGAAGAAAAAAGTTTTTACAACCTTAGAAATTCAGAACAAAATTTAAATACGGTAATAAATATTTCAAGTAGAGATCTTAACCACGCGGAAAATTTATTATTAGCTAAAGGTTTAAATTATTCGGGTGCTCCAAAATATGTACCAAATTCTCAAAATTTATCAACTGAAACGGCCAAGAGAAAAACCTGGAAAATATTTTCAAGTTTCTAAAATGGCCACTAGGGGGCGTAACTGCAATCTTGAATCTAAGAAAGTGATGTTTCTGGGAATTCCGCTATATTAACCTAACAAAAAAATACCTGATCTTTAAAGTAGAGGATAATCTGAATCTTTTTTGTTTGACAATTTTTGCTGCATCTCTAAAAATAAAGTGGTGGGGGGTATTCAAAGGTTTCAGTAAAAAACACCCTGTATATTCGAAACGGCTGAGCCGATTTTAACAAACTTGGGCTAGTTGAAAAGAGCTATTCTTGGGCTAAAAATGCTATAATATTTGAAGTTTTGTTAGTTTCAGATGTCGCCGCTAGAGGGCTTTTTTCGACATTTCGACAGAAATGGTTAATTTTCTCAAAAAAATTAAATGCATTGGTATGATTTCTTTTTCATGAAAAAGTAGCTAAATGATGCCTAAACAAGCTCGCGAAAACCGCATCTCTGTATCTTGTTCCTAACCTAAAATTTAGGCCAAAGAAAATTTTATACGGAAATCTCTTAAATTTTTATTTTTTAAACTAATTAATTCCTTTTATTATGTAAGTTGTGGCCCTAAAAAGGACCGATTTAAAAAAGAAAAGTTTTTAGTGCCCCCGTAAATGCTCTAAATGCTGATCATCACGCTCTATGCATTGCTGAAGCCTATCATGGGTAGACAAACCTGCACCTTCAATTTCGGCTCTCGGTATGTTACGTAATGCATTACGAATCCGATTTTTCGTATCTCTTCCAATCCAACGCTGTTGTAATACTGCATTAATATGCTCTCACACAATAATGGAGAATTTTTATTTCTAATTCTTTGGACCGATGAAGCCACCTTTAAAATCTGCACAATATGCATTATTGGTCTGCAGAAAATCCGCATTGGTTGCGTGAAGTTCAGCACCAAGGACGTTGGAGTTTAAATGTGTGGTGTGGCATACTGGGAGGCAGAATTATTTGTTTTTAGCAATCCCTAAGTGGCAATATCTTTCTTGACTTTTTGGCCAATAAATTACCGTTGTTGTTGGAAGATGTTTCACTGGAAACACGTCAAAACTTGTTTTTGCAGTTGAATGGTTGCCTAGCACATCATGTTATTATTGTGCGAGAGCATATTAATGCAGTATTCCAACAGTGGTAAATTGGAAGAGGAAGTCTGTTTCCATGGCCTGCACGATCACCAGACTTAACTTGTTTTGATTTTCAGACTCAACCTACGACCAGATACATATGAAAAACCGGATTCGTTAATGCATTACGTAACATACCGAGAGCCGAAATTGAAGGTGCAGGTTTGTCTACCCATGAGAGGCTTCAGCAATGCATAGAGCGTGATGATCAGCATTTAGAGCATTTACGGGGGCACTAAAAACTTTTCTTTTTTAAATCGGTCCTTTTTAGGGCCACAACTTACATAATAAAAGGAATTAATTAGTTTAAAAAATAAAAATTTAAGGGATTTCCGTATAAAATTTTCTTCGGGTTAAATTTTAGGTTAGGAACAAGATATCGATATGCGGTTTTCGGGAGCTTGTTTAGGCATCATTTAGCTACTTTTTCATGAAAAAGAAATCATACCAATGCGTTTAATTTTTTTGAGAAAATTAACCATTTCTGACGAGATGTCGAAAAAAGCCCTCTAACTAACAAAACTTCAAATATTATAGCATTTGTAGCCCAAGAATAGCTCTTTTCAACTAGCCCAAGTTTGTTAAAATCGGCTCAGCCGTTTCGAATATACAGGGTGTTTTTTACTGAAACCTTTGAATACCCCCACCACTTTATTTTTAGAGATATAGCAAAAATTGTTAAACAAAAAAGGTTCAGCTTATCCTCTACTTTAAAGATCAGGTATTTTTTGGTAGGTTAATATAGCGGAATTCGCAGAAACATCACTTTCTTAGCTTCAAGATCGCAGTTACGCCCCTTAGCGGCCATTTCAGAAACTTGAAAATATTTTCCAGGATTTCCTCTTGTTCGTTTTAGTAATGACTTTTTTTCCGCAAGTCTCTAAGATGGATGGTTTCCAAGATACAGTACCTCGCATTCTTATTTGGCCACCCTGTACATTGCAAAATTGAATTAGAAAAATCTTTTAAAATTAATCAAAATTTAACCTCCGCAGAATTTAAAACAATTAAAAATTTAAAAAATGACAATACACTTAAGATTTTACCGGCAGATAAAGGTAAAGCGACGGTTGTCATGAACAAAATAGATTATGATAACAAAATTAACGAAATTATTCAAAAGTAAATAAAGATCCTACTACTAGTATTGAAAACAAAATTTACAAAACCTTATATAAAAATAAAAAAATCCTAAGTGATAAAGAACGAAGTAATCTTCGCATTTTTATTGTTTACCTGAAATTCATAAACAACAAATACTTACCATTATGACCAACAAGGGCGGATTTAGCTTTTTTTTATGGGGGGGGGGGGGTAAAACTTACCAAGTAGTCCAAAAAAGCTAGTAATTTTTTTTGTAATATCGAGCAGAAACTAGTAACTGATCAGATCGACTTAAATTTTTTTGCAAATTGCTAGTAAAAGGTGCCTAGAAGTAGAAAACTTTCGTTAGTTGCGTTTTGAGTGGTGACAGGTGGGGGTGTGAAAAAAAAGAAAAAAAAATTCGTAATTGATAAATTACCTTTTTTAATGAATTAATGTTCCCTCCCGAGTTATAGTGCGCAGAAAAATATGATATTCACCACAATATTCGTACATTTCTAAAAAAAATGTATTTTTTGCCCGTAACTTTTTTTGGCTGATAATATTAAATAATGTAGAATAATTCATTTTAAAGCTTAGGGTATCGCCGAAATATCATGTTATGACAAACTTTTTCATTGGAATGACCGTTTTTTCAATATTTGACCCGAAAAAATGACATTGACGGTTATAAACGCAAAGATAAAAAAAAATGGTAATTATTCGGAAGAACATTTGCTCAAAGCCTTGTCTCTTTAATTTTTTTTCAAAAATCAATACTTTTCACGGTATTGGCCAAAAATTGAAAATGTCATAAAAAACAAAAATTTAGCTCAACTTTAACAGACCAAAACTTAAAAAATAATTATCCATAGGGCTAAAAATTACTAATTGTAAAAATTGTAAAAACATATGTTACGACTTTCTGCAAAAGGATTTTTTTGTCAAATACCACAGTCTAGATGGCGATAAAAAAATAGCGTAAAAAAATTGAAAAAAATTTATTTTGTCCATAACTTTTTTTCTGCTTATGTTAAACGGTTCTGGATGGTCTTAAAATGTTCCAAATATTTTTCTCTCATTAAGATGTTATAAACATTTTTTTGTGGAAGTCATATTTTTTCAGATATTTACGCTAGAACAGCGGTTCTCAAACTTTTCAAATTTTGTACCACATAAATATGAAACAAAAATATATGTACCACCATAAAAGCATTTCGCCGTTAAAAATCAATGTGTCGCGAAATTATTCGAAGTTTTTGGAAAAGTCGTCATTTCAATATTAAAGCTAGAGCCGTTAAAGTCAAAAACTTGAAGAAAAATATATGTGTTTCTGAAAACAAAATGTTAAATGTTAAATAGTACCACTAAAACATTGTAATGTACCACCAGTGGTACATGTACCACAGTTTGAGAACCCCTGCGCTAGAACGATCCAGTTTCTTAAAACACCCATTTTAATCGTAGAAAAATAAAAAAAATTATTTTAATTGTTATCTCAAGGCCATAAAATTAGTTCATATAAATTTTTACGTAATAATATCAGATTTTCGGTTATATTTAAAAAACTATAAATGTACGATTTTTATGGTGAAAATCGTAATTTTTACGCCCTATAACTCGGGATGGATTTATTCTCATGAAAAATTGTATTTAACATTAATTCATTAACAAATGATAATTTATCGATTGCACAAGTTTTTTTCTTTTTTTCCCTCACTTTTTGATGAAAAAAACGCCACTATCGAAAGTTTTCTACTTCTGAACTAAACACCTTTCCTAACAATTTGCAATAAATTTCAAGTCGAACTTTATTAATACTAAATTATAATCACAAATGGTTAAAATAAAAAAAAACACTTTTAAACTGCTACTATTAATAGTCTAGTAAAATAAGGAAGCTGCATACATTTTTTTTATCGCGTTATAAGAAGCACCACTTTCTTTATGATGTAAAACAGTTTTGTGTGTATTATGTTTTATAAATTTTTTTATAAATTACAATCCTCCCTTGATGACCAATAATAAGTTCTATAAATTCACCTTGTCAAAATTTAGCAAGATTTCTACTTAAAATAAGAGATCCGTTATCAGGAAATACTAATTCCTTTATCAAAACAAAACATTTTTTTAGAAAAATGATTAAAAATCAAAATTACCAATTCAGATATAACGGTTAGTTTTGATGTAGTTTCCAAATGTTCCTGTTGATAAAACTCTTAATTTTGTGAAAAAAAAGTTGACAAGTACATTAATAAACACGATATTTTTACCTTCAGTTGCTTCATCTGCAATAAATTTAGATAATAATAAATAGGAAATAGACATTTAA
This sequence comes from Crepidodera aurea, assembly GCA_949320105.2. Taxonomy (NCBI): domain Eukaryota; kingdom Metazoa; phylum Arthropoda; class Insecta; order Coleoptera; family Chrysomelidae; genus Crepidodera; species Crepidodera aurea. The sequence continues at coordinate 10,530,767 of OX439480.2, forward strand.
TGAATTTGAATTTTAAAAATGATACAATCTCGAAATTTAGACGAAAACTACTACAATTTATATCTATTATTTATCATTTTTTGGGACACGACTGTGAAGTAGACATATTCGATGTTAGTCATAATGTTACTCTTCCTATAAAATACCTTAAAAGTCGAAATAATCGTTTTGTATTTAAAATAAGATCCATCAGTATTTTTTCAGTTCTTTGTATATCTACTTTTTTTTCTTATTAACAGAGATGAACTTAAGAAAAAACCACAACATTTTTTCCTCAATGACCCAGCGTTAATCTTCAACACAAAAATAACTCTCAAGAAAGTGTAAAAGACAAGTAACTAACCAAAAAACCGCAATTGGTAATGGATTCAGACATTTTTATAATCATCTTGGAGAGTGCAACCAGGACCGTATCTAGTACAACTTCACAGAGAGGATATATTTAAAACTACACAAATTTATTGAAAACTAGTTGCGGTCTACGACCATTATCAGGTTCTAAAAATTACATTTTAAATAAGAAAAGTGAGAAATGCAGTTTTGATGTGGATGTCAAAAAGTAAAAGTTTGAAAAATAATGAGGATTAGTAATGGCATTTTTTTATTGGGCCATATGAAACGATATGACCAGTAGAATACATTTCCAAAATTTTTCCGCTTCATTATTAAAGTGGGCATGGGAAATTAAATTTAAATTCATGAATCGTGACGTATTATGAACCGTGACGTAGACCAACGAAACAATTTCAGTTGCCACATTTCTATAGTTTCTTCCCGTTGGCAACATCTTTTTCTAATTAATAGAAAGAGCGAAATAGATACTTCAAGATTAGTCGTAGCTAACTACTTCTTTTAACAGAAGCATACGACTATTAATCATTATTAATCATCATCAAAAAACCAAAGAAAGTTTATAAAATATTACTAAAAATGTTCTTATTAATTTAATAGGTATCAGAAATAAAAAATAATGTATTATAATTAAAGGATTAAAAAAATTAAAAACTGTTAGGTACGTTTCAAGTCGAGACTTTTGAAACACAAAAGCTAAACCTTCAAAGTAAAATTATAAGATTATTTACTAATCTCATTCTCGGAACCTTTTTGTAGAAAGTACAACATGGGTTAAGAACCAACCAGACACTGACCTGAATCAGCTGACGGCCGTGACATTTGGATATAAATATAACCTCATTTATTTCTAATGGTATTCCGAAATACTGTGAGTTAAGTTTTTTCGGAAAATTTAAACAAATAATTACACTATACTCCGTTTGAAAATGCATGATAGCACAGTTTTTATGGCAAAGGCCTTTATACCGGATGCAGAAAAATACCTTCTTATCTGAATTTTCACTAGATTTTAGCATGACCACCCTGAAAAATCTCGAATACAATACATCATAAAATGTAAATAAGCAAACCCTAAGGGATTAACCAATAATTCTATACCTTAGTGACGAGGAGCACGAAATTATTTTAATATAAAAAATAGTAAACTGCCAATATTAAGTACCCACATTTATTTTTATAAAAATAGTATACCTACTAGATATTAGGTTAGGACATTTCCTTAAAATTTAAGAGGGGCCTTGCCGCTGACGACCTCGTTTTCAGTTGGCAATACTGAATATGCATAAAAATTTGACGATTTTTTGGAGAGTTAATCTCGAGAAAGGAATTTTTGTTTGTGGAAATATTTATACCCGTGATAGCTTATACCTTGGAATAGGACATCTCCTTTTTTGAGTCAATTTTAAGGATTAATAAAAAAGATATCAGCCATTTAGTGGAAGTGTGTTTTTGACAGTTTTGACAATTTGTGATCACCAATTTTAACGTGAAAAGGAGATGTCCTAAATGAAGGATACAGAATTAATTTCCGAGAATACCAATTCTCAAAACTTTATAATTTTTGAGATTAACTCTCCAGAAAAAAAAATGTATGTAAGTTGCCTATATCCCAGTAAGATTTTCTCTTGCCATAGTTCAGGCGTTTTCCGCCTGACACTGAGACAGTGGCGCTTTTTGGTTTTATTTTGAACGATATATGCAACCAGTATTACGAATACGAAGAAAGTGACATTTTAGGTTATGTTGGTTAATTTATTCGTGTGTTTTGCAATTTTTTTTAATGAGTAAATTAGTATTAACTAAAACCAGTTCTTCAGTTTAAAGTATTTCAATTAACGCCGTATACCTCATTTAGGACATGTTTCACTTTAAAATTGGTGATCACATCACAAATTGTCAAAAGCACACCTTCCACTAAATGATTAATATGTTTATTATTCCTTAAAATTTGTTGAAAAATGGACATGTCCTATTCCAAGGTAGAAATATCTAGGTAGGTATTTTCGACACTGTTCTGATGCTGTGGTAAATAAATAAAGTATAAAGTTTAGTATGGATACTAAATACGTGTCACTGGTTTTTTGGGTAAAATTTTAAAGTAGGGTTATTGTTGTATATTATTCTTATAGGAAAAATCACACTGAATACAATGGTGACATTAAAAAATTTATAAATAGCCGTCTTCATTGTTAAAAGCGATGGTTTTTGGTGAGCATTTTAATTTTTCAAACCTATTTTTTTGACTTTTTAACGAAAACGGTGACACGGACAAAAAAAATTTTAAGGGATGAAACATGAACAATTTATCATAACCCATGGTTTAAGATTTTTAGATGTGCTGCCATCTATGATTAGAAGAGAGTATTGACAATTATTAAAAGCAAAAAATTCCCGGTGTATTGGGGTTTAAGACTTTCAGCGATTTTTTATCTGTAACCGTTCAATTGTTATATACAAATTAATGCTCCAACATTAACAATTTTTTTTTATAAAAGGACTTGCAGATAATTTATTGTGGTTACAATGTTGCATTTTGTTCATATAACGCAGTTTTTTGTGTCGATAACTCATGTATTCTGCAATTGTTTAAACAAATAGATATTGATAAAAACATTTTGCGTTTGGGGCCACCAATTATTTATTAATTTATTTTTTAAAAAAATTCTTGCTTCGCCTTAAAGATTATACATTTATATAATTCTCAATTTTCGTATGAATCCATTGATGTTTAAATATTTTCTATTTAATGAGATTAGTCGCGTGGCCGCGCTATTCATATTAAAATAAACGGATTTATACGAAAATAATTGAAAATTAATTAAATTAATAAAATATAAACTCTATTTTGATGCTAGAAAAAAAAATAGTAAACAAAAAAAATGAAATTTCCTAAAAATAAAAAATAAAATTTCTGTCGTGGCTGAAGCAGGTATCGAACTCATGACAAATGGATTATTAGCGCTTTCTGCGACCCGACTAATCGTGAAAATAAAGAAAATTTATTCTCTCAGATTCCTTAGATATCCCAAATAATATATTATATTTTAATACTAGCAGCGCCACCTAGCATACAGGAGATTCACTGAAGTCTTAAGATATCTATCTCTCTTCATTATTGCAGAAAGACAGTGATATACTGACAAAGTGACTGTCGATTGATGAACGCGAAAGATGGGGATTTTGCAGGGATTTTTGGTGTTTGTAGTTTGGCATACCTGTTGCGAGCCCCCTCTTAATAATAAATATACACACAACCAAATTTATATGATATAGATACTTAAAAAAAATCTTTGCAAAAAAATATTTTCTCATAAAACACGTCGTTCTGTTTGTCCTACATAAACAGAATTGCAATTGTATATAGGAAGATATAGTGCTGGTATTTAAAAGTCTAGTACAAAGTATTTAAAACTATATAAATAAGTACTAAATAAAACTAATGTTCTCCATGCGATCTTTTTTTTTTCATATTTTTTTTAGAGTTTAAAACTGGCATAGAAACAATTGGATAATTAATTATTAAATTAAGTTAAAACTAACATTGACCCTATGGAATTAAATAATTGAAAGTACTGATAATGCGCGACTTTTACCAGAAGTTCAACGTTTATATTGGATGCAGGTTAAGAATTGAAAGTAGAAATAAACATTATTTGTTAACGGTAATGCTAATCCTAATGACATAGCCAGTTCATTAACTTAATCAGAATTAATAACCGATAATTTAATTATCATAAAATATATATAATCACCAGCGTTTCAATTAACTCAAACGACGTAAAGTTGACCATCGGGATCCTGCCTGGCCGGTACTAATTATCGCATTTTTGGATTTGAAAGGTATTTATCTTCAAATCTTAATAAATATTCATTAAAGTGAACTCTAATATCTTCTATATCATATATAGTGATTATACAACTCATCATAAATTTAGCCAATAGCAGTTGCAATTTCTACTTAGTTACATTGTATTGATAAGCGAATATAGCCTTGACGACGTGGTATAATCGTTTTGGTGATTCGCATCCTTCCATCTTCAAAAGTTTTGAGAAACTCCTACTCAAAAGACTAAAACCACTTATCGAAGAAAGAAATTATCCCTAATCCCTAATTTAGAAATAAGCACTCGACGATCCACCAAGTTCATAGAATAACCAACATTATAGAGAAAAACATTTGTTCTACTATCTGTCTTGATGTAGCACAAGCGTTTGATAAGGTTTGGCATGAAGGCTTAATACATAAGCTCAAGCGTTATATTTTGAAATGGATTTTGGAACATAATCAAAATTTATAAGTTGGGTTTTTGGTTTGTAGTAAAATTATTAATGGGAAAAATTATGTAATTGGGGGCTTTAAAATGTGACAGGATTTGTTTTTGTTTATGATTAATAAGTTATGAAGAATTGTCAAAAAAGTTTAAAGTTTAAAAATAAAAAATTAATAAGTAAAAACTATAATTTCTTAAATCATTACAATATATATCGGAAAGATATTTTAGAATTAGGCAAGAAGAAGCCTATTCCGATCTTAAAGAAATTAAGGCTGGAGTACCACAAGGAAGTGTCCTAGGACCTGTCCTATACTTACTGTACACATGTGATATTCCAGAGTTAGAAAACAATACCATAGCTACCTTCGCCATTCTAGCAGTAGGACAGAGCAATGAAGAAGCAACCCACAAGCTGCAAACAACTGTCTACCGTGAAACTAAATCACTTCACATTAACTTAACAAACAAAAGGATAAATCATATTCCAGTCAGAATAAACAATAACCTGATTCCATATCCAAACACAGCAAAATACTTAAGTTAAAAAGAAAAGAGAAGAACTTGGACTGAAATATAGAAAAATGTACTGGCTAATTGAAAGAAACTTCACTCTGTCTCTACATAATAAGCTTATGCTTTATAAGCAGATACTTAAGCCTGTATGGGCCTATGGTATCCAACTATGGGGATGCACCAAAGCTAGCAACTTAGCGATCATCCAAAGATTTCAAAACAAAGCACTGAGGAACATAGTAGATGCCCATTGGCGTAATTTCATTTTCTTATCTGGGGTGGCAAGACCTACCGGGGGGTCTGGAGGATGTGGAATACCCCCCAGGTTAAAGGAGGGTCCGGTGGGTATGGAATACCGCCAGGTTAAAGGGGAGCTCGGCAAATTTGGAAAATTTAGCGTTACAATGATTAGTTTTAAGCATTTTTAAAACATTTTTACATACCCTATAATAACATAAATATTAGAAAACTTATATTGTTATTCATTATTTATGTGTCCTATTACACAATAATGTTTAATTTTAGTCACACCAACAACAAATTCGTTTAAAAAATAAATACTATCCATAAAAAACTTTGTAAAGTTTGGTCTGTTTTTGATAATTTGAATGCTTAACCTAATTAAGTAAAAATTAAGAAAACATCACACTAAAATAAAACAATATTTTATTGAACTTTTATTTGATACCACCACATATATAATAACTATTTCATACAAAATGAAGCCTTCTTTCTCTTTTGGTTTGAATTAAAAACGTCAATTACTTTGGAAATATCTACTTCAACACTCCTTTCAATTGTCAGAATGGCCAATGACGACAACCTCTCCTGGCCAATTGTGTTTCTAGTGTAAGTTTTTAACCTACGCAGACATGAAAAAGACCTTTCACAGGATGCTGAATTCATGGGAATTGTAAAATACAAGCGAAACAGTTCAAAAAGCAGAGGGATCACACTTTTCAAAGATTTTTCTACCAAAAGGTCAGCTCTTTCTTGAATACTCTTTCTTTTTGGATTCTTCCATCTTGTAAAAACACCTTAGTACAGAGAGCAGCAGTTCACTGTCAATACTGTAATAGTTGCACAAATACTGTACACTGGATAGGTCCACGTCAGTTGCAGTCAGAACTTCGCTTAAGTGGTTCAGAACATCTAGATTGTTCTCTTGAAGCCTGGCCTCTATCTCTTGCACAAGGATGTCAATAACTGGCCAAAGGATTGTAACCTTGTAATATTGCTCAACTCAACTCCCACCACCAATTTTTGAAGGAATTTTCTCTCTTTTTGGCATCTCTGCTGCTTGGAATTCACAGTGCTCAGAGATTTCTGCGCAGTGGTTGAATAACAGTAAAAAACTCATCTGGTCTGAAGGATTGTAAAACTTCAATTGTGCTGATTTTTACAGATTTTACAACTTCGTAGGTCACATTGCTTGCCTGTAATGTCTTTGACAGTACGTGACATTGCTTAAGAACTCTTCTCAGTAACAGCAAGTTAAACACAAAATTGAATTCTTCCATGCTCTTTAACAAAGCATTGACTTGTCCACCACTATCAGGTCAGAACATGTAAACTGTTATTCTGGGCTAAAATGTTTCTGAGAGAAGTTTAATGATCAATCAAGATTGAGCCACGTTTTTAAACTGTAATTTTCCTTTAAATAAATGAGATATTTAATACAGATTTTTGGGGTGGCAAAAAAAGCGGTTTGGGAATTCTGGGGTGGCAACTGCCACCCCTTGCTACCCCTTGCCACCCCGTAATTACGCCACTGTAGATGCCCCTTTGAGTTATTTTAGTGTGCAAAAGCAGAGCTTGTGTGTGCACGTTAAACTTTAGTGCAATCCATTCTACAGAACCCAAGGAACGCTGATGAGTATACCTTAGTTTTAAGTTTCAAACTCTATTAGATTAAGTTTAAATTACTTCACAAATTCTAACTAATAATTTTCCAAATTCCATTTTCCAATTTTCAATATTCAATATATAGTTATTTAAAATTTCATATAAAAATCGTCTACAATATAATTGCAAGTACATTTACCTTTATTTCTATCATGAGAATTTTTTAATAAAACATATCATATGCTAATTAATTATAAACAATTTTCAGTTTTTATTTCATACTTTTATTTCATATACTTCCGTTCATTCTGCATAATATTAAATATGGTTAATTCAACTGAACTAGCATTTTGCTAAAGGTACAAAAATCATCACGTTGAATCAACCTAAAATATTATGCAGACCTCAGCAAATTCAAGGGCCAAGAGCTCCGCGCCTTTAAAAATAAAATAAAATAAAATAAAAAGAATTTGTGAAGTGCCCCAGCAGATAAATGTGGTAAGAATTAACTTTAATTATATATTTTCATATTTTATTTTGGGAACTATAGAGTCCTCACTTTTGTAATAATTCATTTTTGCTTGTATTGGTTTTTGTTTGGTTGGACAAACAGACAAAGTTTTCCAATTTCTTATATTTTGGCATAAAAAGTTTTTAGTTTTCTTAAATAAATCATTTTTCATTTGTTTTGTTTCGCTTGTAAATAATTTTGTGTAAATAAATGTATATAATTTTTAAATCAGTGATTTTATTTCTGGTTCTAATCGGTAATTAAAATAAAGCGTTTTTCTTGACAAACCTCTCCAGGTTGTATTTTGGGTCGGGCGGACTTTATTCAAACCTTGAAGAAGTCCGAGCCACCCTGAATACAGCGTGGCGAGCTAGAGCTCGTCGTGGCGTCAGATAAAAATCTGAGCTACAAAACCCCAAAAAACGAACTGAACGTCACGACGTGACAATACTAACTGCCTTTATATACTTTTTTTTAAGTTTTACCATTCTTCCGGACATAAAAATACATATTTTCTCCAACTTTTAAGAAAATTTGAGGATTCTTTGGTTATTGCCAACTAAGTAAAAAAAAAATGTGTAGGATTCATTTTTAAAAAACCCTACTATACTGATCGATACTCTACTTCATCACGGTCATTTTAATTTTTTTTTATTTTTCCACGACTCTTAGAGCCGCAGATATTTAAAAGATAGTGAAGCAATCCACTCAAAAAATGCCAAAAATGCCGTTTTTAGCACATATCTCGCGAAGCTCCAGCCCAAATTTATTGAAAAGTTGACTTAGCTCTTACATCCATTTTCAGAATATTTTCGCCTAATTTCACTCCACTAATAAACGTCTAAATGAAGACGCCTAGCTTGACAGGTGCTGTCATATGTAAGATTCGCCGTAATTAGACTGTCCGATACCGCCCTCTGTCCGATACCAGACGACTTTCCCCTGTCTTTGAAGTAATGTTTTTATGCTGTATCCACATTTCGTATCTTTAGGTAACAGGTTACATGTTTTGGAACAATAAATGGTAACATTAAGATCACACAAGTTTTAACTCAGTTTTTCTAGAAACATTCTTGAAACGGATCTGCATAAGCGAAACTAATGTCGAGAAAAATTTGACTTAGTTTCAATACATTTCAAGCTTATTTACTACACGAGGATGACAGGGTTTTTGTTCGAATCGATACGATTTTCAATAATATATCTATCAATTTGAAATAGTCGCTTCTATGCCGTAAAACCGCAGAATCGGGGCGATGTCCTACTTTCCCATGTTTTGTCGGCTTTAGGATAACTTCTTTTAATAGTTTTTTAAATTTTTTTCTGATTGACTATTTAAATAAATTTTTAAAATGTTTCTAAACGATCCATAGTATCCAAACGAATTTTTGCTTTTCAGACCTAATTTTCAGAGATAAATTAATAATTTTTATTAAGAAATACGTCCAAATTTTCGAAAAATTTTTAGCAGTTAAATTTCTTCATTTTTGAACATCCTTTTTGTGCAGTTTTTGCTTTAATAAAATAAAGGACCCCGCACCATTCTTATGGAAACGGGAGCACCGTCAAATTGTCTGAATTTTTGATATGTGATAGTACTTGATGTCTTGATCAATAGTGTCCATGGGCCCAATCCTATCCTATGGCTAGATTTCGATATACAGAGCGTTAAAGTTCAAGATCCCGAAATTTTAAAATGTGTACCATAAAGTCCCTGCAAAATATTTTTAAAAGTTTCTGGCGGATATATGTAGTCAAAATACATACGTAATAAATAAAATCAAAATATATTTCCTTACAGGGCGATTCATGTTTCCACAGTATGTATTTTTAACATGCAGAAATAGCCTCAAATATCGATAAAAAAAGTCACCGTCAAAGTTTCTGAATATTGATGTCCTCGTTCAAAATTGTAATAGGTTAAATTGGATCCTATGGCTTGTTTGCGAAAAATTAAACGATTAAACTGTAAAAATATCAATTTTTGACAATAGCAACTTTTAGTAACAAAAAATAAACGAAATATTGTAAACTAAATATTTTTACACACTGTATTAGATTATATTGCACCGTTATATTAATTGGAGGCAGGCTAAAAATTCAAACTTACAGGGTGATCTCACTTGAGCTTGTAAGATGACAAAATCAACTAATCTAAAACAGCTGCCAAACAATTAAAAGGTTTATTGTTCCAATAAATAAAAAAATAGGTAGGTATATTTGAATTTTTTTTATCGAGTCCATAATTCATATTTTATGTTTGTTTCTACAACACCAATGCGTTAGAGCCTTAGCGTTTTGGCTTACTTGCTATCCCTTTTTAGGAATATTTCACTGTATTTGGAGAATCATATGAAATTGTGGAAAATCGATTGTTCCATCGAGCTTTGAAATACCTCCTATTATTTAATAGCGTTTCTTAATTTTTACGAGAGATTCTTCACATGAAAATTATATTTTTTCTATGTAGTTTATTAAATCCAATAAATAATTGAATAATCTGAAAAAATATACAGAGTAAATAATTAAACAATCCACTATGTATGCGATATAAGTTTAATGCTTTATTATGATATTAAAGCTGTTTTTAAGACCATTATTTCATTTTTTAATTATCAAAGTATAAAAAAAATATACTGAGCAACCCTGTATACAGAGTGCTCCTTAAGTAATTGTACATAGAAGTATGGTAGATTCCTCACTTTAAAATATTAGGATTTGACTCAACTTGCTCTAATAAAATGTTGCTAATAAGGAATATACAGAGTGTTAAAGGTTACATTTTAAGATTTATTTTTTGCAATTACTTTGACGTTTTTGGATATTTATACATAAGAATTTGGAACTGGGGGTACATACATACTTCGATGTAATTTGTAGAGGGCGCTAGTTATGCCACATTTGTGGCATAAATGTGCGATAGACTTTTTTGCTCTTTAAGTTAGCGCTATTTTTGTAAAAGAATATTAAATCCATGTTATTTTAGTAGAAAAAAAGCATACTTGTTATCAACCTTAAAACTTATTTTAGGGATCAGCTGCATGATTATACTGGTAAAAATATTTTCTCACTCTGACACCATTATTGCTGATTCTTATGTAAAATGAACCCCTGAATCCGAATATGACCTTAGTTTTCCCCCATCACTCACCGTTTTCGGGGGTGCCTCCACCTATTTTTATCGCTTTTCGATAATTTGGAGGGATGAAAAAAAAAACAATGAGTGGTGTGGGGAAACTGAGGTCATATTCGGATTCAGGAGATCATTTTACATAAGAATGAGCAAGAATGGTGTCAGGACCAGAAAAATTTTTTTTTGCCTACCAGTGTAATAATCATGGAGCTGATCCCTAAAATGCGATTATCTTGTAAACCGTTAAATTTTAAGGTTAATAACAAGTATGCTTTTTTCTACTAAAATAACGTAGATTTAATATTCTTATACAAAAATAGCTCTAACTTAAAGAGCAAAAAAGTCTATCGCACATTTATGCCACAAATGTGGTATACCTAGCGTCCTCTACAAATTACATCGAAGTAGGTACCAGATTCTGATTTTTCGTGCCCAAAAACCCCCAGTTCCAAATTTTTATGTATAAATATTCAAAAACGTCAAAGTTATTGCAAAAAATAAATCTTAAAATTTAACCTTTAACATCCTGTATATTCCTTATTAGCAACATTTTATTAGAGCAAGTTGGGTCAAATCGTAATACTTCTATGTACAATTACTTAAGGACCACCCTGTATACAGGGTTGCTCAGTATATTTTTTTTATGCTTTGATAATTAAGAAAATGAAATAATGGTCTTAGAAACAGCTGTAATATCATAATAAAGCTTTAAACTCATATCGCATACTTAGTGGATTGTTTAATTATTTACACAGTATTTTTTTTCAGATTATTCAATTATTTATTGGATTTAATAAAACTACATAGGAAAAATATAATTTTCATGTGAAGAATCTCTCGTAAAAATTAAGAAACGCTATTAAATAAATGTATAGGTATTTCAAAGCTCGATGGAATAATGGATTTTCCACAATTTCATATGGTTCTCCAAATATATCAGTGAAATATTCCTAAACAGGGATAACAAGTAAACCAAAACGCTAGGACTCTAACGCATTGGTGTGGTAGAAACGAGCTTAAAATATGAATTATGGGTTCGATAAAAAAAAACTCAAATATACCTACCTATTTTTTTATTTATTGGAACAATAAACCTTTTAATTGTTTGGCAGCTGTTTTAGATTTGTTGATTTTGTCATCTTACAAGCTCAAGTGAGATCACCCTGTAAGTATGAATTTTTAGCCTGCCTCTAATTAATATAACGGTGCAATATAATCTAATATAGTGTGTTTAGTTTACAATATTTCGTTTATTTTTTGTTATTAAAAGTTGCTATTGGCAAAAATTGATATTTTTACAGTTTAATCGTTTAATTTCTCGAAAACAAGCCAATTACAATTTTGAACGAGGACGTCAAGATCTATATTATATCCAATATTCAGAAACTTTGGCGGTGACTTTTTTATCGATATTTCAGGTTATTTCTGCATGTTAAAAATACATGCCTTGAACAAAAAGGCCTGTGGAAACATGAATCGCCCTGTAAGAAAATATATTTTGATTTTATTTATTACGTATGTATTTTGAATACATACATCCGCTAGAAACTTTTTAAAATATTTTGCAGGGACTTTTTGGTACATATTTTAACGAACTGTATATCGACACTATTGATCAGGACATCAAGTACTACCACATATCAAAAATTCAGACAATTTGACGGTGCTCCCGTTTCCATAAGAATGGTGCGGGGTCCTTTAAGAAAAGCAAAACCGAAAATATCCAAAAATGTAATCTAAGGGCAAGTGATACTGTACAATCTGAAAAACCTGTGGGACAACGGGTGGGGCGGAGGTATAAAATTCTGGTGAGTGGAGCCTAAATACTAAGCAAACATTATTTCGAACATCTAGAGGGGGACTCTAAATTCGCTTTGCTCGTAAACGCATTTACCTAGAATGCAGGAGTTCGTGGGTTCGATCCCTCTGACATAATATGTTTTCAGGGGTTTTTGCCACTATAATGTGCAACAGTTTTCTGGTAATTACAGTATTACTTCAGTACTTGTAATAAAGTTAAATGAAAAAGTAATTAGGAATAATAAAAACATATTTTTTGAAATTAGTTGTTATTTCATACATTTATCGTTATACGGGCACAATTAAATTTTATATATATTATTATATTATACACTGAGGGTGGTCTTAATAATATCTATCAAAAAGAATAGTTCTCTAATGAGTGTTTTTGATATACACGTACATAACTGTCCGTTGCCCGGAGTAGTGTCTCAGGTTAGATAATTAGGACGTAGAGATTAGATATTAATAATTTGTTTTGAAATGAAATCATTATTATTAACAATCAAACAATTAAGCAAATTGTTTTCCTTTTTAGTGCATTTGTACAAAAACTGGTCCCTGGAAATTGACACTACACATATACGCGTGTAAACTTTGTTTAACAAATTATGTTTCATTTGTTAAATTATAATTCGAGGTGAAAATAGCATCGTTAGAATACAAACAGAACAGCTTTACACGGGTATAAAAATCGTTGAAAAATACTGAAAACCAAGCTCGTAAATGAGATTAAAAAAAAGAGTTTGCATCAATTTCAAAACTCGGAATACGTTTTCTTGATATTCCAGTCCAAATTGTTTTATTGTCTTTATTCAAAAGAAAGTTTCTCTCATCTAGTGGTTTGTTTCCAAAAGGCACATCCATACCATCGTCGCTTTCGTCAGAGTCAGAGGGCACATACTCGATATCCTTATAGTCATTGTTGAGGGATCAGATGTAGAGACCTCCATGTGCATCAGTCATTGGCGGATCTGAGGGGGGGGCCAAGGGAACCATGCCCCCTATGTCGTAGCTTCTAAATGGACTGTATATTTTGAAGGATTTTTTTTGTGTCTTCACAACTCCAAGAACAAAAACGAACCTTTTAGTTAATTAACGGTTTATTAAAATAACGAAGAAACAACGCACAAATTAACAATAAAAGTACATGGTTAATTTAATAAACCGTATTAGTAAATAACGAAAAAAACAACGCACAAATTAACAATAAAAGTACTTGTTTAATTTACTAAACCATATTAGTAAATAACGAAAATAAATCACAGCATTCAGAAAATATGTAATTGTAAAGAATGAACCGTTGATGCGCGTATGGCGATGATTGACAAAGAATTTACGAGACCTGATCTGACCTGACCTGACCTGCATCTCGGAGTGATTATGGTGCACTAATTAAAAAATGTTCTAGAAGGAGTTGTTAACGTGGGCGAGTCGATTTTGGTTAGACGGGTAGATTTTTTGTGTCCGTCTTTGTCTCTCGCGTTGGAGAAACAAAGTTGAATTTTATTTTAAAATTATTAAATCGTGGTCTACGTGTCAAAATAAATGTCTGATTTGTTTTACAATGTTTGATACGATATTGTCGGTTTGAATAATATGTACAATTTTGTTGTTGAAAATTAAACAGTCCTCAATTTCAGTTACACTACCATCTATGGATTCGCTATCGCTTTCTCCATTTTCTATTTTAGAAATTTCCTCCAAAATTTCCAAGAGAACGACTACCTCGGAGGGTACTAGACGGCAGTAGACGCTAACCCCACCCGACTATCTTCTACGCACAAAATGGCAGACCCTATGTCGGATCCGACATCATCGTGTGGTTAAAATCTAGGGTTAAAATCTGGTAACCAATTGCTCGTCCAAAATTCTAGACTAATTTCAAACCTGTCAATTATAGCAAAAATTTTTGAGTCCATTATTTTTGATAATCTGTTTTTCGATGTTAAAATCATAATTAATGTTGAGCAACATGTCTTCATGAAGAAACGATCAGTTGACTCCAATTTATTCACTTATACTGAATATATTCTGCACAGCCTCAATGACAAACACCAAGTCGATGGAGGTTATGTAGTACACCGACTTCAGCAAAGCGTTCGACAAAATTGATCACTCAGTTTTGCTACAGAAGCTCGCTGGAGTCGGGATAAGTGGCAATCTGCTAAATTGGCTTGAATCTTATGTAACTGATCGCTATCGAGCGGTAACCACGAGTCAGAATATCGCCAAATCATCACTGGAGTTCCTCAAGGATCTCATCTGGGACCACTCTTATTCAATATCTACATTAATGATATATCCCAATGTTTTCGTTTTGAAAATTTTCTAATGTACGCGGATGATCTAACTCAATCTCTGATGCTGACGACATCGCACTAATGTAGCAAGATATCAATAACTTTCATTGCACAAAGGATGTGAAATAAAATCACACAAGCTCCCAAGAACAATGACATTAAAAACTACTCCTTGGGCTATATGTCCCACCAGGCATTGAATTACGAAAGTTCAGACGTGGTTTGGTGCCCGACCAAGTCGGGGCTTTAACCCAAAAACTTCGATTTTGTCATTAAAGGAGCTTGCCATTCTTAGACCGGTTTCGGCATTAATGTGCCTCATCAGTAAGAAGCTAGATCGACATCCTGTCACTAAAGGATGTCTGAAAATGAATTCGGCTCTCCTTGCTCTTGATAATCGTACTTGCGTTATAGCAAGTATATCACGAACGAGGAGAGTGATTGGCACGACATGTTCCATGTAACTCCTCAAAAAGGAATCACATGGATTTAACTCCGGTGATCGCGTAGGCAATCTGGTAGGTTTACTTCTGGGGAAATTGATTATTTAAGATTTGTCAAACGTCTCTGAACGCCATCTAGGAGATACCATGTTGCTTTAAAGCGTAATATAGAGATTAGTTTCTCAGGTATTTAGACTATTAGAAGTACCTATAATTAATTTTGATTATCTATTACAATTCGACGAAATCATCAGTGCCAAATATTTTTTTGGAAATGTTTTATCGAAAAAAAAACCATTTTAAAAAGGACTTATCGTGTAATTAGTAGCAGAAAAGTATTGACCCGAACGATGAATATTTGCGTTTGATAGATGAAAACAATTTTTGAGATGAGCTGAAATAAGATGAGATGAGATATTAAACTGTGGCCTAGTGGAGCGGAACGATTGTTTTTGTGCACCTGAACGCACGTACCTCATTACAGGCGGGAAGTGTGTGGCTCGTTCACAATAGCCTGCTACTGCGGTGAAACCACCGACACCGAAACAGAAGAAAAAAATTTCATTCTTCCGAAGCAACAACGTTATGTCACGGTCCACCACCTTATTAGTTACGATGAGGCTCATTCTACGGGTATGGGTTATTTGAAGAATCGAGATGAATTGGTTAAAGATACATCGATTTTTATTTTTATTAATAATACAACTTTTTGAAGCAATTCTTGTGGGATGCTTACCATTTTAGGCACATGAGATGCTTAAAATAACTGCAAAATTGTATAACTTCTGCTACATATCTATTTTTAAGGAGCTAAGTATCATTAGAAACTTTAAAAATGTACAAAATATACAGTACGTCTCACTAAGAGTAGTATCACGCTCTAGTTAAAAAGTATCTGATGCAATCTCGAGCGGCATCTATTGACGTTCTATATGAAGTTATCAATTTCTAATGCTGTACAGATACTCCCTCTATATCTTCTTTCACATGGCCTTTACCAAGTAGTTCCTTCAGCTATTAAAGTTGTTGTCTGTAATATTGTACTTACGTATTTAATAATAAACAATATCTGGTCACCGAGCTTCGCTCTTAATATTCAAATCTAGATATTTAAGCAGCCCAATGAGTATATAATTTAAGTATATTTATAACATGACATCTACTTGAACTACTGAAAGGGAGATAAATAAAAAGTTGATTGGCGATTGGCTTGAAAGTAGGCGGGAAAATTAAAAAAGCTGTCAGTGTTAATTTTCAATTGGCTGCAGCTGTTGTTGACGTTTATCAACTGCTTGTCACAGAGGTTAGTTAAATGCATTAAAAGTTGCCTAGTTTCTGGGGATTTCACCCTTTTAGAGCAACATCTACTGACGCTTGATCTTCGCGAATAGTCACGGCGGACAGGCCCCATTTCCGGGACAGGCAACAGCAGCGTGTAGGGCACAGGTCCCGTCAACAGAAGATCGCTCAGCTCACTCTATTTATCAACATATAAGAAAAACTCTATGTTCAATTGATTTTATTATTTATTTATCTGCAGTGAAGGAAAATTATAGGTCTGATATTCATACTTGGGTAAAAACTTCCACAAAAACCTGTGACCAGACTCTCGACGTGTGGCAGATATTGATATCATATTTTTTCAAAGTTTTTCAGTTACAAAAATAGTTCATTCGTACATTACATTACAATTTGTTCTTGGAAAATACAAAGTCACAATCAACCTTAAAATGTACTATGAACAGTTGTCACGCTTTGACAGGTGTCCATTTTAACAGTGTTACTCAACGTTCCTATAAATATTTACCTAAACCCATGATTTCTGAAATTGAATTGGCAACGTTTTATTTTCAAATTTGAATTTATGAGATGGCTGTCATTTGACAAGCAAATTATTTATGTCCGTCAAATGAACCTTTCCTTTTTTATACTTTTCATGCGCGTGTCAGTAGATGTAAAAATTTGTAGGTCATTATGGATAAAAAGCGGCAAATTTAAAATTGGAATTCTTTCAGATTGAAACGCCAGAAATTAAATAAAGTCAAACCTTTTTACTACTATACTATACAGGTTGAAGAGGTAGAAATTTTATTTTTACCTCATCCTTCAATGCTTAAATTTTAATACATCTGATCGGCCTAATATAGTTTTTGTCTAGATAAACCTGTTCTTTTGACAGATAAGTCAGACTTTATTTATTCATAGCCGTATCGTATGTATTTTAATTGATTCGGAATTTTTTATTAATATATATTTCAAAATGGCTTCATTCTAAAAATATTATCAGTCCTCCTATATCCTTGAAGACAGAATTTATTAGTAATACCAAGGCAACATAAAAACAAATTAAAAAAATATATTATAGATGAGATGGCCCGAGAAAAAGGAATTAAAATTCTCAGATTGCCTCCTTACCATGCAGAATTAAATCCCATTGAACTGATCTGGTCACAATTAAAAGGTTATGTTTTTCAAAACAATACAACATTTAAATTACCTGATGTGCTAAATTTGTTTTTGAAGGCAGTTTCAGATGTAAATGAAGAACGTTGGGGAAAATGCATTGTTCATGTTAAAAAGTTAGTTCTTGAACTAACTTTTTTTTAATCTTTGAGTTTAATTGAATTGAAATTTAATCCCAACATATAATCCTCCTTGTTATTTATTGGTTAAATTTAATTCGTTCAATGTTAAAGTGTCAGATGCATAGTTTATTTTTATTTTTTGTAAATAATATAACTTCAAAATTTAATCTACGAAGTGCGTATATATATTTTATATGCTGTGACCTTATTTATATTATAGAAACTTATTTTGCAAAGTACGCCTATGGAATGTGACGTTATATTCCCACTTTTACTGTATTCCTTTCTCCTTTATAGTATATATTACTATAGAAACAAGTTATTATATCTGCCGTTGCTAGGAAATAAGACTAAAAGCTTAACTTTTCTTATAAATATCTCGGAAGATCGAATTTTCGCAGACATGAGACCTACATTTTTTGCCGATTTAGATAGGAATTAGTCTACCCTGAAAGTTTCATCATCTTTATTTACTAATAAGGATAAAATTTATGATATGATGTGCTATATCAATTCTGTTTAGAATTTTGAGCATCATTGAAATATGGAAGAATATACATTTTTATTTTAAAAATAGTGATTATTTATTTATATAAATTAGAAATTATTGTTTTTTAAATAAAGATAAAAATACACTTTATAATGTACATGGGCGGATCCAGATGATTGTCAAGAGGGGGTCTTCAGGTTATGGAATATCCCCTGCTCAACGAAGTGACAGAGGGGCCTCCCCCAGAAATTTTATTAAATATAAAGTACTTGAAAACTTCTTTTCAGGCTATTTTGAACCAAGAAATTTACATTTTCTCCCAATGTAACATGAAAACCAATACGATACATTTGTATATTTATTTTAATTATATTATATGCCAGAGCAACATTTAAACCAAAATCTCTCATAAAATGTGATATCGCTGAAACTAGGCTCTTAGTACTTTATTGGGTGTAGAAAACGTTAAAAAAATCTTTGCTGCTCTAAAGTGTATGCTTAAGTTTACAATTTCGAAAACAAAATCGAAAATTTGGTTTTTGCGTTATTTAATATCTCGAAAAATAACAAAAAATCGAGAAACCAATAGCACCACGTGTGAAAGAGCGGAAAATTTTACTAAAATTTATATTATAAGTTATTTAAAACAAATTTATTACTATAAAAAATTATTAAATATAAGAAAAAGCGTATTCTAAAAATACATAGATAAAAATATTCAGAAATATTCGGAAAAAACTAAAATATCTTTGCCTAAAATCTAAGTTGTCTAAGGAAGCCATCAGTTTTTAATTTTTTTTCTCATAGAAAATTTGACCGGAAGTTATAATAATTCTCACTGATTTTTATGAAATTGAAGATATATATTAAATTAATAAAGGCATAACAAAAAATCTTTGCTGCTCTAAAGTGTATGCTTAAATTTACAATTTCGAAAACAAAATCGGAAATTTGGTTTTTGCGTTACCGATATCTCGAAAAATAAAAAAAAATCGAGAAACTAATAGCACTACGTGAAAGAGCAAAAAAAAATTATATTGTATATTTAGCTACCCCCACGCCCCTTCCACAACTTTTAATTTGTTCAATTTATTTTTTTTAATTTACTTATAATTTTCCCTAAATTTTCCGACCATCCACATACTGCTAAGAATTTTTTTTATGGATTCGGGTATTTAAAATCGGTTTGGACTTGGT
This sequence comes from Crepidodera aurea, assembly GCA_949320105.2. Classification (NCBI taxonomy): domain Eukaryota; kingdom Metazoa; phylum Arthropoda; class Insecta; order Coleoptera; family Chrysomelidae; genus Crepidodera; species Crepidodera aurea. The sequence continues at coordinate 10,550,215 of OX439480.2, forward strand.
CTACAAACATCCTTCAAAACCAACGAAAACTTATTGATTAGTTTTTATTATTGGGCAGAGCATCAGATTCTGGTGAAACGCAAACCTATTCAAAACTACTTATTAACCCTATAAACAGGAAAATTCCACTGAACCTCAGGTTGTTTTAGCGTCTAGAGTTCCCGAAGGCGGGGTTGCCAAATAGCTTTTACCTATTAATTTTCAAAACTTTGGTGGATTACTAACAACTTTAAAATATCAATAGCAACACAGTTTTTTTTTAATATACGAAACCGGTAGGTATCTGTCTAACCAGCATCAGATAAAAAAGATTAAAGTTGTTTATTATCAAACAATAACAACATATAATAATTTATTAATTTTACCAGAAAATAAAATACTAAAACAATCATATAATATCCATATTATAAACAAGAAACCAAACTATTGCAAAAAATATTCTTTAAGAAAAAAATATTTCAATTTAACATCGACTCTCTAGTCTTAGTGCTTTTTATAGGTTTAATAAATTATCAGGAATTTTTCATAATTACCATTATCGATAGTATACTACCTGACCTTTTGATTACAATTCACAATTGTCCTTTACTCACAAAATTACTTACAAACTGGTAAAATACTCACAAATTGGCAACCCTGGTTTCTCGTGAGATTATTAAATATTTTGGGCCTTCAATTTCATACGTCTTCCAATTCCCTTTCGTTGTAACTGAATAACACATTAACAAAAGACAAGCAGAAATGAAAAAGAAGATTTTAAATTATAATTTCACTCAAACAACGACATAACCTAAAGACATGACTTGTGTCCACTTGGAGTGCTCCCATCTCCAGTGCGTTCACATAAGTCGACTTATAAAAGCCCGTAGGGCGATACTACTATATAATCTTTATACAATAATAGAGAAAATAAACTAAGGAGTTACTCAAACTTAAAAAAAAACAGAAAATCATTTTTATTTCTTTAATTTACTTATAAGCATTCAGTCTAATTTTTCTTCAGGTTTAAGTTGAACTATTTTCTCTGTTACTTTCCAAATTTTATTACAAAACACTTCATCGTGAGCCGCTCGGGGTAAAAAATTGGGAAAGAATTTCCCAAAAAATATTCCAGAGACATTAGAGAATTCCTTTGATACGGCCAACTCTACAGCTGCTTGACAGGCTCTTTCTGGACTCTAAAAACAGTTAATTGTACTTTAATATTGATTATTTCCCTTGATTTATAAAAACCAATGAAATGTCACAATTTTTAAAATTCAGACCAATCGGAATCAATTATCAGCGACTATTTCTCTAGACCAAATATCAGCGACTATTTCCCTAGGGAAATAGTCACTTTGATACGTCACATAAAAATGTCAAATACTTCTGTCAGTTTTTGCTAAAGCAGTTCTGTCACAATTTGACAAATTATTGTTAAATGGAAAGATTCGGTGTTTTAGATAACAAATCTATAGAAAAAGCAGTCAAATCTTTGATACCTACGAATACGGTACGAAATAAGAGTAGTATCTGGGCTCAATTTAGACAATTTTGTACAGTACGTAACTATACATTAGATGCACATACATCAGAATGTGAATTAAACAATATTTTGAAAGACTGGGCGTGGAACATGAAGAAAACCAATGGAGAAGAATATAAAGAATACACATTAAAATGTATGTGGAATTCCACTTTAATTAACTTTAATTAGTATTCTATTTAATTTCCTATTATTTTAATTTTATTCCTGATGTTTGTGTTCTGTTAATAAAGTTTTTTCTAATTTACATATCCGAAATAATCTTCCTAAATAACAAATTAGCGTCTATTTTTATTGTTGCTAAATTTTTCGTGTTTTTTGCAATTTGTTTCGGCATAATTTTGTCATTAATAATCAAAGCTCTCGGGTTTTAATCAGATTATTAATGACAAAATTATGTCTCAACAAATTGATATCAAAAACACTCAAAATTTAGATCCAATAAAAATAGTCGACTATTTATCAAGGTCTCGTTATATTACCCTTGATTATTTCCCTCTCGTCTTAATTTCCACCAATCACAAACCCGTAATTACAAATGGTTTCTAAATGAAAGAACTGTATGACAGCTCCTGTCAGCAGTTTTCTCAAGTTTATCCGCGGCAAAACTTAACAGCTGTTGTCACCAAAAATTACAATACCTTTGATAGTCCAGTAAACGAAGATATCGACCTGGGCATCAGATTGCACAAGAATATTTTTTTTTTAATTTGCAGCTATTCATGGTTACATTGAACTTTGAAAATCTCAACTCCTTTAAATTTGTGGAAGGGTGGGAAAATCGCCCCAGAGTTCTGGAAAATCCGTTTTTGGCCGATATCTCCCAAAATATGACTCTCAGAGAATTTTTGTTCAGACAACAAATAAAGAGCAGTTTATTGCCTACAAAAATGATCCTTATCATTTTTCTCGAAAATGTAATGGTTTTCGACATAATCGGCCCCAACCGCATCGCGTATTTTTAGCTCCCGACCTGTATCTAGAGAGCACGTTCTAGAGGAATGTCACTCCCAAGCGGACTAAAATTTTTGAATAAATCGGGCAAAAATTAATATTTTTTCATGCTTCAAAGTTCAGGTGAAAGGAGGAACCTGTAGCTATAATACCATGTTAATTTTTCCTTTTAGTCATTTTTCGGGACTATTGAAAAACGGGGCCATATATTCTTTTTATAAAGAGTAATTTCACTAAATCCTTTTGACCAACTGAATTAAGCCTTATCTGTAAATGGATAATGAGTATTATTTCAACATCATAAGAAGGGGCGCTTCAGAACCTGCAGCTAGAAAACAGAAGTTCCTGCAGCCACTCCTCGAGCTTCTCACTCTAGAGCTGGACCCATCAAGAACATTAATGATTTACCTACACCCAACGTTATCAATGAATTAACAAAGATTTCAAACAATACTACTGTGTACCAAAATTGCAATTTATATTTTAATTGTACCATAAATAATTAAGTTTGTAGTATTTTGTGATTAAATAAATTTGATAAAATAAAATGTATTATATTGTTAAATTGCAGAATCTTAAATTTTAAAGATACTCTAAGCTTTCTCAGGAAGCCATTAATTTTTATTTTTTCTTTGTTTTCTCATAGAAAAGTTGACCGGAAGTTATAATTTGTAAAATTCTCACTAATTTTTATAAAATTAAAGATATTAAAACTATTAAAACATTTAACTTTTAACTATTAATTATATTTATCAATTATTTAAATATTAAATTTGATTAATTCATTTCATAGTATTTTATTTTATTTCTTCTATTTATAAGTTCTTTTTTTTATTCATCTGAAATCCTCGTTACAACTTGTATTTCTATACTTTTCATTATTCATTATTCCTCTTTTATATTTACTTCAATCATTTCTTTTTCATTTTCCATTTTTAAATTTGTTTTTTTTAAATTTGTGTTCCTTGTCCATTCACTTATGTTTACTTCATTTTTATTCATTCCACATTTGGAACACTATTTACAATTTTCCAATTTTTCCTATTTATCTTTGTTGATTGAGTTATTTTAGCATTATCATTTGTTTTTTCATTTTTACTTTCTTCCAGTTTATTTTCTTTTTCTTTAGTATTTTTATGTTCTTCCTTCTTCTAGCTCTTTTTATTTGATATTTTTTTATTTTACATATTAATTTCTTCCAATTTATCTCTCTACTTATTTTAACCTTTCTTCTATGTCTTTGATAAATCTTACTGGGTGAATTTTTAAATCATCATAATATTGTATTTCATTTTTACTTCCAATAACTTTTTGTTCATTTGTTTCTGGATTTTTCTTCTATTTGTTTTAATGCTTCTTTACACTCTTCTTTGTTTTCTTGTATGTTCTTTTTTAAAGATTGTTGTATCTTCTCTACATTTTTAATAGAAAATTCAACTTCATCTCTTGTCTCATCAATCATTTTCTGGGTATCTTTTCTTTGTTTTTGTATTAAATTAATCTCTTTACTATTATTAATTACATTTGTTTCAATTCTTTTAATTTCTTTTTCTGTTTGTTCTGTCTTTGTTTCTTATACTGTTCTTCTGTTCTATTACCACCTGTCTTCTATTTACTTCTTCGAATTTATTTTCTATTTTCTTAGCCATTTTTTCTATATTATTAGCCATTATTCTCTTCCATATCTTTCAGCATTTTTTTAAAATCTCCTCTTCTTTATCTTGTTGTCTTCCTTCCTCTATCATTTTTTTTTTCAAATCTTTATCTTTTCTTCTTCCTTCCCCTATCATTTTTTTCAAATCCATCATTATATTCCACAATTATCTTTTTTTTTATTTTCTCCAATATCAATTACTTGTGGTTCTTGTTCTTTATCGGCTATATCTTGCTGATCTCCTATACTTGAATTTTCTAATTCTCCCTGTGCATCTATAATTTTGTCTTCACTAATATTTGTTTGCAATTCCATGTCTCCTTGTCCTTCCTGATCTCCTTCTTCTCTTGCTTTATCCATTTTTGTTTCCACTTCTTAAGTCCATTAATCAAATTTTATATTATTTTAATTATAATTGTATAAATTTATAACTATTAAAATTTAAGGCAATTAACGAGTTAATTTAATTTAATTGCCCCACGTTGGGCGCCAATTTTTTGTCTTGATTTAAGAACATAAGAAATTTAAAAATTTATTTATAATTTTGAAACTATAGGGCTTGGATTCCTAATAATAATAATATATAATTTTTTTTTAACACAATTTTATAATTTTTTAAAAAAAATTATTTATATGGACGTAATTTCTTTGATCCTAAGCTGACCCTTATCTTACCTGACCTCACCCTGTAAAATTTTTCGCTTTGGCTAAACAATATTACTTTGTACATAATTTTTTTGATCTAAGCTGACCTTACGTACCCTTATCTTACCTGATCTAACCCTGTAAATTATTGTTCTGTTACATTTTATTAATTTTTCAAGTAATAATCACTATTATAGCGACCTGTAGCTAATTTCAGCTTTGGAGTCCGACGGGACACTAGCCACAGCGAGAGCTTACGTCCTGATCTCAACTCAAGTGACCATAGTATTGCGAAATGTCAATACGTCAAATTGTTGTTTGAAGTTTCTTGGTTATGTTTTATAATTTAACATATTTACCTGAAATATTACTGTATAACCTCAGATTACATTACAATACAGTACAATATATAAGAAAAATAATTGACGTCGAATGAATGATGTAAAAAAATGATTAAACCAAAAATATTCTACTTTAACCTCCAATTTGTCATACTTACTATTCTATACAGCTTTGGTAGAGGGTACACAAACGCATAATACATAACCGTTTCAAAGATCCCATTCACACAGGCTAGTGTATTATTCCATATTTTAGTTTGTACAACTCCGGGATGATACACATTAGAAGTGATATTCCACTTTTTTAGTTTTTCGGCAAATATCTTGGATGCAACTACAATACAAAATTTGGAGTTTGGATAGTCGCTAAATTGAAAAAGTGGGGGTGAATTTTTAATATCATTATTCGTCAATGAGTTAGAAAACATCAGATGCAAGTAAGCAGTCGCTGAAGCTGTAAATATTATTCTTCCTTGTTCCGATTTTTTTAAAAGACCTAAAACAAATAAAATATTTAATAATATTGCCAGTGATGCTGTTAGATTTATTTTTTGTGAGTAGTTTATACAGAATACCAATAAATTAAAATTTTTGGCTGAATGGACCAGAAGGACCAACCAAATCTTTTAGGGAATCAAACATCACAGTGTTCGTAAAAGCACAGCGCCTTAAGACCATTCACTACATTGGTGAAACTGGGTGTCGTTTCTCAAATCCTAGAAATTTTTTCAGTGGAAACCGTTTATCACAAAAAAAAGTCTAATTTTTTGTAATTCCGGGGTCAATGATTTTCTTCTACGTTAAAATGGAATGAACCTACACAACGGTAAAAATAATCACTTTCTTGTATTCTTATATACCACCTGATTCTAAAAAATAACAATTTTACCTCAATTCATTACCTATTTAAAACATTGGTTGGTTTTGGTCACCTAATTTTTATGTTCTGCACGCCACTGGCCACTAGCCACTAAGAATGCATAAATGATTTATTTATTGGGTGGCAGTATCTTTTGGTAAATGTATTATGCTGTGTTGCCAATATTTGGAAAAGATTTATATTTAGTCACGCCTACTTTTGCTGCGCGGGGACAGGGGCAAATATCGTAAGAAGTTATGACGCGTTAATGAAACCCCTTAAGTGAATGGGAGATAACAAGGACGGAAGGTAAACAGAATAGCAGATAACAACGATGAGGCGGATTGGCTGGCTCAGCGGTAGGTCACTGGACTCATAGTTTGATTTGATTTGATTTGATTCAGAGCCCTGCTAGGTTTGATTTGATTTCAAATCATACTCTAATCAAATCAAACTCGCGTGCTTTTACCCCATTTTTCTATCTGTTGTTACAAAGCATGTTGTGATTTTAATGAATTTTCCACAGTTTTGTAGATAACTAAATATTCTAACAATTAGTATAAAATAGATCTTTACATACCAGTTAACAAATGTGTCAGTAGAAAAGTGCTGTAGTAATTAACTTGCATTGTTAAATTTAAACCATCTTCAGTAGGCGTATCCAAACATTTGCCTAAACCAACATTGTTCACTAATATATCCAATTTTTCTTCGGATTTGTTTAATTTTTCACCAAATTCTCTAACCGATTTAAATGATCCAAAATCCACATATTCTAAAACTACGTTGGGATTGCGAGTTTCATTGAAAATCGATTTTTTAATATCGTCGTTTACTATTCTATCTGCAATTATAACTTTGCATCCTCTTGAAGCTAATTTTAGGACGATCTCGTATCCAAGACCTGTAAAAAATGCAGAAATAATAAAAAATTAGAAAACTATATCGGTAACGTCAAAAGGGACTTTATTAAGGAACTGCTTAGGGTGATCTAACTTCTCAAAAGGTAAAACAGTTGAGAAAAATGTTTCACACAAAAATTGTATGACTTTAAGAGGATGGTTGACATCCAAATAAAAATAGATATTCTTTATTGTCGAAAGTTTAAAATTCGTTGACAAAGCATCGTTACAGCATATAAAAAAATAAGAATAAGTATAAAAAGTCTAAATATATAAAAAGTACAAAAAATATAAAAAACTATACGAGAAACATTTAAAAGTCTAAAATCCAGTTTAAAGTAGGTAGAAAACAACTTGATTAGAGAGAGTTATTGCACATCATTTGGGGTATACCTTACAGTGACAGTTACGCGTGCGCACCAGTAAACAAACATTTTTAAGGTATAACGTCGTACGCTATATCTAAGGCCTTAAATCTTATAATTTATGCGTGTTTGGTGTTCTAAAACCAAAAAGCGGCTTTTTCGCCATCGATTTTAGAATTAAATAACAGAAGAAGAGCACTGATAAAGTTAAAAAATTGAAAATTTGTAAACAAACTTTTTCGACTGAAAATTAGGCTTTTATAAAAACGATTATTCTCGATAATTTTGAGTTTATGTTGAAAAATAATACAAAAGTTTTAGATTTTTTAATTATCTATATTAAACTGTTTACGATATATTTCAGCTACAAATTCTAAAAATCCAATATCCAACCCTCAAAACATAATCTGTTTGAATTACAACAGATTAAAAGGAATAATTTTCCAAAATTCTGTGCTAAATTGTAATGTTTTGACATCTAATAGTTGCATTTTAGGTTTTAAATAAAACTAAAAACTATTAGACTTAATTTATTTGTTAATAAAGGTAAGAAAGTTAAAAATATTTTATTTCAGAGTAATTTAAACTTAATTCTACAACATATGTCGAAAAAAAAAGAAAATAGACACAAAGTTTAATTTATTTCTATTTCTTGCTTTGTTTTTTGCTCGGCATGGATATTAAGAGTGAGTAAACCAGTAAGGAATTTTAATTTATTAGATTCGACATCCTAAGACCGGTTTCTGCCTTTCGGCTTCATCAGTTAGGCTTTTCGAATCCAATAAATAAAAATTCCAAACTCGTACAAGTCAATAGCTATATCCGCTATAAGATAACATTTTTAGATGTGCTACCATCTATGGTAAGAAGAGAGTATTGACATTAAATTTTGACTGAATCTAGTCAAGATGTCACTCTCTTCTTTTTTATCCCTTTCAGAGATTAATACAAAGTGAGTAAACCAGTAAGGAATTTTAATTTATTAGATTTGACATCCTAAGACCGGTTTCTGCCTTTCGGCTTCATCAGTTAGGCTTTAATGTCAATACTCTCTTCTTACCATAGATGGTAGCACATCTAAAAATGTTATCTTATAGCGGATATAGCTATTGACTTGTACGAGTTTGGAATTTTTATTTATTGGATTCGAAAAGCCTAACTGATGAAGCCGAAAGGCAGAAACAGGTCTTAGGATGTCGAAATGTCGAATCTAATAAATTAAAATTCCTTACTGGTTTACTCACTTTGTATTAATCTCTGAAAGGGATAAAAAGAAGAGAGTGACATCTTGACTAGATTCAGTCAAAATTTAATGTCAATACTCTCTTCTTACCATAGATGGTAGCACATCTAAAGATATTAAGAGTATTTTCTTGAGTGAACTTCCTGGTTCCCGGTTTTGATTGTTGAAATTTCATCAAAATCCTTCAAACTATTCGTATAAGCTAATCTTCTAAGCAAAATGCACAATCCTTCAAGTCCTAACATTAACTCTAAATTGAGGCGATCATAGATATTTCTTCGTCGACCTTCCCTATTATTGATAAGGAGAAATAATATGGCTTCCTCTGTGTTCATCTTCATGTTCTTCGTCAACAAAAATATTCAAAAGTTCTTCCATAATTTCGTTAATACTTTTCTACCATCAACTCAAGTACAATATCCAATATTTATATTTCGACACCATTGACCCCCCACTATTAGCATGTCAAACGTCACTACCTCGAGAAAAGCAACTGCAATAACTCCAATTTTACGCATACCTTACGTCGTCATAGCGCTAAGGTATAACGTATACGGTATACATTCTGCCAGTTTGCAATAACTCTCTATTTACTGCAAACTATCAAAGTAGTATACCTGAATACATCTTTAGAAAAATCAGAATACTGCCGCAACGGCCTTACCATCTTTTAAGCCTTTGTACGAGTCTAAACCCAACCATGTGCCCTGCACGAGTTGAAATATCGCAACCCGATGTATTTCAATCAGGTCTGAATAAAGCTTCAAAGAAGCTAGGAGATTACATATGGCGGCATCATCTGTACTTTTTAATGGTTGAAAACCAAATTGAGTTGTTGAAAGGATTTTGTGGTTATGTAAAAAAGTTAGCATGTGAAAATTTTTTCGAGAAATAAAGGTACGGAGGTGATTTATTTTAATAACTGCACTCAAATAGATTCATATAATGCATTTATTTTTCGATTTTATAAGACAAAATTACAATCGAAAAAGATGATTTACAATTTTTTAATTTTACTTTCCCGGCCCCTCGCCAAGAAAAAGTATTGTGAACGCATAAAAAAAAATTTTGGGATAACGACGGATATATCCAGTTTGAGGTCCCCTGAGACGATTAGAACGATTTCCAGATGGAAGTCTGTCCGTCTGTCTGTCTGTCTGTCTGTATTCTTCCACGATAACGTCCGCACGCTTAATACGATTGAGCTGAAATTTGGTATGTGGGTATCGGGATCATCGAGGAATGAATCCGTTTGGTATGGTATGGTTGAAATCACCCCACCAGTTGGCGCAGTAGCCCTATGTACATTACAAAAAAAATAAAAGACCTAAAGTTTTTGTATTTGGTATTTAGGTGCCTTATTGGCTTGTAAATACATCCTGAAATTTTCATTCCTTAATTTTAAAACTAAACAATGGAAAAAAAAATTAAAATTTAAAATCCAAATGACATTTGACAAGTCAAAGAAAAAATAAACAAAATTCCGACCCTAAAAAATTGTTTTATTTTTTTTTGACATGTGAAATGTTTTTTCTTTTATAATATTTCAAATGTATTCAATTCAATTTTTTTTGGGATACCAAATATCCCTTGATTTGGACTTTAAAAAATTTTAACACCAAATTAATTTTTTTAATTTTTATTTTATAACTGCCGGGAAAGTCTTGTGGCGACACAACAAATTTTTTTAACTTCATCATTGCTCATTGTCTTCGTTGAAACCTCGATTTTAAGATGGTGTGAAAAATATAGATATTGTTCGTATTGAAATAATGGAAAAATTACGCTTTTTTTGTTTTGTTTCAAAAATGATTTGATCTCTTCCTCATTTAATTTAATTTATTTTTTATATAAAATTTTTTTTCCGGAAATTTTTTCTCTTCTGTACTTTGCATTCAAGGTTTCTTTTATTTTATTACTAGATATATATTTTCCTGGTATCCATTCACATTCAAAAATGCAGTTTAAATTAATAAAATATGTAAAAACTACTTTTTAATACATTTTTTACCAGTACATTTTAGTTTTTTATTACGTAAATTAATATTGATCATAAAAAAAACGTATTTAGCTTTTATCTAAAATTCGTCTGAAGTAATAAATCACAGATATTTATTTTATTGTCTGGATGACATTTATTTTGCATTAATGAATATATTATGTAAATACTCTTTTACTATAAATGTCTATAATGAAAACTACGTCAGAGGTCAACGTTTTGGCTATATGTAAGGTTCGCCACGAGTTTAAAACTCAGGTAATAGTTATTTATGTGCCAAGGACGAAAAACTGTCTATTATAGTCGAGTCTGCAAATTGATATCCGAGGCTAGCAAGCAGGCGGGACAATAGACAGTTTTTCGTCGAGGCGCATATTACATTTTTTCGTCGACCTTTACAAAAACGTACTAATTTCCGAAGGAAAAATCGACCATTTTTGAAGGCAAGCATTTTTCGTTCGCAAACACTTTTCGTCCGTTGTGGTCACTAGGATACGGCACGGTGCGAGTCAATGGCAGGATATTCTAAAAATTTCTCCCGCACGGTGGCGCTGTTGTAGATGTAGACCTGTCAAAAATCATCCGTGAACTGTTTTGTGTGGATTTATTCTGGTTTCTAAAATATATTTTGAAAATGGTCGATAAATACGGTAGCTGGACCGTTAATCGGCTGAAAATTGAATTAAAGAATCGAAATGCGAAATGCGTAGGCAAGAAGGAAGCTCTAATTGAGAGGTAAGTGGTAGAATTTTACCTCATCTTCTTTATATATAAAAATTAATGTATGTATGTATGTATGTTTGTATCTTATGCATTCCTAAACTGTTCGACCGATTTTGATGAAATTTTGAGGGGTTGTTTTTTACACCATTCCCTATGGGGAAAATAGTGACACTGCTTGAGATCTCAAACAACATAAAAAACGGTCAACTGCAATGAAATCTGGGGGTGGGGCGGAGGTCATAGGCGTATTTTTACACCATTCCCTTCGGGGAAAATAGTGACACTGCGTGAGATCTCAAACAATGTATAGATGTGAGTGAAGAAAAAGGTGTATATAAGGACAGGATTCGCTAGTTTCTGTAATAAGACTGCATCGACATTTTTGATTCTCATATTTTTTCTCGAAAGGAAGAGAAGAGAGTAATGTATATGTTTTGAATTTTCAGATTAGCTGCCTACAATCGTAATCACGACTTTAAAGAAGGTAATGATTTCAATAACAAAGATGAATTTGAGATAGTGGGTTTGACGTGGCCTCCTGATGAGTTATTCGGTAGCGTGCAGAAGTCAACTGTAGTACCAGAAATAGATATAGTTCATATATCTCAATACTTCCTACAAGTTTATAAAGAGCAGGAAGGCATGACCATGCATGCAGCAGTTCACAGAAAAGGGTTTAATATGATGATGATGATTTTTGACAGCTTTAGTTGTAACAAACTTTCAGGATTGCTTTTTCTACAAACTATGAAAACAATGATTTGACAGGTCTACATTGACTAGTGCGCCAACTGGTGTAAATTTTAAGAACTACGCAAAATATCTAGCCATTGAGGATGAAAAGTACTTGCCTTCAAAAATAGTTGACTTTTCATTCGGACATTAGTACGTAAAATGTCAATGGAGCTTGTGTTAGAAAGTGTAGTAGAATTTTTAAAAAACGCATTTCATTGCATTTGTATAGTGTAAGAAGTACTAAAATAAATAAAATATACACAATACTTTTCGAAGCAAAATAGCACGTAGAATTTATAAACACAAAGTTTTGAGTTATGAGTTATTAGAACTTTTTCATTGAATTTGAAGGATGCGAATAGCTGATCGGTTCTGTCAGTGTAATGTAGACTACACTAAAAAACAATAGAACAGTGATAATAAGAAGTGTCAAATTTCGAACAAAAATTATAACTATTTTGTTTGTTTGGCTCTAGAGGGGAAAAGACGTGAGGGGGTGAAGGGGCAATAGTGTACTATGATACAGTGGCGTACCATTTGGAATATTTTGGTACAGTGTAATATATTGTTATATTTAAACAACACATATTTCAATTTCATTTTCTAAGGAATGAGTGACTTCCATGTAGGTTACAGTAAAATGGGAATTAATAATGTGAATCGAAAATAAACAAAATACCATGGAAGACTACGAAAATTGTTTGGAATGGGAATAATCTGAGAGGTTGAATACCATCATCTTGCGCTTCTGTTTGTTTCAAATGCTATATCATATAATATGCTTTATGTATCTTGTATTAATTTTGTAGATGTTTATGCCATACATAATTGTATTATCCTTTTGGTAGCCAGCAATAGACCCATATATTTGTAAATAATCATACATTCTATTCAGGTTATGACTAAATTTTCTGGTTTCAAATCGTCATTGGCAACAATAATTAAACCTTGCAATTATGTCAATTCAATCAACATTTCAAATATTTTTTTATAGCAAATTAAAAATCCCATTGATTATAAACTCGTTGATACAGAAAAAACAAAATGAAAAGTTGGTAGGTAGATTAATACAAAAGATACCTACGTCAAAAATGTACCTTCGTATAGATTGGGTTGAGTAATAAATGAAAAATTTGTTGATGAACATGGTTTATTTTAATAAAACATAAATTGACATACAATAGATAGATATTTAAACAATTCATTTACAATTCAAATAAAGTATACATAATTTACGTTTAGTTCTTATTTTCACTTCCTGTCCTATCCAACAGAACGCATATGAAATACATACCTATGAAAAGATCTGACAGCACTTTTCTCAAATTTGATGTTATACACTTAACAAGACTTTGGCATTTTGTTGACAAATGCGACCACTGTTCTCTAAACTAATTGTACTTAGCAAAAACTATAAAAATACACAAGATTAGCACAATAATTCCCAAAAAACAAAATATCTGACATCTGTCAAACTCAAAGTAAATATGTTCTTCCGATAATAAAATACACCAAATATTATAGAACACAACTATTAATTTGAAGCTAAAAGAAAAAGGTAAGCCAAATAATACATATATTTTATTTTACGGACGGTTCACAGTTTACTGTCCGAAAAAGAACGAAAAAAGTCCTAGGCCGAAAAGTGCTTCTTCTTGTTATCGAATTTGACGTTTTTTGACATATTCGAATAAAATAGCTATTTATATTACAAGTACATAAAAAAGGGCTTTATTGAACGAATAATTTTATTGCCGAGCGAGCTTGCGAGAGAGGCTATAAAATGATGAGTCCATAAAGCCTGTTTATGTTCGCGTTATAAACATAATTTTATGTTCGATTGCAATTAAAAAATAATAATAAATTGGAAAAATAAAAAATTGATACGATTTTGGCAGTTGCGATGACAAGTAGATGTTTATTTTTAAACATGTCAAATTAGTTGTCAGTGATGTTGACAATTACTTTATTTTACAGTAAAATAAAATTCTACTTTATTGACGCAAAACTGTTCTATAATAGCTATTTATATTACAAGTACATAAACAAGGGCTTTATTGAACGAATAATTTTATAGCCGAGCGAGCTTGCGAGAGAGGCTATAAAATGATGAGAATAATAAATTGAAAAAATTAAAATTTGATACGATTTTGGCTGACAGCAGTTGCGATGACAAGTAGATGTTTATTTTTTAAACATGTCAAATGAGTTGTCTTGCAACTTGTCAGTGACGTTGGCAATTACTTTATTTTACTAGTAAAATAAAGTGCACTTTATTTTACAGTAAAATAAAGTGCTACTTTATTGACGCAAAACTGTTCTATAAACAGCGTTTTATTTGTCAATCGTACATAAAGAACGTTTTATTGGTCAATCGTACATAAAATATATTATTTTAGGGATTAAAGTCACCAGTAAAGTGCGCCACCAGCGGCGTAGGTAAATGTACCACCAATAATAATATTCTACCTGCTACGAATTTAGGATTTTAAAATTACACAGGTATTTGTACCACTAGAGATTTTAATGACTAAATTATGTTTGCATTTATAATTATTGTAAGGGACATAAATATCACCCCATAAATAAATATGAAAATGGTTAAAATACACTTTTGGGATAACCTATTTAAACTCAAACGATGTTGGAGACTGTCTTGTATTCGACCTATGTTCAGTACGACCAATAAATGAACAATTAGTTTATTTTTTAAAATGTTGTTTGTTGTTGAATCTTTAACATTTTTTCGGAACAAAATATATTTTGAATATTAAAAACAGGACGATTGCTATTAACAAAAAGTTCAAATTTATTAAAACTTGTGGATTCTTTATTAAATAACATAAATTGTTTGCGGCGCGCTGGAATGATGCCTCTTATTTTGTCAATATAATTTGTAAAAAGGATCAGAAACCGCATAAAAAAACTTACCTGAACTTCCTCCTGTAACCACAGCGGTTTTATCAGTTAAACAAACATTCGTCCTAATGGGCACATCACCAAATTTAAATATTATAAAATAAAATACCAAAATAAAAACAATAAACAAGAGGAACAATGCCAAAATTGGATTCATTGCTTTATAGTGTTTATTCGAAGAACGCCGAATCTTTTGTATTGGGGGAACACAACGAATTTTAATCAAGTGATAAGTTTTAGGCTAGGAAGGAAACCTGTATTAAAATTGACGTGTTCTGTGTGTGGATGTGAGAGTGTATTAACACCATTGGCGACGCAAAGTTCGAGGTTACGCGTATCCTGCGTAAACAAAATAGAGAAATTAATATATAACGTTATTGCAAAATTAAATTATTTTATTTTATATTGTTTTTGATTGATATTGTAATATATAAAAAAAACGTCAGAATTTTTGAAAATAAATAAAATTAAGTTAAACTTTAACATTTATTTAAATACATTATAAATGGCGCCCAACATGGGACTCTAGAATACGGAATAAGGAGGCTATATAAAGTTAAAATTAAATATAGAATTAAAATTTAAAAATTTAAAAGAAATAACATGGATTTGAGAGATGGCAAAAGAATAGGTCTTGTTAATCCTATTCTATAAGAAGTACAAATAGGACAAGGAGATAAAGAATAGAAGAACCTGAAAAAGAACGAGAACAAGAAAAATTAAATCACGACCAAATGGATGTTTTAATAAAGATGATGACTGATATGGGAAAGCAAATGAATAAAAACAAAGAAGATTTGGGGAATACGATGAAAGAAGAAATAAAAGGTATAGAAAATAGAATAGAAGAAATAACACAATACTTAAAAATGTATACAGATAAAAAAATAGAAGAAACAAGGAAAGATATTAGAAAAGAAATGATGGCTAGAAGAGAAGAAGTAGAGGTGTCACAAGAGATAAAATTAAAAGAAACTGCGAACAAGTTGAAAAAAGAGATACAAGAAAACATAAGTAACATCAATTCAAGAATTGGAAAAATTGAAACTAAAATAGAAACAAATAAAGAAGAGTGTAAAGAAGCATTAAAGCAATTAGAAGAAAATTTGAAGAAAAAGCCAGAAACGTTTAATAAACAAACTAGATAGTTGTATTCGAAGCTTCCAACTTTAATTTTTACAGGAATTTCCAGTAATTAATCGGAACTGTAGTATCGATTCAACAGGAATTTTCCGTTGAATTAAAGATCTTTCATTCATACATTACAGTACTAGTTAGTTGTATTCGAACCTCATAACCTGAACTTTTACAGGAATTTCCTGTAGTTACCTAGTATTTAACTGGAATTTCTTATTGTAGAAAGTATATTTATTTCATAATTCATAACAAATAACAATTAAAATTAATTAGAATTCAGAATCAGAATTAGAGAATTTCGTATGCTTCTTGTCCGTCGTTCCTATGTCTTCGCGAGATGTCGTAGTGGAGTGCAATAACGTGGCGACACCTCGCCCTCGCTTGTGGAACTGGGGACTGCAGGGGCCTTGGTTGCATACTCTACAGGGAAATCGCAACGAACCAACACGAATGACGAATGACACAATAAAGAGTTACTGCGTCGGCGCGTACTGCTCAGAGTAGCGGATTGAATTGTGGGATTTACAGGATATTCCTGTAACATTCACAGTGGTTTATTCCGGTTGCATCTACGTAAGTTTTACGGTAATATCTTGTAAATATAGCAAAATATTATACAGGAAATATTCCTGATAAATTAACAGTATCTTTACTGCTATATTTACCGGTTTTTCCTGTTCATATAACTCAAGTCACTTTAACTGGAATCGGACTGTTGTAAGTACAGATTGTTCTCAGAACGGTTTTTTCTTGTTACAATAATAATAGTTGCGTTTTTTCAATGTGAAAAGAAAAATATTTAAATACCCTTTTCAATTGTTTATAACGCCAGTCTGATTCAGCAAGTAACACTGCAAAAACGTTGTACAGTTGCTTTGCAAACAAATTTTCTGGACATAGATTTGTACTGTTTTCTTTTTTAACTCGCCTCATTCGTTGTTTGGAAAATTCAGATTCTATTTTCATTTCCAAATATTTGAAAAGGAAATTTAGTGATTTTTGAATTTTAAAAATGATACAACCTCGAAATTTAGACCAAAACTACTACAATTTAAATCTATTATCTCCACGACAGATCTGAATTGGGTTTTTGTTACAGAAAATAAATTAAGGAGTTATTCAAACTTAAAAAAATGGAATATCATTTATTTCTTTAATTTTCTTATAATCATTCAGTCTAATTTTTCTTCAGGTTTAAGTTGAACTATTTTCTCTGTTACTTTCCAAATTTTATTACAAAACACTTCATCGTGAGCTGCTCTCGGTAAAAAATTGGGAAAGAATTTCCCAAAAAATATTCCAGAGACATTAGAGAATTCCTTTGATACGGCCAACTCTACAGCTGCTTGGCAGGCTCTTTCTGGACTCTAAAAACAAAATTTAAAAATAATCAGAATTACATATATTTCAAAAAATAAACGGTAGCGAGGTTCATATAGGGAGTAAAATTGATTAGAATATTAATATTCTTAGATTGTATTTAATACGGAGTGAGGAATCAGTAAATGTGTTTTGAATAATAAGAGAAGTTATTTTTTCTCCTTCTTTTTAATGGGCTCTATGTCTAACATATTTAACTAATTATACGAGAACTAGCAGGAAGCAGCAAATACAAGGTAATTAGTGATACAGTCCACTTTTGTCTTGGCTAGTTGGCTAGTTATTGGCTATTAACTATTAATGTGATTAGGACTTGAACATAGTATGACATACCGTAACCAGAATTTTCAAGTATTTTTCATCAATTCTCGGAGAATTAAAAAAAAATCTGTTGTGTCGCCACAAGACTTTCCCGGCAGTTATAAAATTAAAAATAAAAAAATTAATTTGGTGTTAAAATGATATTTGGTAGGTATCCCAAAAAAAATTCGTTTCGAATTTTTTTAAAGTAAAAATGACATTTGAAATATTATAAAAGGAAAGACATTTCAACAAAAAGTAAAACAATTTTTTAGGGTCGCAATTTTGTTTAATGTCATTTGGATTTTAAATTTTAATTTTTTTTTCCATTGTTTAGTTTTAAAATTAAGGAATGAAAATTTCAGGATGTATTTACAAGCCAATAAGGCACCTAAATTCCAAATAAAAGCTTTAGGTCTTTTATTTTTTTGTAATGTACATAGGGCTACTGCGCCCCCTGGTGGGGCGATATCGACCAAAAACAAACGGATTCATTCCGCATACCACATACCAAATTTCAGCTCAATCGGATCAAGCGTTTGGACGCTAAGGGTTGCGACAGCAATCAGTAACCAGGCTAAAGGAGGGGGGTTGTGAACAACAATTAATTAAAATTACTGGCCACAGTTCAGCCAACTCAATTAAGCCTTATCTGCAAATGGATAATGAGCAGTATTCCAACATCATAAACACCCTTAGAAGTGATGCCTCAGAACCTCCAGCTAAAAAACAGAAAACAGAAGATCCTGCAGCCACTCCTCGAGCTTCTCACTCTACAGCTGGACTCATCAACAACATTAATGATTTACCTACACCCAACGTTACCAATGAGTTAACAAAGATTTCAAACAATACTCCTACTGTGTACCGAAATTGCAATTTATATTTTAATTGTACCATAAATAATTAAGTTTGTAGTATTTTGTGATTAAATAAATTACCTATTTTTCAGTTTTCAAATTAATACCTACATATTTATTATGTATGCATATATAATAGGTAGTATGTTTTGTAAGCTATGTGTATGCAGAATAATCTGTTGTTAATAGTCTTGTCAAATACCATTCGGGCATCTAATTTTTCCTGTGGAAAAAAATGCATAGTAATATCTTTTTCGTGCAGGTGCAAAAATCCCCGTCTTCGACTCGGATTTTTGTTGCCACCAGCACTCATGCTTCTTGTTAAAATATTACTTAGCAACTTGTTTTTTTTGGAAAAATTAGATGCCCTTATGATATTACTTACGAAAAAATAACTTGCTGTTTTTGAAGTACGTTCAGCTTTCTTTCAGAAAATTCTACGGGTTTGACTTTTTTATCTGGATGTTTGCTATTTACGTGTCGAAGTAATTTTGATAATTTCATGCTTTCTTTTGACAAGATTTCTCCACAAATAACATATTGTGGTTTATTGGAAATAACGGTAAAACCATATTTAAGATATTCATCAGTATAAAGTCTGTTTTTCTTTTTATTAATGCAACTTTCAGACGTAGATTACTTGTAAATCAGCCACGCTATTTTTGTCGCTATTTTGGTTTGGGTTTGGGTCGTGAACAATTTTTCGCGCTTAAGATAACTTTGGGAAACACTGCTCTAGACTAATATTTTTTTAAACCAAAAATATTGTGTTCGAAATCGAACATTTTTATCTACGCCCATGGCGACAAAAGAAATAAAAATAACCAAACCGCACGCTTAGGTGCCTAGCATAGCAACAGTATAACACACGTCGTGAATCAAGGTCATCGCGCAGATAATCAACGCGGAAGTAACTCACCGACGAAATAAAATTTCAATGCTAAAGCCGCCCTTTACATACATCGCGACACACTGGCGAGACTACAAGCTGCCAGAGAGATAAAAAAAAAAGACACATCAATAAAGCCGAAAACGCGTACCGGTGATTGGCCGCCGGAAGGATCTCGCCTAAAAACAAGCGTTTCAAATAAATAAAAATTAAACCATTAGAACTTCTATCTCCGTATGAACAGGTCGTTATCGTTGGACAGCTCATACGTAATCAATTCAGCAATTTAACTTATACAAATTGCGTGATATTACATACATACCAGTATTTACATTCACCTATTTTTTGAGCAATTGTAACTCAGTTTTGAATTATTGTTAAATTCTACGTTTGTTTTTTACGAAAGTTATCGTTAAAATATAAAAATTCAAGTAACCAGTGTATAATTTCTCTGCAACCTACAATACAGTCCACAATTTTCTCTGCCAACTTAATCTACAATAAGTTGGGACAGGCCCATCTGCAGGGTGTAGCCTAATAAGTTTTGGTCTTCAAATTTGGTATCATTTGGAGCTTCCCAAAACATATTGTAAAGAATGAAGCCTTATTTTAATCTCCAATTTATCTGATACTTACTATTCCATATAACCTTGGTAAAGGGTACAAAAACACATAATAAATAACCATTTCAAAGATTCCATTCACACAGTCTAGTGTATCCTTCCACATTTTAGTTTGTACAATTCCGGGATGGTACACATTAGAAGTGATATTCCACTTGTTTAGTTTTTCGGCAAATATCTTGGATGCAACTACAGTACAAAATTTGGCGTTTGGATAGTCTATAAATTGAAGGAGTGGCGGTGAATTTTTAATATCATTATTCGTCAATGAGTTAGAAAACATCAGATGCAAGTAAGAAGCCACTGACGCTGTAAATATTATTCTTCCTTGTTCCGATTTTTTTAACAGTCCTGAAACAAATACAATTTTTAATAATATTGCCAGTGATGCTGTGAATAGTTTATACAGAAAACCAATAAATTAAAATTTTTGGCTAATTGGACCACAAGGACCAACCAAATCTTTTAGGGAATGAAACATCACGTTCGTAAAAGCACAACGCCTTAAGTGAATGGGAAATAACAAGGACGGAAGGTAACAAGAATAGCAGATAACAAGGATGAGGAGGAATGGGTGGCTCAGCGGTAGAGCACTGGACCCATAGTTTGATTTAATTCAGAGCCCTCTAGGTTTGATTTGAAATCATACTCTAATCAAATTCTTAAAATCAAATCAAACTCGGGTGCTTTTACCCCATTTTTCTTGGCTGTTGTTACAAAACGTGTTGCGATTTTAATGGATTTTCCACAGTTTTGTTAATAACTAAATATTCTAACAATTAGTATAAAATAGATCTTTACATACCTGTTAACAAATGTGTCAGTAGAAATGTGCTGTAGTAATTAACTTGCATTGTTAAATTTAAACCATCTTCAGTAGGTTTATCGAGACATTTAGCTACACCAACATTGTTCATTAATATATCCAATTTTTCTTCGGATTTGTTTAATTTTTCAGCAAATTCTCTAACCGATTTAAAGGATCCAAAATCCACATATTCTAAAACTATGTTGGGATTGCGAGTTTCATTGAAAATCGATTTTTTAATATTGTCGTTTACTATTCTATCTGCAATTATTACTTTGCATCCTCTTGAAGCTAATTTTAGGACGATCTCATATCCAAGACCTTTAAAAAATGCAGAAATAATAAAAAATTAGGAAACTATATCGGTAAGGTCAAAGAGACTTCTCAAAAAGTAAAACAATAAGTGAGTTTGTTGAGAAAAATGTTTCAGACAAAAATTGTTGACATCCAAATATAAACATCCAATTAAAAACCGTCAAACCCAAGTTTCTAACCCGCCCATTGGTAAAGAGGATGGACATTGGGCCAAAAGCAGCAAAGAAAAAGCATACTTGTTTGGCCGTAATCTAGAAGAAGTATTTCAACCATTTGCACCCAATCCCATGGATGACACTGAAGCAGAAATTCATACATTTCTAGACACATACACACTAACTGGAACTTCCATTAAAAAAATTTACAGTCGAACAAATTAAAAATGTTACTACTAATAAACTAAATCCAAAAAAATCCCCTGGATATGACATTGTTACAGCAAACATTCTCCAAGAGCAACCACGTAGTAAACCTAATAACATTTATAATAAATGCTTGCATAACATTAAACTATTTCCCAGCTTAATGGAAAGTTGCAAAAATTATTCTGTTACCAAAACCTGGAAAACCTCTCGAAGCAGTAAAGTCATATAGGCCCATAAGTTTGCTCCCGACAACGTCAAAACTCTTAGAGAAGCTACTAATTGGCAGACTGCAACCAATAGTTGAACAAAACCAGTTGATACCCAATCATCAATTTGGATTCAGGCAAGACCACGCCACAGTGGAGCAAGTCCATCGAGTAGTTGGAAAAATTAGACAAGACCTGGAAGACAAAAAGTACTGTGCTGCATCATTTTTGGACATCACTCAGGCATTTGATAAAGTTTGGCATCCTGGACTCCTATACAACTTACGAAAAGCATTACCCATGAACTATTTCCTACTCCTTAAATCCTACCTTGCACATCCCACAAGGCAGTGTACTTGGACCATTGCTATATCTTCTATACACAGCTGATCTGCCTACGAGTAATTATAGCCTAGCAGCAATATTTAGAGACGATACCGTCATCTTAGCGTCGCACAAGGACAAAAACCAGACATCACAAATCTTGCAAAATCATCTCTGCAGAATAGAATACTAGTTAAGCAATTGGCGAATCAGAGCAAATACTTCTAAGTCAGTCCAGGTAACATTTAGAAACAGGAGAGAAAACTACCCTCTCTAACATGGAGAAAACACATCTTCACAAAAAGGAAGCAGCTTGGTCTTAAGCTCAGACAACTATATTGGACAATTATCAATAAATAATAAGCTACTACTCTATAAGGACAACCTATCTGGACCTATGGTATTCAGCTCTGGGGTACAGCGTGTGTTTGCGGCACTCGCCCTTCATGCTCGTGCCCCAAACTTTCACACTCGTGAGAAAAGTTGAACTTTCCCCACTTGTTGCACAATATACTATTTCCTCGCAAAAATTTCTATTGCTATAATGATTTTATCATGTTTTATAGCGTCTGTGAAAATTTCATGAAAATCACAGTCGGCCCCATATTCTTAACGTTTACCCAGAGATGTGCGTGCCAGTAGTTGTCAAAATTTGTAGGTTATTACGGAATCTTCTATTGCATTGTAAAAAGCGGCAAATTTAAAATTGAATTCTTTCAGATTGAAACGCCAGAAATTAAATAAAGTCAAACATTGACGTTGATATTTACAAAAATAAGTTATTTTTTTATGACGATTTTCCATTATCACTCCACCAACGTTTTCGCCGGCAACTGTTAGACCAACATTATATGTATCGCGACTACGTCATATGATTTCCATTGATGGTCGATGATTGAGAGTTAACTACTTTTGATAATGCCAAAAACTGACAAATTAAACTAATATTTATCAGTTTCTTTTCTAATGGAAATGAAACCAACTATTTTAAAGAAAAAGAGGGCTTTAATTGACGTTTCGACTTTCTTGAATGAATGAATATGAATGAATATATAATACAAAAATTTACTATAGAAACAGGTTATATTATCTCTGTGTTGTCTGCCGTTGCTAGAAAATAAACTAAAAGCTTAACTTTTCTTGTAAATATATCGGAAGATCGAATTTTCACACACATGAGACCAGTATTTTTTGCCGTTTTAGATAGGAATTAGCAATTAGTCTACCCTGAAAGTATCATTGAATTCTGACGAGTCGATTTTGAGATCCTCCGAACACACATTCATACATACACACATACATACAAACCTTGCTCGTTTATTAGTATGTAATTCAATTGATGAAATCAGTGTTTTGGTGAAATCACTTCACTCTATGACGTTGTTGCTTAAAAAAACAATTCCATATTTACTACAATCGATTATTTGATAACACTGATTATTTGTTTTTCTCACTTTCATATATAATTTACATGCTTGTTTTACATAAATATTTGTGCCTTATCTTGTAACGTAATTTTATGACAAACTTTTATAGGTTAATTTCAAATATACTATTGTTTGTTACATTGTGTACGTTTTATTCGATTGTTTTTTAGTTTTTACCCTTGAAATAGGTACTTGTTGACAATAAATTATTAGTTAGTCAATTCTTAATACAGTGTGCCCCAAAAAGGTTTATACAAAATGGACAAAAAGTTTATCTTGCATTTCACAAAAAAAATTATTCTTGATCTCATCAGGTCAGGTCAAGTCAAGGTCATTTGAAGGTCAAATTGAGGAAAAATTTCTAGAAAAATCTGAAAAAATTCATACAAAGGTTTTTCGGGACGATGAATCCGAATCCGATGTTCGCTTGACCTCATCAGGTCAGGTCAAGGTCATTTGAAGGTCAAATTGAGGAAACCTAGAAAAATCTGAAAAAATTCATACATAGGTTTTCACGGTCGCTGAATCCGAATCCGAGGTCCGCTTGACCTCATCAGGTCAGGGCCAAGGTCATTTGAGGGTCAAATTGAGGAAACCTTCCGGGAAAAATCGGAAAAAAATCATACAAAGGTTTTCAGGGTCGCTGAATACGAATCGGATGTCTGCTTGACCTCCAGGTCAGGGTCAAGGTCATTTTACGGTCAGACCCGGTCCAGGAGCTGACCTAATGAGGTCAAGAGGACCTCGGATTCGAATTCGGCGACACTGAAAACCTTTGTAAGAATTTTTCTAGATTTCTTCAATTTGACCTTCAAATGACCTTGATTCGGAATCAGCAACCCTAAAAACCTTTGTATGAATTTTTTCAGATTTTTCTAGAAATTTTTCCTCAATTTTACCTTCAAATGACCTTGACCTGACCTGATGAAGTCAAATTGTACCTGATTATAGATCAACAAGTCATGCAGAGATTTTTATCAAGAATAATTTTTTTTGTCCATTTGTATAAAACTTTTTGGGACACATTGTATATTTTTACAAAATGATCTATAGCGGCGGGTGTAAACCGGGCACTACACTGAGGGTTCGATAATCTCGTATACATTTAGGGCACCAACGTTAAAGGTTTAGGGATTCAGTTTAATACACTAGATAGATTGATAGATAGATAATTTATTTGTCTGTAAAGTTTTTTTTTAAATTACAATTCATAAAAACTTCAAATACTCTTCTTAATGGATATTAAAACCACTTATTTTATTAAAAAAAATTTTAACGTTTCAACTTTCAGTTCGAAACTCGTTTTCAAAAATTAACAAATTAAATTTAATTAACAAAAGAAGATGAAAGTTTGGACAATCAATCAAAAGAAAACCAAGAACGCCAAAATGTATTGCAGATAACGTATCCAAAATCTAGTCTTGTACATTTTTACTTGTTAGATGAAGATGAAATGCCAGAAACTTTCACTCAGAAACAGTGGCGGATCTAGGGAGTTTTTCAAGGGGGGGGGGGGGGCCATCTGTTAATGGAAATTTGTCATCAAAGTGATTAAGTGATAAAATTTTGAGATTTTCGGAAGTAAATGTACCTATGACTACCTGCAAATTGAAAAAAAAAATTGACAGACAGACTTGATGCCCAGGTTTGGGGTTTTTGTGGCGTTAATTTACTGGACTATTTGTATAACGTATGTTTTCTTCTTGTTGAAAACCAATCAAAAGGTTTACTTGCATATCAAGTTGTTGAACCAATATCAACTATTCAGAACTCTAGGGGGGCCATGGCCCTCATGGCCGAACAAATTTGTTCGGTGAAAATGACAGGTCTTTAGCACAAACAGAAACTACTGTATTATCTAAAAATTAAAAGAGATTAAACTAACTGAAGAGTTTGATTTTAATATTAAGAAGACTATTTGAAGTACCAAGCCACTATGATCCGACTTATCTAACTTATCAGTTACTAATCTAAAATACAGAATTAAACCACATACTATTAAACAATAGGAAATTAATAAAAAAAGTAAAGTATCTTTATTTTTGACAATATCGAAATTTGGTATAAAGAAAAGAAAGATTAAAAAATAACTTTCTAATATGTAACAATGTTTATTTACATTAAAAAACGTTTTTATTTAAAACAGTTATTTCTAATTTTAATTGAACCCTGATAACCATTCAATTGCTTAATCATCAGTTTGTAACATTGTAAGGATGCATTTAAATGAATAATAAATTACTATCGCAGTTCGAAAATAGAAAAAGTCATGTAATGTAAATAATAGTTATTTATGTGCCAAGGACGAAAAACTGTCTATTATAGTCGAGTCTGCAAATTGATAGCCGAGGCTCAGCAAGCAGACGGGACAATAAACAGTTTTTCGCCGAGGTGCATATTACATTTTTTCGTCGACCTCTACAAAAATGTCCTAATTTCCGAAAGAAAAATCGACCATTTTTGAAGGCAAGCATTTTTCGTCCGCAAACACTTTTCGTCCGTTGTGGTCACTAGGATACGGCACGGTGCGAGTCATTTGAGGACGAAATGTACTTGCCTTCAAAAATAGTTGACTTTTCGTTCGGAAATTAGTACGTGAAATGTCATTTTTTGTAGAGGTCGATGAAACACATAAAGTTATTTTTTAATCTATACCGGGTGACAATGGACAAAAAGTTTATCTTGCATTTCACAAAAAAAATTATTCTTGATACAAATCTCTGCATGACTTGTTGATCCATAATCAGGTACAAAATCTGACCTCATCAGGTCAGGGTCAAGGTCATTTGAGGGTCAAATTGAGGAAAAATTTCTAGAAAAATCTGAAAAAATTCATGCAAAGGTTTTTAGGGTTGCTGAATCCGAATCCGATGTTTGCTTAATCTCATCAGATTAGGGTCAAGGTCATTTGGTCCGTAGGCTATAGGGCAACTGTGAGGAGCTGGATGAAAATTCTGATGACAGAAATGAACACGGCAACTCAGAAGACGGAAAGATATCAGCTTTTCCGTACGAAAAAGGCATGAAACTTCGATTTTTGCACAATTTTGTACGTTTTTCCCTAGGCTAGGAAAATTCTGAAGTACTGTGGAAAATTTTGTACGTCAGATATGAATTCAGGAACTCAAAATACGAAAATATATAAGCTTTCTTGAACATTCCAGTTTTGCTCAGCTTAACACTTTTTCCCCTAGGCTAGTGGAATTCTGAGGTACTCTAGGGAAATTCTACAGTGAGATTACAACTAAGCGACTCGAGATACGTGAAAACATTTTCGTTTTGCGTAGATCGAAATTGCTTTCACAGATACTGAAATTTCTAAGATTTCACGCATTTCCCCTACTAGGGGAAAACTGGGGGTCAAGGGGAAATTCTGTGACCGGATTCGGATTCAGCGGCTCAAAATCCATAGGGGTAGTATACTCACATATAAAGTTCATTCCACTTTTTTTTTTATTTTGTGGGCCTGTGAAATTATTCAGAGTAAATTGGAAAAAAAATTCCTTGAAACGTTATTGTACAAAAATAAATATTTTTCATTCCCTTTCTGTCCTGTAACCCATGCCAGGGTCATTTTCTTGCGGTTTGCTAGTTCATTAAGTAATTGGGAAGTTCTATAATTCCTATACTTCCTAGAAAATTTTGCAGGTAGCAACCCTTTGCTCTGGTGGCACGAATACCCGTGTGATTATAAAATCCCTAAGTTCTTGCAGGTACCAGATTACTTTTGGTGGCAAGATTACCTCCGCCGAAAATAAAAGGCCAGCTTAATAATGAGAAGCTCATATAAGGCAGGAAATGGTGGGAAGTGCAAACATATTTCTGCACTTCTAATTACGTGTACAAGGTGTAAGACGTTACAGCAATTCAAAATACTGGAAATTGATTATGATTAGGAGTTTACTAAAAATACGTTATGGACAGTAAAATAGAACTTCTTAATAAAAATGATTCATAATTTATGTATGTAACAAATAAATATATTAATCATAAATAATTTGATTTTCCCAACACATTCAATAAAACATTCCCATTTTCTACAATTTTATTTTAATTTAATTTCACTTCTTTCAGCGACTTCTTGTTCTGGTTCTGTAGTTTGAACTAATGAAATCGACAAATTCTGACTGGAAACAGCTTTCAGCTTTAAACTTCTTCTTCCTATGGCATATAATTATTTTATTTACCTCTTGGGAAAAAATCGTCATCAATAAAATGTTTTGAATAAACGACCATATTTGGTCACAACTTTTCCAATTTTAAGTCTTAAAATCCAAGCTTAACGCTTATACACATCCATGTGGGGCGTCCTAACTCAGATTCTACTTTCACGCGACATTTTCCAGCCTCTGGGAACAAATGGAATCTTAAATCCGTGTTTGTTTTCGCCCATGAGGAACACTCATTCTTATTTGAAAAAACTACACCACACAACTGTTTTTTACAAGCAAATATAAAACGACTTATTCAACAATAAAATGAATGTCTGTGAAAAGGGTTGCATTTGCCACCACGAGAGGGCGTATTAGTTATTTTGATTCGCCTGTAAGCTCAGAAAAAAATATGTACTTAAAGGATTTAATGTTAACTCTACCAGCTGTTCTTTCATTTTTGACCCCTATTTTTTCTTAAATTCATTAAGTTTTAATCTCTCGTACATCATCACCTAAACTTTGACGATCAATTAATATGACTGATAAATCTGAATGGTCAACCTCCATGAAACGTTCGAAAAAATATCGAATTTTACCATTCTTTCAAAAAATTGCTTTAAAACAAGTAATTAAAAAATATTTTATTTTTTGAATATAGCTTTCATTGCTCTCAACAACTTTTATTTGAAACAGTTTTTGCTATCTCAAATAGGGAAGCAGCTATCGTACATCCGGTATTTAAACTCTGTTTAGCTCAGAAAAAAAATTGAAATTGACACGTACTTTTAATAGACTTCCTTTATTTTCAGTTCTAAAATTTATTTTTGAAGCAATGCTTACGTGTAAAGTTTCCTTCTTCAATATGTTCTTCGTTTTAACCAATTTTTTTAGTAAAGTTGTGGTATTTTTTAAAATCTTTGTTGTTGAATTTTTAACAGTTTTTCGGAATAAAATATCTTTTGAATTTTAAAAACAGAACAATTGCTATTAACAAAAAGTTCAAATTTATTAAAACTTGCGGATTCTTTATTAAATAACATAAATTATTTGCGGCCTCTTATTTTGTCAATATAATTTATAAAAAGGATCAGAAACCTCATCAAAAAAAAGCTTACCTGAACTTCCTCCTGTAACCAAAGCGGTTTTCTCAGTTAAACAAACATTGGTCCTACTGGGCACATCACCAAATTTAAATATTATAAAATAAAATATTAAAATAAAAACAATAAATAAGATGAACAATGCTAAAATTGGGTTCATAGCTTTATAGTGTTTATTCGAAGAACGCCGAACGGATTTTAATCAAGTGATAAGTTTTAGGCTACAGGCGCGGATCCAGGGGCCATGAGCCCCCCAAAGCACGAACATATTTTGTTTTTTTTAAGTAATAGTTAAAGAAAATAATTTTAAAAAACAAAATTAAGAAATTGAACAAGAATTAAATTATCAATTAATAATTATTGTATGATTTGCTATTCTAAATGTCTGATGTGAATTTAAACTTTGTATAACTAAAGAAACGAAGATAAGTATTTTGTCGGTATACAGAGTGAGTCATGAGGAACTGTACATACTCCTACCTCGTATTCAGGCCCCTATGAATATCAATTGAGCATTAAAAAGTGTCTGCTCCCATTGTTTAATAATATACAGGGGGAGTTGTAAATTTTGACTGAAATTTCTTTTGGTCGTTACTTTTGAACGGTGTTGAGGGTTCTGGAATAAACCCTATGTTGTGCCAGTTTCCCAGGACGACCAACAATGTGTTACCGCCTTTTTAAACTGCATCGTGGTATTCTAAGTGGACTGTATTTCTTTGTCTTCCCCACTCCATGGACAAAAACAACTAACACGTTTATTTAACGATTTATTTTAAGTTAAATAAATAAATAAATAAACAACAACGTAACAAAGGATTACATTAACTGGTAATCAATGAACAAAGTATTATAAGTACCATATGTGCTTAACAAACACTAGCACATAGGTAAAAAAACTAAAAAGACCGCATCAGTCAGAAAATATTTTTTGCGTGTGTTCTGGATGAGTGATGAATAGACACTGTTTTAAATCTTGAAGTCCAGTCGCTTCAAATTTTTATCCCTTCCCCGGCTCGCACAATTGTTTTAGAAAGTTCGTTAGCGTGGGTTTTTTATATTGTCTAGACGAAACGGTTAGAATTGCGTCTTAGCTTATGGCGTGATATTTATTGTGAAATAGAGTAAAAAAACTTATTTTTTGACGATGCCGCTTCCTGGTTTGAATGCTGTTCGTAAATGTATTTTGGTGCGGCGTTGCCGGTTGAATGAGTTTATCTGTTTAATTGTTTGAAAATTAAACAAACGGTAAGTTCGATTTGTCTCATATTTTGGTAAAACGTTACACTACTATCACCTAATTAACTGATTTATTCAAGCTAGAAAAAAATCAGGTCCGGGCTTAAAAAAATTAATTCGTTTGGTTGATATAAAAAATTTCATCCTGTATATGGTTATTGAAAATTCTAATGATGATTTTATAAAGTACACGTTTGGTTGATATAAAAAATTTCACCCTGTATATGGTTATTGAAAACTCTAATGATGATTTTATAAAGTACACAAATAGACAACAAAAATGGCGTATTTATTTTTTCCCCACACGATTACTCAATTTCTAATAAAAAATCAAATTTGACTATGAATTAAAAGTTTAACAGAATAAACCATAGACTTCAAAAAATATAACTAATTTAATTTTCTGTACAAAAATTTAATTTTTGATTATTAATACCTCCACAGCTCGTGCTATATTTTTAAAAATACGACCGATTTAGTTAACTTCCAGAATCGGCTTTCGAAAGGTACAGGGTGGTCAAATAGGAATGCGATGAACTGTTAAAAAGTTATTACTAAACCGGCCAAGAGAAAAACCTGGCAAATATTTTCAAGTTTCTGAAATGGCCGCTACGGGCGTAACTGCAATCTTGAATCTAAAAAAGGGATGTTTCTGTGAATTCTGCTATATTAACCGAATAAAAAAATACCTGATCTTTAAAGTCGAGGACAATCTGAACCTTTTTTATTTAACAATTTTTGCTGTATCTCTAAAAATAAAGTGGTGAGGGGTATTCAAAGGTTTCAGTAAAAAACACCCTGTATATTCGAAACGGCTGATGCGATTTTAACAAACTTAGGCTAGTTGAAAAGAGCTATTCTTGCGCTATAAATGCTATAATATTTGAAGTTTTGTTAGTTTCACATGTCACCGCTAGAGGGCTTTTTTTTTCGACATTTCGACAGAAATAGTTAATTTTTTCAAAAAAATTAAATGCATTGGTATGATTTCTTTTTCATGAAAAAGTAGCTAAATGATGCCTAAACAAGCTCGCGAAAACCGCATCTCGATATCTTATTCCTAACCTAAAAATTATTCCAAACAAAATTTTATAGGAAGCCTCTCATGGGTAGACAAAACTGCAGCTTCAATTTTGGCTTTCGGTATGTTACGTAATGCATTACAAATCCAGTTTTTCATATCTTCTCTGGTCGTAGGTTGAGTCTGAAACGCA
Organism: Crepidodera aurea; assembly: GCA_949320105.2. NCBI lineage: Eukaryota > Metazoa > Arthropoda > Insecta > Coleoptera > Chrysomelidae > Crepidodera > Crepidodera aurea. The sequence goes on from OX439480.2 coordinate 10,581,420, forward strand.
AGACAAGTTAAGTCTGGTTATCGCGCAGGCCATGGAAACATACTTCCTCTTCCAATCCACCTCTGTTGTAATACTGCATTAATATGCTCGCACACAATAATAGCATAATGTGCTGGGCAACCATCCAACTGCAAAAACAAGTTTTGACGTGTTTCCAGTGGCACATCTTCCAACAACAACGGTAATTTATTGGTCAAAAAGTCAAGAAAGATATTGCCGTTTAGGGATTGCTCGAAAAAATATGGCCCAATAATTCTGCCTCCCAGTATGCCACACCGCACATTTAAACTCCAACGTTCTTGGTGCTGAACTTCACGCAACCAATGAAGATTTTCTGCAGACCAATAATGCATATTGTGCAGATTTTAAAGGTAGCTTCATCGGTCCAAAGAATTTGAAATAAAAATTCTCCATTATTATGCGAGAATAGGTGAATAGGACGCGGGAGGGCTCATGTATGGCTACCTAGATCCCCTGACTTTAACCCTGTCGACTATTCCATATGGGATCGATTGAAAGAAATATAATTCCTTAACACTCAGGAAGTCAATTAGACATTTGATGTTCCGACAAAGAAGATGTATAGAAGAATTTCATTTCGAAAATCTGCTATAAATATCAATGATTTTCTTTTTGGATTTCGTTATGTCGTTTTAGTGTTTTGTGCCTTATTATTAGATGTGCTGCCATCTATGATTAGAAGAGAGTATTGACAATTATTAAAAGCAAAAAATTCCCGGTGTATTGGGGTTGCATACACAATTTGCATTGTGTGTATTTATTGGATTCGAAAAGCCTAACTGACGAAGCCGAAAGGCAGAAACCGGTCTTAGGATGTCGAATCTGATAAATTAAATTCCTTACTCGTTTTCTAACTTTGTATTAATCTCTGAAAGGGATACGAAAGAAGAGAGTGACATTTTGACTAGAATCAGTCAAATAAAAGCTTTGCAACACACAATGCAAATTGTGTATGCAACCCCAATACACCGGGAATTTTTTGCATTTAATAATTGTCAATACTCTCTTCTAATCATAGATGGCAGCACATCTAAAAATTTTATCTTATAACGGATATAGCTACTGACTTGTACGAGTTTGGAATTTTATTTATTGGATTCGAAAAGCCTAACTGACGAAGCCGAAAGGCAGAAACCGGTCTTAGGATGTCGAATCTGATAAATTAAATTCCTTACTCGTTTTCTAACTTTGTATTAATCTCTGAAAGGGATACGAAAGAAGAGAGTGACATTTTGTATAAAAAAAATTTAATTGTTTTCAGGAAAAGTTATACTTTTTGAAAGCTATGGATCATTTTGCTAAACTTTTAATTTATAGTCAAAGTTTTTTATTAGAAATTGTGTAATCGTGTGGGGAAAAAATAAATACGCCATTTTTGTTGTAATTTGTAAAATGTTTTGTGTAATTAGTAAAATCATTATTAGAGGTTTCAAAACCCATATACAGGGTGACATTTTTTATATGAACCAAACGAACTAATTTTTTTAAGCCTGGACCAGATTTTTTTGGGGTTGAGTTTACCATCTGAATCAAAAAAAGTATTTTTCTATGTTCAGTTATACCCATACGCTCCCCCCCTCACCACCATAAAAATAACTTTGTATAAATTAAAAATGTTTTTAACTTAAAAACTTTAATATCTTGAAAACCGTTAGATTTTTTAACGTGAAAAAATTTGTGGTTATTTGAGACCTAAAAGGGTATACTTTCACAAAATTTCATCAAAATTAAATTATTTTTGCGGAATTTAGAAATAAAAAACAAAAAAAAAAATTTAATAATTTTTTGCATTTTCCGCGAAAATTTTGAGGTTATGGTAAAAAATGACTCGCATAGAAGTTGTACATTTTTTCCAGATCTACAACTTTGCCATTGGATATTTTTTGATAAGTCAAGTTTCGCGGAAAATCGTAAAATACCATTTTGCACCCCTTTTCACCCTCCTCAAATTAACCCTTTAGCACCCCTCTTGTTGGACGAATTTTTTTTGCGTTCATTGGAAGCCCCTTCCAATCATAAAAACCCTGCTGAAAATTATTTTACGTTTTTGCCATTAAATTATTATTTTATACTATCATTAAAAATAAAAATTCACAAGGAGCTAGTACAATGGTAATGTCAAGCTACCACACAACAGACCATTGGGATCGAGCAGGCGGAGTCCAAGCACGGTGACGTCATACAGCTATGACGCGGTGTAATAAACTCTTGGTGTTTTCTCTACGATTCGACTAATTCGAAATCGTGTATGGTCTGTAATAAATTTAGAGGAGTCTTCAATATCACTGAATTCATAACTATACAAATCTTTATCATATTTGCTTTTGCAATTCAGTAACGCTCATTGATTTTAAGGACGAGCCAAAAAGAAAAGAAAAATCTTCAAATATCCTTTTCATGTGTATATAATACCAGTCTGTTTCAGCATGTAAAACTGCAAAAACGTTGTACAGTTGCAAATTTTCTGGACATAGATTTGTACTGTTTTCTTTTTTAACTCGCCTCATCATTGTTTGAAAAATTCAGATTCCATTTTCATTCCCAAATATTTGAAAAAGAAATTTAATGATTTTGAATTTTAAAAAGGATCAACCTCGAAATTTAGACCAAAACTACTAAAATTTAAATCTATTATTGATAATTTTTGAGACTGTAGGTATTAATAAATTAAGGAGTTATTCAAACTTAAAAAAATATTTATTTCTTTAATTTTCTTATAATTCAGTCTAATTTTTCTTCAGGTTTAAGTTGAACTATTTTCTCTGTTACTTTCCAAATTTTATTACAAAACACTTCATCGTGAGCTGCTCGCGGTAAAAAATTGGGAAAGAATTTCCCAAAAAATATTCCAGAGACATTAGAGAATTCCTTTGATACGGCCAACTCTACAGCTGCTTGGCAGGCCTTTTCTGGATTCTAAAAACAAAATTTAAAAATAGGCAGAATTACTTTATTAACTTTTTTCTTAAGTAAACATAAAATTATGATTTTGTTTTATACAATGAATGAGAGAAAAAATAAGGTTGGCGGAATTTTGCTCGAATTATGTTGTTCGAAGCACGTTTGTTCGAATGTGAGTATGTTCGAAAAACATATATTCGAAAACCCCTATTTCGAAAACACTATTTTTCGAAAAATCTTGAATCGAAAATTGTTTTGTTCGAGTAACTGTTGTTCGAAAATTGTTTTGTTCGAAAATACTTTTAATCATCATCTTAGAATTTATTTCTGATTCAATAAACATTTTTAGAAATGTACGTAAGATGTTATAATATTCGGTTGGTATTTGTATTTGAGCGTCCATGACCGAATACTACGAGTAGATTGATTCTAGAAGATTTCTTAACGATCCGTTGCAGATGAATAAATTTTAAGATGTATAAATATATATTGAAGGCTAAAAATGTACATGTATATCAAAATAAAAATATAATGAATCATAAACAATTCATTTGTTCCCTCGTCGCTGGGTGATGAAACTTCGATCTTGGGACGAGGGAAACGGAGAGATGAACTATGGAACGATGCCTTGGTGCTGATTGTTCTGTGCCATAAATGTAGAGACGTGAAAACGTCACTACAGATGTCTTATATAAACACAAAAGTTTTATTGGTCTGCGTTCTAGTTAATGGAGTAAAAAGAAGGTATGTCTTTCCTAGTGTCTATATTAGTGGATATTTTGTTTTATGACAACGTCAATATAGTTTTTATTGTTGAGTGTCAAGTACCTGTAATTAAGCCAACGATATGTCTTTTGTGAAAAGCAGGTTTGGAAAAGATATTCTCTATTTTGATGGGTACTTTTACGTTAAGACCGACGAAACAAAGATACCACGTACTGGAAGTGCGAGGAGGTAAAAAAGGGATGTAAAGGAAGAATTATTATGAGAGGTCAAGAGAAGGCTGTAAAGGGAGAACATAATCATAGTGGAAAGCCAGAAAAAGAAGGAGTTAGAACTGTATTGAGGAAATTCGAAATAAGGCACGAACCACTATAGAAACTCCGCAGGGAATAATAGCAGAGGCCACAGCTTCAACAAGCAACACGTTTGCCTGCACTTCGAAGTCTTAAAAAAACAATAAGAAGCCTAAGAAAAAAGGAAAACAACTATCCGGCTCTTCCAAAAAGTAGACGTGATTTAGTCTTAACGGAAGAATATCAGTTCACTGATAAGTCTGAAAAGTTTTTGCAATATGATTCCTTGCACGATGAGATTGATGTTGGTGAGCGCTTTCTCATTTTTTTCTACAAATGAAAACTTAACAGTTTTATCGGAATCTCAGTATTGGTTCATGGACGGCACATTTAAAACAGTGCCAAATATTTTTTTTCAACTTTATGTAATACATGGTGAGATGAATAATTCTGTTCTACCTCTAGTTTACGCTTTATTTCCTAATAAAGAAGAATGTTGACTAAAATAAAAGATCTGTTACATGGACAAGAAAAAGTAACTGGAATAATGACAGACTTTGAGATGGGTGTCGTAAACGCAATAAAATTATTATTTTCATTTCAAGCAACGCTTATACAGAAAAATCCAAAAATGTGGATTAAAAAAAAGTATGATACCGATATTGAGTTTTCACAAAAAGTGAAATTTTTACAGTCAATAGCATTTGTACCTGAAAATTGTATTGTAAGATCTTTTAATTTAATTATGGAATAAAACCTGTTCAAAACGGAATGCCAAGATTTAGTTAATTATTTTGAAGATGTATGGATTGGAAAATTAGAGAGAAGGGTACGAAAAAAACCAAAATTTCAGCACAGCATGTGGAACTGCTATAATAGCATTAAAAATGAAACAGCCGTTACTAACAATGTGGTCGCGGGATGGAACAGTGGCTTTTTAATACAAATTAAAGCAAAAAATCCTTCCATCTGGAAATTTTTAAACGCCTTAAAAAAAGAACAAAGTTTAACATATATTAAAATTGTTAAAGAGAGAAGTGGAGAACTCTTGGCTAAAAGAAATAAAAATTACAATACACTCAATGAGCGGCTAATAAGAACACTGGATGGGTTTGAAGCTAGTATTGGAGACGAGGAATTATTACAGTACCTAAGGGGGTGGCCTACCTTATGTAAATAATAGCTCTCTCTGTATCATATTAAATGAATTATTCTTTATGTATTTATCGTTTTTCATTAATCAAACAATTTGAAATAAAATAATTTAACATTTAGATTGTTCCCTTTTTTCCCTTTTCTCGAACAAGAATTGTTCTACCTAATTTTTTTTTTGAGAAAACTATCTTCGATCATAACGTTTACGATTAAAAGTATCTTCGAATAAATGTTTCTCGAACATACCTACTCACATTCGAACAAACTTATTTTCGAATTAAGGTTTTTCGAACAAACGTGCTTCGAACAAATTTTTTCGAACAACATAATTCGAGCAAAATTCCGCCAACCAAAAAACAATATAGGAAAAATGCTGTAAGCATATCATTCAGTACACTTTTATGTACATTTGGGATGTGTTTTGTGATTTTATTAGTTGCATTGTTACCAGATTGATTACTATGTACGAAATAAATTTAATTTTGGATCGAACAAATTTAAAAATATATTGTCAAATTGCAGAATCTTAGATAAATAAATGGCTTAAAGGGAGACTACCCTAAAACCTAAAAGGTCTGAAAGCGCAGATTGTCGAGCTATGCTAAACAGAAATTAAGTATTTTTCTTTAATAGGCACAATTGTAGGATTTTAAAATAAGGACGAAACACTGTGAATAAAAAACAAAACTAAAATAACATTAACGACACATTAGCCCAGTTGTCAGAGACCGGCAACGTGTGTGTTTTATTTGGAGTTTTTCTGGAAAAACTAAAGTTATACAGTCCACTTTATATCATCTTCAAACAATGTTTAAAAAGGCGGCAATATAGCAAAAAACTTGCATCGGCCGATCTTGGAAACAGTTGCAAAAGGTATTTTTCTCATTGAAAATACGAAAGTGGTTTATTGGAGATAACGGTAAAACCATATTTAAGATATTCATCATTGTAAAGTCTGTTTTTCTTTCTACTACTGCCACTTTCAGAGGTAGGTTACTTCTACGCTATTTTTTTAGATTAGACATCGTTATACTACTGTTTTAAGCTATTTTTTTACTTGTTTTTATTCCCTCTCATTGCGCATCCACAGAAACGAACGGACGCACAAACGAACGGACGCACAAACGAACGTACGCAGCGTTTTCCACAGTTGGCAACCCTGCTGGGAATTACATATTCCGATACTCAGGTAGCATTGATTCCCCATCTTGAGTTAATTCCGACACTCAGGTGGCGCTGATTCCCCATTTCCCCATCCCCAATGTTGAGTTGGTAAACCTGTTGAGTTGGCATTTACAGACATTCACTGACAGGTGGCGCTACATGGATTACAGATTTCTACGTAGATTACAGACACTCATTGACAGATGGCGCTACATAGATACAGATTTATACGTAGATTACAGGTTTCAACAGTCAGATGGCGCTGCAATTTGGATAAAAAATGGCGACTAGTGCGACGCGCTGCCATCTTGAAAAAGAGGAGTGGCCTACAATGCTATTGAGATAGGAAATTTTCCCAGGCCTTAGTAAGGCAATTCCTACTGCTATTTTGGTTTGGGGATGAGTAGGTGGTAATAGGGCGCCGTGAAATTTTTTTAACAAAAACGGGGTCGCGCTTTAAATAAGTTTGGGAAACACCGCTCTAGACTAATATTTTAATTAAACCAAAAATAATGTAAATAATGAAGCCTTATGTTAACTTCCAATTTATCTCATACTTACTATTCCATACAACTTTGGTAAAGGGTAGAAAAACGTATAATAAAAAACCATTTCATAGATTCCATTTGCACAGGCTTGTGAATTTCCCCATATTTTAGTATGCACAATTCCGGGATGATACACATTAGAAGTGATATTCCACTTTTTTAGTTTTTCGGCAAATATCTTGGATGCAACTACAGTACAAAATTTGGCGTTTGGATAGTCTATAAATTTAAGGAGTGGCGGTGAATTTTTAATATCATTATTCGTCAATGAGTTAGAAGACATCAGATGCAAGTAAGCAGCCACTGAAGCTGTAAATATTATTCTTCCTTGTTCTGATTTTTTTAAAAGTCCTAAAACAAATAAAATATTTAATAATATTGCCAGTGATGCTGTTAGATTTATTTTTGTGAGTAGTTTATACAGAAAATCAATAAATTAAAATGTTTGGTTAATTTTGATAGTAAATAAGGGGAAAGCATATGGACCAGAAAAACCAACCAAATCTTTTAGGGAATCATATATCACAGTGAGTTATAAGTGAATGGGAGATAACAAGGACGGAAGGATGAACAATGATGAAAGATGGTTAGATAAGAAGGATGGGAAACAAAGATATAGGATATAGAAAACTAAAAAAGGTGCTGACAAAGAGTAAAAAGAAATAAATAATAGAATTAAATTGTTCATTAAGCATTTGTCCTGCCAGGTACGTAAATCTACTATACAGGGTGTTTCATAGGTAAATGAACATACGTTAACTGTGGATAAAGGAGACTTAGACGAATAAGAAAAACACATATTTGATATATCTAACTCGCTTCATTATCGAGTTAAAAAATTAAAAATTAAACAATTAAAAATTAATGAAATTAGTATAAAATAGATTTTGCTGCTGATTGAGATATTATATCTTTACATACCTGTTAACAAATGTGTCAGTAGAAATGTACTGTAGTAATTAACTTGCATTGTTAAATTTAAACCATCTTCAGTAGGCGTATCGAGACATTTACCTATACCAACATTGTTCACTAATATATCCAATTTTTCTTCGGATTTGTTTAATTTTTCAGCAAATTGTCTAACCGATTTAAAGGATCCAAAATCCACATATTCTAAAACTATGTTGGGATTGCGAGTTTTATTGAAAATCGATTTTTTAATATCGTCGTTTACTATTCTATCTGCAATTATAACTTTGCATCCTCTTGAAGCGAATTTTAGGACGATCTCATATCCAAGACCTGTAAAAGGTTAAGAGAATTATTGACCTCCATTTTCTGAAACTTCACAAAATTTTATCTAGTAATGAGTAAAACGGAGGTACAAATTTATTTTAATAACTGGGAAACGATCTATTGCACATTTATTTTTCGATTTAATTTAAAAAAAGCCTAATTTTCAATCGAAAAAGTTCACTAACAAATTTTCAATTTTTCAACTTTATCATTGATCATTTTCTTCGTTGAAACCTCGACTTTAAGATGGCGTGAAAAAAATATATTTTCACTTATTAATAAATTGGCATCTCGTCGCCCTAAGTTAAAAATGAATTTTTACATAATAATTTGAATTCTTTTAAACCGGTTTACCTAATCGTTAGATACATAAAATTGACGTTAGAAACCAATTGGGTAACGATTTATTTGTTTTACGTAAGATAAAATATAAAAAACCAACAAAACTTTTACATAACCGTCCAGCCCAGCTCAGATACTGAAAATTAAAGGAATGGGCCGTGGAATTAGGCTGCCATTCCACGGTAATATTTCTATGTCATAGATATATTATCATATATATTTGATGACACATATAAAATGACGATAGCGTGCGTATGACGTGCGGTCTACGCGGACAGTAAGCCTAAATGTTCATAAACAGTTACTTGGGTAAAAAAAACAATTAAAAGCGCGACAATGTTAGAGTTGAACGTAACTATAATTTATGCACAGGTGTATGTAATGTAAAGAAAGTGTGAGTGTCGGATGACACATAGCGTTTTTCGTCGACTGGGATGAAGAAAAGACTCCTGGTCTTTTTGAGTCTTCTTAAATATCTCAAGTCTCCTTTCAAATAATTCCCAGGTCTCCTTTACTAGGCCTTATTTTAATAGGGAATATATCTCCTGGTCTCCTTTAAAATACTCCTCAATCCTCCGCAATCCCTCCCAGATCTTCTTTGTCTGACGAATCGATGGTGGGATAACAAAAACAACTTGTTTCAATTCAGTTTTTCCCCTCTATTTAAATCTAAAGAGACCCTTTACATATGGGTTATTTAGAACCCAATATGTGACCTGTACCTACACCTTCAAAATATTTACCTTTGTTTTGGGAAGTTCCAAATAATACCAAATTTGGAGATCCAAACTTATTAGGCCACACCCTGCAGATGGGCCTGTCCCAACTTATTGTAGATTTAAGTTAGCTGAGAAATTGTGTGGACTGTATAGAGGTTGTAGCGAAATTATACACTGATTACTTGAATTTTATATATTAACGATAACTTCGTAAAAAACAAAACACTTTTTAACAAACATAGAATATAACAAAATTCAAAACTGTGTTTGTAATTGCTCAAGAAATAACTGAATGTGAATACGGGTATGTATGTAATATCATGCAATTTGTATAAGTTAAAAATTGCTGAATTTATTACGTATGAACAGTCCCATGATTGCGACTTGTTCATACGGAGATAGAAGTTCTACTGGTTTAATTTTGATTTATTTGAGACGCTTGTCGATAGGTGAGATCCTTCGGCGGCCAATCACGGGTATGTATTTTCGGCTTTATTGTTGTGCCTTTTTTTATCTCTTTGGCAACTTGCAGTCTCGCCAATGTGTCGCGATGTATGTAAAGGCGGTTGCCGACAAGGGCGGCTTTTAGCATTGAAGTTTTATCTCGTCGGTGAGTTACTTCCGCGTTGATTATCTGCGCGATGGCCTTGATTTACGATGCGTGTTGTACTGTTGCTATGTTGGGCACTTAGGCGTGCGGTTTGGTTATTTTTATTTCCTTGTCGCCTTTCCTATGTCGCCATGGGCGTAGGTAAAAATGTTCGATTTCGAACAACCTTTACTTTCAAAACACTCTGTCTCGGGGTTTTCCACACTGTATCGGGCTTTTCCATCCTGTATGTAGTGACGATTTTTACAATTTATTTCTTTAATTTAGTTTTTATAAAATTTGTGCACAATTCGGAAAAAATTCCCCTCGGTCAGTTGTTAACGAATTCTTATGTTGGAATTTTAATTTTAATGCCTACTTTATCTGAGAAAGGTTAAACCGCACGAAAGAAAATACTTTCACTTTTAAATTAATAATAAACAGTGAACGTATGTAGATGATGTTACGTGACTTTAAATACTTTCTTAACGTAATTAACGTAATGCTTACCGAATTTTTATGTAAATTTGACATGTTTTATTATTTAACAAATTTTCTTTAACCGTCGTCCTGATATGCCCCCTACATATTTAGATATGTAAAAAGCGTGGCCCTGTAGCCTATTTCCAAATGCTTTAAATCAATTGCTTAAAAAATATAAACAAAAAGTTTTGTGATAAGCTCAGAAAAAAATACGTACTTAAAGGATTTAGTGTAAATTTTTCTTTCATTTTTAACCCCTATTTTTTCTTAAATTTATTAAGTATATAAGCGCATGAAATTGTCTTCAGCACTCTTCGTTCCTGCGTACCCACCCCCAATACTGTAGATTCAAGTTGTTTCCTAACCAAGTTTGAATTTGGTGATAGCTACGGTAAGCGTGGTGGCGTGCAGCGTCAAATGTCGGTGGCAATCGTGCAAGGTCTACTTTCCCCTTGCTCACTACTCTTTGAAAATTATAGTATCTTAGTTCATCTAGGGTTGCTTTAGTTGATTCTCCAGCATAGAGAGCCAAAAAAACACGCGCACCGGCATCCGTAATCTCACTGTGGCTTGCAACTGGATCAAGGAATCTTCTGCATATGTTTTTCAGATCTTTTGAAGCATTGATCATATTCCCGAGCTTCATCTTTCCTTGGCCAAAGATTGCAGACGTGGTGTCGCATCCTGTGAAAGTGTGAATGAATAGGATGATGTCATGAAGTCAAAATCTTCAGCTTTTGATCGAAGACTTATACTTCCACGGCTGCCACCAGCCTCATCACCACTTGTACGGTGACGAAGATATGCTGCGATCGTTCATTGCCATATTGTAGACGACAGTTATCATGCATTTTAACTTCCTTCTTTTCATTTAAAAACTTCTGGTGTTTTTCGTTTTTACGCCTCAGACTTAATTCTTGAAGTTTTTTCACGCCCTTCTCTTTCACAATCCAGCTTTCACGTTCTTTTAAACCGTTGTCACAAATAAAACAAACTTCTGGATCGGGATCATTTATTTTGACAAACTATAAAATGAATTACGTTTCATAACATAACCTCAAACTAAACCGGTATCATCAATCCATTGTTTGTTTACATTTGTTTTAATGTGATGCAATCAGCTGTTATTAAAAATTAAAATTAAAAATCATGTGTTATTTCTTTTGTTGTTTCAAATAAGTATAAAATCAAAGTGAGAAACATAATATGAGAAAATAATAATATTATTCGCCTCGCACTGAGCTGACTTGATTTGAGTGAATTTCCAAATCTAAAATTATCATGGTCCCGGTCCAAAGTATTGGTTATGAAGTAAATTTACTAATGCCTCATATATTTTTCGAATAGGAACTTTCCTGCCAAGTTAGAACTAAATCGGATAAGAAATACGAAAATTAGATAGTAAAAACCTTGAAAAAAGACAACGTACTGTGTTTAGCAAATTACAATTTCCTTAATATCTCGGGAACTATTTACGCTAGAAATGTATGGGAGGACTCAAAATTTTTGGTTTTTGTAATCTATCAATTGCCTCGCATACGTGGTCTGGAGGTTAAGTGGTAGAATAGCCATATGCTAAACTTCGCCTCCAGAACCCCCTCTTAAAAATGTATTACATACATATTATTGATAAAGACCAGTTTATTTATTTATTTATATATTTAGTGCATATTTCACCCTTTTAAGCCAAAGAATTAGAAATTTCTTCCTAATACACATATAAACAAGTTCCAAAAATAAAATTTACTACTCCATTGTTTGCAATATTCCCCTACTGACTGGCCTATAAATATTTTATTTTTAGAACATAGCTTTCATTGTTCTCAATAACTTTCATTTGTGACATTTTTTGCTATCTTAAATAGGGAAGCAGCTATCGTACACTCGGTATTTAAACTCTGTTTAGCTCAGACAAAAAATTGAAATTGACACGTACTTCGTTCATTTTCAGTTCCTAAGTTTCTTTTTGAAACAATGCTTATGTAAAGGTAAATTTTTGGCTATTTCCTTATTAAGTGTGTTCTTCGCTTTAACCAATTCTTTAGTACAATTGTGGTATTTTTAATTTTTTCGGAACAAAATATATGTTGAATATTAAAAATTGCTATTAACAAAAAGTTTAAATTTATTAAAACTTGTGGAAAAAAAACTTACCTGAACTCCCTCCTGTAACCACAGCGGTTTTATCAGTTAAACAAACATTGGTCCTACTGGGCACATCACCAAATTTAAATATTATAAAATAAAATATCAAAATAAAAACAATAAATAAGATAAACAATGCTAAAATTGGGTTCATAGCTTTATAGTGTTTATTCGAAGAACGCCGAATCTTTTGTATTGGAGGAACCCACCGAACTTTAATCAAGAGATGATTTTTAGGTGAGTTTAACTTTCGATGGAAAGAAACCTGAATTAAAATTACCATGTGCTGTGTGTGTTTGTGAGAGTGCGTTGATACCATTGGCGGCGTAAGTTCGGGGTTAGGGGTATCCTGCATATAAAAAATTCCAATTTAAAAATTAATTGAATTATTTTATTCGTATAAAATCGAAAAATAAATATTTTGCTTTGAAAAAATTACAGCTTATTTAAAATATAAATTATTTTTGCGGGAGATAAAAATTTAATACGAAAATACGGTTTTTAGCGATTTCTCGACAATTTTGATGTTGAAAAATGATAAATACAAAAGATTTAGATTTTTTAATGACCTACAACTTTTTGACAAGGTAAATATAATTCACTGTAACCTGCAACACAAAAGGGTAGCTACGGCAACACTATGCCGCTATCTTGATGAGTGGCAGGACACACTAGCACTTATTCAGGAACCCTGGATAAGACAAACGAAAATCATAGGATTTAGTAATCTATTTTTCAGCTTTCCAAGCAAACGTCAACCTAGAACTGCTATATATATTTCTAGAAAATTCAAGGCCTAGCCAATGACGCATTTCTCAACCTCCGACCTCACAGTGGTTAAGGTGGAATATGCGCAAAAAGGTCAAAAGCAAGTGTTAATTCTGGCATCCGCATACCTCCCTTCTGACGCAGTCAAACCACCACCTAACAAAGAATTGGAGAACCTTGTGGAACACTGCCTCACTCAAAAGCTTGAACTGGTGATACGCTGCGACTCCAACGCATACCACGTAAGCTGTGGCAGCAAAGACATTAACACTATAGGGGTAAGTCACTTTATGACTATATAATAAACAAGAATCTTTGTATTCTAAATAGAGGTACTGAACGAACTTTTATAAACTCTCGTAGCCAAACGCAAATAGATATAACTCTATCTACCATAAGAAGATCAAAAATAATATCCGGCTGGCATGTACCTGACGAAGTCTCAATGTCAGATCATCGCTGGATAAAATATGAATTAAATTTATCACTCACAACCTCTACACTAGCTTGCGACCCCAGAAAATGTCCACCTTTTGGAAGCAGTAGAGGCCATGTTGCCTAATAATAGGAGTAAATTGGAAAATTACTCTGTAACTATCCAAAATGCTATAAATCACGCCTATAAGAAGTCCTGTCCCCTCAAGCGGGTTTAACTCAATGGCAGAACCACCTTCTAGTGGTGCCATGAGTTGGATCAGCTCAGGAAGATGGAAAGAACGTATTTTAATAAGGCAAAAATACTAAACTTGAAGAGGACTGGAACATATACAGGTTTCACCTCAGAGAGTACAAGTAAGTCGTCTGATAAAAACAAAGAGAGGCTTGGAAGAACTACTGTGAGGAAATCGAAGATTTTCCCTAAGAAGCTAGACTCCAAAAGGCTCTCTCTAAAGACACTTATCGCCATATCGGTACACTAACCAAAGAGGATGGCACTAGAACTGGCAACCTTAAGGAAAGTCTTGAAGTGTTAATGTCAACGTACTTCCCTGACTCCAGAACCACTAATGTGGCAATCTGGGAGGAAGAAGAGCATCACAACCTCATGGAAGATGACTGGAAAATGGCAGACTAGATTAAGGTGGGCCATCTCGATCTTCTTCCCTTTTAAATCACCAGGAATTGACGGCATTTATCCAGCCCTACTTCAGTGGGGCCTGGATGCATTAATGCCGCACCTGGTAGGAATCCTCAGATCCTCCCTGCCACTGAGGTATATCCCAAAAAGCTGGAGGGAAGTCAAGGTTGTCTTTATGCCAAAACCAGGACGATTGGATTACTACATTCAAAAAGAAAGTCGACCGATTAGCCTCACATCGTTCATACAGTAAATGGATGGATATATAACATGCCAAAGAGAGCAATAAGAATCAGTGTAGATGATGTCACCATAAGAGGCCTGGTTATAAAAGGTTGTCCACAGGGAGGGGTTCTCTCACCACTACTACAATTTCTACACTATAACTTACGCAGGCGACCTAGTAATTCTGTAAACAGGAAGATTTGAAGGAATACTCTGTGCTAGAACGCAATAGGCCCCCCTTAACATCATAGAACAGTGGTGCAAAGACCACTCACTGTCAGTAAGCCCAAAAAATACAGAGATGGTTCTTTTCACGAACAAAAGGAGGCTTGAAAACATCGAGACCCCAATGCTCCTAAAAAGTAAATTAAACTTTTCTGCAGAGGTGAAATATTTCTGGGTTACCACTGACAGCAAGTTAATAAGGAACTCTCATCTAGAAAACAGAGCCAAAAAGCATACATATCTTATGAACAGTGCCGAAGAACCATTGGCCGCACCTGGGGAATATCACCTTAGGTTACGGCCTGGATCTACACTGCTCTCAAAACTAGCATGCCTCAACATAACAGGGGGCATGAGAACCACACCAACTAGAGCAATGGAAGTGATCCTTGGTCTCACCCCCCTTGACATATTTATTAAGGAGGCTGTTGTGATGACCATGGCACCGCTATGCTCTACTGGTATACAACCTGACGTAGAAACATTACTGGTAATAGTATTTACGTCTTTACGGACAGCAGACAGGCACTACTAGCTCTGAATAGACCACGCATTACATCAGGTCTAGTACTAGAATGTCACCAGGCCCTGATGGAAGCTTTAAACAAGTAGGCTGGCTGACGAGTTGGAAGGAAGTCTCAACCTCAGAAGGATGCACAATTGGCCAAATGTGGCCTACGTGCTGTGGGGAGACCCACCCTTCCATCTTTACAGATACAGATACCTACAACTTTAACGTTAAACTTTTTTCGATAGGATGCATATTTCAGCCACAAATCATAAAAAACTAATATCCAACCCCTAGAATGTATATTTACCTACTCCCACCCCCCTTGGAGATACAAAAACTAATAGTAGTGAATATTTTCTTCTAAAAAAATGACGAAAAAAAGTATATCAATTTTTCATGTTTTCCTGCTTTAAAATAAATATCCGGGGTCCTTTCTTAAGCATCAAATGAACGCTTTTTTAATATAATCCAACAGAATAGGACAAAAATCGTCAACGTTGACTTCTTTCGAGACTAAACTTTGGCTAATTAAATTATTTTTTCCCAAGCATTTTTTTCAAACCACTTTACCGAGTGATTCGATCCCGATACGCCCAAATGACCCTCACTGATTAAATCTATAATCTATGCCACCCCTGATGCGAGTTGGCCGGAATTAAATTCTGCCGGAAATTACCGATCGAGAAACAATTGAAGAACAATTCCGATCGCCGAACAGGGGACAGGAGAGTACACGATTGACTGAGAAAATCCAGGGGCTAACGACGAAAGCTTAAACAATAAATTAATTTGTTGAAGAATAAATAAATATGTATGTTAATTTTTAAAATTTTTCCCAAACTAAATAGGGATTTTTGAAATGTGTTTTTTAATTTTACTTTACGCTGTAATAATACGGCATACCGTAACCAAAATGGCCTGTTATCGCCACAGGCTTTATTCAAGCATAAGTCTATAGATTTACACAAATACAATAAGATTTTCGCATTGCAAAAAGTTCTACAGTTACACGGTGGTCTTGTAAACGATTTTCCGCCTGTAAAAAAAAAATCGTTTTTTGTTGTTCCCACACGTCAGTTGCTAATTTATTATTATTAAATATGTAAAAACATGCATGAATTCACGGAGAACTGAAGTTTTACACCACCCTAATTTCAACAATAAATATTAAAGTTGCAGGAAAAAAATGTGTCTAAAAAAAGTCACAGCCACATGATTGAAACATTTTTTAAATTTTAAGAATATCATAAATATTAATTAAAAATATCGAACTGACATTTTCTACCGCACGCAGCTACTTGAAATTACATATAGAGTCGCATCTTTGCAGTCAATTCAGCTCCAATCTGTGACTCAGACGAACCTACAAATAATTTTTGGTGGCCCCAAAGTACCTCCCCCGTTTTCGAGGATGTTGAACATGATGGCGTGGGTTAAAATTCTTTTCGAGTTGGCGCCCAACTGGCCACAAACCATCCGCAAAATGGTGAATCGCGTCTTTCACTGGCAAAACTAACGGGGGTGGTTTTTGGCCGTTTGGGAGGTGGAGTCGACTCGAGAAGAAGATCCAACATCAGCATCCTCAAAAATGGGAGATGACGCGAGTTTTCTCGTTTATAGCGAAAAACAATTTTTTCACCTTTTCGGGTGTGATTTGTGGCCGTTTGAGGGATGGGGTTAACTCCAAAAGAAATGTAACCACCGCCATCGTGTTCAGCATCCTCGAAAACGGAGAGTTAGATTAGTTTTGTCATCAGCAAACGTTTCTTCTTCGTGTGGTATGTCACAAGTATACAATAGATAAAGGACAGGTTCCATAACACTACCCTGTGGAACACCGGCCTTGATCACAGTATATGCATCTTCATGTTTCACGCGGAACAGTCTTTCTGTTATATATGACTCTAATATTTGTACATATTCAGGTGGAAATACTGTCTGGATTTTGAGGACAAGGCCTTTATGCCAGACTTTGTCAAATGCCTTGGCAATATCTAAAAAGATAGCAGAGCATGTGTTCTTTTCTTCATAGGCTTTTTCGATTAAGTCTATAATTCTATGGCACTGATCTATTGTAGAGTGTGACTCACGGAATCCGAATTGATGGTTGGGTTACCTCATTTCTTTCTATGATATGCTTAAGTCATTTTAGTAGTATTTTTTCAAACAGTTTAGATATTACAGGTAAAAATGATATTGGACGATATGAAGTTACATTGTGTTCTGATTTTCCAGGTTTTAATATCATTACTACCTCTGCCATTTTCCATATGTCTGGAACATGTTTGAGCCGGAATGCAGCATTCACTAGATTAGTGATTTTTACTATACCTATTGTTGGTAGTCGTTTTAGGATCAGCCCAGTTATCAAGTCATATCCTGGGGCTTTTTTCGCATTAATGTTATATTTGATTTCTTTCTGGGATGGTATTTCTTGATTATCTGTGTCTTCATTAAGGTGATTCTTATTTGGTTTGAATATTTCCTCTAAGTATTCCGCAAGGGCGTCGGCTTTTTCTTTATTACTTTTTTTTTTCCAATTTCCTCTTGCGTTTCTAATCGGTGGGCAATGTTTTAGGTTTTTCGTAGCTTTCCACAGCGAGTATTCAGTTTCTTTGCAGCCACTTAATCCTTGGAAAAATTTACTAAGCGAATTATTTCTAAGTTGTATTAGTTCTCTTTTTAGTTTTTGCGTGAAGTTATTTAAGATGTTCTTATTTTCGGTAGAGAACTGATGAAAAATACTTGTACTTGTGTGGTAATAAGTGCTGTACTGTAATAAAATTCGACCATGTTTGTTCAATTTTCAATCAAAAATTGACCAAAAATCCTAATTTGCAAAACGATTATTAGTATTGCATAAATCTGGCAACGCCATGGAAACATGCCACCTCGCACAAGCCGATGCGGTAAAAAACAATAAAAAAAAACAGTCTAGACACTCAACCTTGGTTTCGACGGTTAGAATATTAGATAGCCGGAAAACAATATTTTTATCCAGCTCTTTGTCTCTGGATGCTTCGTTGCTACCGGCTACCGGCTACCGGCTGCCGCGCGTGTTCGTAATCTTTTTTAGTATCGCCCAACATCTCGTATAGTTAACATCGTAGTTTAGTCTTCACTCACATCTCGTACAGTTCGGATCGCACAAATCGATGCGATCGAATATTTGCAACTTCAATTTCCAAATTCATTTTTTAAACATTCACTTCAGCGAATTGCTCAACTAGTTGAGGTATCACACTAGTTATTTATAATTAAATTATAGTACATGTTATTACCTGTTTTTATGTGTTGTTCTTGTGCTTCGTTAAAGAAATCTAAATAAAAGGTGTTATGAAACTCCTGATGTTTTATTGGTAATACTGGAGAGACGGGGAAAAGAATTCTGTACGTCCTACTACAGTCCACATTATTGAAAGCAAAAAATCAAACAGGGTTTAAAAGGTCAGCAAAACAAGGCTGTACCGGGAAACCGCTGCAAAGGTGCTCAAATCACTTCAATGTTTTTTATTTACTAGTACACAAACTCCAACCCCAATTTAGTTTGTACAGGCTAGTATTCCAGGACAATTTTTACAAAATATATTTATCAAAGCCGATATGAAATCGAAGGATGAGCCACCCCTGTCCGCAATTCATCAAGGATATAATTGACTTCGACAAAGTGTTTTAATTAGGAATTGCGTCGGTGAAACGTATTTGTTCCGCATGAATTTGGATTAACACCAGGAAGATCAACTTTGATGGAGTGGAATGAATAGTTTAGTAGGAATTTTGTACCGGTTTAAAAGTGTATCGAAAGATATAAGAAGATTAATAAGTATACCTACGCCAAAGGACGTGTTCCTATTTTTGTGATATTTTATGTAGTGGGGTACTGGGTATTTTATTTTTCAAGTTTCACCCCGGATGTTTTCAATATAAATGTTAATAATTCGTGGTTGTTTAATTTCCATTCAAATTAAACAATTATTCGTTGCACTCATATAAAATAAATGGCAACCGCGCTACTGGTATTAAAGCATATATCACTGCAGGTCCTTCTTTTTTACAAAGAGTACATCTTCATTTCATCCAAAATATGCGAATAATCATGATCAAGAATGGGAATGTCTAACTTGAAGGCACATTATCGTAAAAACTTATTCTGGATTCTTTCGATTCTCATGTTGTGAACTACATGATAGGGTGACCACATAATTGAAGCATATTCTATAATGGATACAACTAAAGACACATACACCTTTTTTATTGTTGTGACAGAGAACTCATGACAATTTCGTAGTACAAATCCCTATTTCTTTGAACCTTTTGCTACCATGGTCTGAATATGTTCAAGAAAAGATAACTGAGAGTCGAACACAACTCCTAGATCTCTTATTGATTTAACAGAATTCAACTGCTATCCCTCTATGACATAAGAGGTGTCATATTCTTTTGTCGATTTAAAAAAGCTAATGTATGAGCATTTATCTGGGTTTAAATGAAGCTTACTCCTATAACACCAATCAATCAGATCGTCCAAATCTTCTTGTAGCAATAACTGGTCACCTGCAGATTTTATACATTTGAATATGTTCAATTTCTTATTCATCCAATGTCATTTATGAATAAGAAAAAAAGCAAAGGTGTACAATGTGATCCTTGAGTCCTGAAAAAAAACTTGATAACCACCTTAAAAGATCATTACTAAAACCGATGCATTCAAGTTTGCCTAGCAAAGTATCATGGACCACTCTATCAAATGCCTTGGAAAAGTCTGTGTAGATGGTATATTAATAATAATAATAATGTTTATTTGCTGTCAGCAAAAAAATACACTAGTAAAGTAGAGTTGTCTATGATCAAATATGCCACTCTGATGATACAGAGTGTCACTTGGACAGTCTTTCTGGAGGATTGTTCTTAGGAATCGTTTTGTAGAATATCAAGTTGGCTCATATATGTTTTGGCTACACTACCTCATCATGTTATGCCATAATTAAGATGCGATTCTACGAGACTTTGGTATACCATTATTTTTTGTTTAAGGGTCAGTAAATAGCATATTTGTTTGAATTTAAATAGTATACTATGTAATTTTTTTATTAAATACTCTATATGTTGATCCCATCGTAGGTTATGGTCCAGTATGATAGCCAAATACTTTACTTTATTTATAGGTAAAATATTTATTTCATTATCTACTATAAGAGTGTAGGCGTTGCTATAAGAGCTGAAGAGTACATAAATTGTTTTTTAAAGTTTATACTCAACAACCTATGATCAAACCATGATTTGATTTTTTTGAGATCTCTTTCAAATTGTAATTTTAGGTCGTACCAATTGTCGCTTTCAGAGAACAACACTGTGTCATCTGCAAAACTTATGATTTTACACTTTGTATCTAGAAGGATATGAATTAAATAATATAGAGCCCAACACTGTCCCCTGAGGTACTCCACATGTGATAGTTTGCTCTTGGCTTGTGGTGCTGTCAATTTTAATCTTTTGTTTTCTATCGGTAAGATAGCTTTTAAATAGTTCATGTGGAATCCCTCTTATACCTATACCAGTGGCGGATCCAGGGACATTTTTTGGGGAGGGAAATAAGATTTGACTTTTGGGTGTAAGTTTATTGCAAAAAAAAATGTAGTCAACTAACCCCGCGTTTTTTCAAACTCAGAACCATGTGGATGGTTCAACTGGATAATACAGGCTAAATAACATTATTTTGATGAAATAATGTCATAATTTTTGGAGTATATTTTTAATTTTAATGTCTTAAATATTTTACAAATACTTTTCTACTATTCTTGAAAAATTTTTGAATTTTGAAGTCCAAGGAATGGGATTAGGGAAATATCCCCCCGTAAATCCGCCACTGCCTATATTAAGAGTTTCTAAGAGGGATACAATGGTTAACAGTGTCGAAGGCTTTGGCTAGATCTACAAACACTCCAATTGAAGGCATTGATTTATCAAGACTGTTGTAGATTCCTTCTGTTAATAAATTAATGGCATCGTGAGTTGATTTATTTTGTATAAATCCAAATTGTAAGGGAGACATTAATTTGTGTCTACCTAGAAACGAATTTAGTCTTCTCTTTATAACCTATTTGACATTTGCTTTCAAAGGAATTCAATATTCTGTCCTCATAAATCAATAGGTTAGTTACAGTTGCTCTTTTTGATGAAAATCCATGCTGATTATTTACTATAAGCATGAGAAACTCAGCTGATCATAGATTGGACTATCGAAAAGTTTTGATATAGACACACACTTGTATTTTTTTTTATGTCCTCCCTCTTTCCTGATTTAAATATGGGCATAATAAAACTTTGTTCCAGCTGTCCGGGAATATTCCAGTTTTCAAAGAGAGATCGAATATTAAATAGAGCGGAAATGTTAATGAATGAATGCATCATCTACATTCTATTCCCCCAGCGACGTAGATTGGCGAATTAAAAAAAATACTTTTGTCCTCTTAAGGATACACATTTTTTATCTCTCCCCACTTTATTCGAAAATTAGAACAATCCGTTCTTCGTCGGACGCACTTTATCCAAGAATAACAAAGTACAAAACTCCCCAAATAAATTCAAATTAATGCAAGCTGCTAGACTAATAAAAAGCTGTTCGCAAAGTGCTAATGACGTAATAATAATGGTTGTTCACAATTAATATCTCATAACGTTAAACGGGCCTAGCGGCCTGTTCGGTAGTAATGGCGACTGATTTGCATTCATTAACATACGAATTTTCATAAAACTAGGCGTCCATTAATGAAAATTCCGAATTCATCGGCCAACTTGGTTCGGCCGGGTTGTGATTGATGATTATTTTATGGACTATTTATTTTATAATTATTCCGTTACGCATGAAAGGATATAAACACTGACTAGTTATTTTAATTTTTAACATATGTCTGCCTCGTTGAAAATTCCATTTTGTGAAATATGATTTAAAACTTGCAGCGTTCTATTTTATTAAAATCTACAATATTGATAAAAAGTTCTAAATAAAATATTGTACTGATGTTGATTTGACTATTTTAATGAATAGTTTGCTACATAATTCCATTCATTTCTGTAGTTCATAGTTGTTTCTTGTAATTCAATTATTGGAAATAAAACCACTTATTTGAATGAAAAAAGGCTTTAATTTGACGTTTCGATTTTGCATCTAAAATCGTTTTCAAAAAGTGATAACAAAATATAATTTACTACAGAAACAGAACACTTGATAATCTTACAAAAATATGACAGCAACATAGGACACGGAGAACGATTTTGAAATTGAAGATGTCAAAATCTGTTTCCATCATATTTTTGTGACGTTTCTGGGAACGAATTTTGAAAAAGGGTAGCGCATTTGCATATTATAAGAAAATTTATACTTCGTCATAAATGAAGTTTTCTTAATAATATTATCATAAGAAAAAACCAGATTAAAAACTTATGATACTATCCCGATATAGAGGGTATCCTTTTTGCAATTAACTCTTTTTGTAAAATAGGCATCTAAATTTTTGAAATATCAGCCGAACAATTAGAAGCACATTCGTTATTATTTAAGCATATCAATGCTGCTTCTTTAACTTTGCGATTATAATTATTAGGTTCTTTTAATAATCTAGTTGAAGAATTCCATTGTATTTTATGACCAAAATCCCATACATGTTCACAAATTTTTGATTTTTTGATTAATTTTTTTTTAATGTATGTTTGGTGTTCATTAAGTCTAATATGAAAAGTTTTAGATGTTTCTCCTATATAAAATTTATTACATTCGCATGGAATTTTGTAAATACAATTTTTTGTATTTTGAATTTCATTAAAAGATTTTGTATTTACTATTAAAGATTTTAATGTATTATTAGTTTGAAAAACTGTTTTTAAATTAAATTTATTGCCAATCCTTCTAATTTTTTCGGATAATTTTGGAACAACGATTTATAAAATTTGGGTAGTTGATCTTAATCAGTGGCGTAGCGAAGGGAGGGGGGGATTAATGGACAGGAACATTTGGAAATAAACTAATTACATCAAAACTAACCATTATATCTGAATTTTTCTAAAAAATGTTTTGAATTTTTGATAAAGGAATTAGTATTTCCTGATAACGGATCTATTATTTTAAGTAGAAATCTTGCTAAATTTTGACAAAGTGAATTTATAGAACTTATAACTTATAACTGGTATTTCTTGTTTATGTGTTTTAGGTAAACCATAAAAATGTGGAGGTTTACTATAATGAGCAGTAAGAGATCTTCGTTCTTATCACTTAGAGATTTTTTATTTTTAAATAAAGTTTTGTAAATTCTGTTTTCAATTCTAGTAGTTGGATCTTTATTTAATTTTGAATAGTCGTTCGTTAGTTTTGTTATTATAATGTATTTTGACCGTCATTTTTTAAATTTTTAATTGTTTTAAATTCTTCGTAGGTTAAATTTTGATTAATCTTATAAGATTTTTATAATGATATATTGTTACTTACCGTTAATTAGGCAAATCGTTCCAAGAGAAACGAAATCTGAAACACCTAATTTTTTTTTGTCTTTGTATTTTAATTTATTTTATAAGTAAGTAACTTTCCTAAAAGATTAATTTTACCTTCTGACGTAATCTTAGCCAGAACGTGTTTATTTTTGTGGGGCGGCCTCTTTCAATTCAGCTGGAAGCATAAAAACCTTGAACCTTAGGCGTGCTTCTGTAAACTGACTTTTAAGTTATAACCTTCAATAATAATGACACAGAAGAAAATATGTTTGTATTTATTTATAATCAAAAACAGAAATTAAAATTTGCGATTGCAGTGTGAACTATTTAAACAGAAAAAAGTAAGTGTAATGTTTCTTGTTATTATTATTTCAAATTTTCTAATTGTTATTTATTACGTAAAATTCTTTCTTACGTTATTCTGTTTTTATTATTATAAGTTAAAATTATAGGTTAAATTAGTTGAGTACTCTGGCCTTATTGTTTATTTTAAAGTTTTAAATATCGATATATAAGAAAATAAAAAGGTACCTTTAATACTTTCTGAATTCTTTTAGCAAACTTCAGTTGCTTGTTTGCAAATCGACGTTGTGGTCCAAATGATTCTACCAGGTTTCAATCAGGAACACGGGATTATGTTCTACAGGATACATTTTAAACTGGATACAGACTCAGGAAAAACTTCAGGAACTGGATTTACTTATTTTATTTAAATTCCAAAATCTTCAGATGAAAAATTAATTCTAACCTCATTTTAGAAATTGACAGGTAAATTTCTACAATTATTTCATCGATCTACAATGGCTTTGACATAGATTTTCATTTGTTTACGTTACACGTATTGATTTGGAAACTTCAGAGGTTTTTAAGCAAAAGCTTCGCTTTCTCGCGAAATTTGGTTTTTATGAACTTATATCTCACAGCTTTCTAGATCGGAATTTGACATAAAATTCTTAAATAAATTATTATAATATAAAAAAAATTACTTTTATACATCTTTTAACCATTACCAAATGATTCCTTAGATTAAAAAAATGATTTTGGTGTAAATTATTTGCTATTTTGACTAATATTAAAAATACATGAAGGTTTTTCTGTTTTCATTATTATTGAAGTTATAATTCTGTTAAACTCTATTATTATTGTTTATTTTACAATAATATTATGATTTTAGCAAATCCCACGCTTTGTTTTCTAATTTTCATTGACTTTCCCCTAAATTTAGATTAATGATTTGTTTAAATTTGAATATTTCATTTTGAGGTTATGTGGAAAATTTCTTTTTCACCTAGTGTTTAAAATAATAACTTTTACTTAGATGTAACGATTGCAGACTTGTCTGAGACTATTCAGTTTTGATTTTTACTATTGTATTATTTGCCAAAATATTTGTAATTGTCTTAAAATCGTCGATGAAAGTTGCTTATGGAGTTACTGCGTTAATATTAACCTTCAGAAATCTAACATTTTATGAATTAATTGCTACTTCAAGATTGATTTGAAATTGTATTTAATTAAACACATTCTGTATAATATTGGTTCAGATTAAAATAAATAATTATTTAATGTTATTTATTTATAAAATTTGATGATTATTATTATTCCACAAAAGTTGCAAGAAAACTTCATTTATGTAAATACGTTATCCTTTTTTTTTTTCGTGTCCTATATTGCTGTCATATTTTTGTAAGATTATCATGTGTTCGGCATTTATTTCAATGTAAATTCAACTCTACCTGCACCGTTGCCGCTATCGTGTGGGTGTCGTGTAGCTAAGTGTGAAAACGCCCATAAAGGTGAAGGCCAAAATATTTTACATAAAAATCTTAAAGGAAGGTAGACGTAAAAGAACACGTTTTTGATACCAGAGGAAATTAGAGAAACCTCAGTAGAATCAAAGATGACCTTTTCAGAATAAGGCCTCCTAAAGCTGGCGAACCACAAGGTAACATTTCAGTAGGAGAAACTTTCTCGTAAAGATTCTGCAACCGAGGTTCTGAACTTGTTTGAAATATCAAAGGCTTGACATGTAGTGACAGGGGAATTATATTCCAATGCAAAAACGCAGAAAATTGATGATCAAACCCCCATTAGAAGCACTGACATTCTCCTGCTAAGCAGATTAAGAAAGTGCTAAGCCTACTGCACTTTAAGAAAACATCTATAGTTTTGTATCTATTTAAAGAATCTCTAAAGATGAGGAAGAAACGGTATCTCCCATTATTGTTGAGTTCACTAACCCGCTGAAGATACATTTGTCTGAGTGCATCAAGGAGGAGTTTTTGAAAGAAAATCTAGTGATGAGAGAATTTCTTCCACTTAAAGCGGCAAAGAATAGAGAATAGAGAGAGTGCTAGAGGGTCAAGTTTGATTTGACTTCAAAAGTCAATTTTTGGTTATATAAGAATTCGGGAGTTTGATTTGAAATCAAACTTTTTCAAATTGTTTGAAATATGAAAAGTGTTAAGTCTTTTATCCTTACGGATGTCCAATACACAGTGATCTATCTATCTGTTGATGGGGGTGTCGATACACTGCGACCTATAAGATCTATTGTGCCTCCTTTTGCAGCCCATTCGGATCTCTTGTCTGCAAAAATTTCTTTCTATGTTGAACTGGGTATATTTTCCGATGGCGTAGATTTCAGCTTGAAAATGTTCGGGGATTCGCCTAGACTTTCGGAATATTTGGTTCCAGGCCCATATACTCCTATTCCTGTTCCTTCTGTTGTTCTAGAACCATCTGTGTACCATTTAATGGCACTTCTCTTAAGTTTTGGGAAGGTGTCCTTGTCCCATTCGCTTTTGTAACTTAGCTTTGTGTTGAATTCTTTCACAAAGCTAAATCTCTTTGTCATCTCATCTTGGTGCTTGTCCCAGTTTGGTGAATTCCAGGAAGGAGCCGAAACTTGCGTTTGGTGGATCCTTCACTGGTAATTCTGTAGGTTCACTATATCGCTATACTCTTCACTACTATATGGATGGATGTAAGGCTTAGGATTATCTCCATGGCGGCCGTTGGGCAAGTTCTCATTGCACCTGTTATGCATACGCAGGCCAGTCTTTGGATCTTCGCTAGATTTGCCTTTCTACTGGCCAGCTTAGTTCTGCTGCCCCAGACTACTGCTCCATAAGTGATGGCCGGTCTCACTATTGACATGTACACCCACTGCAGGGTCTTTGGGTTACATACCCAGTTTTTTTCCCGCAAAATTTCTGCACACCATTAGAGCTTTCGTGGCTTTGTTGATTACTTCTTTTTCGTGCTTAATCCAGATGAGTTTATTATCTAGTATTAGTCCCAGATATTTGACATCTGGCTTCCATTCAATAACTTTCCCGTCCAATTCGATGATTTTGAGGTTAACGTTTCTTTTCCGTGTACGTGACGCTAAGACCGCAGAGGAGTCGATCAACTGTTAGGCTACACATAAGTGGGGAGGCCACTTCTCCTTGTGGGCAACCTCTGGTTGTGCAGATGGAAATAGTGTCTTGTCCTATTTTAGACTTTGCTACTCTGGTAGACAGTAGTCGCGACATCCATCTGGTTGTCTACCCCCCTCTCTTCTAGTACTCTTTTGACGGCTTCCTGTGGTGTGTTGTCAAAAACACCTTCTATGTCTAGAAAGGCACACACAGGTATACTAATAAAATATTTCTGAACCATCTAACGATTTAATTATTTAAACTATCAAACTGGATTGATCAAAACATTTGATATTTCATTCACAGCACTGCTAGACTTGATTTGAGTTCGATTTAATTTCAAATCAAACGCAAATTAAATTCTTTAAATCAAATCAAACTCGTCAATCTCTAACCAGCGCTGAGGCCTAAATAACTTCATTTATTCAATCAATATTCGCTTTAACACAGTTACAGTTATTTCAATAATACCTACCGTTTTTCACGAATACAATTTGCACAATTGTGAAAGATTGTTGATAATTAAATAATTAACTTTAATTATTTGAAATAGACCCGAGCTAACTAAGCGGTTAAATTCCTAGTAACAGTCACCCGGGAATGCAAAAAATACAAAACAAACAACTGATTTAGATGATAATAAATCCTTCATTTAAAAATTCAAAGTTAAGCGAGATATTTTTTCTGAAATCCAGCGGCGCCGATTCCGCAAACGATTGACATATACATACCATCAATTTTTTTAAATGTCATTAATACAAACAGCCCTCATTTGGCCGCTCCGTATTCCCACGCAAAATAATTTAAACAATACATTAAACTATTTTCAATTTGTAATTATCTGAATCTCGGAGGGCCCTGATGTATATTTATTAAAAGTTGAGCTAACAAAACGCGCCTCGCGTTCTGATGATTATTTGTGCATCATTTTCAAGTCCCGACTCCAGATTTAAAGTGCATATTTTATCGATATATCTTAGATGTCAGTACGACGCATTAGAAATTCTAAAATATTCCATCTGGCGGATGATTTATGCGGTATAAATGCCGACAGTGGCACTGGCAATGCCGGGACTCGGCTTCCGTCGTTGGGGCCGGAGTCACTATCAGGACGACAGTAACGGATTTTGAGGAGCACGTTCGGAAAATTATGTACAAATTTTTTCAAAAAAATATACCTCTAGTGACTATTTAAAAATAAATTAAATTAAAGAAATAATTAAAAAGATTTGTTCAATAAAAATAAAATGCCTTACTTTTAACATCCAGTGATAAAGTTAAAAAATTGAAAATTTGTGAACCAACTTTTTCGATTGAAAATTTTTTTAATTTAAATTCGTATAAAATCGAAAAAGTTACAGATTATTTAAAAACAAAAAAAAAACATTTTTCTACAAATATGTTAAAATAGTTATTTATGCAACAAGTGCAAAAAGTAAGTGTTTATTGCACGCGGCGTAAAATTTTCCAACGAGGCGTTAGGCCGAGTTGAACAATACGTCAAGCGCGCACTTAAAAAACTGTTCACCGCCCTTGCCCTTTACTCGAGGCAATGAAACACTAAAAAGGCCAAAAGTCAAAACTAAGATGGATGGAATGCGGTTTTTTACATTCGCTTCCAAAAAATTTTTGTAAAAAATGTACCTACTTTGTATCTTGTACAAACTGGAAATTGCATTGCTGCAGCCAAAAATGCATTCGAAATATGCATTTTTTGAGACGGATTTTGGAAGATTTAATAACTTTGTAAATAAGAGTCAGTCAAATTGACCAACAGCCGACCTGGAGCTCAGGAACGCCGATGAATGTCATCTCCGAGGGACTCTCCCAAATTTCACGCGGGGAAGGAGAGAAACTCGGCGCCCGGGGATTTTTTGGGTCGCTTAATTCAAATATGGCATCGGTAAACATCCCCTGGACACCTGGTGCGCCGGAACCTGGACGTAGACGTCATTTCCGAGAGTTCTCCTGACAAGATTACCAAAAACAACCCGAAAATCATTGTGGGGGCGTTTTTTGGCCCTCCCAACACCTGGTGCACCGGAACCTCGGCCTGAACGTCGTCTCCTAGGGTTTTCCAGACACGAATGCAAAAACTAACCGAAAATCGTCTCATAAATTCACACATTTATTAATGTGTAACTCTCGCCTGGGGCCCTCGAAAAATTTGAGCGAGGAGAATTACGAGAATAATCTCCGGCTACATTCAGCGCCCCAAAAAACTCCCCATTACGATTTTGGGTTCGTTTTTTCGATTGTGTGAGGAAAACCCACGCAGATGAGGTCAGCGTCCAGGTTCCGGTGCACCAGGTGTTCAGGGGGTCGTTTTAGAAGTGAAATTTGGATTCAGCTTCCCACAAAACGCACCCACAATCATTTTCGGGTTGTTTTTGGCAATCTTTTCAGGAAAACTCTCGGAGATGACGTCCACGTCCAGGTTCCGGCGCACGAGGTGTCCAGGGGGTGTTTGCCGATGCCATATTTGAATTCAGCGACCCAATAAATCCCCGGGAGCCGAGTTTCTCTCCTTCCCCGCGTGAATTTTGGGAGAGTCCCACGGAGATGACGTTCATCGACTGTGGGTCAATTTGACTCTTATTTACAAAGTTATTAAATCTTTCAAAAGCGGTCTCAAAAAATGCATTTTTCGAATGCATTTTTGGCTGCAGCAATGCAATTTCCGGTTTGTATAAGATACAAAGTAGGTACATTTTTTACAAAAAATTTTTGGAAGCGAATGCAAAAAACCGCATTCCGATCAGTCTTAGTGCGAAAAATTCGGAACTTTTGTGCTTCATTGCCTCGACTACTTAAGCAACGGCGCCCTTGACAATTCAAGTTATGCATAAACGCTTTTATGGCTTTTTTATAATCATTGATAGTATACATAATTTCGATAGAAAATTAAAGAAAGGTATTTTAATTATTTTTGTAACAAATAACGACATTAAAAAAAAATCGAATCAATTCTATCATAAATATTTTCAAGGAATATTACTTATTAAAAAAATATAATATATTCATGGCCCCCACTTTCGTTCAACAGATTTTCAAATAGAAACCTATAAATATCCACATTTGAACTGAATGCAATTTTTTGATAGCAGGATGGTAAATTTATAACAGAGCTAGGAGAAATTAAAATACCAAAGCCGCATTTACATACCCAAACAGGAAGCTTACTACTTACTAGCGTCCTTCGGTCCTTTGTGTTGAGCTTACTGTCGTACTCGATAATGTATCGGCACGATACACGCGCGACCCTTATTGTTGTTATCCTTACTGAACAGTGTCGGATTATGCCCTTTTGCTTCTTCCTTGAAATGATTTAAAAAAGTGTACGTACTTGTGTAATAGTCTCACACTATTGGTGCCAGGAAGTTGCCTAAAATATATGAGCAAGGGAGAAAATCTTTGTAATTTTGAAGAAATTAAAATCTCTTAAAAGTGTGTAAAATTTATTTAAAATTTGCTAAGCGCTTTCAACCATCTTCAGAGCAGCATCCTAAAAGAGGGGCTTTACAAGTACTATATAACAATTAACTAGTCTATAAAAACTTACGTCAAAAAATTTTTATATAGATACCTCATAAAAGAGTTCCAAAATATTGTAACACTTGGTTATATAAGAAATTGATAAACTTTAAAAGATTTTTAAAAAACATTTTATAATTTTATAAATTTTAAGTAAATGACAAATGACAAGAAACATCTGTCTTTAGTTGGTAGTGACTACAGTAACTAACAGACGTTAAAAAAGAAAAATAGCTCTTTTGACAAAGATTCTCAACAACTCTGAAACCAAAATAATTGATATAAGAATCTCAATCAAAAAAGAAGGGAATCAATATGAAAAGTTAAATAAACATTTTTGATATCGAGACGACATTTTATAAATTTTAAGTAAATGACAAAGGACAAGAAACAGCTAACATTAGGTGGTAGTGACTAAAGTAACTAACATTAAAAAATAGCTCTTTTGGCAAAGATTCCCAACAACTCTAAAACCAAAAGAATTGATATTGAGAATCTCAATCAGAAAAGAAAAACGAAGAAGGGAATAAATATGAAAAGTTAAATCTGAAAAGTTCCATCCTGACATTCCCACAACAGTTTAAATAAAGTGTTAAAATTGCAATTTAAATTGATTTGAGTAGTGACACAGTTAACCGGGTTCCTCTGCAATTCTCTTAATATTTCTAAATCTTCATATAAATTGAATTTAATGAAGTTGAATGAAGTAATATTGTGCAAAATTTTACTATTGACAGAAGGAGAAAAATTGTGTTTACTAAACTTTACATGATTACCAAAGGCTGATTTATCAGGTCTAGAAAGGTGTTCCTTAATTCGAACATCCAAAGATCTGATTGTTCTGCCAACATAAGAAACAGAACAATCACCACATTGCAACTTATAGATACCACTTTTGGACAACAAACTCAGATTATCTTTTGTCCTAGAAAATAAAGACCTAATTGATTTTTGGGTTTTGTAAGCTATAGTCAAATTTGGAATACTGTCTTCAAGAATCTTACCAATATGTAAGGAAGTGAAACCAATGAAGGGCAGAGATCTATAACCTTTAGCATTAATTTCTAAAGGAGAAGCAGAATAGGCTGATTCTGTATGTTTTCTTAAATTGATTTTTCTAAAAAACATATCGACTATTAATCCCTATATGCGACCGCGGTTATTAAATATTCGTTAGAATTATGTCCCTCATTTTTACGCTCGGCTGAGATCCATGATATTCCACATAACCTAACCACGTGTACCCACGCGCCCACATTAGTCTTCTGCTTTTGTTGGTATACAATCTCCGTTTGTTTTTGGAGTCGTTGACTTGCCCGTATTATTGAAATATTGGTAGTATTTTATCAAAGGTAATACCACGAGTCTTCCAAATTTTATTGCAACTCAAATTACACAGAATATTCGCTAATACAATTGAGAGACCCCAAGCGCTACTTTACAGAAAAAAATCACGTGAAATCCGCCAATAATTGTCGAAAAATCGATTGGTGCTCAGATTTTCATTCATAGGCCCTTATAATTTAGCGAGCAAAGGTATAGCTGGCTCCATCTACAATTGGTCTCCAAAGTCCAAAAATGAAAATCAATGTATTCCCAACTCCCTCGAGCGGAAATTCAGTGAGAAACTAACATATCTATTCAGTGCAAAAATTTGGGAATTTTCGAACGCCGTTTTTGCAAAAATATTCGTGTTGCGAAAAAAATGGTAGGGACCATTTTTGTAGATAATAATACGATTTTCATTTTTTATCTAAACAAAAATTGTCTAATTTGTATACTTTGGCAGATATTAGCGGGAAACCATTTTTTTCAGACTTTTGGGGCCATTTTCAGCCCTCTCCCATGTAGGAATCGTGGTGAAATATTTCGCCCTTGGAAGCAACCGTCTGGACCGACTTATCTACAGCTTTGCATATTTTCAGGTCTTCAGTTACTGGACTATGCAGTAATTTATGGGTTATTAGAAATCAGAAATAACTCCAAATATTTCATTTAAAAAACTTTTCTCTTGGAAACACCCTGTACATTTGCATTTCAAGCTATTATTTTTATTTATTAAAAAGTGCTTTTTGCGTAATTGGACAGATAAGTGTAATTACACCTCAGAATATCGATAAGGAGATGAAAAATTGTGTAACTGTTAACTATTAATTCCAGTGACCGATCATTTTGATGCAACTTTTATCTACTTTTCCATTATCTGCAAATACATCAACGACTGGACCAACTATCCTCTACTAGATGTGACACTCCCATCAGTTCCTCCTTCTATCATTCCCAAGGGCATTTTTCTCTCTCAACTCCCATTCATTACGAGCGCTAATTCATCAAAGGAGATTGCCACGTTAATTTCAGTTGGATCATTAGGTAAGCCCCGTTGTCATCGAGTCCCGGTTCACTTGCGGAAGATTGCTTATTGCTTGCTCTTGCTGGCGCTCCGAGGGTGGTCTAAGATCTTATTCTGTAACTGTGTATCGTCATCGTCCCTTCCTTCCGGAAATTAGGAAAAGCAACATTAGCGGATAGAATCAATTACGAGAAACTTTCACTCATATTTCGGATTCGCCCAGTGGTGGTTTTACAGGTTTCTTAAAGGGGGACTATCCAATATCTTAATAGAAGTATGAAAACATGAAGATGGCGATTTTAAATTTGATATTTTCGTCGTTACCAAATGTACAGGGTGGCCAAATAAGAATGCGAGGTACTGGGAAACTATCTATCGTAGAGGCTTGCGGCAAAAAAACGTACAGTTTCTGAGATATACGAACAATGTTTATTTTTAAATGGGACAACCCGTATATTTTACAAGGTCAACCGCTACCTGAAATGTTAGTTTTGCACACTATATAATTCTGGTTTATTATCACCTGTTGGTTCAGCGATTACTGTTTGCCAGTGTCTCTTAATCCTGTACTGAACAATAATTCCATTTAGGTCAGTCCTAAAAATAAAAATAAAATGTTTATTTCAATCACTGTATAATCACCATATGTATATTCAGTAACATAAATAATGTTGTACTTACCTAGCTGTATTTCTGTATTTTTCTTTTGTATTGTATATATTAATTTTATTACGATATCGTCAACATTTACATTTGTTTGACTGAACATCTATTTATCTTTAAACTTCCAATAATTACAGAACACCCATTATTTACAGTTTGAAAGGTACATTTAGTAAAGTCTTTTCACTGAACATCCGTTCTTCGAGTAGCAATTATTTATAGTGAACATCCCTTAATTCTATATAAAACTCTGTGTTTCTACTTAATGTATTTTAGTTTTACTGAACATTCCTTTTTTCTACCGCATATATCTCAGTTTTACTGAACATTTCTACCAATAATATTAAGGTTGATGTGGTAGTCTTACTCAGATTTGGGATTATACAAACTTACTTGGAAAATGTGTAAAAACGGCGGTAGCCCCTGTTGAAATACCTTTGAATCTGCTTCCTCATTATCTTCGAGGCGTTCGTGAGTTTTTCGACATTACATTTCCAAATCGTTGGATTGGAAGAAGAGGATCTAATGAGAGGCCAGCAAGATCTCCGGAATAAAATATGGGAAAGAACAATTTTAGGAAAAACAGGCGGCAAATTAGAGAAGCAGACTTTGGACAGAAACTTGAGACTGGACTCTGGAGGTATATAGTTTATGGAACAATGCCAAAATAACAGGCACAAAGGAATTGTCGGAATTGAGATTGATGACGGTCTCGTAAAAGAAGGATCTTATACTCCTTTTATCGGACAAGAACCATTCTGTGGTATCCCAAAAAGCCGCATTGTGGAAGAGGTCCGAAAATGGGAAAAGGAACTTAGTGCAGCCTACTGGAAAAACATTCCAGGCCAAAGACAAGCAAAAAGGTAAATTGCTCTTGGAGCTTCAGAAATCTGATTTCAGAGTAATCACAGAAATTCTCACTGGACACTGCTCACTCAGATACCATATCTGTAAAATGGTCAAAGGGGACAGTGGAACATGCAGATTCTGCGATGATGCAAATGAGACGGCGGAACATATTCTAAAAAGCCTAAATCTTTTGGACTAAAACATAGATGTAGGGTATACACAAAATATCTTATATGTGTGGTAAGGGCAATTGGGCCAATCAACCCTCTTGTAATAATCTACAATCTACAATAAAGACACAAAGAATTACATTGATGGGACATACAATGATGATGGTAGAACAAAGAGTACCTATAATGATATTATAAAAGGTAAAAGAAAGGTAAAAAAGGGCGTAAACTATGAAGAAAGAGATGAAAAAGGGAAATAGAGGATATAAAAGTGTAATTTTTTTAATTTAGATGGATTTTTGTCATAAAAATGGCCACTAATGGCTAGTAATGGCTGAGTAATGGCTACTAATGGACGAGGTCTGTACATCAAAATGGACCTCGCGGTTTACCCCTCGGAGTACAATTTCCTCTTTTAATTTTCTTTAAATGTCTGTTCATTTTTAGTTAAAAAATGAATAACAGAACAGAGTTAAATTGAAAAGTGTTGCAGATATCTCAATCTTTATTTGTGGAAGGTTAAGGTTGGAGATTGTTTACTTGGAGTTTTCATAACGCCAAAAATGCATTTTGTAAC
Organism: Crepidodera aurea; assembly: GCA_949320105.2. Lineage (NCBI taxonomy): Eukaryota > Metazoa > Arthropoda > Insecta > Coleoptera > Chrysomelidae > Crepidodera > Crepidodera aurea. The sequence goes on from OX439480.2 coordinate 10,616,601, forward strand.
AGAGCCAAAAAAACGGCAAAACCCAAAAAAATGAACACTTTCATTTTCGACTTTTATAAATTGTATTACATACAATAGATGTTCCTGCACCTCATGCCACACTAAAACCGGTTTGTAGACTTCAGGTATTCAGCTGACGACATACTGAACCTAACCGTTCTTGAGAGAGGTTCGAAGTGATTTCGTGCTCCAAAATATTCGTCTCGCAGCAAGTGATAAATTGTCTGTTCTACGCTGCCGATTTCAAAACGGTTTAATGGATGAAAATGTTGAAGGTATCTAGATCACCTCCATATAAAGAAATTATTCGAATGTTCTATATTGTATTGTATGTTTAGAAGAATGTTGAGTGTGTATATTTCAAAGACGCGTGTGAATGTCATAACCTAAAATAAAGTATGAAAGTTACAAATGTTATTAAGATTCAAAATCAATAAAATCCTCCTGCGCAAAGCTGCGAACCTGGTTTTGGGAACTAAAAGTTGCATGTCCTGTCACACCCAGAACATTTTTTCCTGCACATAGTCCCGAACATGTGTTACACTAGCCCTTGTCTGGAGAGTATGAAAGAATTTTGTACCTGGTGGTCTTTTTGTAATTACTTTTATAGTGATGTAACGGATGTTGAGAGGAGTGCAATAATTGCGACCATGCGACCATGCAAGACATTTTCAATCGGCTCCTTTTAACTTCAGATCCATACATATCGAGTATGGGCAGCAAGTATCCGAAAAAAGGAAAAAGTTCGTCACCAGAAGCCTTGCAACTGTTGCTTTCTTCTGATGATTCTCGCGATAAGTATGGTTTAAATGAATCGGTGGGAAGATCTGCTGACGAATCAGATTTCACAACTTCCGAAGATGATGACCACGATGATGGAGATTTATTTTGAAGAATATTGTACATACATTGTTTGTGTTTCCATTTTATACAGTAATTATATTCGTATTTAATGCATTATGTGTATTTTTTTTCAGGATTATCACCAATTTTTCCTTCAGTTTAAATCAATCTAGATTCTGGATTTAAAATTTTCGCAGCACTCAAATATCAAATTTTGATGATAGAAGTTGCTTGTGAGTAGTGTAAAAGAATACTTCTGGTCCAAATTTGAAATCAGCGAGTTTAAAAACTTAAATTTACCGATTCCCACCAAAATCGTATGCATTTTATTGAAACAACTAGTCATTTCCGGTCCGCCATTTTGTTTTTTCGAAAATTAAATTCCAAATTTGAAATCAGCGAGTTGAAAAACATAAGAAATGCTTCCTAATTTTTACGTGCGCGCCCTGGTTTAATCCAGGTTAATCCAGCCCGTTGTGCATAAAATGAGAATTTTTTAAATACCACTGGTTAAGACTTGCAAAGAAATAATTTGGATAATTTTTTACTAACTATTGTAACCAATCAAATTACTTAATTTAGAGTCATGTGTCAAATTTCATCCAATCAGCTATGGATTACAGCGATAACACCCTACATGTGGTGTTTTCAGTTTGGTGTTTTCAGCAAGTCAAGTTTTTGATTAAAAATTAATTAAACGTCAAACTGACAACTAGTTTAAAAATGTTTAAATCTACAAAGTAAAAAATTATCTTATCGAATACCCCTCGGGCCTTGATAAATCCTCAAAATTTTGTCATAGAGAATCCTTCAAGCGTGTTGCTTAAGGATAATAGCCCTCGGCCTTCGGCCTCGGGCCATTATCAAGCAACACGCTTTCAGCATTCTCTATGACAAAATTATCTCGGTATTATCAAGGCCCTAGGGGTATTACTACTGATAATTTGTTAAGGCAAAAATCTTTTATCTTCTTGTTACAAATTCTATCAATATCATCGTTTCTCCTAAAAATTTCACCCTTTATTCGTGACGTTGTCTTGCTTGACTTCTTCTTCCCTAAACATCCTGCATCGATTTCAATCAAGCCGCTACTAATTCCGATATTCATGGGAAGTTTCAAACATTTGTGTGTTCTTAACAACAATGATTTAAAAGGAGTCGATAACACGCAACGACGTAACTAATTTTGAATGTGCAATAAAAAATAAAACGCCCCCATTGTGATTGGTCATGCCGTGAACTTGCGACAATCGGGTGCGGTCGATAATGAGCGTGTACATTTGTATTCTTGATTAAATACACTGATTTATAATGATTATTTTTATCATCTGTCAAAACAGTCAGATTTTGTGGTTTCAGCCAATAAGAGCTCACGATCCTCACCAATCATTGACTTTTATACTGATTATTTTTTTCATCTGTCAAAACAGTCAGATTTTGTGGTTTCAGCCAATAAGATCCTAACCAATTATTGTGTTTTATATTCATAAAACCGGTTCTTCGTAATTGTTTTTTGATTAAACTGTGTTTACCTTTTTTGAAATGTTTAAGAACTTTTATTTAGTATTATCAATTATTATTACACTAAAATGTATTGCAAATCTATGTTAATAGCCAAATTTCAAAATATATTTGTAAACTAACCTGTTTTATTCGTTTATTTTAATACACAACACAGCTCCATCCATAAATTCGTTTAAAACTGACAAATAATGTCAAAGTCTAAACGTTACCCTTATATAAATAATCTTAAATACCTACTACTAGATAGGCAATTTATATTACGTTTGTAGGCATACAATCAATTATATCAATATTTGACGTTTAAATGTAAAAGAAAATATCGAACTTTTGAGTGTAAAGTGTTTGTGTTTTTTAACACAAAAAAAATAACCTTTCCAAATAGCACTCGTCCTGTCAAATTTTATAGATTAAATTTGGAGGACTCGTGGTATTACCTTTGAAAAAATAAGTTCTTCTTTGATTCATCTACAATGTCATCCCCAAAGTACGCACCATATGGGAAACTTTTTCATTAAGAATTTTTCGTCAAAAAGTTTGTGCACCCCCTAAAACCAAACATACCAAAAATATAGTAAAACACTCGTAATATACGAGGATCTTTCAAAAATTTGATTTTGAGAGTAAAGTACAGTTATTTTGAAAAATCTCGGGAAATGTTATTTAGAAAAGTTTTTCAGCATTAAAAAATAAATCTAGATTTGAAGTCCATCTAAGTGAAGTTTTATTTTTTTACCCATTTTTTTAAAATGGGGACTACGAAAAAAAATTGCTAAAACCATAAATAGACAACATCCTGTATACTATGGTTTATTTAAAAAGGCTGTAATATTACAAATTGCACAACTATTGTGTTAACCACGGTCAATTTTTTTTGAAGACTAAAATAATAATTTTTGGTGCAGTTATTTTTATTTTTTGTTAACACCGAAAATTGCTCAAAATTATACAGCATGGTAACATGAACTTAATATTCAATAATATCAAATAACACTGATTGATTTTCTGGAGATTTTCTTTTTCAAAATCAAATTTTTGAAGGCTCCTCGTATATTACGAGTGTTTTACCGTACTTTGTGAATGCATGTTTAGTTTTAGGGAATGCACAATTTTTTATCAATAATAACTTTTTGTCGAAAAACCCTTAAGTGGCAACCGGAGTTCTTGTGAGAAGCAAATTTCACTTCTATTTTATGAGGATTTTCTAATATAAAATTGTATTTATATGCGCGCCACACTTGGCGATGGAATATTTATCGACAGCTTTAAATGTATGTAACGATGTGGCAGCACTTTACAAAGATATTTAAGAAAAAAATGGAAAACCATATTATTTAAAAAGTACTTGATATTTTTTAAAACAAATAGGAGCGAATTTTCATAGATTTAATGCAGAATGGCGCTGATATTTCTTTTTGTGATTTTCCATTTAAAATTAACAAAATAAATACTTTTCGAAGGTTTACAAAAAAATAAAGATTTCTCCAACTTAAGATTTGGAATTATTAGTATTTCCTGAAAATTTCACAAAAATCAGACGAAAACTAAAAGCTTAAAAGGTTATTAAAATTTTTCAAGGGGTTCGGTTTGCTCTTAATAAAACTTCAAAAAAACAAAAAAAAAAAAAATAAAAATAATCACATAATAACCATATCATAAATAATAAATCTAAAACACAAAAATTAAAATAATTAATTAACGAACATTTACTTCAAATACGAAAGTTGCAAATTCTAATTAAACAAAAATGGAATCAATCATCTACAATGAAAATTTAATTTGTTTAAATATATCAACATATTCTGTAATAATTCTTTCACATTTAAACATATTGAACCCTTTTTTTTGTGTTTAATCGATGAAGTTTTACCTCTTTAAGCTCGTTCTCCACGAATTCTTCGTGTCACTTGTATATCTTAGTGGATAATTGTAACCCCGCTTTGCGTGGATTAAACAGGAAGAAGCATACTCTAAAATTAAAAAAATGAAGGCAGGAGTACCACAAGGAAGTGTATTAGGGCCTGTCCTATACCTATTATACCCTAGTGATATTCCTGAATTAGAGCAAAATACAATTGCCACCTTTGCAGATGACACCGCTATCATGGCAGTAGGGAAAACTCACGAAGAGGCTGGAAGAAAACTACATTATTATTTATTAGTGTCAGAAGCATCAAAAGTTAATTAAGAACAAAAAAGGAATACTACATATCTATCGTCACTTCAGATGTGAACTAAACATTTTTTGCCCACAAGCGAGCGACGTCAATTGCGTTCTGCTTCGCTGCCATAAGGTCCTCTATGGTACATCTAGCGAGGCACAGCGGGCAAGTATGCATATGTTGCGTGGTTTGCAGTTCTCCACAATCGCAGAGATTGGAGTCCACAGGGTAGCCCCACTTATTCTCTCGATCTCACTGTGTCCGTCCGCAGTCTGTTTAGCGCCTTCCAGATTTTCCAGTTTTCGCCGCCTCCTGGTTCCAGTTCTTCATTCGGCTTCATCCAATGTTGGTTTGAGGTCTTCCCCCAAATGTCCACTCTGGTTTTAGGTTCCTCGTTTAGGCGGCGTTCAGATACTGCTGCTTTGGATCGTTCTTTGAATGCAGCTGCTTCCCTACGGATGGCAGGAAGAGCGATGCCGGCTAGGTAGTGGATCTTGTTCAGGGGTATCGGCTTCAAGCATCCGGTGATGATTCTGCATGTCTCGTTGAGGGCGACATCAACTTGTTTTGCATGCGCTGAACTATACCAAACCGGGCATGCATACTCGCCGGCGGAGTGACAGAGGGCGAGTGCTGAGGCTTTGAGAACCCTGGGGCTTGTCAGCTTGCGAACTATATTATTTCTTCCGCTGACTTTTAGTTTGGTGTTAAAGCAGTGACGTTTGAATGTTTCCATTTGACCTGCTTGTTCTTAAGATGGAAGGCACATACCTGTATTTCTGTTGGATTTGGCTTCAGCTGGTTATTTCTATAGTACGTCTGAGCGCGGCCATAGTATAGTTGGATTGGTACTATAGAAAACTATAAACATCATTAGATATAATTAATAATTGGACCTATCGTTGCAGAATCAACCAAACAAAAACAATGAGTATATACCAGTCAGAATAAATAATACCCAGATCCCTTATGCTAATTCAGCAAAGTATCTAGGCATTACTTTAGTTGCGAGACTACGTTTAAATGTCCATGTCAAAAAGAAACGTGAAGAACTCAACATAAAATTCAGAAAAATGTATTAGCTGCTTGGAAGAAATTCTACCCTGTCATTATATAACAAAATATAGTTCTACAAACAAATTCTGAAACCGGTATAGACATATGGCATCCAACTTTGGGGTTGTGCCAGTCAGAGTAATTTACTCATAATACAGAGATTCCAGAACAAAGCATTAAGGAGCATAGTAAACGCTCGCTGGTACTGCAGAAATAGTGACCTCCACCGGGACTTGGAGATGGACACTGTTAACCAGACAATTAACAAATTTGCAGGAAGTCACGAACATCGACTTCACCAACACGTGAATGTCGAGGCCATCGAGCTCCTGGACAACAGAGATCTAGTAAGAAGACTCAAGAGGAAGAAGCCCTTTGAGTTAGTGTAAGTGACAGAGACAGAAAAAAGCAGAGCATAGTGCGCAGTAGTGAATACACGTTAAGTAAGGTGTGAAAAAAAGTATCAGAACCTAAGGTACACTAGTGAGTAGACTTTAGTTATCCAATCTTCACGTATTAATGTAAGTTGGACGAAAATTACTCATTGATCGTTACGGGGCATTTGTTAATATTAAAAAAAAAGTCAGCGGAGTTTGAATATCGTCGAGTGATATTTTTATAATAAAACTGGGCACCTCGTCTGCACCTGAGGATTTTTTATTTTTTATTTTTTTATTTAATAATAATAATAATAATATACGCCCTGCAATTCACTCCCTTACGAGTGAACCCCAGAAGCTCTGCAGCTTGTGAGGGGGAGGGACGGCTATTATTATTATTTGCCGTGGCGCTCTGGGGCGACTTACTGATGCTTGATGGCGCATTTGCTTTACAGTTGTGGGAAAACCCAGAAAAACCACACAACACCATCATCGACAACGATGGACTCCTCCAGGAATTTTAAATCTTTGCAGCGTAAACTAAGAAGTTTAATAATTCAATTTCTGCAAACGGTATTGAAAACCTCTCTGAGTGATAGCTCTCTCTTCAATCTTGTTAAATACAAATGCGGGGAATTGTAAAAAAAATACTAAATAGTTTATAAGAAATATTATAATAAAAGAATTTGAGAACTCTTTTTGTATAATATTAGAGCCCATTTAGAATTTCACTTACTCTTTGAGACATTTATTCGTTTTTTACACATATATTCTCCCTACTTTTTTCTCAGTTTTACACCGCTTTTTTTATCACTAAATGTTTCTTTTATAAATTGCGATATAGAAGCGATTTTAATAATAATAATATACGCCCTTCCATTCATCCCCTTACGAGTGAACCCCAGAAGCTCTGCTGCTTTTGCGGAACAGGGGCGGCTATTATTATTATTTGCCGTGGCGCTCTGGGGCGACTTACTGATTTTTCATCAAAGACTACTTACCTATTTATATGGATTTTTCTGTTCGTGCTACTTTTATTGAGATATTAATTTTTATATTGGATTTTTTAAATTCACTTGTTTTAAAATATTTTTGCTCAAAAAAATAATTGTGTTTCCTTGATTTTTTTTAATATTTATTAATTTACAGGGTGTGTCACGTGGATGATTGCAATATACAGAGAAGCTTTGTCAGTACGATTCAATGAAAATATTTTCATGACATCAACTTTGTTATTTCAAATGACATGTACCATTTTTTGGATTCAGCATCAAATTTTGAACAAAAAATTATTAGTTTCCGAGATATTTGAGATTTTTATAAAAAATTTTGAAAAACACGCATTTACGTTAATTTCCGTATCCGTATCCGTATTAATTTCAAATTTTATACAGAGATTGTGAGAATATCCTTCTAGCATACAGTGAAACGTCAAATGCGATATTTTATACAGGGTGTGTAGAATGGAGCGTCCAATATCCATATTTTTAGTTTTTTAGATAATTTCAAATGAAACATCCTATATTTTATTATCACGGCTGAATGAGTTTTCTATTCTCTTTTGATCTGTATTAGTATTCCCTATACCTAAAGTTAAGTATTTCTGAGTTATTGCTGGATTTATTATAATTTGGAGATGCACACCATGCATATCTCTGATCGATCTTCCTTTTTTCAGTTTCTCCCAAACCAATTTTGTTCATTTTGATCCATTCATTTATTGTCACTACATATTACCTATTATTTTAACCCCCCTATTTTTTTTACACAGCACGTCAATGAGGCTTGTGTGTGTGTATGTCTACGGTAGCTAATGACACGCTTATCCACCGAAAGAGTGGCATGTTCGTAGGATCGTTGGTAGAGAATCGGCGTGGCACCGGCATCATCGCCATCGTCGGCCTAATCTGCTCTTCACTCATGAGGACCAGCAAAAACTCCTATTAGAGGCGGCCTTAATTAACGCAAAAAATTGAAACGCCGCCGAACGGTCATTGCAGGGTCGGACCAAAGAGTTTCATTACTATTAGAGCGTTGTTTCATGGAAGGTATTGGATAGTTAATAACGAAAATTTCGCTGAATATAAGGTGTGAAATGAGAGAAATATATTATTTTGATTATTAAGAAGGCCTTTTTATTTTTTTTATCTTTTATTCACAACAAATATTTATAAATCTCAAGGTATTTGGTGAGTTCATAATAATCTGACATTTCTAAAATTAAAAAATATTGACAACCTATTTTTTTTACTGTCAAACAAAAAACTCCCTATTACATTATAAAAAACTATAACCTAACTTACACACTACATAACCCCCCCCCCAACATTTCAAAAAATTTTTAAACAGTAAAAATATTTTTAAATGTTATTTGAACATTACTTGTTTTTTTTTTACTTTCTTCCAGTTTCTTTTCTTTTTCTTTACTGTTTTTGTTTTCTTCCTTCTTCTAATTTTTTTTGTTTGGTATCCTATTATTTTATATTTGCAACTTTTTTTAATTTCAGGTTTATACACCCCCCAGCGACGATTACCTAAATACTCCAGATCAAACCGACTACATATGCTACTATGTAAATTACCTTAATTTTGTACATTTCTGTTTTCAGTTACTTTATTTGTTATTGCATGTATATTTGCTTTATCATATTTCTCTTCTTCTTTTCCTCCTTTCTCTTCTTCTTCTTCTTCTTCTTCTTCTTCTTCTTCTTCTTCTTCTTCTTCTTCTTCTTCTTCTTCTTCTTCTTCTTCTTCTTCTTCTTCTTCTTCTTCTTCTTCTTCTTCTTCTTCTTCTTCTTCTTCTTCTTCTTCTTCATAAATTGTAAATAGTTTTGTTTTCTTTACCATTACGTTTCTTTTATGACTCACACATTGTTCTGTTTTTTGATTTCTAGCATTTTTCTTTAAATTATCTTCTAATTGCTTTAAAACTACTTTACATTCTTCTTTATTTTCTTGTATCTCCTTCTTATTTTCCTGAATATCTTTTTTTAATTCTTCCTGATTTTTATCTACTCTATTAGCCACTGCATTAATAGCAAATTCTACTTCTTCTATTTTTTTATCTGTTTCCTTTTCTTGTTTCTCTAATCTCACTTCAACTCTTTCAATTTCTCTTCTTATTAAAATTATCGTCTCCTCATTATTTCTTTTGAATTGATTTTCCATCTCCATTCTATTCTTTTCTAGATTTCTTTCTATGTAATTCTCCATCTTTTTTTGGTTTCTTTCTATGTTATTCTCCATCTTTTTTTGATTTCTTTCTATGTTATTTTCCATCTTTTCTTAATTTCTGTTTAGATTTTCATTCATAGTAATTAACATTTGCATAATTGGATCATCTAATCTTCTAACTTCTTCTGTATTATTCTCTATGTTGGTTGCTTGTTGTTCTTCATAATCACTATTATTTTCCTCATTGAAATTTTCCAAATTTATTTCCAGTGATTCTATCATATCTCCTTGTCCTTCTTGATTTCTTTCTTCTCTTGCGGTATCTTTTTGTTTCCACTTCTTAAGTACATAAGTCTTTTTATACGTATTTTATTATTTTATTTTATATAAAGGCGACATATATAGATTATTATGAACTCACCAACTACCTTGAGATTTATAAATATTTGTTGTGAATACTACCTTCCCGGCTTCGCATGGGTGTAATAATAATAATAATAACTCCATACGATCCATATGATCAGTTACACATGAAATGGGACAAGTCAAAAGACAGTTTATAAGATATGGAACATAAAACATAAAAATACAAAAATATAGGAAGGAGAAAAAAAATAAATGTGTATCTAAAATTTAACAGTTAAAATGTATACGGCTAAATATTCTTCAACAGAATAAAAACAGTTATCCCTAAATAACTTTTCTACTTTTTTCTTAAATAGTTTCAAAGGTCCTATTGATTTCATAATATTAGGAAGTTTATTATAAACTAAAATACCCCTATATTAAGGGCTTTTTTCAAAAAATGCAGTATTATGGTTTGGTATCATCAAATCATTTCGAGTTAAATAATTATGGTAGAAGTTATTAGTACGAAAATGTTCTAGGTTTGATTTGACAAAAATTAAAAGTTCTAGAATATAAATAAAAGGAAGTGGTAATATACGAAGTTCCTTAAACTTTTCTCTGCATGACTGCCTATACCTCAGTGACGCTATATTTCTTAAAGCTTTTTTTTGAAGTTTAAAAACCCTCAATAGATGAGCTGATGAGCCCCAAAAAATTAAACCATATCTAATGAGAGAATAGTAATGTGCGTAATAAAATGCCAACAGAACAGATTTATTAGTCTAAGCCCAAAAAGTGCAAAACATGCAGATGAAACTTTTTTACACAGTATATCAATATGAAATTCCCAGCTTAAAGAGTTATTTATGTGAACACCTAAGAATTTTGAGGACTGTACTTGATGAATAGATTTTCCATCTATTCTCAATAGATGACTCTCAAGTATATCATTCACCCTAGAAGTAAAATGAATAAACACAGTTTTTTCTTTATTAACAATAAGTTTATTTTCGTCAAATTATTGTACTAGCTTATTTATTCTAATTTGAAATTCAACAGATAATTGGGAGATATCATTATTACAAACTAGATAGGAAGTATCATCGGCAAATAGTACAATGCTGCCATCATTAACCGTCAGAGCTAAGTCGTTGATAAAGATTAAAAATAAAATAGGCCCAAGGACAGATCCCTGAGGTACGCCACAATTAACTGATTTCTGTCAGATAGGTAGGAAGTCAACCACTCACCAACTCTTCCTATAAAACCATACTTACAAAGTTTAACATTAAGTAGACCATGATCTACTAGTTCAAATGCTTTGCGTAAATCCATGAAAATACTTACACTTTTTATGTTTTTGTTCAAACTATCAAAGGAAGCTTAGGACAGGAGTTTGAGTAGATCTACCTTTTTATTGTATTTTATGTAAATTTATTCCTGCCTACGTTCCTGCTCTGTAGATGGGATTTATCCTGTAGAGTAGTGTATGAATAATAAAAAAAAATAAAAAAATATTGAAGAGTTGTTTTATGACTTTCCAGATTCATTTCAGGTAAACCCAATTTTGTTTTTGAACAAAAACCTAAGGCCTAAGGTAAGACGACTTTCCCCTATACTAATAGCAAAAGAACGATTCTCGACAAACCTGAATATCGTTTACCATAATTTTCTCATTTTGTAACAGGTATTTCCGTTACAAAAAAAAGTCCAACATCTGCAACTACCGAATACGGCGTCTCCATATGAAACAACCCAAGAAAATGACTTAATAATCATAATAACAGAAAATTATTTTATACGCAGCTTACATCCGTAATTGAAATTAGCAGTTTTTCCGACTAAAAACTTGCAAATCAACTCGATTTAGATAAAAGAAATACTACACAAATAAGTAAATCGATTTATTTATTCTGCAACGTTGCCATTTGTTAATAGATATACGAGAAATATGCCAAATGATGACTTGGAATGGAATCTTCAACTTATTTTCATGGAAATCTACCTCCTGCGCCAAGAGATCATTCTATTTGGGTATATACCATAGACCATAGTATGGACACTTCCTATATTAAAAAAATATTCTTATGAACCAGTTGCACTTCATTGTGGAGTAGAGCGATATTATCTGTATCAAGGGAGGCCACCAAATGACTGTTGCTGTTGATATTCACTAGTAGATTGTTATGAAGTATACCTGAAGAGATGATGGAAAACGTGCCCAATGCCCGACATTGAGGTAATCCTAAGCCTTATAAGTGCTGGAGAGTATAGCGATAAGGACAACGTACAGAATGACCTGAGAAGGATCCACCAAACGCAGTTTTCGACTCCTTCCTGGAAATCACCAAACCTGTAATATGTCCCAAGATGAGATGACAAAGAAGTTTAGCTATGTGAAAGAATTCAAGACAAAGCTAAGTAACAAAAGCGAATGGGACAATGAGACTATCCCAAAACTCAAGAGAAGATATATGGGCCTGGAACTAAATATTCCGAGAGTCTAGGCAAATCTCCGAGCATTTTCCAAGCTGAAATCTACGCCATCGTAAATTGTGTCCAGTTCAATATACAAAGAAATTTTCGCAGACAAGAGATCATCATGTGAGACAGCGAAGCAGTCATTAATGCTCTGAACTCCCACGTAATGAATTCCAAGATGATTTGGGTATTCAGTAAGTGTTCAGTAAGTTTTTCAGCCTGTAAGCACCCATTCTTGCCTCCCCCTGCACGACTAGGTGCAGAGGAGGCAGACCTAGCAATGTTTCCATGGTCGCTGTAGGCGTGGTTTTCATCGCCCCTGTTATGCCAAGACATGCAAGTCTTTGCATCTTGCTTAGTCTTGATTTGGCAGCTCCTTAAAGTGTCTTGGATCACCACACTGTTGCTCCATATGTTATTGAGGGTTTGACCACCATGTTGTATAACCAATACAACATGTCTGGTCTTAACCCCGCCATCGCTTTATTCGCTACTTTTTCTATTTGCTGGTTCCAGGAGAGTTTAGAGTCAAGAATCACTCCGAGGTACTTCACCTCCTCCTTTAGCTGTATTTCGTTCCCCTGCAGTCTTAAAGGACCTCTAATTTTCGTCTGCGAGTGAACGCCACCACCGTAGTCTTTTGAGGGCTTATGCCTAACCCCTCCCTACTTGTCCATTCGTCCACTAGGTTAAGAGCTTGCTTTATACGATCTCTTACCGTTGCGTTAAATTTGCCCAGATCATCTGAATATCCAATAGTAGTGACCATTTTCTTTAAGAGTCCCTATCAGCCCGTCCATCACCAGGTTCCATAGGAGGGAAGACAATAGTCCTCTCTGTGGACATCCTCGTATTACCCGAGCCGATGCAGTCTCTCCAAGTATGGTTGCGTTTATCACCTGATTCCTTAGCATAGAGTCTATCCAGGACAAACAAGATTCCTCGATGCCTTTATCCTTTAGAACTTTGATGATAGAATCCAAGGAAGTATTGGCAAAGGTATATCCAGAAATGCCGCTAACATTACCTCCTTGTTTGTAATTGTGTTCCCACTCTCTCAACGAGTTTGTGAAGAGCTGTTTCTGTTGAATACATCATACATCATCCCTTATATGCCTATCTAGCAGTTTTTCTAACGTCTTTAGTACAAAGGACATAAGATTAATTGGCCTTAGGGACTTTGCCGTTTCCCGTCCAGTTTTTCCTGGTTTCGGATCTGGATATACAACAATTACGAATGCAACTTTAAGGTTGAAGATGCTTATTAGAAATTTGTCTTCTACATCAGACTATTTGCGATTGTTTTGATTAAAGGGCAACATCGCGAAAATATTAATAGTTAACATTTTTAAGTACCAGAAGAAATAGTTAACATTCAAGTTGTAAGTCAGTCTTTTTCTATTATTCTCGAATGATATATCAAACTTCTTGTACATAACTCGATACAAATGTTAGAATTTAAAATCGATTATCGTTTTTAAGCTTCACAATAAACTTGATGCATGAGGACGTTTTTGTTTATTTGAAAGTTGATTGGAATAAATCATTTTGCAATTGCTTTAGCTGATTTATAAAGTTTTTATTGCTATAAGTATCGCGATAATAGCGTGTTTCAAATCGGGATTCAATATATGGAATCAAGTGTTATTTTCATTCAATGCCTTTTTGAATTTTAGATTAAGTTTTTTATAAAAACTATACCTTAACAAATAATGTCTTTAACTTGCATAATTGAGTTTATTTCAACTTAATATGCATCTGAATAATGTTTTTATTAAATTTCAATGAATTAAATTTTATATTACATTTACATGTTCTATTGATCTGTGATTGATTAGATGCATTGTGTCGTAATTTTTTAATACTGTCTTTTGTGTTTTATTTATATTTTCTTCTACAAATGTCACAGAAGAAAAGTAAGGAAGGCAGACATTGGAGGGCCACTCCAAAAAGGAAGATCAGAGATGTTCTTACTGAGCATACAACTGAGAATCATAACATGCATCGGTAAAGGAACATCTGAATAAAATTAATCTGTGTACTGAGGACCTTAAATTCAGATTATTTATTTATTTATTTTATTTTTTTCATCAACCCCCTTCTTCATGCCTAAAATCGCGACTAAAAATGAGCCCCGGCTGGTTGCGCTAGCTCAATTAGTACAGAAGTTACAAGCGTTTCAATAATATTTGTTTTCCCCCCATATCTCCCTCGCTACTTGTTCCACCACCCCCACCCTTCGGCACTTAAAAGTACTCGTTATTATCCTTTAATTCACAAAAAAATTAAGGCCCTATCTCCACTAATAATGAATTAATTTTTTTCATTTTTGGAATTTCAAACCGCGATAATTCGCGAACTAATTGAGATTAGAGGAAGGTGGGGTAATAACGCTCGCTTTTTTCTTTTTAATTTAGAAACTACAATTATTTGAATTTTTTGTTCAGATTTGGCAAACACACTTCAGTAACTGCAACGTACATGAAATGATGACAAAACCAGCCTTTCACACAGCTGATTTTACTGAATACACTGCTCTAACTTTTTTCACAGTTTTCTTGCCCCAGATGAGTGGGGCAAAAGCATATAATTCAAACTCATTTGCCCCATATCTACCAGTATGTAAAATGGCAAAAGGAAATAATTAGACACCAATATCAAAATGTTTATTCTAAAGAATTAAAAAAAAATATTAATTCTAAAAACATCAATTGATATTATCGACGATAACTCAAACGCATCTTACGAAAACAATTTTTTATATAAAACAAATCCATACAGATCCACTGCGTAACAAAGGAGAACTGACGATCTTGACTATGATTGCACCCTCTAATAGTAATGTCGTTGCGCCACCTACCATACTTTGTGAGAAACGGGTTGAAAAGCTATTGCCCCATGCGCGCTATTACCCCACCTTCCCCTACGTGTTTTGTCAAGCTCTTCAATTTTGTACCATCCTTTATGATTATTATTAAAGAGTTTTATACAGTTGATAAAATACTAATTCTGCACCGCTGAAGTTTGTTTATAATCTTACATGTAACTTACCGATGAAATGATAAATCAGGATTTAAATAATCAAGTTTTCTGCACATAAGAAAAAGAAAATTTTAAACTCTCACAATTCCTATAACCTATAAAACACACAATGGTGAACAAACAGAGTTAGTAGAATATGGCGGCCACAAATCTAGTAGTAACATTCTAATTATTTCGTCTCACTGATAAAAATCGAACGCTTGATAGCGCCTAGTTGCCGCTTCTAAAAAATTTCCGTAGAAATGGTTTAAACTCAAATCGTTGTAAAGTATTTTTGTCAATATTTATCATTTATCTATCAATATAATTTGTTGTGTTATTAGTTTCGAAAATTAGTGTTAACGTAGATGTACAATTATTTTCCAAGATAATTTTTACATAGATTTAGGATTTTGGTAATGACGGAAAAAAATAGAATAACTTTGACAACATTGAAAGACCGCATTGGTGCAATTGACAGATGAAATCCAGGATGCACTAGAGAACAAATAATCTGTAGTGTGTGCCTTTCTAGACATAGAAGGGGCTTTTGACAACACACCACACGAAGCCGTCAAAAGAGCACTAGAAGAAAGAGGGGTAGGCAACACGACAACCAGATGGATGTCGCGACTTTTGTCTACCAGAATAGCAGAGACTAAAATGGGACAAGACAGTGTTTCCATCTGCATAACCAGAGGATGTCCACAAGGAGGAGTTGCCTCCCCTCTTATGTGGAGCCTAACAGTGGATCGACTCCTCTGGGATTTGACCGAGATTGGTATATCGTGTCAAGGCTACGCAGATGACATAGTCATAATCGCAAGAGGCAAATTCGAGAATACCCTCTGCGATATAGTTCAAAGAGGGCTGGACTATACTAAAGAGTGGTGTCAATCGATGGGCGGAAAAGAAACATTAACCTCAAAACCATCGAATTGGATGGGAAAGTTATTGAATGGAAGCCAGATGTCAAATATCTGGGACTAATACTAGATAATAAACTAATCTGGAATAAGCACGAAAAAGAAATAATCAACAAAGTCACGAAAGCTCTAATGGTGCGGGAAATGCGGGAAAAAACTGGGGATGTAACCCAAAGACCCTGTAGTGGATGTACACGTCAATAGTGAGACCGGCCATTACTTATGGTGCCGTAGTCTGGGGGCAGGCAAATCTAGCGAATATCCAAAGACTATGCATAACAGGTGCAATGAGAACGTGCACGCCATGAAGGTAATCTTAAGCCTTACACCCCTCCACATAGTAGTGGAGAGTATAGCGATAAGGACAACCTACAGAATGACTAGAGAAGGATCAACCAAACGCAAGTTTCGACTCCTTCCTGGAAATCACCAAACCTGGGACATGCCCCAAGATGAGATGACAAAGAAGTTTAGCTTTGTGAAAGAATTCAACACAAAGCTAAGTAACAAAAGCGAATGGGACAAAGATACCATCCCAAAACTCAAGAGAAGTGCCATGAAATTGTACACAGAGGTTCTAGAACAACAGAAGGAACAGGAAGCTTAAATATACGCCATCGGAAAATGTGTCCAGTTCAACATAGAAAGAAATTTTCGCAGACAAGAGATCAACATCATGTCAGATAGCCAAGCAGCCATTAATGCCTTGAACTGCCACGTAATCAACTCCAAGATAGTTTGGGAGTGCCTAGAGAAACTAAACGAACTAGGCAAGAACAACACTGTTACCCTACTATGGGTTCCGGGACATACTGGAGTGGAGGGTAATGAAATAGCAGACGTACTCGCAAAAAAAGGGACTGAAACACCATTTCTGGGAATTGAACCCTTCTGCGGAATAAGCACCAGTAGAATACTTGATGAACTTGGAAAAGAAGTAAATAAGAAAAGATCCCAATACTGGATAGGGCTACAAGGAATGAGGCAGGCCAAGACACTACTGGGTAACTATAACCAGAAGAGATCTGACGACTGCATCAGTAAAAGTAAAAATAAGATCAGAATTCTAACGGGTATCCTAACAGGGCACTGCCGTCTGAGAGGCCACCTAAAGAAACTCGGATTAGTAGACAAAGAAGAATGCAGATTTTGCGAGGAAGAGGAGGAAACCTCTATCCACATTCTCTCAGAACGCATTACCCTGCAAAATCCAAGGGTACGATACCTTGGAGAATATCAAATAGAAGAGGAAGATGTACCTAACCTGAAGCCTACCGACATCCTGAACTTTTTGAAAGGAATAGAACTGGAGGAACTGTTCTAATCGTTGAGACATCTTTAACGAGTGGGCAGCAGTAGGGGGCACAATAGATCTTATAGGTCGCAGTGTATCGACACCCCCATCACAGATAGATAGATAGACAACATTGAAACTAGAAATATAAATTTAATAACACAGCGCTTAGACTGTCACTTGTTGTTGGCGAGAGCCGAAATGTAAACAAACTCTATTTTATTCTCCTATATCTATGACTCAAATGCTTAGTTGAGTTAGGCGGTTCTTAAAACGTTTAGTTGTCAGTAAGTTGTCGAGAGAGTTTGCTATCCTCAAGACAGGCAGTGGAAAGCATAGTTATATCGATGGAACGGATGGAACGGATAGGCAGATCTTATTAAGAAGCTGCGGACAGCTGCAAATACCATTTAAGTATAAAGTAGAGAACTTTAATGCAATTTATGTTGGTAAATTCGCGAGTTGTCCTTTTTACAATTGAAGCCCTAATCTAATTTACAGTATAGAGCAGTAAAGAACAAGATGCAGTCAAATATATGCTGTGAGTTAGACTTCAGAACACAGGCACTATTTGAGTAACCACATACAAGGCATAAGGGGCTAGATTTGATAGTAAGAAAGGATGTACATGCACTGGAACTTAATCAATATCAGAAATAGCTAAAAAAAATAGCGACTCAACACGAAACAAAGTTAGTCAATGTTACTTCAACAAAACCACATGTTCTGCTGTCATATTACAACAATTAACCTTAGAGGAAGGCGAAAAATATTTAAATATTTTGTATCCATTATAATTTCAAAATTAAAGGATTTAAACTTTAACAATCAAGTCACAATAAATTCTTTTGAAATAAAATATTTAAATTCCCTAATAACTTAAACAATTACCAGATATAAGTACGAAAAGGTCATCACACAATTTCTGTCATATTTTTCACTCTTGCTCTCATCCAATTACAAAAAGCCTTGAACGAACATTAATTTAAAACTACTTGAAATTAATTAACTGATAAGTTGAAGGCATTTTCTTCTCGTTGCAATGTGGTCACATAAATAACCCGATCTAATGGAATTAATTACTTCTACCTCTCTCTGTCGTTTTGATGCTCTGTAAAATTTTAAGTTGAAAATAATAAGGCACTTGACAATAAGCTTAAAAACGGGAGCGCGTCGTTTGCACTCCCAAGCAGCATCTAAAGTTGAGGTAACAGAGATGGGAACTTTGAATAAGTAATTATTACGTAATTATCACTTTAAAATTGGCTTACTGGTTTTTATTACCTTAAATAAAAATGTTTGACTAATTGGGTAGTAATGATCGCTACTAGTTGGTACTTCTAAGTAGTTTTTGTAGTTTGTAGTATCTGGAACGAAATTGTTACTAACAAAATTACGTTCAAGTCCGGTTAACTTTAAAGTTATATTCAATGGTTGCAGTTACTTTGTTTTGTTACTTGCTTATCTCTTTAAAGTTTTTATTACTTTATAGTGGCGGTGAAAGTAACTTCTACGTTTTTGTTACTTTAAAAATTCCTTTATTGTAATATTTAAGGTAAAATTAAATGTCCCGGTACCTAAGAAAACTACTGCATGGTAGGTTTTAGGCGGTGTAAGTTGCTGGGTAGTCGCCATTACGTATCTATCACCCTTAAAATGTTCCCCATTTTGGTCGTAGGTACGTGGTAGGAACGTAGTAATTAAGTTTCTATCTCTAGTAATCACAACTGTAAAATATCCAACATAAGTCGCCTACTAAAAATGCTGCTTAGGCTGAGATTAAAAAAAATCCTCAGCGTTGGCTTCTTTCTGAAATGTTTTGGAAACAATTGTTTTCTCTATACACTTTCTTGCTACTTGGTCTAGTAAGGAACTAATTTTGCAACTACTGTCGCTTTTTTATACTCTCTTAGACGAAAAAAATGTCTATATGTTTAATTCAAATGTTCGGAAATACAACACAGAAAGTAGAAAAATGACAAAATTTGTTGCTTACATTTGTTACGTAATAATTGTCCAATTACTTATGAAACATCCCATATATGTACGATTTTTTTGTTTTAATTCATCATCAACGAGGAATTGGAAGTAAAAAACCGTTAGATTTTATATTGCTTCGATTTTTTCGAGTTTTTTTTTGTGAATCTAAGTGCAGTTGTCACCTTCCTATATTAAGACTTTTGTCAGCCGACGAAGAAATATTAATCTTTCTTGAGATGTGTACGCGAATGTTGGGTGATTTATTAGGGCGAGGAATGCGTTAAGAAGGGTGGGTGACTCCTGCTGCTTGGGATAGAGAGTTGCTTGCGAAATGAACCAGAGATCGTTTTTAAGTTATTTAACCACACGTCAAGGGAATTAGGTACCTGCGAACGATACTATATACTTCATCTGTAGACTTTCTGAGAATGTTTGTTTGACTTTTGTATATTGTAATGGTATCAAATTTTGTAAAGTAGGATCGTACGTACATCAATAGTATGCTAAGAAAAATCTACAAGAATCAAATAATAAAATTAAATAAAAAATTTTCAAATTTTAAAGACAAGAATTTCTATAAATTAAGGAGGTCAAATTTAACATGGGAAGTTCCATAAGAGACCTTTTCATGAAATTTGAACACATTTAGCACAAGTTTTGAATGAAAATAAGTTAATAAATATCTATAGATAAGACTGAGCCACAAATTATACCAAGAAGGTTGTTTCATTTAAAAAATAACATTTCAATATAACCTCAAAATTAGATTTCAGGATAAATCAAAAATAAAAGACTTTCAGGTAGAATATCCTATTAAAAATGGAAAAAACTAGTGCATTCTTTATTATAGTATTCATAAAGAAAGGACCCATTAAGTAAATTTTCTTACATTTTAAAAATCAATAATACTGAAAGTTTAAAGTCATCCTATGGAATTAATAATAATCGAAGTTAAATATTAATTATATGAAAAGTGTTCTTTTTTATTACTATATCGAATGTAATAATTAAATTTATATAAAAAAATTCTTTTAATTTAAGAAATTATGTGAAATTTACAGAAATTTCGGTGATTTTTAACAGAGTTGAAAACTTGTACCACCAATTAGAAGTTTTGCTTACCATAGTTGAAGATTTTATCCAAGATGAAAAAGAAATAAAATATCCTGATAATTGATATCCATGGTCCTATTCCTGAATAATTCCTGTATACCGTAAAATCCGTGATGATTGATGTTTCCTCCTAAAGTGACACTTGTGCTTCAACAAAAAAAAAGGTGAAATTTAAAAACAATAAATTCTATCTAAACAATTTAAAAGTAATTTGTTGTCATTAATTGTCATTTATAAAATTAATAGACCCCTACCAGAGGTTTCTCTTGCTCTACTAATAATTAAGACCTAATTTAAATCTAGACTTCAGAGTAAACCAGTAAGGAATTTTAATTTATTAGATTCGACATCCTAAGACCGGTTTCTGTCTTTCGACTTCATCAGTTAGGCTTTTCGAATCCAATAAATAAAATTCCAAACTCGTACAAGTCAATAGCTGTATCCGCTATAAGATAACATTTTTAGATGTGCTACCATCTATGGTAAGAAGAGAGTATTGACATTAAATTTTGACTGAATCTAATCAAGATGTCACTCTCTTCTTTTTATCCCTTTCAGAGATTAATACAAAGTGAGTAAACCAGTAAGGAATTTTAATTTATTAGATTCGACATCCTAAGACCGGTTTCTGTCTTTCGACTTCATCAGTTAGGCTTTTCGAATCCAATAAATAAAATTCCAAACTCGTACAAGTCAATAGCTATATCCGCTATAAGATAACATTTTTAGATGTGCTACCATCTATGGTAAGAAGAGAGTATTGACATTAAATTTTGACTGAATCTAATCAAGATGTCACTCTCTTCTTTTTATCCCTTTCAGTGATTAATACAAAGTGAGTAAACCAGTAAGGAATTTTAATTTATTAGATTCGACATCCTAAGACCTAAGACTCACTTTGTATTAATCTCTGAAAGGGATAAAAAAGAAGAGAGTGACATCTTGACTAGATTCAGTCAAAATTTAATGTCAATACTCTCTTCTTACCATAGATGGTAGCACATCTAAAAATGTTATCTTATAGCGGATATAGCTATTGACTTGTACGAGTTTGGAATTTTATTTATTGGATTCGAAAAGCCTAACTGATGAAGTCGAAAGACAGAAACCGGTCTTAGGATGTCGAATCTAATAAATTAAAATTCCTTACTGGTTTACTCACTTTGTATTAATCTCTGAAAGGGATAAAAAGAAGAGAGTGACATCTTGATTAGATTCAGTCAAAATATAATGTCAATACTCTCTTCTTACCATAGATGGTAGCACATCTAGATTTCAGAGTTTTGGTGTGTTTATCTTAGCAAACTAGGTACTAAAAATTCCAAATAGTTTTTTTTTATTCTAAATAAATTACAAATATTATTGAAAATAAAACAAAATATTATATCAAACCATTATAATATATACTTTTTTATACAGGGTGTTTCCAAATGACACTTACAACGTCTGACTGTAGATACCTCTCGTAAAATTGGACAAAATGATGTAAGGAATGAGGGGTCCAACTCGATTACTTTTCGAAATACAGAGCATTAAAGTTAAAAAAAAAATAAATGTTTTTATTTAAAAACTTTAAAACGGATTAATATATTAATTTGAAATTTAGCAGGTCGTTTTTAAATGTAAAAATACATATTTTAGTAAAATATCATGTTTCATATCTAGATCCGGTGGCGTGCAGTTAGAAGAGTATATCCCCTTTTCCCAACCATTTTCTACGCCCATGGTATTTGAAGCTATTTTTATTTTTTTTTGTATTGCTTAACAGTTTTCAAGTAAAAAACGAATAACCTGTACATACCGAAAATCTTGTGGTTTTTAAGATATTTAATGTTTTTATGAAGTCTGTAAGATCTTTTATTAATGAAATAACCAAAAATATTTTTCTTGGATTTCTTTAATAATTTTTTCTTAATTTTTTATAACCACCAGACTTTTGTATAGTGTCTAGTATCTATGTAAATAGTCGCCAACAAAAGGTCTCTTTCGAGGTAAATAAACTGTTTTTACGTCTAAACAAAGTATAGATGTGTTGAAAATAACAATAACCAGTTGATAATGCTCTTCTACCATTGCCATAGACCGAACAAATTGTAATGAAAAAACAAACATTAAAATTTATATATATTTATAATTTATAAAATATTATTAAATTAATACATTCAAGGGTAAAGTGATTGCCTTAAGTTTGTAAATTAAGTAAATAACCTATATAGCAAAATGTCAGAATTCAAACTAAATTGGAATTTTTAAATACTAATTACAAAACATTTGCATTTTGATAATTTTTAATGGTCCTTAATTAGATATGTATCCAAGGATTAGAAATTTAAATAAGGTAAATATAAACTAAAGATAAATAGATTTAGCAGCCAGCGAAGATGATATCTATTTAAGAGGATGGGGTTAGACCAATTACACTGAAACATTAATTTCAAATTCTTTGGCTATAAAGTATCTGTCACTAAAACAATGTTTATTGAATTAATCTTTAATCAAAGCATAAGCATTAAGTCCAAATTATAGAAAAATGTTTTAATGGTTTTTAAAATACATTGGTATTCTAATATGAATATGTGAATACAACAAAACACTATGATATACTCCATAAAACATTTTAAAAATGCTTCCAGTTTTTATTGTTGAAACACTTACTTCATGGAATCTATCCATAGTATTTTTTATACATAGGTCCAGATTGAAATATGTTTATTACTGTATAATTGGGGGAAACCTACCCCCTAGGGACCTTTCGTGCCCAAACTACTCTGTCAAGTTCTAGGTGATCTCTATGGTGAGACATCTCCCTTTGGCACCTTACTACTAGATCCAAGGGGTTGTATGGGGGAAACCTACCCCCTAGGGATATTAAATTCCCAGCCTCTCTGTCAAGTTCCAGGTGATCTCTATGGTGAGACATCTCCATTTGGCGCCACTCTAGGTCTAATAAGGTTGTACAGAGGAAATCTACCCCATTTAACATTTAAAACCTTCGCAAGATGTCCTTCTAATAAGGATTTTTGTTTCGGGATTACATATCCATTTATGAAATTTTTAAATGTATCTAACCTTCGGGGAAAACTACACCTCAAAAACCTATTCATTAAAATTGATCTATAATCCAGAATTTAAAAAATCAAATCCAAATCAATCAAATAAACTTAATAAATAAATCTTAAAAATAAAACAAAACGCTTAAACGCTTTCGCTTTGAGAAAAAATGTATTTACAATCAATAAACTTTTGGGAAATTACCCAAGTACAAGTCTAAAATTTAACTTACGGTAGCAAGCCAATTTTTCATACAATTATTTTACAATTTGTATACGGGGTGATCTTCTAATAAGATGCCTTCGTTGGGAAACTATTCATATCTTTTTGTTTCTGCTTGACTTGCACGGTGTCCTTCATTTTATAGTAAGGAACTAAACAAGTAGTTATGCAATTTCTACTTTTTCATTTTTATTTTTATAGGGTGGTAAATACCCTTGGGATAAAAAACCAGCTTTTCTTTTTATATTCAAATCAAACTTTTATTCATTTTCATACAGAATGTTTTTTTGCAATAAGACATTTATTGTACTTTTCACTCTTCATTTTATACAAGATGTTGCAATAAAACATTATTTGTATTGGGATCGATTACTTGGCCATTTTTTCAAACAAAAAAATACTTTGGTACAAGCTGCTCTTTATAGCAATTGATGCTTTTCATTTCAAAATAAAACAAATACATACAGGATGTTCTTCTAATAAGACATGCCTTCGAATTTATATTTTTATTAAATAAAACAAACCCTACTTAAATACATCAAATCATACTTTAAACATTTACTTTTACAGGGTGATCAAATACCCTAGGGATTCAAATATCCATATTTTTGTATTTTTTTTACATTTTCATTTCAATTGAGATACAGTGATCTTCATTAAGACACTTGTTACACATTTACGTGTTTTTTCATGCAGGGTGATTCCCTCACGCGGAAGATATTCCCAAACTTTTTTAAACTTTTACAGGGTGATTCCCTCAAGCGGAAAATATTATATAGCACTTGAATTCTGAGAGAAAGTACCCTAAATTACAACAACGCTCCACGGTAGAACTAACCGGAAACTTCAATGGAAATTAAATAGGAAATGCAAGAAATTCTACTAAATAATAATACTACGTAACTACAGGAAATTCCTGTAAAAGATCATGTTATAAGCTTCGAATACAACTAATTAGTACTGTAATGTATGAATGAAAGATCTTCAATTCAACGAAAATTCCTGTTAAATCCGTACTACAGTTCCGATGAGTTACTGGAAATTCCGGCAAAAACTGAAGTTCGAAGCTTCGAATTCAACTACCTAGTTTGTTTATTAAACAGGAAGCTCCGGTAAAAGTAAGGTAGTTCGTTAAAATAACTGGAATATTCCAGTTAAATCAATGTAACGATTCTGTAAATAGTACAACATATTCCGGTTGTTTCTAGAGGAATTAAAAGATCGGAATTGTCATGTAAAATTAACAAATATTCCTGCTATCGCTTATATAGCGGGAATTTCCTGTATAATTCGCCAAATTCCTGTATTATATATACTGGTTAATTTCTTTGAGTGTAATTATTAAATAATTTTTAAACTTTTTATTAAATTTTTACGTTTCAACCCCTGAAAACTGCTTTTGAAAATCATTTCATCATCTAATCATTTCAAGGAAGCTGATGCACGGTGCACCCCAAGTTTTCCACAAAAGGACTACAAAAGGATAACGCGCCGATAAGACCACTTGCTACTTAAAACTCATTAGAGCCGCCATAATTACAGACAAAAGCAGCAAGTCACCACCACACTTGATATCATTAATTATACCGATACATTTATAATAAACCATTGTTATGAAGTCATTGTCGACGTGTCTCCAAGGATATGTATATCCTCTAGGATAATTAATATTGTAACCAGAAATATCACTGCCAGGTCCAAGGATATAAACAGGTCCTGCGATATTTCAAAAGGCTTTCCATCAGACGGGGAAAAACGTCTTTAACGTTTTTTTTTTCTGCAGGAAACAATGTTGTTTGCGTAAATGGAGTTTTTTTGCTTGGAGATGAGGGGATGAAAGTAGGTCAGCCTTTAATTATACTAATATTAGAATAGAATTTTATCTCGGGAAGAAGGCAATGGTCGATATTTTAAGCTTTTTGTCTCAGTTTTTTTAGGGACGATAAAAAAAACTTTAAGAAAAGACGAAAAATTGATTAAAACTTGAGAAGCAAATACAAATTGGGGAAATTCCTAATTTTTATTTTTAAATTACTGCCTTTATATACCGGCTGTTCTAGGTCTTTTGATCACTCAAAAACTAATCTTTTATTTTATACTGTGTGTTCCAAAAAGTTTTATACAAAATGGAAAAAATCACTCATAATCACCTTTTTTATTTTCTCAAATGTTTTATACTTGTGGGGTTATGTGGAAAAGGTAGGAAGTTAATGTAACTTTGGGGTTCTCAAATTTTGGACCTCGAGGACCGTGCGAAAAGAGGAGTGGGGGGAAAAGTGCAAAATTTTCGGTTTTCCTCAAAAGCTTTTTCCCATGGTTTGTATGTCAATTCGTTACCGAGATATGGAGCTCATTTTCCCACTTTATTTCTTCAGTTATACCAGAATTATGATGAAATGGTGTTGTAATTATGGTGCCTGATTAAAATCAACAATTTTTGACACCCCCCTCCCTCTATTTTAGCAAATGTTTTAAAAGTTTTATACTTGTATATATTTTTTGTGAAATGTAAGATAAACTTTTTTCTTCATTTGCATAAAACTTTTTCGGACACACTGTATTTGCAATAACTCATAATCGACATGTCAGATTGCAACATGGAAACAATGTATTTTACCTAACAAAACAAGAATGTAAACAAAACAAATCGATAATATGTGTAATTATATAAAAAAAATAAGTTCTTATTTTAGTTCTCAAGGTTGGTAACAAGCCATTGCTCCGTTAGAATCTTTAATACTTGAATACTTTAACTTTACATCTTAATAAACATGCGGAAACTAAATATTTAATATTAACACATCTTAGGTGTGGTTTTAGTTGTCGTAAATATCGTGATAATCATCAGGAATAACTAGTTTCAGATCTTGTAGGTGCCGGTAATTTTTTACTTTTATTTTTATTTTTGCTTCTGACATCCTACAAGTAAATTGTGTGACAAAAATCCTGTTTCTTGATAAATCTATCGGTAATTCAGGTCCTAAAATATTTCTTTCAAGATCAGTTCGAAGATGCCTCATTCTTAAGAGTATTTACTACTTCCATTGTTGATTATTTTAATAGTGTATCATCCTCTGTCTAAGCACGTACGGGGAACATTTACGAATCAAAGGATGGACACCCTCAGCGATGAACCCTGTGTGGTCAATTATCAAAAACAACACAAGTCCTAACCGTGTATCAACTCAAAAAACTCAAACACAAACTCAGCCCTGACAATCTCCTTTAGCATTTTAATACAAGCCAAAGGATACGTAACAAGGACCTAAACAGTATCAGGACATGTACAAACCGAGGCTTGACCGCAGGGTATTAAGAGCATTCCCATATGTAAATACAGTTACTAAGCAGTGGCGTACGTTATATCTATATGGAATTAAAAATTAAAATAAAGATCCTTTCTGAAATTGACTATTATTTTTCACCGCGACTATTTCCCTCGTCTTAATTTCCACCAATCAGAAACGCGCAATTTTGAATTACAAATGGTTTCTAGATGAAAAAACTGTATGACAGCTCCTGTCAACAGTTTTTTCTAGTTTACCCGCGGCAAAACTTCACAGCTGTTGTTACCAAAAATTACAATACCTTTGATAACAAGTAATTATGGTCTCCTAGGACACCAGAAAACGACGCTAAACAATTTTTCTGATTTTATTGTCAATAAAATTTGTAATATTGGTTTTAAAGAGTGCTAGTCAGCTTATGTAGTGAAAATGAGTCGCTTTGGAAGTGATTATATGACTAATAATTGATCTGGCGATTGAGAAAAGTGTACCGTTAAAACCCATACGTCAATATGGAAACAGTTTAAGGAATTCTGCAAGGCAAAGAAATACGAGCTTTTGGAAAGTTTAGAGCAACTAAACCAAATCCTGAAAGATTGGGCGTGGAATATGAAGAAAGAAAACGGAGAAAATTCCAAAGAACTAGTTGTGGAACACCCAAAAATGCAAGAGATGTATTTTATGAAGTGAAAAATAATTTTTGATCCATTTAAAGATAGTATCTTCAAGTCTAGTAGGGAAGTTCCTAATGCGAAACGAAGGAATTTGCAGATGTGCGCCAATAAAAGGAAATCGAGTTCTGCTTCATTAAAATTAGAAGAATACTTACGCAATAGTTTTATTATGGGACGAAGACACATATCGCTTCCGTAGAACTTGCCTGGAGAGGTGGAGAAGCAGTCAATTACAGAGTTCATTATTATAAAGAGGAAGTGGATAATTCTGGAATTAAAACAGGTAGATAACACAGTTACATATTTTTTAAAATAACTGATTTTCAAAAATCTTACTTTTTAGGCCCAAAGTGCTCCCCAACACGAAAAACACTACCTTTTGTCCAGTCCGTCTTTTTAAAACTCTAATGGTTAAACGTTCATCTAGAATAACAACTGATAGATTATTCTTAACAGTAAGTAAACCCATCATGGAACAAATAACAATCAAGTGGATGGTACAAGAACACTTCAGTGGGAAAAAATGAACTTTCGAAATAGACTAAAGAAGCAGCAGAAGCAGACCTGGCTAAAGGAGGGGTGGGTGAACAACAATTCATTAAAATTACTGGCCACAGTTCACCCAACTCAATTAAGCCTTATCTGCAAATGGATAATGAGCATTATTCCAACATCATAAACACCCTTAGAAGTGACGTCTCAGAACCTCCAACTAAAACACAAAAAACAGAAGATCCTGCAGCCACTCCTCGAGTTTCTCACTCTACAGCTGGACCCATCAACATCATTAATGATTTACCTATACCCAACATCTATGAGTTAACAAAGATTTCAAACAATACTTCTACTGTGTACCAAAATTGCAATTTATATTTTAATTGTACCATAAATAATTAAGTTTGTAGTAGTTTCGGTTAATTTTTCATCAACACTTCTGGCTAGATTTTGGGTATGGTCCACAAACTCTTGTCTTTTATTTTCAGCAGCTGTTGACGCATCGTTAATTTTATGTCCAAGGTTTTGTACGAAATGTTGTACATCGCCAGCAAGATCTTTACTTCTAGCTTCAGCATTATGAGCAGCTTCGTTTAGCTTATTTTCTACGTTTCTTGCAAAATTATTCGAGCCTTGGTGTAAACCTCCTACTAACGCGTTACGTTGAGCCTCAGCTGCGCGGCTGCGTCACAAACCTTGGCAGCTGCGTTTTGGCCTAAATTGTGTAAAACTTTCAGCTAGTTGTCTGCGTTTGGCTTCGGCGAATTCTTCTGTTTCTTTTACTCTAGCAGCTACTGCAGCTTCGGTATCTTTCCATTTTTGATATGCGGATTGGGCTGTCGATTTTAAGGCACTATCGGCTTCATGAAGCTTGTTGTGAACGGTTCTGCCTGAGTTAACTAGATTCTCTCGGAGGGAGTGCTCGGCAGCTTGCACGTTTTCTCGGGCTTTGTTTCCGGCAGTGTTCAGTTCTTCGTTAAGTGTTTTTTTGGTATTCCTGGCACCTTCAGCTGCTTCTTGTTACAATATTACTTAGCAACGTGTTTTTTCGATTTCTTTCGGAAAAATTAGATGCCCTTATGATGTTACTTACGAAAATACGTTTTCTATTGTCGTATTTTCCTTAGCGCACGCGAGTTTAGACTTTATTTATTAGATTTGAAGACCCAGCTGAAGTCGCCAAAAGTCAGAAACCTGTCTTGGATGGCGCAGGATTCGAAGGTGAAACCATATCACTTTCGATTTCAATATCTTTTAGGTACATTTACCATTTTTATTTTAAAAACCGTTTTACTATTTTTTGTGTTCTGATATATTTCACCTCTGAGGAAGGTTTAACTCTTTTAGGGTACACATTTTCCTTACGCCTACTAAAATGCAAAATATCGACAAATTTAATCAACACAGGATGTACTCAAAAATCTTAGAAAAGCATTTGGAAATAGTTTTTTTTTAGTTTAAAATCGTACTCCCTATTTTAAGAATTTTTTAGATTTCAGAGCGGTGAAGATGGTGGTATAAAAACGATATGATGCCCTCTTTTGATTTTTTTTTTTCATTTTTGAAGAGAAAATATCCAACTGTTTAAAAATTGGGAGTTTAACAATATTTTTTATTGCAATGGCTAATTTAAAAAAAGCCCACATCTACCCTGCGACGCTGGTTCATAAGAGGGTCGAAAACTAACCAGATTAGAGTGACATTTGTGTAATCGCTCTCGTTACAAAAGCAAACTGGAAAATAAGGGTGGTATTACTGCGTCCGTCCGTCTGTCAAAGAGAATCGCGTATAATCTCGCGTGCATGGCAATTTGGAAGAATGGATATCGTGTGTGTTTTAAATTTTGGACAGTGACTAATAATTGCAGAGATACCCGTTCAGATTTTATAATTCGTAAAATTTTATTATTATTGTACATTTGTGTCGAAAGCGCCATACAAAATCAGCCATTGCCAGAAAATATTTAACCTTCGGTTGATTTTTTTTAAGGCCATTAGCGTTTGTGGTGAGAAAAGAACAATTAGAACAACTATGGAGAATCTTGTAGGAGTATGTTTTAGAAATACAGAAATACAACCGAAACAATCAGTTAAATACCTAGGTTTTCATCTAGATAGGGTTTCAAAAGGAGAGGGCATGATAAAAACATTGTACCCCCTCCTTCACAAGAACACACTTGCCAATTTACAATCTACTCAAATTAACAACAGAGTAATAAGTAAATATTAGAACTTTGTACTTCGCTTGAGGTGAGTACTATCCACTGATGGTTCATCACTTTTCACCTAGGTTAGGTCTTATGGCCATTGTCATTTCAGTCTTCTGTTGATCAAGGGTTGGGAGGCGAGTTCGTGTATTAGCTGGTTATCGTGTCCTGATATGCGGTCTCTGTATTTGATGGCTTGTTTGTTGATCACTTCGTTGATGAAGGATAAGTCAAGGTCATCGTGGAGAGTATGGTTAGATACGAATCATGGGGCATTGGTTATCGTAAGTAGCATCTTGGACTGGAACGTTTGTAGGATTTTTGTATTAGAGGGTTTGCTGCAACCCCACAATTCTATTCCGTACGTCCAGATAGGTTTTAGTATAGTTTTGTATATAATTAATTTGTTTTCCATCGATAATTGTGATTTTCTACCAATTAACCAGTTCATGTTTCTCGCTTTTTGGTTTTAATGTGTGCCTTCCAAGTTAATTTTTAATCTAGGTGTAGTCCAAGATATTTAATTTCAGTCTTTACGGGTATTGGTGCATTATTTATTGTAACCGACGGGCATATACTCTGTTGTGTGGTAAATGTTATTTGTCCTGATTTTCCGTTATTTACTTTGATTTTCCAGATCTGTAGCCATTCGTAGAGAACATTGAGGTAATTCTGTAAGTTTTCAGAAGCTCTGTTAGGGTTTATGTCTGAGGACAGAACTGCAAATGTTGCAAGGGTTATGTTTTGGGATTGAGGGATATCGGAAGTGAAAAGCAGATATAAGAAAAGACCAAGGACGCTTCCCTGGGGTACTCCAGAGTTTATGGGAAGATGATAAGAGAATGTATTTTCTATTTTGACTTGAAAGTAACGGTCGGTTAAGTATGATTTTAGCAGCAAGTAGATTTGACTGGGAAATATATTCTTTAGTTTTAATAGTAATCCCTTGTGCCATACTTTGTCAAAGGCTTGTTGGATATCTAAGAATACAGACGCACACATCTCTTTATTTTCCAGGCTCTTCTTTATTTTGCTGGTTATGCGGTGACACTGTTGGGTTGTAGAATGGTTGTGCCAGCAGCCCAGCTCTTGGTGGAGAAGCAAAAGTTGACCGACTTTTTAAGACTGTAGGTGTTGACATATCTATATATATTTGTAAATAGAACTTGTAAATAAATGTTTTGAATTGAATTGATGACAATACAACTTTTAGGCAAAATTCGACTTCATTAATCAATGAATCTTTAAGAGTAAAAACTATCTGCACTTGTGCATTGGTCTGCAAACAGGTAATAGTCACTGTGAGCCAGATCCCGAAAATACGGTGGATGGAGAAGTAATTTAAAGTGCAATTTTATCATTTTTGCTGTAACACGATGCATTGTCTTAATGAAAGAGAACTTTTTCTACTTTATTTAGGGTGGTTTTTTGCAATTTCTTCCTTCAAACGCACCAGCTGACGACCTATTTGACTCTGCAGTGTAGTGATGGATCTTTGTTTCATCTTTTGTTACTTTTATACTATAATGTACATTTTTCTTGACACCATTCACTTTAATTGTGCTGTAATATTTGATTTTGGAATTCTCTTCTAATATAAGCAAACAATCGGGGACATCCGGTATATGGTATTGAAAAAATGTTGTTCTAAATTTCCAAATATAATTTAAATAAAATAACCCCCTCGACAATCCATTAGTAAATTGAAGGACACTCCTTACCGTGGACCTAATATATCGAAACGTCCGAAACAAACGGTGACCAACAAATCAAATTTGAAATATCGCATCGTTTAGTTTATATCATGTTAAACACACACTTACATTAGGGCGGCCAAGATAAGAAATGGTCTCCAGATAACTAACCCCTTAGCCACGCGGTAGCTGGACAAAAGGGTGGACTTTCTCCACTTACAAATATGAATATCTGATATATTGCTACTCTTAACGCGCAGTTAACTCAGTTAGAGCAAGATTAAGTTTCGGACGTGAAAAGCGTACATTTAATTTAGCGTCACAATTTCTAAATATGACGTGACGTGAAGGAGAAGCTGTTGCCATATTACGTTTTCCTTTTTTGTTATTGAAATTGATACAAACAAGCACATAGTATTTCTGTCTCTTTGATTTTCGTAAATGGTTATCAAATACTTTTCTTGAGCTATAGCTAAATTATATAAATATTAATACGAGTTTTTGACGAATTATTTAAAAACATTAATAATAAATGTTAATGGAATTTAGAAAAGAACTACTGGATCTGATCAAATTATTGTTGCACCACACTACCCCGCCCCTTTCCTTTATAATTTCTGTAATAAATCAATTAAGTTTCCTTCTACACGAAAATGATCGAAAAATTATAAAAAAATGATTAGAAATTTCCGCTAACCGGAAGAATACTTCATCGCTCTGTCATCTATAACCATGAATTTCGCTAAAGCCTTTAACAGCTCATAGTATATTGCTGAATAAATCGCTGTCAGTTGCCTTATCTCGTCCATTGGCTGATTTATTTAATTGAGGTAAATAATTTCCAGTTTGTTGATAGGGAAGTAACATCTTGAGTTCCCAAAGGTTCAAATCTGGGGCCGTTAATATTTAATATTTTTATCAATAATATTTCCAAAGAGATTACAAAAAACGTTCCCCGTGTAGCAGCGAGAAGTGTATGATCCATCAGAACACTTTTTTTTGTTATAGTGTCTTATCAGATATCAAAACTCTGTATAATTTTTTTTCTCGTCAACCGAAACGTGAATACAATATCCTTTTTATGGGGTTCAAAAAGTCAATTGAATCTAAACAGTTTGAAAAATGTAACTCTAAATATTTACTTATTTGCCCTCAAAGAGCTACAAATTACTAGCTACGAATATAAAATAGAACTCCACTCATTATTTATAGATTTTAAGTATGCCTACGATAGCATAATTAGCAGAGCTCACTGCTATCTTCATCGCCGCAAAAGAGACTACCAGAATAAATATTACTGGTAATAATATTTATACCCTTACGGACAGCAGTCAGGCACTACTAGCTCTGAATAGACCACGCATTACATCAGGTCTAGTACTAGAATGTCACCAGGCCCTGATCGAAGCTTGCAACAACAACGTAGTCATTTTAGCTTGGATCAGAGGCCATGGAAAATCAGAAGGCAACCGTACAGCTGACTCGTTAGCTAAGAAAGCAGCCTCCCAAAAACTGTAATGGTACTTTCATAGGCTTATCGGCATCAGCTGTGGCTGACCTACTAAAGAAGCACTCACTTGACAAGTTTAATGGTAGATGGGGCGACGAAACAGGCTGCAAGCTAGCCAATGAACTATTACAGTATCCGAACAGCAAAACATCCAAAAATACATGACTAGGAACAGACAGAACCTGCGCACAACTACAGGTATCCTGACTGGCCACTATCATCTACGAAAACACCTCCACAGGATGGGTTTATCTGACACTCCACTGTGTAGAGGATGTGAACAGGAAGACGAGACTGTCGACCGAATTCTTTGCGAATGCCCGACATTCTCACAAATAAGACATTTTCTTTTCGGCTATCAGAGGCTAACACATGCCACATGAGGGAGCTACCTTCAGGCTACGTCATCACTTACTTTAAACAAGTTGGCTGGCTGACGAGCTGGAAGGAAGGCTCAACCTCAGAAGAATGCACAATGGTCCAAATGTGGCCTACGTGCTGTGGGGTGACCCACCCTTCTATCTTTACAGATACAGATAGCATAAAATGTATGAGGGAATGGCAAATTTAGAAATGACAGAAAAACTAATTAGAAAACACCAAAAACAAAATAAAATGGAAGGGGAGAGATTCGCAAGATTTCGAAGTAAGAAAAGGACTCAGGCAAGGGGACCCTCTTTCAACAACACTTTTCAATCAAAGTAATAATTAGAAATATTAAAATAAACGACTTAATAATCATAGCAAGAACAAAAATTGAGCTAAAGAAAGCCATAATAAGAATATTACAAGAAGCCTTGAGATAAATCAAAATAAATATATGGTGATGGGACAAACAGAGAGGATTATGGAGGAAGATGTAAATCTAACTTTGGCTATAAACAACAAAGAATTCGCCTTTGAGAGAACCAAAAAATTCGTATATCTAGGAGGAAAAAACAACAACAATAACAACATACGACTTTGAGACGTTGGTTTTAAATGGAACAAGAACTGACGAGGGGTGAAGAAGAAAAACAAACCAAGAATTGGAAGAACTGTATAAAAATCCTAATATTATAACAGTTGTTGCTCAACGAATAAGGTGGCTGGAACATGTATAAAAGTTAAATAGAGAAATAATGCCAAAATTAGTACTAAACGGAAAAATACAGAGTAGATCAAGAAAGAGATGGATCAACAATACAGAGGAAGATCTAAAGACAATAAAAGCTACAAACTGGAAATAGAAAACAGGAGATAGAAAGGATTGGCTCCTCTAAATAGATGGTAAAGTAGTAAGATGAACTTTATAAATCATAGAAGTATTTGTTGCCTAGTCTTAAACTATGTAATTCAACTGAAAGTGCTGCTACGGACTTTTTTGTAATTAACTTATCCCTAATATCTTTAACTAGTTCCTCATTGGAAACATAAGTTGTATTTAATCTAAGATTCCCACCTTGCGACAATCGTGCCTATAAAACAAATTTAGTTAGTGATTTTTACCTTCTTCATCTAGGAATCCGTCATATAATTCGATTGCATCGATTAGCGGCCGATTTTAAATTGAACGTTTCCGTCATTTTTACTTTTTCTTTTACTATAACGTTGCTACTTAGGATTTGGGCTAGCCTAACCTATAAAATTTTTCTAATACGACTAGCTAACTTTACAATACTATCTACCGTTGCTTTTACTCTAACTTTAACATTTAACTCGTGATTTCCTTCGTCAAATTCAGTTCTTACTAAATTAAATTGCGTCTCTATATAATCTAACCTTTCTAATACGCTATTATTTCTCTCTAAATTACTACGCCTATCTATAGGATCTTTATTAAGATTTCTTAAAATTACCGTAAGTTCTTGATGTAGTTTTTTAAATGACGCTTCTGACATCCATTTTACACAAGGTACACAAAAATAGGATAAAGAAAAATAACTTACATACTTATACATCTTATAGGTTAACTTTTGTAATAGTGTATCTTTAAACTTTCTTGGCTCTTTTCTTCCTAGGATCTGGATATCTCTTGCCTGATCTTCTTTTCCATTGCCTTCCTAAGCCTCTTGTATATTGTGAACCCAACTATGAATAGTCCCAATGCAATGGTTGCTGCTCCCATCATCTCGAAGTGGGAAATGTCGCTTTTCTTGTCGGACCCCGAAACGTCGCCACCATTACCAGCTTGCGTAATAATCACTTCTTCCTTGGATATTTTTTGCTCTTCATCCAATTGGTACTGTTTACAATTTTTCACTCTTGGATTAATACTACTACTTTTAAGCCATCTCAGATTATCATCATTGATTAGTGCTCTTGAGTGGTAGGATCGCCATGTGATGTCCTTGATAAGGACGTTTAATAACGGTGGTAAATAATTGCAACCATACCATTGATATGATTTATTAATAACGACAATACAGCAACATGAATCATAGACTCATACTATAGGTTATGTGAATGTTCTGAATAACAATATCTATATCTAAATCTGAATCTGAATAGGAAGATTGACATTGACCGCTTTATATACACAATATTTAATAACACAAATTCTCTACGTGTTGGTCGTCGACCTTCCTATCTCACGTATTATAAATATATATATAAATACCTGACCTTACACTAATAATACTAATAACTACATATTTTAATATACTGGGCGATGCGACTCTACATGCCGCATTATTAAATTAAATTGTATTAAATTTAATGTAAGCCCTAGAGCATGTAGAGCAAATAAATAAATAAAATAAACTCTTATTATTAAAAATAAATTAATATTATTATGTTCACTTCAAAATCGTAGACTAAATTCGATTTCTTAATCTATATAACGAAAAAAAGAATATTTAACCAGCCAACAAATAAATACATTGGGGTTCATCACTCTCCATCTCACTTTTAACAATACCCCATGAATCGTCTGAATCGTTCGTTGCGTCGGCGACTTCTCCCTAAATCTCCATATCCTTCCGGGGACAGAATCCACTGCACCATCAATTTTTCCTTTCCTACAAACCCACTTAACGGCATACTGAGTTTATAGATATTCCCGAAGGAAATAAAGAAAATAATTCAGTTTTAGAAAGATTGTGTAAATCTGTTTAAAGGTTAGAAATATAAAGTTATTTTTATTTTTCTTGCAATATCCTAATAATAATAATAATAATAATAATAATAATAATAATAATAATAATGATAATAATAATAATAATAATAATAATAATAATAATAATAATAATAATAATAATAATAATAATAATAATAATAATAATAATAATAATAATAATAATAATAATAATAATAATAATAATAATAATAATAATAATAATAATAATAATAATAATAATAATAATAATAATAATAATAATAATAATAATAATAATAATAATAATATTTATTTACCAAACAAAAAATATACAGAAAATATATACAGGGTGCGCCAATTATTTCCATTCGATCTCTAGCACCGAAACTAAAAGAGATATCAACAAGATTTTTTGTAGAGGTAGACAGTGTCACTCGGACTATAATTTTAAAATATTTTGGTGTTTGCCGATGGCGTGCCAATAGTCTAGTTTTCAAATGGCAATAACTTAATTTTTTCCATGGGACACCCTGTATATTTTTCTTCAGTTAGAAGCTCTCCCTAATACGCATTAAAAAAATATAGGGTTTTGCACATCTAACTTTACTATTTACTTTAATAATTGACGTTAAGTGACAAACAACATATTTTACACAATTTTTAATAAGAAATCAAGTTACCTATAAAAATGACAGTAGGTATATTTTGTTATGGCATTAATTGTCAACATAAAATTTTGTATTGTGTCACGTCTACGATATTTAACCGGCATTGTGTATAAAAAATGGATTTTAATAAGAATTATAGTGTTCAAGAAAATATTGATATGATATGGATACTGGGTGAATGTCAAAAAAATGCGTTTCTTGCTAGTAGGGTCTATCGTCAAAGATACCCAGAAAGACGTCATCCACAAAAGGATACTTTTGAGAATTTAAAGAATAGATTTGATAGAACAGGAACCGTCAAGTATGAAAAACATTCACGTGAAACTACAGCTGTTACTATTGACAACGAATATAAGGTAATGATCAGTATAGTTGAAGACCCCAATATAAGCACAAGGCAATTAAGCAATCAGTTCGCGCGTAGAGTGGAATACTGTATTCTCCGACGAAGCCACGTTTCATAAGAACGGTTGTGTAAATAGACACAACTTCCATTATTATTCGGACCACAATGAACATTTATTTAGAACCACATCACAGTATCGATGTTCTTTGAATGTGTGGGCGGGAATAATAGGTGATTATGTAATTGGTCCCTATTTCTTTGATGGGACTGTAAATGGAGCTATATTTTTAGCTTTTTTAGAACATGATTTTCGCAACTTATTGCAAAATGTGCCTCAAAATTATCGCAACGGAATGTGGTTTCAATTAGATGGTGCCACACCACATTACCTATTAGATGTTCGCAATTGGTTAAATAGGGAATTTCAGGATCGTTGGATAGGAAGGGGAGGACCTATAAATTGGCCTACTAGATCGCCTTGCCTTACACCTTGCGATTTTTTCTTGTGAGGTTACCACAAAAGAAAATACGAAAGAAAGAATTACTGCAGCATTTAGATAGGCGGCCCCTGCAATGCTAAGAGATGTGCTTAAATCAAATCAAAAAAAGGGCAAGAAAATGTATAAATGAAAATGGAAGACATTTTGTACACCTACTATAAATTTTAACTTTCACTATTGTAGTTTTCTTACGATTAAACTTTGGTAAAATTTTGTACTTATTAAAAATTGTGTCTTACACCTTGCGACTTTTTCTTGTGGGGTTTTATTAAAAATATTGTTTACAAAGAAGAGGTTACCACATTTAGACAGGTGACCCCAGCAATGCTAAGAGATGTGCGTAAATCAATGAAAAAAAGGGCAAGAAAATGTATAAATGAAAATGGAAGACATTTTGAATACCTACTATAAATTTTAACTTTCACTATTGTAGTTTTCTTACGATTAAACTTTGTAAAATTTTGTACTTATTAAAAATTGTGTAAAATATGTTGTTTTTCACTTAACGTCAATTATTAAAGTAAATAGTAAAGTTAGATGTACAAAACCCTTATTTTTTTAATGCGTATTAGGGAGAGCTTCTAACTGAAGAAAAATATACAGGGTGTCCTATTTGAAAAAATTAAGTTATTGCCATTTGAAAACTAGACTATTGGCGCGCCATCGGCAAACACCCTGTGCAACAGGTAAAGATGTTGTGTGATTATTGTGATAGGAGCATGTTTCATTTACATCATAGTAGCTTTTTTGAGGAATTTTTTAAAAAATGTGGTTTTTCTGCTAATATTTCTGAAGTGCTGTTTTTTCATTAAATCTGCTTAAAATAGGAATAACTTGTCAACGCCGCGTCGTATTTACAAATACAAAAAACTACTGTAAATCTAATATTAAGAAGAATCAGAAGACATAATCGTATACAGGGTGTTCAATTTAAAAAAACCAAATTAATTTTCATTCCACAAAAATTAGCCACCCTGTATACATCAAAATATTTTAAAATTGTAGTCCGAATGACACTGTCTACCCCTACAAAAAATATTGTTGATATCTCTTTTAGTTTCCGTGCTAGAGATCGAGTGGAAATAATTGGCGCACCCTGTATAATTCAAATACAGATATATATATATATATATATATATATATATATATATATATAGTTTAAATACAATTAACATTCAGTGTGGCAAGTAAATATATAACAAAAACCCACAAAGGCAAAGCCTGTACAATAAGTATTTTTCATTGGATATAAAAACGTTTCCGAACTATTTCAAATAAAGTTTTTTCAAAAAAGGGGCATCAATATAGACCCCTGTGGCACACTCAAAGTTGATTTAAATTCAACTCATACAATCTGAGCTTTGGCTATACCGAAACTGATTTAGTTAGAAGAGCTGACAATGTCAATAGTTACTTCTGAAAAATTTCCATTTTAATTACCAAACATATTTTC
Source organism: Crepidodera aurea (assembly GCA_949320105.2). Taxonomy (NCBI): domain Eukaryota; kingdom Metazoa; phylum Arthropoda; class Insecta; order Coleoptera; family Chrysomelidae; genus Crepidodera; species Crepidodera aurea. The sequence goes on from OX439480.2 coordinate 10,656,082, forward strand.
CTTCCACATATATCAAAAGGAAACACAGTAAACAAGAGTATAGAATGAATGTTGCGGTATTGTAGGAATTTGGCCACATTCTAAACGTTATCTAAAAGAGAACATCTTATTTTAGGTCGGGCGACGTAATAGGACGTCATATATTTTATGGTGCGGTTAGGATGAAATTGGGAAACGTTGAAAACTAGGAGAACTTGAAGTAGTTCAATAGGATATACGATCTTAGAGTTGATGAAGCGTCTAATATAAATTTTGTGCATAGTAGTAGTCAAATTTTTAAAATGCAAAACTCTAGAAACGTTTTAAGGCGCTTTCGATAGCGATATACCCTAATTTTGTCTAATCAAATGGTTCGATATTTCGATTATGATGTTAAAAAGGTCTAGAAATGAATAGATGCTGTGAATTTACTCGAAAAGATTTAAAAAATGATATAAAATTTGATTGTATTACTTTGTTTTCAAATATATCACAAAGCGACACTGGAAAAAATGATTTAAGTATTAAAGAGTGTACAAATTATTCTTCAGGGCATGTAGCACAGTTGCCAGAGCCACATTTAGATCAAAAGCTCTCATAAAATGTGATATTACTGAAACTAGGCTCTTAGGTACTTTAAAGGATAAAAAATCTTTACTGTTCTAAAGTGTATGTAAGTTCACAATTTCGAAAAAAAAATTGAAAATTTGGTTTTTCATTATATCTCAAAAAAAAAATTGAAAAACTAATAGTACTACGTGAAAGAGCGGAAAATTTTAAAATTGTTTAACAAAATAGTAGTTTTCCTAATCAGTGCGCAAAGTTATGTTTTCTCGCATGGCGAAAGCTGTTAGACGAACAACGACGCGAAGGGGAGTTCGTATAAGGTTTCAAACACCCTGTATGCGTAAAAAAATTATCAAAAAATTATAAAAATGAAGAAAAATGCCCATTCCGAAAAAAGCATACCTTTACTTTAAACAAAAATAATGTTGCAACAAATTGTATAAAGTTAAACGAAAACAGATGTTCAAAGTGGCCTCCATTTTGCGGAATACATTTCCGTGCATTTTTACAATTACAATTATTGTCCTGAAAAAATTGAAATAAAATTTATCAAAGGTAATACCACGAGTCCTCCAAATTTTATCGATTAAATTTTTGGTTTTCACGAAAACGGCTTTATTTGGAAAAACCACGAAAACAAACTGATTGATAAAATCACGAGTCCGCAGGACGAGTGATTTTATCTTAAATCAGTTTGTTTGAGTGGTTTTGCCTAAAATAAAGGCGTTTGAGTATGAAGATCAAAAATTTAATCTATAAAATTTCAGAGGACGAGTCGTATTTGAAAGGATTATTTTTTGAATCATTTTGTATTAAAAAAAAAGAACATAGTCATTTATGCAAAAGACACTTTACACGCCAATATTGAAAATTTTCTTTACCAATTTAAATTGAAACCTGAGCTGTTAGGCTGTTATAGTTTTACATACAGGGCCCAAGGCGATTTTTTGACTGGCTACCCCGCGAAACGCCGTAAATAAAAGCGAAGAAGAAGAATGAAATGAAGTCTTTCTTAATTTAATTAATTTTAAGTTTAGTGTTGAAGTGAGGTATGTAAAAATGTTAAAGGCGTTTTGGCGTTAATAAAAACAGGTTAGTTTACAAATACATTTTGAAATTTGGTTATTAACATAGATTTGCAATACATTTTAGTATAATAAAAATTGTTAAATGTTTACATTTGACATTTCAAAAAGGTAAACACAGTTTAATCAAGAAACAAATACGAAGAAGCGGTTTTATCAGTATAAAACACAATGATTGGTTAGGATCCTGAGCTGTTATTGGCTGAAACCACAAAATCTGACTGTTTTGACAGATGAAAAAAATAATCAGCAGAAAACTGTTGTATGTTTCTTTGGTATATGATTTAGCTCCCTTCCAATATAACTCGTACAAGTCAATAGCTATATCCGCTATAAGATAACATTTTTAGATGTGCTACCATCTATGGTAAGAAGAGAGTATTGACATTAAATTTTGACTGAATCTAGTCAAGATGTCACTCTCTTCTTTTTTATCCCTTTCAGAGATTAATACAAAGTGAGTAAACCAGTAAGGAATTTTAATTTATTAGATTCGACATCCTAAGACCGGTTTCTGTCTTTCGACTTCATCAGTTAGGCTTTTCGAATCCAATAAATAAAATTCCAAACTCGTACAAGTCAATAGCTATATCAGCTATAAGATAACATTTTTAGATGTGCTACCATCTATGGTAAGAAGAGAGTATTGACATTAAATTTTGACTGAATCTAGTCAAGATGTCACTCTCTTCTTTTTTATTTTTAGGTCTTAGGATGTCGAATCTAATAAATTAAAATTCCTTACTGGTTTACTCACTTTGTATTAATTTCTGAAAGGGATAAAAAAGAAGAGAGTGACATCTTGACTAGATTCAGTCAAAATTTAATGTCAATACTCTCTTCTTACCATAGATGGTAGCACATCTAAAAATGTTATCTTATAGCGGATATAGCTATTGACTTGTACGAGTTTGGAATTTTATTTATTGGATTCGAAAAGCCTAACTGATGAAGTCGAAAGACAGAAACCGGTCTTAGGATGTCGAATCTAATAAATTAAAATTCCTTACTGGTTTACTCACTTTGTATTAATCTCTGAAAGGGATAAAAAAGAAGAGAGTGACATCTTGACTAGATTCAGTCAAAATTTAATGTCAATACTCTCTTCTTACCATAGATGGTAGCACATCTAAAAACGTTATTATATTTATCAGTTTTGTGAGTGTAATAATCCAATCATTTCGATCAACTAATCACAATAACACAAGGAGAAAAAAAATAATTTTTCACTTATATCCTTTACGAGTTCCCCTTTTCCTTCGATTTTCGGATAGTTAATCATTAGATTATATTGTTTCATTTGGCGTTAATGTCCCTGAACGCCGGCACCATCACAACAGCTCAACGGCGGCGGGAGGGGGAGGAGGCACAGGAAAAGAAGAAGCAAAAAACGACGGCACTCCGAGAGGAAAAAAAAGCGGGAAGGCGTACTGATGTTTTTTCGGGACCAGTGAAAAATGAGCCCGCTCGGCATCCGGACGGATCCAGCCCGGAGCCAGGAAATGTAACGCAGGACCGTATACGTCATCGGTGCGGTTGGTTGTCATGTTTTTTTCTATTTTTAATCAATTCATTCCGTTCATAAATAATATTGTCAACGAAAATGCACAGTCGATAGAAAATTTTAGAATGGTAAACACAAAATATAATCTGTATATACATAAATTCATTAATTCGTGAATCATCACCATTTTCTATTGCTGGTTGTCTAAATGGTCGAGACCCATCGCTCTGATTACATTGTGAGCTCCCAAAACTCCGAAACTTCAAATTTCAGCCGTAAAATTATCTGCAGGAAAACTAAAATAATATCATTGATTTAAGTTCCTTGTGTTCTTTCAAAGTATACAGGGTGTTTCATTGGGAGAGGGAAACATTTTAACAGTGGATAGGTGTCACTGGGGTGATTCCAAATATTTTATGGGTCTAAAGTCCCTTATAGCTGAGATACAGAGTGTTTTGTACATTTTGGTCATTTCTTCATTGCCTCCTGTGCTTTTAACCACTCTGTATAATTTTATAATATTTGGTACACATACTCTCTGTATCTTACCAAATTAATTGAGATATTATTAATATTGAAAATCCAGGCCCGGCTTCACTAAAAGTTGACAAATTCGTTCCGCTCATAAACAACACCCTGTATGTTAAATTTTACCATAGCTAAAAAGAGGACAAAAAATTGAATTTAAAGATATACTTTTTATTTTTGCACATATGATTTTACTACTCATACATTGTTAGGATCTTTTATATTTTTGGGGCAACGACGTGCTTAATTAATCCTATTAAGTTGTAAACAATATTATTTGCCCTAATTAACTACTTGGTTTAACATTATGTTATTCCAAAATTTTTTATAGTCTTCTAGGCACATGAAAACTGATTTACAGGACCGTACTAGGAACTAAATGTCACATTAGATTTATCTATGCAACACCCATTATATTTATTTTTTTTAACCTTCCTTATATGGAAAAATTATGTAGTTTGGAGTAGAAAAGTAAAAAAAACTAAAATTAAATTTTTGTAAAGGATAAAAATACATAAAAGCACATTTTTAGTTCAATAATATTTAATTAAATTATAAACAAAATTCAAAAATTACACAACCCTTAAAAGACTAGAAAAAACACTGAAGTTTAAAAAATTATAATAATTCTTCGAAATGACCCCCCTTTTGTTGAATGCATGTTGTTTCTCGCTTAATAATTTGGTTTACAGATTTTCGAATGATGTTTTCGTTATTTTTATGCTCTTGGCATGTCCTCTTGACATTTATTTGAGCTGAATAAACTTTGGACTTTAAATGTCCCCAAATATGGTAATCGACGGGACTACAGTCCGGTGATCTTGAAGGCCAATGTATAGTACCACCTCTACCTATCCACCTATTAGGAAAATTTTCATTTGAAAAATCCAGTACAATTAGCCTAAAATGAGGAGAAGCGCCATAGTGTTGGAAATAAATTCCAGCTGATGTCTACACCTTTATCCTCTAACAAAATTGGTAAAATATTTTGAAGAAGATATAAGTAAACCCCTCCAGTTAATCTTTGAGGGAGTATATGGATTATGTGTTTTTTCTAGTCTTTTAAGTGTTGTGTAATTCTTGAATTTTGTTTGTAATTTAATAAGAAGATATTATTGAACTAAAAATGATTTTTATTTATTTGACTCATGTGTTGTTGACGTATCTATTTAATTTCACAAATAGTACAGCGTATTACCAACTTTAAATAAATAACGCGTCACATTCACAATACTTTTTATGTACTTTTATCATTTACAAAAATTTGATTTTAGTTTTTTTACTCTTCTACTCCAAACTACATCATTTTTCATAAGGAAAGTTAAAAAAATAAATAAAATGGGTGTTGTATAGGTAAATATAATGAGACATTTAGTTCCTAATACGGTCCTGTAAATCTGTTTTCATAGGCCTAGATGATTATAAAAATTTTTGGTATAACATACTTTTAAACCAAACAGTTAATTAGGTCAAATAATATTGATTACAACTTAATAGGATTAATTAAGCAAGATAGTGCCACAAAAATTTAAGAAAACTTAACTATTTATGAGTAGTAAAATTATATGTGCAAAAATAAAAAGTATATCGTTAAATTTAATTTTTTGTCCTCTTTTTAGCTATGGTAAAATATTTTTGAAAATTTAACATACAGGGTGTTGTCTATAAGCGGAACGAATTTGTCAACTTTTAGTGAAGCCGGGCCTGGATTTTCAATATTAATAATATCTCAGTTAATTTGTTAAGATACAGAGACTACGTGTACCAAATATTATAGAATTATACGGAGTGGTTAAAAGCACAGGAGGCAGTGAAGAAATGACCAAAATGTACAAAACACTCTGTATCTCAGCTATGAGGGACTTTAGACCCATAAAATACGGGTTATTTGGAATCACCCCAGTGACACCTATCCACTGTTAAAATGTTTCCCTCTCCCAATGAAACACCCTGTATAAAGTAATTTTTTTAAATATATTATTCAGGGTGTTGTTTTGATACTGGAAAAATTTGTCAATACTTCCTGGATTTTTTTCTTGTTAATATTGGATACTTTAAAGAAAATACCTCCTCTACTGGGTTGTTCGTAAATTATGTGTCAAAAAATAAATTGTCAAAATTGATAAAACACTGTCCCTCAGTTAAGGTTAGACCAATTTAATAAAGAATTTTTGGAATCGCCTCTGCTGTTAACGTCCAAAGATGATTTTTGTTATATTTTAAATGGTACACCCTTTACTAGTTTGTGATAAAAACGTCGATATACAAGGTATTTATAGCCCAGGAGGCAGTGAATTTTTTTCGTACTTATTAGGCGGTTTATGTACAAATAAGTTGTTTTCTTAGTGACATTTTTGAGTATTAGTGGCAAATTAATTATTTATTAGATGCAATTAACTATAAATTATGTTCTAAATAGTTGATTTGTTCGTTCATTTTCCATTTTAGAGGATAGACAGATGCATCTTGAAGGTGCAGTTACAGTTATACTTTTAAATTTAATGATATGCCATATAATTAGTAATTTGTCACGTGTGAATGATTCTCTCTTTAGAAATCAAATAAAAGCATTTATATATGATTGAGTGACACATGATCTATGTCAACTTTTAATATAGAGAAAAATTGCGTTTGATATAATAGTTTGGGAGGCAGTGAATTTTTTTCGTACTTAATTTCCCAGGTGGTATGTACAGGGTAATGAGGTGTCATGCATTCTTGGTTCTTGTTTTCTTAAAAAAAATTGTATTGACTATGTACATTGTATGCAACAAATTTCTTTCTTATATATTAGGAATGTGAAATGTCAACTGAAATGGGAAAAATAAATATTTTCGTAATAATCCCTTGCATTTTTTTAACAACGAATATAGAATGGCTGTATTAACTTTTTTAAACAGAATCAAACTATATAAGCACACAACTCAACCACAATTTTGTATTTGCCATATTGAATTTTGGCAGAAACTCCATTCCCAAAAACTCCTTTAAACCACATTTGAATAGCATCGACCCGTAATCATATAAAAAAATATATGCCAAATCTCAACTCGACTATACTGTATTTGAAAATCAAGAGAGAGTAAATTCCCAGAATAAAAAGTAATTCGGTATGCAAAACTATAGTACAGTACGTGCGGTAAAACTTCAATATTTGTAATGCATTCTAAATTGTTTTTGTTAATTTCAATACAAAATTTATTAAATTTCTTGGACTATCACATTATTTTATGATCTTTCATTGTTACTACAGTAGGCCTAAGAGGATTAACGTGCGTCATAGGCGTAACCAGAATAGAAAGGGATAATTGTTATTTAACGACCTCCGAATGGCAACAGCTTCTAATGACAGATATTTTGACTTAAATAGTTTCTAGAAATGCAGTTATTTGATTTTCGATAAACGTGACAAATAGTAGTGACTAAAAATGGAAGCAGTTTGTGAGTATACGCCAGTGAAAAAATTAAAACTAGACCATTTATCGCTCAATGAAAAGAGTGCTGTAGTGAATGTGTACCACTATTTTAAACATCAAAATCCCTCAAACACTATTGACAGTGTAGTTGAAACAACATCTAAGGCAATGGGATATGGAAAATCTACAATATATAGAGTTCTAAAGGAGGAAAAATCAGGTGGAGTAACCTCACCAAAGCCGAAACCAGGTAGACCAAAACTATTAAAAGTCAACGTGGACGAGTTTTTTAAAAATGCTATTGGTAAGCTTGTTCACTCATTTTTTATAAACAAGCAAATACCAACTTTAGATAAAGTTTTGCAAGCCATTACGAATGATGTTGATTTACCCACAATAAGCCGGGATAAACTATGGAAAGTGTTACATGAGTTAAACTTTAAATTTGAAAAAATGGGCAGACACTCAATGCTAATTGATTCTGAAGAAATTGTATGTTGGAGAAGACAGTACCTCAGAAGAATACAAGTTAAAGCTCAAAATAAAAACATTTATTATTTAGATGAAACATGGGTTAATGAAGGACATTATGTAGGAAGAGTTTGGAAAGACAAAAATATAAAATCATCCCATCAAGCTTTTCTAGAAGGATATACTACTGGTTTTTAATTGGCAAAAATGTATTAGACACGTTACAGAAATAGAAAAAAAAATGTGGGAGCTAGATAACATAATTGATATTACTATAGAGCCCATTGTAATTTCTCTAGAATCAGATGGTGAATCTTCTGACACAGAGTGCGAGGAACCATAACTTTAAAATTATTAATTTATGTACTTTAATTTTATTTTTAGATTTTTATTTTTTAAGATTTAATATTGTCGTATTTTTTGCATGTTGCTCGTCAAATTTTATCCTTGCGGTTGGTTTTTTTTTCTCATATACCTACTTAATTGTTTTTTTAGCTCCTCATATTAATTTATAAATAATTGTAATTATCTGTACATATTATATACATATTTTGTAAATAAACATATGCCTAAAACAAAATGCCTAAAATAATATTGACTTTTTCTTCATTTTACCCAAATTAAATTACTACTTACGAATTATGTTTATCTATCTAAAATTGGTAATCTAGGTATAAATAACTAAAACAAATTAAATATTTCTATTTCCATATTAATTTAATTTTGAAAACGCACGTCTATGGTTTACTGCCTTTAACACTGATAACTGCAAAACATTTCTGGGAATGCCTAAAATAATATTGACTTTTTCTTCATTTTACCCAAATTAAATTACTACTTACGAATTATGTTTATCTATCTAAAATTGGTAATCTAGGTATAAATAACTAAAACAAATTAAATATTTCTATTTCCATATTAATTTAATTTTGAAAACGCACGTCTATGGTTTACTGCCTTTAACACTGATAACTGCAAAACATTTCTGGGAATTTACTCTCTCTTGATTTTCAAATACAGTATAGAAATGGTTCAAATTTGTACTAATAAACGTATAGATGAAGTTAATATAAGTGTGGCAATAATCGTGAGATTAGAAACAAGTTTTCATACTTTTCGGGCCTATATCTCAAAAAGCATTCGAGACCTCCTCTTTTTGACTTCAAATTCGTGTTCATGAGACAAAAATACGTAAGAATCACCAAACATTTTTTTTATCTCGGGTGCATCCGATTAAATGAATTTTACTTCATTGAAAACTGCATAATTAATTTTTACTACTTTTCCATGTTTCCAACCTTATTTGCATAGACTGAATTTTAGCGAGCAGTTTATATCAATAATTGATATATCGAGCAGTGTATATATGAGCATTATTAGGGATCGTGGCGGGGAGAAATGTCATTACTGTCAATAGTGTCAATACCAGTGCGAATATAAAAAATGAAACTGCTGGACACCAATATCAAAGGTGCCGACGCTAAGTGGAACTACTGTATCTACTGTGGCCCGTGTGTTACTTTGAGAAATACGAAGTGGCTCCCGAGTGGCGATGATGTGTGTTACTTACATCCATGCGACCGGGCCACGTAAATAACTCCTGATGATGAAATTAAGCTTTTTTCTGACGAAACTTTTTAGTGATTTTGATTAGAAAAACGTAAACCAACGAAACCGAAAGGCTTAGATATCTGGGTCATTGATTAAACTCTTTAACAAAAAAAAATGAAATTTACAAAAAATATAAAAATGATCCAAAAAATGTAATTCTGTGCAATGAATACAATAATTATAAAAAAAATATAAAAACCCAAATTAAAGAAGCAAAAATTAACTATTATAGAAACATTATTGATAAAAAGAAGATTGACTCCAAACAACTTTGGTCCGTAATAAATGAATTAACAAAAAACAAAGAAAAACAGTGTATAACACGTATAAAATCTGAAAAGGGGAATTTAATTAGTGACCCAAATCTCCTAGCAGATGATTTTAATAACTTCTTTACTTACCCTTCTGCAGTCTAGCCTCAGGTCTTCCCCAATTTCAAAATATCGCTATCGGGGACGGTACATGTATATTATCTGAAAACAAAATAAAATATTTAGGTATGGTATAGTAGTAGACAATCACTTGCGTTGGGATAAGCATATTCAATACTTACTAAACAAATTGCGTAGTGTATTAATTAAATTCACACAAATATCACCAATCCTAAAATTACTAGAGAGAAAAATTTTGTATCACAGCCTGTTTGGGGTTGGGGTGGAGTCACTAAAACTCAATTAAAGCCAATAGAAATTATTCAAAAAAGTTTTTTAAAAATAATGCATAACAAAAACCGAACAGAAACTGAAAATGTTTATCATGAAACTCAAATATTTGATTTAAGGCAATTATTCTATCAAGCAATACTCACCCATCAATTCCAAAATCAAAATGAACTTCAGACAGCTTTACATCAATATGGCACAATGAATAGAGAAAATTTCTTGCCGCCACGAATGAATAAATCAGTTGGACAAAACAGTTACAGCTATCTAGAACCAAAAATCTTTAATAGTATTCCACCAGAGCTTAGAGAAATAAAATCAATAAAAAAATTTAAAAAATCTACAAAAGAATTTATAAAAAAAGATGCCGCGTCACTTCTTCCATAATATAATAGAATAAAGGTAATTATTTAAAATTAAAAATAAATAGGTAGTATGTTTTGAAT